>CM053771.1:14899097-14929160 GCA_028658325.1 Potorous gilbertii | reverse complement strand
GAGAGGAGAGGAGAGGAGAGGAGAGGAGAGGAGAGGAGAGGAGAGGAGAGGAGAGGAGAGAGAGGTAATGAAGGGATGAGGGAATCAGAGTTCTCAGGGGTGACCATTCTGGTGGGCAGTGGTCCAGGTGAAATTTGAGCCCTAGACTGGAGGCTGGTGCACTAAAAGTCCAGGGCAGAAGAGGGTCATTCTCATGGCATGGGAGCTGATAGAGGCCACAGATAGAACAGAGAGAAATGCAGGGGCTTGAGATTTATGGCAGAGGGAAGTGCAGGGCTTGAGGTCCTGACTCAAGTTTGATTACAGGATAGAGATGATCCTAGCGCCTCAGAGCCCATGCAAAAAAGGCCTCTTGGCACTGGGAGGACCTTCCCGAAAGGGTTGGATCCAATAAGACCTCTTCTACCTTTTCTGCTTCCCAAGTGACCTATTGTTTTAGGTGGCTGTGCCATAGATTCATCCTCTTGGCCTCTCCTTGACTGAAAGAGATCATGATTTCCTAGAAACCCCGTCCTGGGCTTACAAAGCCCAGGTAGGTCTGAACCAGATCATAGACATTGGATGACTTTCTTGTGCTCCAACTGATCCAGCCCTCTAAAAGCAATAGAAGATTCTGTTTTCTTTGCTCTAGTATAAAAGGCTCTACTAAAGATCTTTGAAGAAGTTTAAATATCTTTCTTTTTGGTAGAAATGTACTTTTTTAGGGGGGGTGAAGTCAATTTGAAAGGAACTCCACTGAACTCTTCCAAATTAACCTTCAAATAACTATAAAATGGCTCCTCAAAACAAATTCTAGATGGTAGAACCAACAAAAAGATGGGGTGAAACAATTTTCCAGTCCAAGACAACTTAGAAGATCATGAAGAAAGGTCTGTCTCTCTTGGGTAAAAGGGGAACTAGTCAGGCAGTGTCCAGGAAAGCCAGCAGCAGGGTGCACCACATCAAGACAGTGAACTCCTGAGCCCTAGCACAAATCAACAACTGAAACACATGGCCCTAACACAGCAGACTAGCAGCACAGCAGGCTACCTGGGAGGTTTCAAGTCCCCAGTACCACAGGTCAACAGCTAGACCCTATGGCCCCAGTGCAGCAGGCAAGATGCCCATTATCACCACTATTATTCGATATTGTACTAGAAATGCTAGTTATAGAAATGAGAAGAAAAAGAAATCTAAGTAACTAGGACAGGCAACGAGGAAACGAAATTTTCACTCTTTGCATATGATATGACTGTATACTTAGAGAATACTACAGAATCAACTAAAAAACTGGTTTAAATAATTCACTACTTCAGCAAAGTTGCAGTATATAAAACACACTCATATAAATCATCAGTATATATTATATATTACCAATAAAGTCCAGGAACATGAGAAAGAAAGAGAAATTCTATATACAATGACTGTAGACAATTATAAATACTTGGGAGCCTGCCTGCCAAGACAAGCCCGGGAATTACTGTCATCACTACCACATTGTGTCTTTCCCCATTGCGGTTTTGATATATTGTGGGTAGGCAAAAGAAATTAAATGAGAAAATTTGGGAGTTTTGAAGAAATGGCAGACAACACAGGTCGGTCAGCAGACAATGCAGGAAAAGTTTCGAAACTCAGAAATACATACACATATATGTGCCCACATACACACATATAGTATTATATGATATATTTTAATCTTTTAATACCATACATACAATTTCTTTTTTAAAGTTAAAATGAGTAAAAAGTTAGATTTTGTGAAAAGAATGTGAAAGTCAGCAGATGACATACAAGGGTTAGTATGTTTATTTAATGTTGATCTATATATAACCTATGACCAAATACTTAACCCCACTTTTACAGCAAAGTACTGTAGACACCACATCAAAGAAAAAGAAAAAAATTCAGGCTTCTCTGGTACAAAGGAAGGGTCACAAAATTTTACTCTGATTTTTCCAGATCAAAGCGTGGGGATGGGGCCTGTGTCCTGAAACCCTGTGATGTGTAAGGGATTATTGGGGCTACTCTGCATCATACAAAGTGTCCACCTGAGAAATAAAATAAATGTAATTGTTTCACAAAAGGAAAGAAAAACCAGTCCCACCCTCAAAAGCCTGGTCTAATGGGGACAGAACATGCCACCAGATGGGTCCAAACAAGCTCTGAATAGTATGGGTGCTGGGCACCCTGAGAGGGAAGGCTTCAGATGTGTCAGGGACCAGGAAAAGATTGTTTTCAGAAGGGGAGTCTTTAGCTGAGACCGAAGGAAGCAGGGGGGCCCAGGTGTGGGAAGAGGCCATCCACAGGGTCAGGGATGGAGGGTCTTGGTCAAGCATCAGCCAGGAGGCCAGTATCCCTGGGTTAGAGAGGAGGGGGAGGGGAGGAAGGTGAGAGAAGAGTGTAAAGGGGTGGGGGGACTGGTCATATGGGGTATGGGAAGGAAAGAAGGTAGGGAAGGAGGGAGAGAGGGAGGCAGAAAGAAAGAGGATGATTCCATTGCTCAAAGATGGTAAGTTGGAGAGATCCAGGACTAGGAAGGCCTGAGTTTCAATTAGGCCTCAGACATTTACTGGCTATGTGACCCAGGAAAGTCACTTAACCCTATTTACCTCAGTTTCCTCACCTGTAGAACAAGCTGGAAAAGGAAATGGCAAAACACTCCCATATCTTTGCCATGAAATCCCGAAATGGGGCAGGCAGGGCCAATCAGGACTGAAAAGACCGTGCCACCAAGGCAGCATCGTTACCCATCCCTTGGCCATTAGCCTTCGAGGCGACTGCTCCTTGCCTGATTTGGTGGGGTGACGGGAAGGGGGTGAGGTCCTGGAACCCTTCCAAGTCCTCCTTAGTAACATGGGGCCGGGGAGGTCCTGCCAAGAGGCACCGGTTACGAGTTCGCGTTTCCATGAGACAAAAAGTCGGGTCGGTTTCCCCCACGGTCCACTGCGGGCAGTCTTCACAACCTAGGAGGGGGGAGCGCTTATCTGTATTTTACATTTGAGGAAACTGAGGCCAACGGCGGGAAGTGACTTGTCCAAGGTCCCCAGAGCACTGGGTGTCTGAGGTTGGATTTGAACTCGGATCTCCCTGCTCCCAGGCCCCGATCCTGTCCCTGAGCCGCCAGACTCCCCTGACAGGATGGGTTTTCCCTCCTTGGGGGTGGGGGGGGCCCTGCCCCCCCAAGAATCGTTGGAGTCTTTTCCAAGGACACAGAAGGAAAGAAGTGGTCTCCTGCCTAGCCCCTGCCTCAGTTTCCTAAGAGCAGCCCCTCTCGGGGGTCCCTTGGGGATCCCTGGGGCAGCAGGACACCCTAGGCGCCTACTGTGTGCAGGACGACCCTGGCCTGCAGCGCTCACACAATACAGGACCAGCCAAAACCGGAAGCAGGTAAAGGGGTGGGGGGAGAAGGCCCACAACCAAGGCTCGGATCTCCGAAGGGGAGGGGAGTGGAGAGAGGCGGCCCCGTCCCAGAAGGCCTACGCCGTGACGTCACGCCCCTTCTCGGTCCCGCCTCCTGCGGAAGTTGCGGAGCCCACGGCATGCTGGGAAATTCGCGGTGCGCAGGCGCAGCTTTCCTGAGGGACCCGGAGCGGCTCTGCTCGGGACGCGCTGCGTGAGTGGGGGAGGCGCGGGAAGGAAGGAGTCAGTGCGCAGGTGCGGCCCCGGCTCCCAGCATGTGGGGGAGCCCCTCCTCCCTCCCCCCTTCCTCACCTTCCCCAGTTCTGGTGGCAGCGTCCCCAGAAGCTTGTGCGAGTGCGTGCGTCTGCGCGTGCGTGTGCCCGAGGGAGAGGGTCAGGGGCCAGGGCGTGTGTGCCAGGGGGTAGGGCCGCGGCATCCGCGTGTGACGGGGGTTGGGGGTGCCCCGCTGGGGGAGCCCGCCGTGGGGTCCCTTCCTTGGAGCGGCTGCTCCTTCGGGGGGCAGGGGCAGGACTGGCCATTGGATTGACTCCTTCCCGCCCCTCCCCAGCCCCCCCAGGCCAAGCTTTCTTTGTCGTAAGAGGAGGGGGAGCAGCCCCTCCCGCAGCGGATGTCTTCCAGGGGTGTCCAGAGGCCCCCTAAGTATCGCTGGAGTCTGAAGACCTTGGGCCAGGGGCCTCAGACTTGTCCCGTGTGGCCCCTGAGGATGGAAAGGCCAGTGGGGGAGGGGTCCCCAGAGCTCCCTCCTTCAGTCTGGAAGCAAGAGAGAGGGCTCAGGATGATGTCATCAGTACCCCTTTCCTGAGGACCTTGGGGTAGGGCTTTGACCTGGTAGAAAAATACAATGACTTTTCCATTGCTGGCAGCTTCCAGAGGGTGTGACTCTGACCTCAGTCGGAGCATTTATTAAGCGCTTACTTGTGCCAGGAACTAGTGATACTATCCCAGCAAAAAGAAATATACTCTCATTTTTTTTGGAGTTGTTCTTCCATCCTACCCATCTCTATGTGACCCCATCTGAGGTTTTCTTGGCAAAGATCCTAGAGTGGTTTACCGTTTCCTATTCCAGTTCATTTTACAGATGAGGAAATGGAGGCAAAGTGAGTTGTCCAGCCTCACACAGCTAGGAAGGATCTGAGGCCAGACTTGAATTCAGGAAGAGGAGTCTTCCGCACTCCAGGCTGACTCTTTATCCACTGTGTCACCTCGATGCCCCCTCTATGCTCAGGGAACATCCCTTCTAAAGTGGGGGAGGGGAAGAAAACACCTGGAAGAACATGAGAAGGGGAAGACAGGGAGGAGCCCTCATAGTGCCTGGTGGCTCTGTCTGAGAAATTTGGTCTGGCTGAGCAGGGCCCTTCCCCAAATGAAAGAATAGGCCAGCAGGCCTGGAGTCAGGAGGCAGCTGAGGCATGCAGATGTAGTCAGAGCATGACTGGGCCAGGCCCTTCCCCAGAGTGGATGCTCAGGTCAGAAGCCACCAATGGAGGAAGTAGCCACCATGAGCAATCAAGAGGCAGCTGTGGGATGTGAACGCATACCTTGTCACTAGCTCTGATCTTGGGCACAAAAGAAACAGCATCACGTTTTTGTCAGCACCAACTTGATGCCTATCTCCAGTTTCAGATGTTCCTTCTACCACCATTATCAGCAGCCTCTCCTGGGCGTTTCAGTGAGTCCATATTTTTCTCCCTGTCCCATTTCTGGTAGCTGTTTCCTGCTAACCTCATGCAGTTCTCCTTTCTCAATTTCATCAGTACTGGGCCCAGAGACTTTCTCTGCCCCTCAGCATACCTAGAGATGTTCCATCCAGCAGGTCCACATTCTCCTCACTTCCCATGACCAGCTGCTCCTCCACTTCACCAAAGCTACTCAGAAACATGTTCAAGGCCTTGATCTCGATACCACCCACAAGTATTCCACTTCAATCTTCATGGACTCCTAGGTTTCTTTAATTAAAATCATTGTTAGGGTTAGATGAGATCATGTCTGTAAAGTGCTTATGCCTGGTACATATGTCTAAGGTGAATTGCAGGAAATAAACTGAGAAGAAGGACCAAGAAATGCTTCTTGCAGAAAATGGGATTTTAGTTGAGACATGAGAAAAAGTAGTGAAACTCAGAGGCTGAGACAAGAGGGAACAGGTGGGGAGGCATTGGGAAGGAGGGGGAGGAACCAGTGAAAATGCAGGCTGGAGTTGGAAGAGTCATCCCAGAGGAAAAGCAAGGGGACCAGGGTCACTGGATGCTGAGAACATGGAGTGGGGGAAAAAGGAAAGGGATCAGGGAAGGGGAGCTCTCAGGGGTGACCGGACTTGAAGGCAATAATCCAGGTAGAATTCAAACCCTGGGGTGGAGTTTGGAGGCCTGGAAAAAGTCCAGGCAGAATAGGGAGCGTTCCAGGTCATGGAGGGCAATGCTTGTAGCTTAGAAGGAGGCGGGAAATTTCCTGAAGTCCTTGCCCTTGGGGCTACTGGAGGAAACGTCTGTTTTGGGGCCCTCAGAGGCAGAGCAGAGTTGGATTCTTGGTTCTAGGAGGACCCAGTCTGAGCAAGCTGACTGAAAATAGAAGACCTTGGAGCTGATATCTCTGCTTTTTTTCACTGGAGTAGAGTTTACTCTGCCTTCCATTGGGGCTGAGATCTCTGCCCTTCTGGAAGCCAGCTCTTTAGGTGTAGGTCCCAGATAAGACTGAGGAAAGGCTCTTCCCTGTACCTTACTTCTGCTGGCTGCCCTTTCCTCATCTTCCACATCTGACCTCTTGATGAATGTCCTCCCAGTTATGCCAGGAGCAGGTCTTCTCAAGTATGGCATCTGGGTCTGCTCCCTAGCCCTGCTACTTGTTCAGGTTGCATGTCACATCCCAAAGGATCTGAGGATCCTTTAAGCCCATCTTTATCTTTGGGTTTCCATTAAGTGACTTTCATATCTTACATAGTGTCAGATGGAGGGAGAGTGCTGATTTAGGAATCACTGAGGCTCTGACTAGTCTCTTTCCCTCTCAGATCTCAAGCCTCTTTCTGCCTCCTGAGTTTCTGGAGGAGGATGTGGGAGGGGAATGGGACAGAAGGGAAGGAATAAGTGGACATGGTAAGTAGTCTTCCTTTTAAGACCTGTTTCCACTCCAGCCCTACTGGCTGCCCTCCTCTGTTGGTTGGAGACTATCACGTGGCAGGGCTAGGGCCTTTGTAACTGCCCTGAGACCTTACCATCTGTTAATCCTTATAGGCCAGCCTCCTGTCTAGACAGAGAAGGGAAAAGATATCAGCCTCTCTGGCATCCTTATTCCTTCACAGCTCAGCCTACAGAGGACAAGGCCTGGCCTAAGCAGGGAGCCTGGAGCCAGGAAGAATGGCTCCTGGGACCCAGAGATGCACAGACCAGGTGAGTGCAGTCCAACCCTGGACCTAACTAGCATAAGCCAGTGTGGCCATTTCCATAGATATAGAAGATTGTTTTTGAGGTTGGCTATCTCTGTCATCTATGGATTGTTTCTTTACAAAAATAGATAGAAAATTGAATTCAGTAGTAACCAAGCTGCCCTGCTCTCTAATGTGTTTTGAAGTGTACCAGTGGCACTTTTTTATCTTGAGCACTAACTCTCCCCCATTCTTGCTCCCCCAATTCCTGCCTGCTATGTTTGTTTACATTTTCTTTCTCATTACAGCTGACTAGGAAAATCACTTCACTCATTAGTCTCCATCTGTAGGCATCATGGCTTTGCTTTCTTTTGCCTGTCTAGCCCACCTGCTTCTACATACAAGTCCTTCCCCCTCCAATGTTTTTTTTGGCCAAGCTCTTCTGTAGCAATTGAAGATCAAGGAAAACCCCTTCACACCGAGTCCTTTCTGGACAGATCTGGAGCATAGGCCTGAAGGCTTCCCCAGCTCTTGTCCTTGACTGTGTTGTCTTCAGAGCAGAAATCGTCCTGCTGGTCCTGGGCACCAACTCTGCCTCAACTCACACAAGTCTCCCCAGGAATCTCTGAATCCCATTTACCATGTCTTAGGTCAAGTTAATAAACATTAGAAAATGACTCCTCTGTACCCGGCCCTGTTCTAGGTCCTGAGAATTGGCCAGTGCTACAAGTCAAGGCTTCATGGTTTTGTTGGTTTTCTAGACACAAGAAAGTGATGACCATGATGAACATAAACCTTAAATGTGTGTTGTACTTATTTTTCCGAAAGCTGGTTGTTCAGCCTTTACTGTCACACCCCTACCTGCCTTTCTCTTACTTTACCTTATATTTCTGTGCTATAGGGATCCAAACAGACCTCCTTTCTCCCTCATATGAGGGCATCAGAGAAGCTGCTAATCTCTTGTGATCTGGACAAGAGGAAATGGGAGGCAAAGTATCGAAGAAATTGAGAGAAGGGGACTGATAACCCACTAGTGGAAACAAAACTGGGAAGGGGCAAATGGCAGGAATGGTAAGAAAATGGTCATATATAGCTGTAGGCCCCAAGCCCAAGGTTGACTTTTGAGAGTAAATAAGAATGAAAAATGAGGAAAAGGTTTGGTAAAATGGCCCAGTCAATCATCCACTGTTTCTGATGAGACTAGTCTGTGACAGTATTACAATGTACTAGTTGTGAGGGAAAAAGGTACAATTAATGGAATAATCCAAGCTTACATTTTAGTAGAGGAGACAAGTGTCCATAAAAATAGATATCACATCAATATAAGAGTAAATAAAGTCAAATAAATACAAAACTTCTGAATAGAGAATGTTTTGGAAGGGAGGCTACTAGCAAATGGGAAATAGCAGGTAAGGCTTCATACAGAAAATGGTGCTTAAAGTATGTTTTAAAGGAACAAAGAGACCAAACATTTAAAGAACAATTCCAATACTACATGAACTATTTGGGAAAATGGATTGTGAAGACGGAGTCCCGCAAAATTCCTTTTATGATGCAAATACGGTGCTGATACCTAAACCTGGAAGAACTAAGACAGAGGAAGAAAATTATAGATCTAATTTCCCTGATGAATATCAATGCAAAAATTTTGAACAAACCACTGGAAAGGTGATTGTAGCAATATATCACAAAGATTATACACTCTGACCAGGTGGGATTGCTGCCAGGAATGCAGGAGTAATTACGTATTAGGACAGCTAACAATATAATTGACCATATCAATAACAAAATCAGCAGAAATCATATTATTTCAATGGATGTTTAAAAAACTTGACAAAATATGGCACCCACAGGAACCAGTAATAAGGGGAGCGTTCCTTAAAATGATAAGCAGTATTTATGTAAAACTAGAAATGTTAGCTGTAGCAATAAGAGAAGAAATTAGTATGGGCAATGATCTTTGCAAATGATATGGTGATATACTTAGAGAATCTAGAGAATCAACTGAAACACAGCTTGAAACAATTCACAACTTTAACAAAGATTCAGGCTATAAGATAAGCCCTCATAAATTATCAGCATTTCTTTCTGTGATAAACACCCAGCAGCATGAGACAGAGAAATTCCATTTAAAAGCAATATAAAATATTTGGGAGGCTACCTGCCAAGACAAACCCAGGAAACATGAACACAATTACAAAACACTTTTCACACAAAGTCAAATCTAAACAATTGAAAGCATATCAATTGCTCATGGGTAGACTGAGCCAATATGATAAAAATGACAATTCAACTTAAGTTAACTTACTTACTCAGTGTCACACTAATCAAACTACCAGAAAATTATGATAAAGTTAGAAAAAAATAACAAAAAAATTCATCTTAAAGAACAGAAGATCAAGAATATCAAAGGGAATCAAATAAAAATATAAAGGAAGGTGGCCTAGTAATACCAGAATTCAGGCTATATTTTAAATCAGTAATCATCAAAACCATTTGGTACTGGCTAAGAAACAGAGTAGTGAATAAGTGGAATAGATTAGGTACACAAGATAATAGTCAATGACTATAGTAAACTACTGCTTGATAAACCCAAAGACATCAGCTCCCAGAATAAGAACTCATTATATGACCAAAACTACTGGGAAAACAATAGGGTACCAACTAGGTATAGACCATCATCTCACGCCATGTTCCACAATAAGGTCAAAATGGGTACATGACTTAGACATAAAAAATAACACCATAAGCAAATTAGGAGAGCAATGAAGAGACTACCTGTTAGATCGATGGAGAAGGGAAGAATTCATGACCAAATAAGAGAGAGAGAGCATTAGATCATTTTGATCATAGTAAATTAAAAAGCTTTTGCACAAACAAAGCCAATGCAACCAAGATTAGAGGGAAAGGAGAAAGCTGGGAGACAATCTTTAACATCAAGTGTCCCTAATAAAGGTCTCATTTCTCAAATTTAAAGAGAACTGAGTCAAATTTATAAGAATATAAGTCATTCTTCAATTGATAAATGTTCAAGGGATATGAATAGGCAGTTTTCAGAAGAAATCAAAGCTATAGTCACAGGAAGAAGTGTTGTAGATCATTTTTGATTAGACAAATGCAAATTAAAACAACTCTGAGGTAACACCTCACACCTATATGAGAAAAAAGGAAAATGATAAATGTTGGATCAGATGTGGGGTAATTGGGACACCGGTGCACTGTTGGTAGAGTTGTGAACTGTTGATCCAACCATTCTGGGCAGAAATTAGAGCTATGCCAAAGGTCTGCCAAACTGTATATACCCTTTGATCCAGTAATACCACTACAAGGTCTGTATCCCAAAGAGACCAGAAAAAATGGGAAAGGACATACATGTGCAAAAATATTTATAGCAGCTCTTTTTGTGGTGACAAAATATTGGAAATTGAGAAGATGTCCATCAATTGAGGAATGCTGAACAAGCTATGGTATATGAATATAATGGAATACTACTGTGCAATAAGAAGTGATGGAACAAGCAAATGTCAGAAAAACCTGGGAAGATTTGTATGAACTGATGCAAGGCGAAATGAGCAGAACCAGGAAAGCATTGTACAGAGTATCAGCAACATTGTGTGATGATCAGCTATGAATGACTCAGTTCTTCTCAGCAACACAATGATCCAAGACAAGTACAAAGGACTTATGAAGGAAAATGTTATCCATATATAGATAAAGGACTGGTGGACTCTGAATGCAGAGTGAAGCATATTCTTTTCCTTTTATTCTTTTTCGTGTTTTTTTTCTTTGATCTGTTCCTTTCAAAACTGTGACAAATATGAAAATATGTTTTACATGATAGCACATATATAACCTATATCAAGTACATATGTAGGAAAAGGGGAGAGGAGGGAGAGAGGAAGAAAAATTTGGAACTCAAAATCTTGTAAAAATGAACGCTAAAAATTGCTTTGACATATAATTGGGAAAAAATAAAATGGTATTTAAAAAAAGGGACTGCAAAGTGGAGGGAAAGAGAAAGACAAGGAGGACCAATAGTACACAGAAACAGAGAAGGTCTATGGGATTGGGTCTCAAAGGGCAAGAGGGTGAGCAGTATCTAAAGAGGCTGAAAGAGACCTTGGGACCAGGCTGTATGTGCCATTAAAAGCTAAAGAAGGGGTTGGTATTTGATCCCAGAGGCCTGGGCGTTGGCAGTAATGTGGAGGATGAATTAGAGTGGTTAGAGACAAGAGGTTGGGCAACCAGTTCAGAAGCTGTGGTGGGAAGGGAAGAGAAGAGTATAGACATTTATAGTGTTCACTGTGTGCCAGGCACTGTGCTAAGTCCCTTAGAACTATTGTCTCATTTGATCCTCAAAAGAATCCTGGGAGTCAGGTACTGTTATTATTTTACAGCTGAGAAATTCTGGTCTCTTTAAGCTCTAAATCTTGTGGCATTTGATGATTTAGGAGTCAGTGACATTCAAGGATGTGTCTGTGGACTTCACCCTAGAGGAGTGGAGCTTGTTGGACCATTCTCAGAAAGAGCTATACAAGGATGTCATGCTGGAAACCTCCCAGAATCTTCTTTCTGTAGGTAAGGACCTTTTACTTTGGTAACTGACATACTACCTTGGTAGCTCATTGCCCCTAATCCTTTCTGGTATAGCAAGTTCATCTTTATTCTTCCTTCTGACCTCAAATTCTAGCCCAGGTGGTAGTACAGGAAGGGAAGGGGCTAAGATTTACATACATACACACACATATACATATGCATATATACACATATACATACATACAAATATACATATGTGTATGTGTATGCATCTTTAATATCCTGAACTGAGAAGTGCTTTATAATTATTGTCATAATCCTCATAAAATCTCTATGGAATTACTATCTTCATTTCATAGTTTAGGGAACCGAGGCAAACCAAGGTTAACAACTCACCCAGAGGCACACAGCTACCATATGTCTGATTCTGGTTTGAACTTGTCTTTATGACGCCAGGTTCAGACCTCTTACCATTGGACAATCAGCAGTCTTCAGTTTCTAGATAATGGAAGCTTTGCAGTGTGCCCATTCTTTTATGGAAGAGGTGAATAAAGGTGGAATTTTATGATTCCAAATAAACTTCATGATCTCTGTTCCCTTACAATGATATCAATAATCAATATCATAGAAGCCATCCTTGAGGTGTTTTGGGAACCATTTTGTTGTCCTTGCTTCTTTGTCTCTTTTCTCCAAAGAGGACTAAATTGTATATTCTCTCTATCCTCATCCTTTCCTTATTCTGTATTCCCAGGGTTTCCAGTTCCTAGAGAAGATTTGACCTTCCTTTTTCAGCAAGGAGAAGTATCAGGGACTCTAGAGCAAAAAAACCCAAGGAACTCCTGTCTAGGTAAGTGAGATGAAAGCGAGTGTATGAGGGCTGTTATCACACGACACCTGTATTTGTTGTAGCGAAGATTTTGAAATGCTAAGATTTGGGGGTGGGTAGACCTGACTTGGAATTTATTTTAAACACATTTCAGCAGTGGGATCCTGTACAAGTAACTGAACCTTCCAGTCGTAAAACTGTGATCCTGTATGAAGTCATTATTTTGAACTTAGGGGCATGGAACTCTCCTGGAAGTATCTAGGAGGAGCTGAAGGTGTCTAATATGAACTCTTTCGTGCTTGGTTGTTGTCCTTCACTTTCAAAGAGAACCAAAATAATCTCACTATGTTAGAGTCCAGTTTCAGTGTGTCCAACTGTGGCTGATCAGACCAATACCATCTCAGAATGCTCTACCACAAGTCGGGCACAAATAGTCCAAGTGAACATTTGGGGTGAATTCTCTAAGTTTGTGCTTCTCCATTTTCTTTTGAGTTACTTCAATTCTGCTTTGCTCATAGAGCACAGTACCTTCTCTGATGTCGACATGCCATACTGAGCGGTCCTGTGCCAATTTCTCCCATTTCAACCAATAAGTTCTAAAGTTCTTCAGAGAGACCTTGAACATGCCCTTGTATTGCTTCTTCCAACTATCATATGAGTACATGCCCTGTGTGAGTTTTCCATAAAATACTCTTTTAGGCCAATGTACATGTGGTATTCAAAAACTAAATTGCCAGTTCATTGGAGTTGCGCTTGCTACAAAAGACTTTGAATGCTTGGAAGTTTAGCTCAAGAGAGAACCTCATTGGATTTGTGGGAGGCAAGATGGCAGAGTAAGCAGTATGGTAGTGTCTCTCTTCTGTATGACCCTCTAGAAAAACCATAACATAGCACCCCAGAACAAATCCTAGAACAATGGCGTCAGTGGAAAGACAGTGTGGAGCAGTGTTTTAGCCCAGGATATTTGGAGAATTGAAATCAAAGGCCCATCTCACTCAGGTAAAAGGAGACTGCATTCCAGAACAGGAAGCATCCCTGCAAGCACCACCTCTACAAACCAGTGGGAGATCCTGAGCACCAGGGTAGTGGATCAGGCAAATGCCAACCCTAGGACCTCCCCCTGCTCCTTTTGCTGCCACATGCCTTAGCACAGCCAGGGGAACTGCAGAACTCAGCTTGGAGAACTGCCATCTGCTTCAGAATAACTCGAGGCAGACAGGTATTCTTCAGCTGTGTGGCCTCCCCATGCTCTGGTATAGCCCTGGCTGGGCAGGCATCCTGTGGTGGTCAGACCTCCCAGTGCTTCAGCACACCCCCAAGTAGGAAGGCATCCTCCAGCAGCAGGGCCTCCCTGTGCTTCAGTGTAGTCCTGAGGGAAATGCAGAAAAACCTCACCTGGCCTCAGCAAACACCAGATACCACCATTAGGACCCAGACTCAATACCAGGTAAGCTGCCAGATCCCCATAGCTGCAACTGCAACCACTGAGGTCCCAGCACACACAATCAGTGACTAGACCCCGATCACCAGCACAAGAAACTTGGGACAGTGCTCCCTATGCTCCAGCAGGAGAGTTCAACTTTAAAAGTCAGGAAATAGGCAAAAAAGATGAACAAAAAGCAAAACTGAACATTGACCATAAAGAGTTTTTATAGTGACCAGGAAAATCAAAACACAAATTCAGAAAAGGACAACATTTTCAATATACCTACATCCAAAACCTCAAGGGCAAAAATGGATGGATCCCAAGGCCAAAAAGCCTCCTTGGAAGAACTCAAGAAGGATTTTAAAAGTCAGATAAGAGGTAGAAGAAAAATTGTGGAAAGAAATGAGAGGTATGCAAGAGAGAACAACTTGGAAAAGGAAGGACAAAAATTGACTAAAGAAAACAATTCCTTAAAAAAATAAAATTGGGGAAAAAAATCCACTGAGGAAAGCAACTCCTTAAAAAGTAGAATTGACCAAATGGAGAAAGCAGTATGAAAGTTAACTGAAGAAAATAATTCCTTAAAAATTAGAATTGGGGAAGTGGATGTCTTTTTGAGAAATAAAGAATCAACAAACACAAGAATGAAAAAGAAATAAAATGTAAAATACCTCATTAGAAAAAAACCACTGACCTGGAAAATAGATTCAGGAGAGATAATTTAAGAGTCATTGGACAATCTGAAAGCCATGATCAGAAAAAAGAGCCTGGACAGCATCTTATAAGAAATTATCAAGGAAAAGTCCTGATATCCTAAAACCAAAGGGTAAAATAGTCATTGAAAGAATCTACCATCACCTCCTGAAAGAAATTCCAAAATGAAAACTCCCAAAGAATATTGTAGCCAAATTCCAAAATTATCAGGTCAAGGAGAAAATACTACAAGTAGCCAGAAAGAAACAAATTAAATATCTTGGAACCAGTCAGGATTACACAGGACTTAGCAGCTTCTACATTAAAAGACTGGAGGGCCTTGAATATGGTATTCCAGAAGGCAGAGGAGCTTGGATTACAATCAACTATGCAGTAAAACTGAGCATAAACTTTCAGGGGAAAAGATGCATTTTCAATGAAATAGGAGACTTTCAGTCATTCCTGAAGAAAAAAACCAAGTTGAACAGAGAATTCGATCTTCAAATACACAACTCAAGAGAAGCACAAAAAGGAATAAAGGAAGAAAAATGTTATTCAATAAACTTAAACTGTTTATATCTCTACACGGCAGATATTCGTAACTCTTGAGAAGTGTATCTTTATTTTGACATTTAGAAGGGGTATATATAGAGTATGTGGGTATAAGTCAATTTTGATATGATGATAAAAAAGAAATTAACAAAAGTGTGGGGAAAAGGAATTGTACTGAGAGAAGAGGACAGGAGAAAGCAGAAAAAGGTAAATTACATCACATAAATATGTGCAAAGACCTATTATAGTAGAGGGAAAGAAGAATGAGCATTGTTTGAGTTTTGGCTCAAAGAGGGAATGGCATTCACACTGAGTTGGGTATAGAAATCTATCTTACCCTATAGGAAGTAGGGGAAAGGGAGGAAAAAAGTGAGGGGGCTGATAGAAGGGAGGGCAGATTGAGGAAGGTGGTGGCCAGAAACAAAACACTGGTGAGGAGGGAAAGGTTGAAAGGACAGAGAAAAGTATAAATGGGGGTGGGAAATAGGATGGAGAGAGACACAGTAATCATAACTGTGAATGTGAATGGAATGAACTGCCCTGCAAAATGTAAGCAGATAGTAGAGTGGATTAAAAACCATAATCCTAGAATATGTTGTTTACAAGAAATATATTTGAAGCAAAGAGATACATACAGAGTAAAGGTAAAAGATTGGAGCAAAATATACTTCAACTGAAATTAAAAAAAAAAAAAGCACTCCTGATCTCAAACAAAGCAAAAGCAAAAATAGATTGAATTAAAAGAGATAAGGGAAGGAAACTACATCTTGCTGAAAGGTATCATAGACAATGAAGTAATATTACTACTAAATGTATATATGCCAAATTCTTAGAAGTTAAGTGAGTTACAGTAAGAAATAGAAAACTATACTAGTAGGGGTTCTCAACCTGCCCCTCTCAGAACTAGATAAATTTAACCACAAAATAAACAAGAGAAAAATTAAGGAGGTGAAGAAATTTTAGAAAAGTTATATATATATAGTAGACTTGGAGAAAACTGAATGGGATAGAAAGGAATATGCCTTTTTCTCTGTGGTACATAGCATCTACACAAAAATTGACCATGTACTATGGCATAAAAGTCTCACAATCCAATGCAGGAAGGCAAAAATATTAAATGCATCCTTTTCAGATAATGATGTAATAAAAATTACATGTAATACAGTGCTATGGAAAGAAGAGACTAAAAATTAATTGGAAACTAAATAAAATCCTAAACAATGAGTAGGTCAAACAATATAGAAACAACCAATAACTTTATCAAAGAGAATGACAGCAATAAGACAACATACCAAAACTTGTGAAATGCAGTCAAAGCAGTTCTTAGGGGAAATTTTATATCTCTAAATTCTTACATGAATAAAAGAGGAAATCAATGAATTGAGTGTGCAACTACAAAAGCTAGGGGAAAAAATTTAAAATCTCCAATTAAAAACCAAATTAGAAATTCTGAAAAGAGAGTTAGAAATGAATGCATTTTAGAGTTAGACTGAGTGTTAAGTTTAGATGAATAAAATTGAAATTAGGAAAAGTATTGAACTAATAAATAAAACTAAGCTGATTTTATGATAAAACCATTAAAATACTAAACTTTTGGTTAATTTGAATTTAAAAATGAGTTATCTGTATCAGAAATGAAAAGGGGTCACCAATGAAGAGAAAATTAAAACAATAATTAGCAGCTATTTTACCCTGCTGCATGCCAACAAATCTGACACTCTTAATGAAATGGATGAATTTTTACAAAAAATATAAATTGCCCAGATTAACAGAAGAGGGAGTAAAACATTTAACCCTATTTTGGAAAAAGAACTTGAACAACCTATTAAATGAACTCCCTGAGAAAAACTCTCCAGCACCAGATGAATTTACAAGTGAATTTTACTAAACATTTAAAGAACAGTTTATTCCAGTATTACATAGGCAAGGAAATAGGTGGAGTCCTACCAAGTTGTTTTTATGATACAAATATTGTGCAAATCCTAAACCAAGAAGAGCCAAAACAGGAAGAAAATTATAGACCAATTTCCCTAATGAATATTGATGCAAAAATTTTAAATAAAATAAATAAATGAAATTTTTTTGGAAATTTAAATAAAAAAATCAAAGAGACTACAGCAATTTGTCATGAGAGTAATACATTATGACCAGATGGAACTGATACTAGAAATATAGGGCTGGTTCAATATTTGGAAAACTGTCAGCATTGACCATATCAACAGCAAAATGAACAGAAATCATGATTATCTCAATAGAGATAGAAAAAACCTGAGAAAAAATACAACGCCTATTTCTATTAAAACTAGAGAATATAGGAATAAATGGAGTTTTCCTTAAAATGATAAGTAGAATCTAACTAAAGTTATGAGCAAGCATTATATGTAATGGGAATAAGCTTAAAGCATTTCTAGTAAGATCAGGGATGAAACAAGGATGTCCATCATCACCACTTATTCGAAAATGTACTAGAAATGTTAGCTCTAACAATAAGAATAAAAAGAAATTGAAGGAATTCAGATAGGCCATAAAGAAACAAAGCTTTCACTCTTTGCAGATGATATGATGGTATGGAATCCTAGAAAATCAACTAAAAAATTACTTGAAATAATTAACTTTAGCAAAGTTGCAGGACAAAAAATAAAGTCATGAAGATTATCAACATTTTTATATATTACTGACAAAGCCCAGCAGCAAGAGGTAGAAAGAGAAAATAACAGTAGAACATATAAAATAGTTGGGAGTCTACCTGCCAAGACAAACCCAGGAACTGTATGAACATAATTACAAAACACTTTTCACGCAAAGTTGAATCTAAATAATTGGAAAAATATCAGTTGCTCATGGGTAGATTGGTCTAGCATAATAAAAATTATAATTCTACCTAAATTAATTTACTTATTCAGTGCACAACAATCAAACTGCAATTATTTTATGGAGCTAGAAAAAATAATAACAAAATTCATGTGGAAGAACAGAAAGTCTAGAGTGTCAAGGGAATTAATGAAAAGAAATGCAAGTGAAGGTGGCCTAGCTACACCAGATCTAAAATTGTATTATAAAGCAGCAGTCATCAAAACTACTTGGTACTGGCTACCAAATAGAGTGCTGGATCAGTGAAATAAGCATTAGGTACATAAGACAGAATAGTCAATGACTATAGTAATCTAAACCCGAGCATTCCGGCTTCTGGGATAAGAAGTCATTATTTGACAAACTGCTGGAAAAACTGAGAAATAGTATGGCAGAAACTGGGCATAGAACAACATCTTACACTCTATTCCAAGGTATGGTGAAAATAGGTGCATGATTTAGACAAGAGGTGATATTGCAAGCAAATTAGGAAAGCAAGGAATAGTTGCCTGTCAGATCTATGGTGAAGGAAAGAATTTATGAACAAACAAGAGATAAAGAACATTATACAATGCAAAATAGATAATTTTTATTATATTAAATTTAAAAAGTTTTGTGCAGAACCAACGCAATCAAGATTAGAAGGGAAGCAGAAAGCTGGGAAACAATTTTTACAGCCGGTATCTCTGATAAAAGTTTCATTTCTCAAATATGTAGAGAACTGAGTCAAATCTATAAGAATACAAGTCATCCTCCAATTGATAAATAATCAAAAGATGTGAACAGGTATTTTTCAGGTGTAGAAATTAAAGCTATAGTCATATAAAAATGCTCTAAATTACTATTGATTAGAGAAATTCATATTAAAACAACTTTGTAACCACATCATACCTCTCACATTGACTAAATATTGGAGAAGATGAGGGAAAATTGGAACACTAATGCATTGTTGGTGGAGTTTTGAACTGTTCCAGTCATTATTTTGGAGAGCAATTTGGAATTATACCCAAAGGGCTATAAAACTGGGTATATATCTTTGACCCCGCAACACTCGTTCTATGTCCCAAAGAGATCATAAGAAAAAGGAAGAGGATCCACAAGGACAGAAATCCATAGCAGCTCTTTGTGGTGGCTGAGAATTGGAAATTGAGGGGATGCCATCAATTGAGGAATGGCTGAATAAGTTGTGGGATATGAATGTAATGGAATACTGTATGTCCATAAGAAATGAAGAGCAGATAGACTTCAGAAAAACCTGGAAAGTCTTACATGAACTGATGCTGAGTGAAGTGAGTGGAATCAGAACATAGTACACAGTAACAGCAATATTGTACAACAACCAACTTTGACAGACATAGCTCTTCTCAGCAATGCAATGATATAATACAATTCCAAAAGACTTGTGATGTCCATATTCAGAGAAAAAAGTATGGAGTCTAAATATAGATCAAAGCATACTATTTTTCTGGGGGTTTTTTTGTTTTTTTTTTTCTCTCTCATGGTTTTCCCTTTTGTTCTGATTCTTCTCTGATTCTCCCTAACTAGTATGGAAATATTAGTTAAAAAAATTTGTTTTTAAAAAAGGTTTCTAGTACCTTATGCTGCCAGTTGATCTTCATAATTTTTGTCAGAAAATGTGATTCAAATGGAAGCAATGCAGTTTCCTGGCATAGAGCTTGTAGATTTTCCATACAGTGAGATCAGCACAACAGTTCTGTAGACCTTCAGTTTGGTAATCAGTGTAATACTCTCCTGTCCCACACTTTTCCTTTGGAGCCTCCCACACACTGAGTTAGTTTTGGCAATTTTTGCATCAACTTCATTGTCAGTGTGTACCTCCCTGGAAAATATACTGCCAAGGTAAGTGGATTTATCCACAGTATGCAAAGTTTCTCCATTTGCTCTAACCAGTAATTCCATATATGGATGGTGAGGTGCTAGCTGGTGGAGCACCTATGTTTTCTTGGGGTTAATTGTTAGGCCAAAATTAGCACAAACAGCAGAGAATCTATCCATCCTTGGTTAGATCTCAGCTTCACAGGCTACATTGAGTGAACCATCATCCACAAATAGAAAAATCATACACCAACTCTCTCCACTTTAGTCTTGGCTTGTAGCCTTTTCAGTTGAAGAATTTACCATCAGTAGGATAGCTGACTTTGATGCCATGATTGTCCTTATTGAAAGAGTTTGACAATATAACTGAAAATATCATCCAAAAAACATGGGAGGAAGCACATGGTCTTGTTTAACTCTCTTGTTGACTGGGAAAGAATGAGAGCATTGTCCATTATCCAGAACCCAAGCAAGCATGCTGTCATGAAACTGATGTACAGTACTGTTGAACTTCTCCAGGCTACCAAATTTTGACATAACTTTCCATGTGCTTTCATCCTTTGCCCTTTCTGAAGCCACATTGATTCTCAGATGACCATCTTCCAGGTGAAGAATCTACCTATTAATGAGGAATCTTGCCAGCAATGACTAAAAAGAGACACTCCACAACCCCACCCTTCTGGTAATTGTCACAGGGCAATATATTTTCTTTTCCTTTATAGAGACAAACAATGGAGACATCCTTGAACTCCTGGGGGATAGCCTCTGCTTGCCATATGACCTGGAATATTTCAGTCAGCTTTTGTATGAGCAATGGACCTCCTACATTGTAAATCTCAGCTGGAATAGAATCAGCACCAAATGCTTTGCCACATTATAGGAGCTAAGTGCTATGCAAAATCTTTTCTTCAGTTGGAAATTTGTCTAGGGAGATACTGATTTCAACCTGAAGTATATAGTCAGTGACTTCAGCATTGATTGATGATGGTCTGTTGAGAACCCTACAGAAGTGTTCAGCCCATGTTTCCAGGATCATATCCTTAACCCTGATCTTTGTAGCTCCATCAGCACTGAAGAGTTGAGGTATACTATACATCTTTGGCCCATAAATAGCCTTCAGGCTGTCATAAAAGGGCTTTCATATTACTATCAGTGTAAAACTGAATTTCATCTGCTTTCTTACTGAACCAGGAATCTTGCATTTCCCTAAGCTTCACTTGTTCTTTACTCTTAATAAAGTTAAATGGTACTTTCTTAGACACAGATGGAACTATCCTACTTGATAAACTCTGTGGAGTTTACATTTAGCAACTTCTGAATTTCCCCATCATTTTTGTCAAACCAGTCTTGATGTTTGTGAGTGTTTTGACCCAAATGAGTGAAAGTGGTGCTATACACCAAATCTCTGAAAGCTGCCACTCCTTTTCTGCTTCACCATTGCCAACTGTGTGTTGGCTTAGTTTTCCCTCTAAGTTAGCAACAAACTGTTTTTGCTCAAGAAGCACTCTAATCTGCTGACATTATGTCTTCTGGTAGTCACCTTGCCTTGGGGGCTCTGCTGTTGTTGAATGAGAATGTTTAGCTTAGAGAGGATGTAGATAGTCCAGGATTCTACCACACATCACTCTTATATTCATTCTCTTCTTACAATGACATGTTTGCTTCAAGGATAAATCCACAAAGTTTCATTGTGTTTAGGTAAACAGAAGACAGTGTTGGTGAGGAGATCATGAGGTGCATAATTTTTTGTATGTTTTGACCACATGGTAGAATCCCCACCTGCCACAGTAATTAGACCAGGGTTAAATGAACAGATAATTTTAGGGCACCTTTTTTAGCCCCTTCTTCACACCAGTAGATGAGCAATGCGATCCTTAAAAGGCTGCTCAGACAGCCAGAGGGCTGCTTAATCCCACTGCTGCTTCCATTGAAAAGAGAGCTCTATGACCTATGCTGCCTGTGTGCAGAGTTGGGACTACAGCTCCCATTGTATCCATACCTGCTGCTTCTTCACTTGCCTGTCACCACAAAACTTTAAGATGGGTAAAAATGGTAAAATGATATAGGTGACGTCTTTTGATTTGTGTGTAAATTGGCCTTAAGCGAGGCAGAATTGCATGAGGTCATCAGCCTCATTTTCCCTTCCGGAGTTGTCACATTGCAGTGGCAGACAGAGCCAAGGTGACTGGTGATGGCTCAAGATACAGTGAATGACATTAATGTCTGATGTCTAACCAAGCTCTAAATGCTCCACAGCACCTGCTTCAATTGCCTTCATGGCCTTTGGAACAAATTGTTCTCATCCATCCATTACACCATGGAAAGTCTTCACATGCTTGGGGTAGACACCCCTTTAACTCACCAATAGGTTTGAGACCCCTTGGTTACCCTCAAACCAGTTTAGCTCATCTTCTTAAATGGTTTACCAAGATGTGGTTACTGGATATCCTATAGCTTCTTGGAGTCACAAGTGTGAATTAGGTGAATTAGGTTGACCCCAAAGGTGGAAAGCAGCCTTGAAAAAGGGTTCAGCAGCCCTCACACCAGAGGTACTAGTCTGCCTGAACACACCGTTCATGAACTCTTTCATAAGCTTTATTCAAATGAATAAGCACTTACTATTAAGTCTTACTATTAATTAAGACTGTAATGAGGGGTTTTAGGTGGGACTTCAGGGAAGCCAGAGTGAGCATGAGGGGCAGCCAGAGAAAACGGAATCAGGAGGAGATGCAGTGTCCTAATCAATGAATTAAATAGGAGGCCTGTGCTACTGGTTATTGCATGTGTGAAGGAGGAGTAGGGTGAAAGAAGACTTGGGAAGTAGGAGAGGGGCAGATGATGAAGGACTTTAACAGTGGAGCAGAGGATTCTGTGTTTGATCCTGCTCAATAGATAGAAGACCAAGGCAATTTATACAGTAGGTAGTGACATGATGCAAAATGAATTTTAGGTAGATACATTTGACAGCTGGATGGAGCATTGAGTGGGTGGGGTAAGAGACTTGAGATTTACCACCATGCTCTTGTAATATATCAGGTATGACATGATTGTGGCCTGACCAAGAAAGTGGCAATTTTGGGAGACAGGGGATGTATGGGAGAGATGTTACAAAGATAGAATTAATATGACTTTCCACAATGTTCAATATGAATGGAGATGACTGGGTAACACCTAGGTTATGAGCGTGGATGATTGGAAAGGTGGTGTCCTGGATAGCAGTAGGAAGATGAAAATATTGAGGGGAAAGATAATGAATTAATTTTGGAAATCTTAGGAGAAACAGGAGAAAGTATTATCACCAAAACCTAGAGAGGAGAGCATCAAGGAACAAAGGCTGATTGGCTATGTCAAAGGATGCAGAGAATCCAAGAAAGGTGAGGATTCAGAAGAAACCATTGTATGTACCAATTAAGGGATGATTGGTATCTTTGCAGAGAGCAGTTTCACATGGACAGTGAAGTTGGAATCTGGATTGCAGAGTTTGGAAAAGAGTAGAAGGAAAGAAATTCGAAACATCAATTGTAGCTGACCCTCTCTAGGCCTTCTTTATCCTTCGTTGGAAGGAGAAATATAAGCAAATATTAAGAGGGAATGAATGGACAACATGAGATTTTTTCCCAAATCTGTTGGTATGGAAGGAGCCAGTAGAAAGATTTAAAATTTGTGAAAAAGTTGGGATTGTACAGGAGGGAAGAACCAGGTCGGAAGATGGGATAGATTGGGATCATTTATGCATGTTGTGGTGTTTTGCCTCAGCAACCAGAATCTCCGTAATTTATACAAGACTGGGGCAAAAGAGGAAAAGAAGGCCTCTGGTTTATATGAGATGAGGAGGAGGTAAGAGCCTTCTAAGTGTCCTTTTTTTAAAAAAATTATTTTCTTTGTTTTCACTGTTCTACAATCACTTCCATATATCTTATATTTTTTCCCTTCCCTCCTCACTCCCTCCTTGATAGAGCATGCAATCTTATATAGGTTGTACACATAGATTCTTAGTAAACACATGTTTACCTTAGTCATGTTGCATAGAAGAATTAAAATGAATGGGAGAAACCATAAAACGAAACATAACATAATCCAAAAGAAAATGGTCAGCTTCATTCTGAATCCAACTAAGTGCCCTTTTTAAAAAATAAAATAAAATAATGAGGCCAAGTGTTCAGCTGAGCATATTGGGAGAAGAAAACCAAATGAGTGGGGTGGGTTGGGGAGGAAGGAAAAGTTGTGAAAAAAACTGCTTTGGTGAGAGAGAGTCAGGGAGATCTAAAAGGATTGCCTTGGCACAGTAAGGGCCCAGATGAGATCATGTACCCTAAATTGGAGTGGATCCAGAAGGCCCATTTTCATGATTTTTTTCTGTTTCCATTCAGCACCACATGGGTGACAGTGAAGGTCACTACCTTACTGGAAATAGTAATCCAAGGCTGAAGCTTGCATAAAATCATCAACCCAAGGTGCTTTCCTGATCTCAGTAACTCAATCTTTATCTCCATTCTTATAAAATAAATGGTCTTATTTATGTAGGTGACCACCTTAAGGGTATGGAGTTGGAAGGTGGAGACTCCTGGGAATCCCATAGAACTAGCCCCTCTGGGAACTTTAGAAGCCTTTATCTGGTCTGATCAGGTCCAGTAAGGTTTAGAACCAGATAAAGGGAATGGTTTTCATATATTTGAGTGTGTATATATGTACATATGTGTTTATATACATACATGTATATGTAATATATGAATGTATGACAATATTATATATAGATATATAATGTATGTAATTTTGAGTTCCAAATTCTCTTCCTTTCTCCTCCCTTTGCCATTCTCTTAGATGATAATCAATCTGATATAGGTTATAGATGTGCAGTCATATAAAAATTTCCATATTACTCATTTGTGGAAGAAAACTCGAACCAAAAAAATAAAGAATAAGGTAATAATAGTATGCTTTAGTCTGCTTTCATTCACTATCAGTTCTTTCTCTGGAGGCAGATAGCATTTTTTACTTCAGTCAGTAAAAATTGATTAAGCACCTACTATGTACTAGACACTTTACTAAACCTGGGGATACAAAGGAAGGGAAGAGAAAGTCCCTGCTGTTCAGGAGCTCCCTATGAACTATACAAACATGGAGAAGGTTGGAGAGGAAAAAGCAGATCACAAACCTCACTCTTAGTGAGCCAGACAAAAGAGGATGTTTTGGTGTGGAAATACATTAAGTTCAAGAAGAAATATGTGGCCACAAAGAGAGATAATAGTTCAAGGAGGAGTTGTGAGAGTTGGTGAGGAAACAGTAAAGATGAACATAATGATAACAATAAGAACTAAAATTGTGTAGGACCTGCTAAGATCTACAAATACCTGATGTCATCCCCAGATGCCCTAGGAAATGGGTGGTATTTTTTTTTACAGATAAGGAAACTGAGGCAGTTAGGTAAGTGCCTTTCCCAGGTAGGAGGTTTCTGAGTATGGATTTGAACTAGTCTTTCTGTTTGCAAGCATAGTACTCTGTCCATTGTCCCTTCTAGCTGTTTCGTGGTAGAAAATAACCTTGTACCATAGTGGAACCTTCAAATAAGGGAGATAAAAGGATAAGAGTCTTTTAAAACAGTGTTACAGCCAGTCATCTGGGATTGGGATGAATGGAAGACGAGGAGTGGGGATCAGGCCATTTCAATTATAAGTGATTAGTATTGATCACACTCCATTTCCCCTCTTAATTGTTGTTTCTGAAGATTTAGGAAGAAGCAAATAAGAAAGATGAGAATATCTTATAGAAGTCATAATTCTTTGTAATAGCAAAATATGCACAGGATGAATCATCCATAAAAACAGAGGGGTAGCAGAATGCATTAGAAAGCAGAACCAGACAGCATTTTGTGTCTCACAAAGAGCCTTGACTCATTAAAATGCAAGATTGGCATTCTGTAATATTTTTAGAACTATACTGCTAATGCACCTCAATGTGTGCTTCCCTTGATCCTGCGATGACTACCAGACCTATAAAGGGATTCCTAAAGGAATCACAGAAAGAGGAAAGAAGACCCATTTACACAATAAAAATTATAATTGTTGCTTTTTGTTTATGCAAAGACCTGGATACAAAGATGGTGCTCATATATTGGGAAATGACTGAAGAAACAATGGTCTGAAAATATAGTTGAAGATTATTAAGCCAAAATGATGAAAGAAATAGTGTCAGAGAAACCTCAGAAAAGTTGTCTGAACTGATGTAGAGAGAAGTGAGCAGAACCAGGAGAATTGTTTATACTGTAACAATGTTGACTTAACAATCATGACTCTGGAACAGTAGTTCACAAAATCTTTTCTTAGAACTCCTTTCCAGAACAAAAAGAAAGTGTACGGTGAAGTCCTCCCTTCACCTACCTATCTTTGCCCCTTCCCCCCCAACCCACCCCCCACTCCAGTAACTTACTCTGTTCCTAAAAAGTACGCAGCAGAGAGAACCTTACAAGGAAGCAAAGAAAAGATGGACAACTCTGACCACAATGTGTATTTACTATATAGGTTTTCTTGAAATGGAAATTTATTGCTGTATATTTACAGTCTGCACTTTGCATTTATTCTGTTCTTCATAATATTTTAAATTTATTCATTAAGCACTTATTTTAATGATCTGGGTTATTTTTACCCCACAAAGATCCAAATTAATACTTTAATTCTCCTGTATATTTATAAAATATAAAATTTCATTGTACTTTAAATTATGAAAATTGACTTAAAGGCTTTCTGTAAGAATTTTTTTAATACAATAAGACCACAAGCTTACTACTATATGCAAGACTTCCATTCACATTTATTTTACAGATTTTATTTGAATAGGAATAGGATTTTTATTCAAGTAAGTTACAACTTTGAAAAAGTTTAACAGAATATATGAAATTTATTTCAAAGTTGGATGTTTTCTCTAAATAATAGTTTGCACTATTTGATTCAACACCTGATAAATCTAATCTTGAATTTGGTTTTGCATCAAGCTGAAATAGTACTAATGATGATGATGATGACCGAAATGATGGCTCCAGCTGGCATTTCTGTAGTGCCCGCTCTGTGCCCCTTACTGGGCCAAGGGCTTTACACAGATTTTTTTATCTGATCTTCACAATAACAATAACGCTTGTTTACAGTTCAGGAAATTAAGACAGTCAGAGGTTAAGTGATTTGCCCTGGGTCACATTGCTAGTAAGTTTCATGTGTGGGATTTGAACTTGAATCTTTGACTGATAGGCATAGCTCTCAATCCACTGTGTTACCAGGTGTACAGACAATTCTCACTTTACATATATTTGCATTATGCCAATTGGATCCACAGGGATGGCAAGACCTCAGAGTGGAAGCACTCAGCTATAGTCATTGAAGCCACTCTGGCCGCAGAGACCCAAGCCCTGAAGCTGGGCTGCAGGGCCACAGAGAAGGGGGCCCAGAAAGGAGAAGGGAAGGTCTGTGGAAGGGTCATTTAGGCTAAGAAAGGAATTATAACCAAACTAGAGTGAAAATGCTTTCTCACATATGGATGCAGAGGAAAATGGTTGGATAATTTTCCAAGCCTTCTTACTGAGGCATGGAAATTAATTTTTTTTTAGCCTCCAAACCAGTCAACAAAATGGATGGGTAGTTACTATTTGAAAGCTGTCTGCTCTCAGCTGCAGCTCAACCATTCTGGGTCATGATCTGAGTTGTGAAGGTCAATGAGAATGCTGGGCCTACCCATGTCATGCATTTGTTGTGATGAGCCAGTGTTATTGTATGTAAAGCTCTTTCTAAATTAAAGCCTCTCAGGGCTGTGACCAAATGGCATTTCCAAAGATTGATTCTGCCTGTTAAAGTATGAAAAGTTTTCTTTTTCACTGGGGAAATAGAACATAAATGAGTATACTTTCTTCCATCCAAAGAAAGAACACATACTTAGGTGTGTATCTTTTGTGTATGTATGATAGTTTGTTTTCTTCATTTGCAGAGACCAGGTTTGAAGTAAATGGGATGACTACAAAGCTGAGGATTGTTGTGGAAGAGTTTGACCAGCAAAGATTCGTGAGGGACGGTGCCTTCGACTTCAATTTGAGAGAACTCCATGACTCTAATGTGAAAGTGGATCAAAATCCAAAGAGTCAATGTGAATTTGAAAAAACTGGGAAGAGATTCAGACAGTCTTTATTCCTGAGTCATTGTAAGAAAATGATCTCAGGAAATGACTGTTTTCAGGACAGAGAATATAGCAAAGGCTTTCCTGAACAGGTAAAGTTTTTTCATTCCCATATAAAGCCTCCTGAAATGCAAATGGATCAAGGTAATGAACTGGAAATGACTGTTAGCTGGAGTTCAGAGCTTAAAGACCGAAAACATACCGGAGAAATGCTTTGTATAAACAACGAAGGTGGAAAAGCCTTCAGTCAGAACTCTAAACTCATTACTCATCAGAAAATTCACATTAGAAAGGAGCCTAATGAATATAATGAATGTGAATCAACCTTATCTCATCATTCATCTCTTTCTTATCATCCTACACTTCATGCTGGAATGAAATCATATGTAGATAATCAATATGAAAAGACCTTTGATAGGAACTCAGATCTTACAAAATATCAGAAGATAGATACTGGAATGACATTTTATAAATGTAATGAATGTGGGAAGCCCTTCTGCTACAGATCACTTCTTATTAGCCATCAGAGAATCCACACTGGAGAGAAACCTTTTGAATGTAATCAGTGTGGAAAGGCTTTCACATATGGCTCCAATCTTATTAAACATCAGAAAACCCACACTGGGGAGAAACCTTTTGAATGTAATCAGTGTGGAAAGACTTTCCAGTTTAACTCCCATCTTGCTGTACATCAGAGAATTCACACTGGAGAGAAACCTTATGAATGTAATCTATGTGTAAAAGCTTTCACATACAGTTCCAGTCTTGTTAAACATCAGAGAATCCACACTGGAGAGAAACCTTATGTATGTAAACAATGTGGAAAGACTTTCAGATTCCACTCTAGTCTTACTAATCATGAGAAAATCCACACTGGAGAGAAACCTCATGAATGTAATCAGTGTGGAAAGGCTTTCACACAGAACTCCCATCTTGCTGCACATCAAAGAATCCACACTGGGGAGAAACTTTATGAATGTAATCAATGTGGAAAGTCTTTCACACAGAACTCCCATCTTGCTGTACATCAAAGAATCCACATTGGAGAGAAACCTTATGAATGTCATCAATGTGGAAAAACTTTCACACAGAGCTCCAGTCTTGCTGCACATCATAGAATCCACACTGGAGAGAAACCTTATGAATGTAAACAATGTGGAAAGGGTTTCACAAAGAACTACAGTCTTGCTGATCATGAAAAAATTCACAGTGGAGTAAAACCTTATGAATGTAAACAATGTGGAAAGGCATTCACAGTGAAGGGCAATCTTGCTAGACATCAGAGAATCCACACTGGAGAGAAACCTTTTGAATGTAAACAATGTGGAAAGGCTTTCACACAGAGCTCCAGTCTTGCTGCACATCAGAGAGTCCACACTGGAGAGAAACCTTATGAATGTAAACAATGTGGAAAGGGTTTCATAAAGAACTACAGTCTTACTGATCATGAGAAAATCCACAGTGGAGCAAAACCTTATGAATGTAAACAATGTGGAAAGGCATTCACAGTGAAGGGCAATCTTGCTAGACATCAAAGAATTCACATTGGGTAGAAACCTTTTGAATGTCAACTATGTAGAAAGGCTAAAATTCCAGGCTTACTAAACATCCAGGAATCCACAGTGGAGAGAAACTTCATGAGTGCTAATGAAAGTGGAAGAGCTTTTAGTTAGCACTCTTAGCTTAACAGAAGAGAATTCACACTGTAGTGAAACCTTAGGAATATAACCAGTTTTAAAGACTTCAGGCAAAAATTAACTCTTATTTCGCATCCAAGAATTCATATTACACAAATCTTATCACTGTCATGAATGAGGAGAGACATTCAAATGGAATTCAGATTTTGTTCACTATTATAAAGTTCATTCTGATGAGGAGCCCCATATTGACTCAGTGTGGGAAGACTTTCAACCAGAGATTATCTGGTTATAGCAGAGAATTCCTAGTAGAGATAAGCCTTATGAATGTTCTAAAGGGGACTGTGCTTTTCTCTGGAGGAGGACAATCACTAGAAAACAATATTCATGTTGTAATGAAGGAATATATAAAAGCGGGGGGCGGGGCCAAGATGGTGGAGTAGAAAGACTCACATTTGCTAGCTCCGAATCCACAGCCCATAGATTTCCTGTAAAAAGAACTCCTGACAAATTCTGGAACAGTGGAAGCCGCGCAGCAACACAGTGAAGGAGATTTCCGTTGCAGAGAACCCTGAAAAACTGACCGCAAAGGTACCCCGGAGGAGAGCAGAGCCCTGCCCTGCGGAGTCCTCCCTCCCCCCACCCCAGCCGCGCGGCACTGAGAGGAGTGAGCAGAGCCCAGCAGGCGTCAGGGACCTGAATCTCCGGCGGCCGAGAAGGTCCCTCCACCCACAGATACACAGGTCAGTGAGAGAGATGGGCTGAGAGGGGAGCGGGGTATCTCCGGGACTCGGACCCC
>CM053771.1:14871441-14898597 GCA_028658325.1 Potorous gilbertii | reverse complement strand
AAGGGCGTGGAATAAGATATTCCAGAAGTCAAAGGAACTAGGTCTAAAACCAAGAATCACCTACCCAGCAAAACTGAGTATAATACTTCAGGGGAAAATATGGTCTTTCAATGAAACTGAGGACTTCCAAGCATTCTTGATAGAATATATAAAAGCAATGGTTGTAACAAGGGCTTCACCTAGAATTCATAGTTGTCTGTATATTGGAGAAATAATGCTGGAAATAAGATGTGCCTAATTAAGAAAGGAAGGCCTCCTGCTACAGGACAGATTTCACTGGACCTCCCAACAGAAAAGGCCTCTATAAAAATCCCAAACTCATATTGTCTGTAAAACCCTATAAATATATTTTTTTCTTTGAAATCCTAATGTTTGTCATAACTCCTCAATATTTCATGGCATTAATATACTATAATTTCTTTTACCATTCCTCAGTTGATTGATCCTTTGTTTCCTATTGTTTACTGGCACAAAAAGTACTCATATAAATATTTGGGTTATTATTGGACATTTGTTTTTCTCATGCTTTCTTTGAGCAACTATGTGGCCTTATGGATGAAGTGTTATGCTTGGACCCACAAGGTGAATTCCAATACAGTCTACAGCACATACTAACTGTATGACCCTGAGCAAGTCACTTAAACCTAATGCTGTCTGGGCTTCCCCATCTGTAGAATGCGGATAGTAAAAGCAACAAGTGAGGGACAAATGAGACACTATTTGTAAAATGCTTTTCAAGACAAATTACTATGAAAATACACACTTCTTCCATGGTTCTTATTCCTTGGATCATAAGCCTCATAGTAAGAGTAGTAGTTTAAAAGTTAAAAGTAGTTTAGTTGCTTCTCTTTTCATTCAAATTGACATTCAGAGCAGAGTAAAGGAAAGCAGTAATTGTAATACATAGAGCACTGGTTTAGAGTCAAGGAAAACTTGGTTCCAAATCCTGATTCAGATACTCACTTATAACTTTCGACAAGGAACAACCTCTCTGTGCCTCACTTTACTCATCTCTAAAATGAGAAAGTTGCACTCTGGCTTCTCTGCTCCCTTCAAACTCTAAATACATGTTCTCATCAAAAGTACATTTATATGTCTTGTTCCCACTGCCCCTTCCGTGTGTGTGTGTGTGCATGTGTGTGTGTAAATAATTTTATTTTAAAATAAAGGATATTAATAATTTGGGCAATTAAGACCATTGGACTATAAAGGTAAGTGTCTCAAATTGGGCTGTAACAGAAAGAACAAAGCATCCTGTCATAAGAACAATTATATTAAAATTATCACACTATGACTTTGTCGATTTTAAATGGTTATGTTTCTAACCATGACCCGAACGTTTTTTAAATCTTTTTATCCTTTCTAAAAAAATTCATTGTAAACTTAAATACAAAAAAAAATTTCCATTTGCACAGAACAAGTCAGAGAAGATTCATTATGAAACCATGAATCTCTGTTTCATACTGTTTACTTTTTTTTAAAAAACTATGTAACAAATACTACACTGCTACCTTGCTTTTCTGTGCTTCCTTCTGATTTTTTCTTCTGTGCATTTTTTTCCCTCTACCTCCCCAACCCCCATTAAAGGCCACCATTAGAGTCAGTTGTGTGTGTATGTATGTATGTATGTATGTATATCATACCATTCAGTTCTTTATCTGTAGATGGATAACATCTTCCTGTGTGGGTTCTTTGTGGTTGTAGATGGATAACATGTTCCTTTGTGGGTTCTTTGTGGTTGATTTGATATTTAAAATACTCAGAATAACTTGTCATTCATGTTGTTCTTTGAACAATATCACTGTTAGTGTATACAATGTTCTTTTGTTTCTGTTCATTTCACTCTTCATTATTTCATACAATTCTTTCTAAAAAATCAACCAGTTCATCATTTCTTATAGTGCAGTAATATTCCATCATAATCATTTATCACAATTTGTTTATTGATTACCCAATTGATGGGTATCCCATCAATTTCCAATTCTTTGTCACCACAAAGAAAGCCACTATAAATATTTTAGAACGTAGAGGTTCTTTTCCTTTTTCACTGAACACCTCGTGAAGCAAACCTAATACTGGCATTGATGAATCTAAAGCTATACATAGTTTTATAATTCTGGCCATAATTCCAGATGTCTCTCATGGTTGGATCAATTCACACTTCCATCAATAGTGTATTACTATCCCAGTTTTTCCATGTTTCTTCCAACATTTGTTATTTTTCCCTTCTATCAGTCTAACCAGTCTGACAAATGTTAGCTATCTCAAAGTTTTTTAATTTGCATTTCTCTAGTGAATGATTTAGGGAATTTTTCATGGGACTATATATAATTTTGATTTCTTCATTGAAAAACTGCCTGATCATATCCTTTGACCATTTATTAATTAGGGAATGACTCATTCTTATAAATTAAACAAAGTTCTCTCTATATTTGAGATATGACCTTTATCTGATAAACGCCATAAATTCCCCTCATTCCAATTTTCTGCTTTCCTTCTAATCTTGGCTAAAATAGTTTTATTTATGCAAAACCTTTTAAGGTTAATGTAATCAAAATTATTCATTTTATACTTCACAATGTCCTATCTCTTATAAGTTCTGTGCATAAGTCTGATAGATAATAATGTACTGTGTTCTTCTAATTCTCATATGATATCTCCCCTTATAACTGTCATGTATCCATTTTGACCTTACCTTGATAAATGGTATAAGGTATTGGTCTATGCCCAATTTCTGCCAGACTTTTTCATCACCCAAAAGTTTAAATCTTTACATTTGTCAAATAAGCTTATGATAATCATGTACTACTGTTCATTGTACATCTATTCTGTTCATCTTATGACATAAAAAGTATGAGACATAGTTTCTGAGTAATTAATCATTTTATTAATAATGTTAGCATATTATTAATAAAAGGGGTCAGTGACTATCTTGAATGATAAAGATACCTCATGAAATCCACTCGATGCCTATATGCCTTTGTAAGAGTGGGTGTGCCTAATGGTGGCAATTGAATCTGATAGGTTAACAGGTAATAAGAGAGAAAGAATAGTAAGTTGGACCTATTCTAATGAGGGGCTGGGGGGACTTCCAAATAGGGGACATTTATTTCCAAATCACTCCTAGCCTTGGACAATCTAATCAAACAATATGTCCCCACTCAAAGCTGAGCAGAACACAATGAGATTCCCCACTGGGTGGGGTCTAAACAAGATTGAAGAGCAATGTCCTTCAAATGCTGGCTTGGACTAATAGACTTTCAGAAATCTTATGTCTCCCCCATATTAACAATTAGTTATTTAATAATAATTTCTTTCATTCCCCCTTTTGATTCTATGGAAAGATGTAAGTCTTTTCAATGAATCACTAACTGATGTGACAAACACTTCACCAAGGGTTCCTAACTATGGGACTTATGAGGAGAAATAATGTGTGAGGGTAAAGGGGAAGAGATTGATTACATTGACATTGGGGCAGTTCCATCTGGTAAGCAAACCTAAAAAGGCACATAGGGATAAAGCAAGTAATAAAATAAAATTGACCATTTCATGGAAGACTCATAGATTCATCTGGTTCTCTGGAAGCATTTGATGCAGCTCTCTGGTTTGAGTGTGGTTGCAGAGCAGTTTGCAACTGCTTGGCTTTTCTGGTTCAGGTCCGTTGTAGACTTTCCTACACAATTGATCTTAACACAATTTTAAATTTACTTTGCCAATAACTAGGTCAAATAGTGAAAGCTCATAACTTACATCTCTATTATTAGAAAATCAAATCTGGAAACTTTTAGACTAAGGACTTTTAATTTTAGGTTAGCCATTTGTCATGTTAATATATTCAAGAAACTCTGATACATACAGACCAATGCCTGACACCATACACAAGAATAAAGTCCAAATGGATACATGGCCTTTGTATAAAGATTGATACTATAAACAAATTAGGGGAGCAAGGAATGGTGTATTTGTCAGATTTATGGAGAATGAAGAAATTTATGACCAAACAAGAGATAGAGAACATTATGAAGTAAAATGAATAATTTTGATTACATTAAATTGATAAGTTTTTGCACAAACAAACCTAATGCAACCAAAATTAGAAGGGAAGCAGAAAACTGGGAAAGAATTTTTGCAACTAGTATCTGTGATAAAGGTCTCATTTCTAAAATATATAGAGAACTGAGTCAAATGTACAAGAATACAAGCCATTCCCCAATTGATAAACGATCAAAGGATATGAACGGAGTTTTCAGAGGAAGAAATTAAAGTTATATATAATCTTATGAAAAAATGCTCTAAATCACTATTGATTAGAGAGATGCAAATCAAAACAACTCTGAGGTACCACATCACACCTAAGAGATTGGATCAAATGACAAAACAGGAAGATGATAAATGTTGGAAAAGATATGGGAGAATTGGAACACTAATTCATTGTTGGTGGAGCTGTGAGCTGATCCAAACATTCTGGAGAGTAATTTGGAACTATGCCCAAAGGGCTACAAAAATATGCATACCCTTTGACCCAGCAATATCGCTTCTAGGACTCTATCCCAAAGAGATCATAGAAATGGTAAAGGGTTTTTTATATTTGTTTATATTTATAGCACAAAAATATTTATAGCAGCTCTCTTTGTGGTGGTCAAAAACTGGAAATCAAGGGGATGCCCATCAATTGGGGTATGGCTGAACAAATTGTGTTACATGAATGTAATGGAATACTATTGTGCTATAAGAAATGATGAACAGGAAGACTTCAGAGAAGCCTGGAAAGACTTATATGAACTGATGCTGAGTGGAAGGAGCAGAACCAGGAGAATTTTGTACACAGCAGCAACCAGTGTACGAGGAATTTTTTTCTGGTAGACTTAGTACTTCATTGCAATGCATGGACTTAAAAAATTTCCAATGGACTCGAGGCAAAATGCCTTCTACATCCAGAGAAAGAACTATGGAATTGGATCTCAAATAGAAGCAGATCATTTTGTTTTGTATTTTGTTTTGTTTTATAGTTTCTCTCATTCATTTTAATTCTTCTATGCAACATGTATTTAATAGGAATGTACATGTAGAACCTATATAAGATTGTATGCCATCTCAGGGAGGGAGGAGAAAAAAATCTAAGATATATGGAAGTGATTGTCAAACACTGAAAACAAATACAATAATTTGATTTAAAAAAAAATGAAACTCTGAAATTACAAGCCAATTTTTACACTAGGTAGTGTTCATTCTCCCGTTAGGAGAATGAGGTTCTACTAAGGAATTAATAACAGAACACGTTTTATAAGAAGATGGACTGTAATACAAGAATGAATTCATTTAAAAATTGCCAAATTAACTTTAATTGTAAAAAAAAGTTCTAGCATGAGATATGTAAATGCATTGAGTAACTCATTTCAAAACAGTGCATATCAAGTAAGTTGTTTATAATAAAACATTTTTAATTTCTAGCCATGTTCAAATAAATAACACCTAGTAAAAATGGATCTCTCTTTAAGTAATGTATAACATAGACCACAAGCCATTTTTCATTTGAGATAACTGTGATGCTATTTTTCCCATTTAACAGAACTGAGACAGCTGTAGTATTAACCTCACTAAAGACCAGAACTATATCCTGGTTTACACAATCATTATCAAAAGTTCATTCAATATCCTTTTCTTCTTTTTGTTTTCTTGAGTATTCATCCTGGTATAAAATATATCAGTAGAAATTAAGAAATCATTACATTCTGTAATCCCACATAGATCGTGAATATGTGATTCACTTAAAACCCTAGAAAAACAACACTGGTCAAATTGTTGTAAACCTCCAGATTCTCACACACACACACACACACACACACACACACCCTCCACAAGTAACAAACAAATCACCTTAGATGAAACACAGTCTATACCATAAGCAGGCTGGAAAATTTCCACCTCTATTTTGTGCAAGGATTATTTGTATCTCATTTACTGAGTAGGAATTCTACAACACAGCAAGCTCTTGCAAAAGGTTGATAAAAATTTGTGACTAGATGGTTCCAAGAATCGTTTTAAATTTCCAAAGGAGATTTTACAAGGTCTTTTCTCTGTACCTTTTCCCACACATTAATTAATTATCAGGTTTCCTTTTAAAATATCTACATAAATACTTGAGAGGTTCAACGTTATAACAACAACTCCAAATAACCTAGTTAACAATTTCATAACTTTCATAAGTAATAGCCAAATAATTTTAGTGAAACTTCCTCTGAAATATAGGCAAAATTTGGAAGTTTATAAATTCTTATACGGTACTTCAGAGTATTACAGCATGTAATACTCTGATATCTGATATCAGGGGCTGATATTAGAAGTGAATGAGGTTTCAGAAGTGGATAAATCCTGTGCCTTCCCCATGTTAACAACTGATTATTTAATCATTTAATAATCACTGTTCTCATACTGGTCCACCCTTCTGTTTCTTAGCATAGTTTTGATAGTTGTTGCCTTAATTGTTATTTTTATTATATTGGCTCTGCCCACCCATGAATAATTACTATTTCTCCAATTATATTTAAGCATTACTTTATTTGTATAAAAAGTGTATTATGTCCCCTCCCTTGTTTCCTCTGTCTCTTCATCCTTCCCCTTTTCTTCCTTTCCTTCCCACATCTCTCCCCTCCCATCCCTTCGCCCCCTCCTCCCCCATCTCCACCCTTCCTTCCATCCTTTCTCCTTCCTCCCTTCCTCAGCCTAGATGATGCCATGGTGGACACAGCTGAGGACGGCATGGAGCCCGCCAAGACAGACATCATGGAGTTGTGCCAGATTTCTCCAAAATGACCACATACCTGACAAGTGAGCTGACAGCTACCACTGTAGACTATGAAGTTTTGGAAAGTATGAACAAACTGACTAGCTTGAAGTATCTAGTGTTGACCTGAAAACTTGGTTAAAGAAAAGGCAACAGGCTAAATGCATACACTTTATGATTTAATTAATTAATTGATCAATTCCCTATTAAAGAAAATGGTAACATAATGCATTATGGAGCCAAAAAAAAAATGTTCTGGCTACCCAGTACAGAAATCTTCTGGCTTATATACGTTTTGCCATGAGAAAGGAACTCTCTTAGTTGAACAAGCCATAAATTTAGTAAGACAAGACAATTAACAAAGTAGTGTCTGTTGGGCCTTGCGATTCCAGGTTGTGTAAACATATGTCTCTGTGACATACAGTAAGAAAATCCCACCAGACTTAAAGTTGAAGTTACAACTCAAGGTATCTGTGTCTTATCACTAAGATGCCAGAAGAAGGGTCGGGTAAGGCGGTCCCATTTGTTTGCCTGACATCAAAAGGTATCCTCTAAGTTAAACAAAGGGGACTATTGGGTCCAGGCTCTTCTTAAGTCGAACTTTGGCCCTTATTAAAGTCTAAAATTTATATTAAATATTATCACTAGAAATGAAAGCTATTGCAGTAAACATAAGTAGAAACCTAAAGGATTTAAACCAGAAATCTGCAGCACCCCAGCCTTATCTGATCAGATCACTTCCATTTAGGAGCAAGGAACACCTCTGGAGCAGGCAGCCTACAAGTTGGATGCGTATTCAAAGAAACTATAAGCAAAGTACAAGAAGATAGAAAGATGATAAAAGACTTCTTTAGCACATAGTCTTCACAAGAATGTTTTATAAGAGTTGAAGTAAGTGGGACAGAGCTTATCATAATGCTTCAGTTCCTAAAAGGAAGCTATGCTGCTGATCCTTGGAGAACCCCAGCCCCCACCTCAGATTGGATGTGTAACTCTGGCCACCCCCAGGTTTTCCTAAACCTGTACCTCTTGGAACCGCATTTTAAACTGTGCTGCATTGTGTACTCTGGACCAAAGCTCAGAAATCAGGATCAACCCCGTCTAGAGCAGACACAGATGAGAGGCTATCATCTCCCTGTCTCCTCCCTTCCCCCCTTTTCCCTAGAACCCCCCCAACCCCTTCATAAGCTGTTCTTGACCTTAAATGCTGACCCATCACCCTCAAAAAGAAGTGTATTATAATTAAGTTCATGTAGTTCCTGGATTTGTCTTGGCAGTATATTCCCAGGCATTTTATGCTGTCTAGGATTATTTTAAGTGGGGTGTCTGTACCTATCTCTTTTTGCAGGGTTTTGTTGATGATATATAGAAACACTAATGATTCATGTGGGTTCATTTTATATTCTGCTATTTTGCTAAAATTTTTAATTGTTCCAACTGAATTTTTAGTTGAATATCTAGGATTTTCTAAATATATCATCATGTTGTCTGTGAAAAGAGATAATTTTATTACTTCATTGCCCTGATTCCTTCAGTTTCTTTTTTTAATTGCTATTACTAGCATTTCAAATACAATATTGAATAACGTTGGTGATAATGGGCATATTTTCTTCACTCCTGATGTTACTGAGAAGACTTCTAGCTATTATCCTCATTACAAAAATGCTTGCTGATGGTTTTAGGTGGATACTTCTTACCATTTAAAAAAAAATCCATTTACGCCTATGCTTTCAGGTGTTTTTAAATAAAAATGTTGTATTTTGTCCCAAAGTGTTTTTTGTATCTGTTAATATGTAGTTTTTGTAACTTTTATTGTTGATACAATCAATTATGTTAATAGTTTTCCTTATGTTAATCCATCCCTGCATTCCTGGTATGAATCGCCTTTGGTCACAATGTATAATTTTTGTGACATATGGTTGTAGTCTTCTAGATAGTATTTTATTTTGGATTTTTGTATTCATATTCATTATTGAAATTGGTCTGTAGTTTTCTTTTTCTGTTTTTACTCTTCATGGTGTAGGTGTCAGCACAATATTTGTTTCATAAAAGGGGTTTGTTAGGACTCCTTCTTTAGCTATTATTCCAACTAATTTATTTAATATTGGAATTAATTGGTCTTTAAATGTTTAGTAGAATTCACTTGCAAATCCATCTGGTACTGATGCTTTTTTCTTAGGAAGCTCATTTATGGTCTGCCCAATACCTTTTTCTAAAATGTGTTTATTTACATATTTTATTTCCTCTTCTGTTAATCTAGGCAGTTTATGTTTGTGTAAATATTTTTGCTAAATTTTGTGTAAATAAATTGCTAAATTTGGGGGCATGTAATTGGGCAAAATGACTGTTTATAATTGTTTTGATTTCATCTTCATTAGTGGTATATTTACCCTTTTCACTTTTAATTCTAGGGATTTGTTTTTCTTCTCTTTTCAAAAATCATAGTACCCAATGGTTTATGTGTTTTATTGGGTTTTTTTAATAAAATCAACTCCTAGTTTTGTTTATTAATTAACTCTTTTTCTTATATTTCATTTTATTAAACTCCCCTTTAATTTTTAGGGTTCCAAACTGGTGTTTAATTGGGGATTTTTAATTTGTTCTTTTTCTAAGTTCTTTTAATTGCAAACCCTATTCATTGTACTATTCTATCTCTATTTTATTGATGTGAGCATTTCGAGATATAATGTTTTCTCTGCTTTCTGTGTTTGCTGCATCCCATACATAGGTTTTTGTATGTTGTCTCATTATTGTCATTCTCTTTAACGAAATTATTGATTGTTTCTATGATTTGTATTTTAACCCACGCATTCTTTAAGATTAGGTTGTTTAGTATCCAATTAATTTTACTTTGTGGTCCATTATTAAATATAATTTTTACTACATCGTGGTCTGAAAAAGATTCAGTTAACATTTCTGCCTTTCTTGCCTTAACTATAAAGTTTTATGCCTCGATATAAAGTCATTTTTTAAAGATACTATATACTGCTGAGAAAACTTATATTTCTTTCTATTCTAATTTAATTCTCTCCAGATATCTATCATATTTAAGTTATCTAAGATTCTATTCATCTCTTTGACTTCTTATTTATATTTTGGTCAGATTTATCTAGCTCTGAGAGAATAAGGCTGAAGTCCCTCATTATTAGAGTTTGCTATCTATTCTCCTTCTATAACTCATAGCATTCCATTTAAATATTTGGATGCTACAGCATTTGGTGCGTGTAGGTTTAGTATTGTTATAACTCTATTATCTATGATACTTTTACCACAGTGTGGCTTCCCCAGTTCTCTCTTTTAATTAAACCTGCTTTAGCTCTAACTTTATCTGAGATCATGATTGCTATTCCTGCTTTTTTTTTATCAGCTGAAGCATAAATTCTACTTCAGTCCTTTATTTTTACTCTGTGGGCATTTCTCATTCTAAAATGTATTTCTTCTAAACAACATATTGTTGCAGTCTGATTTTTAATCTACTTTGCTATCTCTTTCCATTTTATGAGTGAGTTCATCCCATTCACATTCAAAGTTACAGTTACTAGTTGTGCATTTCCCTACATCCTTTTTTTCCTCACTATTTATCCTTCTCTCCTCTTTTTGCCATATCCCTCCTCAAACATCTAATTTACTTCTCAACATGGCCTCCCTTATCTGCACCCCTTCTAAGAATCCCTCCTTTATCCTCTCCCTTCCTCCCACTGTTTCTTTGTAAGTTAAGAAGGCTTTATCACCCTTCTAGATGTATATATTTATTTCCTCTTTAACCCATTTCTGATGAGAATAAGTCTCTAACACCACCAGCCCTGCACTCCTTCCTGCCTCCATTGTAACAACTCTTCTATTCACACTTCATTTGTATGAGATAATTCTTCCATTTTACCTCTCCCTACCCAATTTCATTTTTTAAAATCATCCCATCATACTCAGCTCAACCTCAAGTCTTTGATCTGTGTATGCTCTTTCAAATTACTGAAGTGATGATAGTATTTTTAAAAGTTACATATAACATTTTCAAATATAAGAAGGAAACCATGGGACCCTATTAAATCTCTTATAGTTGGTCTTTAATGTTTACATTTTTATGTTTCTCCTGAATTTTGTAGATCAAATTCTCCTTTCAGTTTTGATATTTTTGTCACTAATACCCAAAAGTTCTTTAGGTCATTAAATATCATTTTTTTCCATGCAGGATTTCACTCAATTTTGCTGGATAAGTTTTTCATGGTTGCAAACCCAGCTTCTTTGGTCTATGGAATATAATTTTCCATGTCCTTGTAATGTTAATGTATTTTTAATGGACTTTATATATTTTTAATGGCATGGGAAGATCTTTCCCATACATTAATAGGCCTATGTGACCTGCTTAAGTCACATGAAAACCTAAGTCACATAAGTCACATGGAGCAGGAAGGAGTGGAGTAGGAAGGGATGAATCAGGAAGAGTGGAACAGGAAGAGGTGGAGATAAAGTAGAGCTAAGAGGAAGTTGGTCAAAACAGTTAGAGCTGAGAGAGGAAGCAGGCAGCTGGCTGTGAGTGAGAGAAGGTCATTTTGGTTGAGAGTGACTGTGGGGAGGCCCTAACACAGGGAAGGTTTGGGGATAACTTTGCCCCCTTTATTGATAATGTGTTTAGATTTCTTTGTTGCTATAATAGATTTGGCTTTCTGGTATTAGACTTTCTGGTGTTTGAGTAAATGTTTTGGTTTCTTCTTCTATGTAGACACTCTGTTATATTTTGTATTTCAGAACTGGCATATTCATAGCAACCACAGTTGCTGTGGGTATTGCATTGACACTACAACCCTTTAGACTTTTAATGTAATGTAAAGTTCCTGAAACTCAGGCTGCCACCCTACACAACTGCTCCAAGGGCTTGTTTATTGATTCAAAGGTATCTGACTGGATATATCTGTCAATTAGACCAAAACACCAACCCAAGGAGGTTGGATCTTTCCTAGGATCCTTCCAGTTTTTCTTGGAAGACAATTGCTTTACCCAAACTTTTAATTATTTCTGCTGTTCACTGAGGCATTATTTTAACTTGTTTGTGGGGGGATTTTGGAGAGCCAAGTAATTTCCTGTTTTATTCCATTATCTCAGAATCTTCTTCCCCCATAGCCTTTGAAAATATTACAGGAAGGAGACCTACCAGGACTAAATCTGAAATTATATCAGACAGCAGTAGTCATCCAAATTATTGTCTTAAAAATAAAGATCCTGAGGAATTGAAGAGATCAGATATGTAATATGCAAAAGAAAATTATTATAATAGGGGCAATTAGGTAGCACAATGGATAGAGCACTGGACCTGAAGTTAGGAGGACCTGAATCCAAATTCAGCCTCAGATACTTATTAGCTATGTGCCCCTGGGCAAATCACAACCCCAGTTGCCTCAGAAAGGAAAGAAGAAATGAATGAAGGAACAAAGGAAGGAAGGAAAATTAATGTAGTAAACTTGTGCTCAATTCAAAGACCCCTACTGCCAGTACTTACCACTATATAATGCTGGAAATACTGGAAAGTAGCCTTGCAGAAAATAAATATGGTCCAGCATCTAAAACTATAGACTGAAATTAGCTTCTAATGATTATATGACTTAGATGTAAAAGATTACCTAAAATACATTAGAGGAGCCATGAGTAAGATACAATTGTGGATTGTAGAATTCACCTCCAACTTGGGAGAGAGAGAATCATAAAAAATAAAACTGGTAATTTTCTGGAAATGTCTCTAAATTTGAACATCTCATATTTATTTTGAGTTATTGTAATTCTGCTTTGCTCATAGAGAACAGTGTCTTCTGGACTGTCATGTGTCAGTGTCTCCCATGTCTCACAGTTGATTCCAAAGTTCTTCAGAGAGATCTTGAGAGTGTCCTTGTATTGCTTCTCCTGACCTTCATGTGAGCACTTGCCTCATGTGTTTCCCATAAAATAGTCTTTTAGGCAAACATATGTTTGGCATTCAAATATGATCAGACCATTGGAGTTGCACTCTCTGTAGTAGAGTTTGAATGCTTGGCAGTTTGGCTTGAGAAAGCACTTCCATATCTGGTACCTTATCTTGCCAGGTAATCTTCTTAAGAGAATTCTAATGGAAGTGATTCAGTTTCCTGGGATGGCACTGGTAGATGTCCAGGTTTCACAGGCATACAATGAGGTCAGCACAATGACTCTGTAGACCTTCATTTTGGTAAGCATTCTCATACTTTTTCTCTCCCACACTTTCTTTTAGAGTCTCCCAAATGTTGAGATAGCTCTGTTATTATGTGCGTCAACTTCATCATCTATGTGTACAGCCCTGGAAAATATATTGCAAAGATAAGTGAACTTATCCACAGCATTCACAATTTCTCCATTGTGACTAATGGGTTTATGTATGGATGGTGGAGAACCTGTGATTTCTTGGTGTTAATTGTTAGGCCAAAATTAGCACAAGCAACAAAGAATTAAGCTGTACTCTAGCCTCAGAGGCTCAAAATTCATAGTTATCTTTGAACCAGCCCTTCTTTTATTCTAGTCTTGGCTTGTAGCCTTTTCAAGACTAACAGGAGAATGCATTTTATCTCTCCTGATCGTACATGAGGAAGAATTAATGTAAACTCCTCAGTGGGAAGGAAGGTAGCAGATATTGCTTTGGGGAATCTCATTTCTCCACTTAGCTCCCATAAACCATGGCATTGTGCTCTTGTTTTTCCATATCTGTTGTGTTTTCATTCTTTCCTTCTTTGAGGAGATTGAGTATAGGAGACAGAATAGATTACACTATGACTGAAAAGTATGGAGGACCCATAAAATGTGGGAGGGAATTAGAGTCCATAGCAGAGATTGCCAGTCACTAAGTCCAATGAAGTAGTTATGAGGAGACATCCTCTTGACCCCATTCAGCAATGAATAATATTGATGCCTGTCATTCAATACTCTGCACACAAGGGCAGGACATGTCCATCAGTTTTGCCATACCCAGAGCAAAATTTTGTCAGGGAAATATTTGCCAATCACCATTTTAAGCTGAATCTTACTCTTCCCAGGGACCAAGATTTAGAGGAAGGACCATGTCTTATATTGGGAGGGTTGAAGGGGGATTGTTTGGTGCTTTAGTTCTTGGTCTAGCTTTTCAGTAAGTATTTCTTTATAAACACTAATTTATGTAAGTTTCTGATGAATATCAAGTGGTCATAATGATATTGTGGCCCCACTCACTGAGTAAATCACACTGAAGAGATAACTGATTGATATTTGGGGGAATACACTATAATTGGGCCCTTAGATTAATAATATGGTAAATGACATGCTCTCCTCTCAGGGTCTCATAGAACACTAAGGAAGATGTAGTCAGCAAAGCTCTGGAAACTCAACCTGTCAGTGGAAGCAGAAGTTTGGATAATGATATCTTATACATGATCTATGAATGTAATGCATAAAATGTTAATTAACATAGATCCAAGTAAAGGTACCCAGATTACTCTATTAGTAACTTCTATTCATGGAGACATTGAACTGTTAACAAATACTTAAACCCATTCTCCAAAAGAACTCCCATTACAACATACAGGACCAATGGTTTCCCTGCTCCTGCTTGAAGAGCTGCAATGAAGAAAGTCCACTGCCTTCCATGGCAGCCCTTCCCTTTCTGGACATCTCTAAGGAAATGTGGTTTTTAGTTTGGTTGGTTTTTTATCCTCCTGACATAAAATGTGTTTTGTCCTCTAAACCCAAACAAAACTAGTAGGGCCTTACTTTCATATCTCCGTTCTTGATGTCCTTCAAAATAGCTGCAATATTCCACCTGGACATATTCTCCTCTAGACTAATCATCATCTCTTCCTTCAACCAGTACTCATAAGGCATCGTCAAGGCATTTCATCTTCTTGGTGATCCTCTAGTTATCCACCTCCTTCCCAAATGGAGGTACCCAGAAATTAACACAAGAAATGATATGAACAGATCAGAGACCCTGAATTTTAACTATAGTCCCTATTTCTCTACCTCTCTACTCCTTCATTCATCGTTAACATTTTCATGATTCTCATAATTGTTTCCTCTCCCATGATGGGGGTTGTCTCACAGTCCACTTCACTTCAGATTGACTTCCCATGCTTCTATGCCAGACTTGACCATTGATGTCTATTGGAATGATTCATCAATGTCACTAATTCCTCATTTATCATCTGCTGCTCTCATCTATCCTTTGCCAAAGCTGCTCATGGTCTCTGGATAATGTCCCAGAATAATGATGATTACATGTCCTGGGCATGTAAAATGGTCCTGGACCCTCACTAGTACATGGAAAACTTCTTATCCACACTTTGTGACATCCTTATCTCATTTCATTCTCAATTTCCTCCTTCACCTCCCCAACCTGCTTATATCAGAAACCACGCTACTACCACACTGAGCATGAAGACATCAAAATTGTGCCTCCATGTTGCCTACCTTCCACACTTCAGACCTCTGTACTGTCCTGTGCTTATATCAGAAGTCTCGAGGCCTCTCTGTTTTCTGAAAACCAAGCTTTCAATCTAATCAAATCTTGTGTTCTCTGGGATTCTGTTGCAGCATGATTCCTTTATACTCTCCTCATTTCTTTCCATTCTTCTTTCATCTACCATTCAAGTTTCTTCGACCAGGTAGTTCAGTGAATAGAGCAATTTGGCTTGGAGTTAGGAAGACCTAATTCAAATCTGATTTAAGACATTTACTAGATGTGTGACATTTGGCAAGTTACTTCTGTCTGTATCAGTTTTCTTAACTACAAAATGCAGATCATAATAGTACCTTTTACTCATGGTTGTTATAAAGATCAAATAAGTTTATATCAGTAAAGTAGTCAGCACAAGTCTTGGTACGTAGTAGGTGCTTAATAAATGCTATTTTCTCCCCTTTTCTCCCCTCCCCCTTCCCTTCTTGTTGCTCTCTAAGTGTAAATGTCCCTCCAACCTCAACCCTAGCTCCTCTCCTATTTTCTCCCTCTACCCTTTCCTTTGATAACACTATAAGCTGGGAAATACGTTGAGTCAGGAGACTTTTTCTAGCTGCAGTTTTGCAACATAGCAATTGTGAGAACTTGCAATATGCTCTTTCTCTTCCCTGGGGCTTCCTTTCCTCATCTGAGTAGTGGACAAGTACTTTCTGATTTGCTGTAATATTACAGGGGCTTCTGTCATTATAACCATATGAATTAGGAAAATCATCACCTTGATATGAGGGACAGAGGTAGTCGCAGGCATGATCTGTGAACTGAGGTCTTCTGATTTTATGCCCTGTGCTTCTTGGGCTAGGACTGCTCCTGAATATGCCAATAACTTTGTAATCTGTCAAGTGCTACATAAATGTGTCCTAGACATGCATGCAACCACATGTAACTTTGGTTAAGGGTTTCAGGGAAACCTGGACATTTCTAATCACCTGCCTTCATCAGTAGAGGTCCTCCCTTCTCTGATACTCTGCCTGGACCATTCTCTGATGATGACCATTATCCAACATAATATCAACTTCCTTATCTCAGCTCAGTTTTATAAACTTTCTACTAGTTTTCCCCCTACTCCCTCCAAATATGCCCAAATCTCCTGCATTAAGTAACTCACATTTGGTCATTTCTTCCCCTCTAGATTTTATCCTACATTTCTCCTCATGCCATCACCTAGACCCTTGAATGTTCTCTGTATTGTGACAAGACTTGACTTCCACTCTCATTATTCAACTGAAACTCTTTTCTTTAAACTGATCAACGGGCTCTCAAATTGACAAATGTAATGGCCTTTTCTCAATCCTCAACCTATCTGAAGATTTTGTTGTTGTTGTTTTTAAGTTCAAGGATACCTCCGTTGTCCATCTCTATGGTTGTTGGTTGGTTGTTGTCCTTCATCTTCAGAGGACCAAAATAACATCGCCATGATAAAGTGAAATTACAGTGTGTTCGACGGTGGCTGATCAGACCAATACAGGTGTAGAATGCTCTACCACAGGTTGGGTACAGATACTCCATGTGAATATTTGGGGTGGATATCCCAAATTTGAGCATCCTACGTTTATTTTGTGCTGTCTCAATTCTGCTTTGCTCAAAGAGTACAGCACACTTTTTGATGTGGGCACACCATGTTGAATGGTCCTGTGCCAGTGTCTCCCATGTTGCACAGTCAAATCCAAAGTTCTTGAGAGTGTCCTTATATCATTTCTTCTGGCCACCATATGATCACCTGCCCCATGCAAGGTCTCCATAAAATAGTCTTTTTGGCAAGTGAACATTTTGCATTCGAACAATGTGGCCAGTCCATCAGAATTGTGCTCTCTGAAGCATAGTTTGAATGCTTGGCAGTTCGGCTTGTGCAAGGACTTCAGTATCTGGTAACTTATCCTTCCAGGTGATCTTCAGAATCTTCCTAAGATAGTTCAAATGAAAGTGATTCAGTTTCCTAGCTTGGTGCTGGAAGACTGCCCATGTTTCACAAGCATATAACAATAAAGTCAGCGCAACAGCTCTGTAGACCTTCAGTTTGGTAGTCAGTCTAATACTTTTTCTCTCCCAAACCTTTCTTCAGGGCCTCCCAAACACTGAGCTAGCTCAGTTAATGCATGCATCAACTTCATTGTCAATGTGTACATCCCTGGAAAGTACACTACCAAGGTAAGTCGTTGCAATCGATGGTTCCATGTATAGATGGTGTGGTGGTGGCTGATGGAGCACCTGTGTTTTCTTGGTGTTAATTATTAGGCCAAAATTAGCACAGGCAGCAGAAAATTGATCCATACTTTGTTGCATCTCAGCTTCAGAGGCTGCACTGAGTACACAATCTGCAAACAGAAAATCATGCACCAACACTCCTTCCACTTTGGTCTTGGCTTGTAACCTTTACAAATTGAAGAACTTAGCATCAGTATGGTGGTTGACCTTGATGCCATGTTCATCCTCATTGAAAGCATTTGACAACATGGCTGAAAACATCATGCTAAAAAGCATGGGAGCAAGCACACAGCTCTGTTTCATTCCACTGGTAACTGGGAAGGCACGAGAGCATTGTCCATTATGTAGAACCCAGGCAAACATGCCATCATGAAATTGATGTACAATACTGATGAATTTCTATGGCAACCAAATTTTGACATAATTTTCCGTAAGCCCTCATGAATAACAGTGTCAAAGGCCTTGGTCAGATCTACAAATGTTGTGTACAGACCTCTGTTCTGCTCCTGGCATATCTCCTGGAGTTGTTGGACAACAAACACCATATTGACCGTTCCTCAGCCCTTTCTGAAGACACACTGACTCTCAACTAGATGACCATCTTCCAAATGAAGGATAAGTCTATTAAGGAGGACTCTAGCAAGAATTTTGCCAGCAATGACTAAGAGAGAGACCCCCTTGTGATTGTTGCAGGACAATCTATTCCCTTTTCCTTTACAGAGATGGACAATGGAGGCACCCTTGAACTCCTGGGGGCTAACTTCCTCTTGCCATATAACCTGGAAAATTTCAGGACTAGAAAAAGATCGTAGACATTCTATTTCAAGAAGGTTTTTTTCAACAACAACAAAAAAAAAGCTACCCAGGTTTCTTTAGAATGTGATGTCCAAGAGGAAATGGAAAGAATCCACAGATTACCTCCCGGAAAAAACTAAACAAACAAACTAAAAACTCACAAGGCTATTCTATCCAAATACTGTAAGAATATAGAAATAATTCACACTGAAAAGCAACAGTCAGGATCACTCATAATTCAGCAGCCATCACTACAAAGAAGCAGAGAACTTGGAACATTCTGGAAGACCAAGGTTATTAGCTTACAACCAAGAATAACTTGCCTAACAAAAATCAGAATAATCCTACAAAGAGAGAAAATGCCTTTTTAATGAAACAGAGGGCTTCCTGATGAAAAAACCAAGGTAGCATAGAAACTCTGAAATTCAAAAATAACAGTCAAGAGAAACATAAAAAGGAAATTCAAGTAAAAAATCACTATGCACTAAACAAATATAAACTGGTTACATTCTAATATGGGGAGATGATACAGGTGTTTCCTCTGAAACTTTGGAGAGTAATTAGGTCTGAGATTGAGTCCATTATATCTTGATAATCTTAAAGAATGCAAAGGAAAGAGGAAGCGAGCACACAGGGGAGGGGGGGAAGAGAAAGGGAAAGTTATCTCATAATTTAAATGTGTAGGTTAACAGATGTCTATACAACAAAGAAGGATGAGGTGGAGGAAGAGGCTCACCTTTGAACGTTACTCTCATCTAAACTGATCAAAGGCAGAAAGAAAACACACACACTCTCTCTCTCACACACACACGCATACAGATATTTGGGTATATAAATGTTTCACTAAGAATGGAAACAAATGAAAAAACAGAAGGGGGAATAAGAGGGAGGGTAGATTAAGGGAGGAATTAGTCTCAATTGTAACAAATTAGAGGATGTTCAAAAACATATCTCTTTTCACAATGGTACAGAATTAAAACTGAGGGGTCCATCAATTGTGGGTGACTAAACAAGTGAGTGTTTATGAATTTGATGGAATATAACTTTTAGAAAATATGAAGGGCATGATTTCACAGAAACCTGGGAAGATCTGTATAATCTAATACAGAGTACAGGGGGCAGAACCAGCAGAAAAATTTATATAAGACAAATACTGTTAAAAAATTGACTAAAGAACTCTAACACAATATGAAACCACAATTTCAGAAGATATATGATAAAATAGACTGCTCACCTCCTCATAAAAGGTGAAAAACTCAGAGTGCAAAGCAAGACATATTTTTTTGAACATTGACATCACAGGAATGTTGTTCTTGATTGTACATCTTTGTAATGTGGGTTTTGTTTTCCTTTCTCAATTTCAGATGGGTAGGATGAGTATGAGGAATTTTTGTTTAAAAAAAAAAAACCAAAAGAAAACACTGTGGTTAGGTAAATTCTTGCTCTAAGATAATGTTTTCTTTTAAATAGATAATTCTAACTACATAAAATCTAAATGTTTGCATAAACTAAATGGGCAACTAAGTGGCACAATGGATACAACATTGGGCTTGGAATCAGGAAAACTTATCTACAGGAGTGCAAATTCAACCTCCGGCACTTAATAGGTATATGACCATAGGCAAGTCACTTAACCGCTTGCTTCAGTTCCTTATCTGAAAAAATGAGCTACAGAAGGAAATGGTAAACCACTCTAGTACTTTTGTCTCCCCCCCCCAAAAAAAATGCCAAATAGTTTCACAAAGAGTTGGACACAACTGAAATGACAAAAACAAAGAATAAATGAAGATTAAATTAGAAGAGAAATTGTAGAGTGGAGAATATATCAACTATTGCCTGGAAAGTGATCAAGAAAAATCATTTATATCCAAGATATAGAGAGAACCAATATCCATGTGTACCAGGAGCCATTGCCAATAGATGAGAATAAAGAGGATAGGAAGTTTTCCAAAATCATTACAGCCATAAATGACAACTGAAAACATATTCCAAAGCATTGATAAAAAGAGAAAGTCATATTAAGAGAATTTTGTCATTTCTTTGTCATGCCTTCAAAACTGGTGAAAAAGGAAACCATCAATGTTTTTATTTTGAAATTCACAAATATAAAATAAAATAAACTATAAAACAGTTAAAGAGGATTGCGCATAAAACAAGTTCTAAGATGCATAATAGCTTGATTTTTCTTTTCAGTAATAAAAAAAATTCAACATGGCACTTTCAAAGCTATTCTTATTCCTTCTGGACTTCTTTCTGTTCTATTACATATATTATTAAAATCCATCAATTCCCTTTATTATTTTTTGGTGGGTGGAGACTGTGGGGAGAAAAAAATCTTCTTCCTAGTTCCCCTCACATTACTATTCTCTCCTACCCAAAACTGAAAAGAAAAAAAAGGTAATGAAAGCACAGTCAAGCAAAATCAATTTCTACACTGTCCATTTCCCAAAATGTGTTTTTTAATGTACATCACATCCATCGGCTCTGGATCACGAAGTAGGCTGCACAGATCTTTGTAACGCCCCTGCTATAATGGTTGGCCATTACAGTAATCTGAGGTGTGACATCTTCCAAAGCTGTTAGCTTTCACAATGTTGCGATTGTCATCAAAGTTGTGATATCCTGCAGTCTTCAGGAGTTCATCCAATTCTTGCAAGGTTTCACTGAAGTTTCCATGTGTCTTTTCATGGCATATTCATGTAGCACTCACATGCCAAAATTTGTTCAACCATTCTTTACATAGCTGCATGTAATCAGAATTTCTTCTTTATATACATTGGACATGAGGCCTTTATGATGGAAGTTTGCTGCAAATCTTTTCTCAGTTAATTGCTTCCCTTTAAATTTTAGATGCATTGGGTTTTTTGTGTCACTTTCTTTTCTGTGATCCTCTCTGTCCCTTGTTTGGTGACGAATTCATCCACTATTCAGAAATGTCTCTTCTTCTTGGCTCCTTTAATTTACTTGAGGTAACCTTTTATATCTAAGTAATGAATTCATTAGAAGCTAATCTTGGTCTACAGAGTAAGATGATGGTCTATACCTATTTTTTGCCAGACTACTTTTCAGTATTGCTAGCACTCTGTAGTGATTAGTTAAGTCCTGGCTCCATAGTGGAGGTCTTGGGATTGATTGAACATTTAGTTACTATATGCATTTTCTTTTGTATATTACACATCTGATCCCTTCAATATCTCAAGATCTTTATTTTTAAGTAGGACAAAACAGTTTGGATGACTACTGATTTCTAGTGTGGTTTCAAGATTTGGTCTTGCTAGGTCTCCTTCCTAGAATATTGAAAGAGGCTGTGAAAAGAAATATATGAAAGTACTTGTGAGGAGAACATCTATAGAAGCTGGAGCCAATTTCATTTTAGATGAGTAAAGTAGGACACAAAAGGGTTGTTCTTTGTCCAGAGTTACAGAGCTAGAGAGTACCTTAGTCAGGATTTGAACCCCCAAATCCCTGATTCTAAATCCAGAGCTCTTTGCTTTGCAAGTATTGTCTTTATCTACACTGTTCTGAATATCAATTTGAGTTAAAAATGTCTAAATTGTCCAGATGTTTAAGACTATTGACTTCACTACAACACTTAGGACCCAAGAAATAACAAGCATTGAAAACATCTGGCATTTCCATAGATTTAAGTCCAGGAGAGTGTTTTGGAAATGTGGTCTCATTTGATGCTCACACTAACCTTGGGAGGTAGGTGCTCTTATTATCCTGATTCTAAAGATGTGAAACTAAGGCAGTAATAGGATGGGTGATTTGCCTAGGGTAACACATATGTAAGTATGTATGTATGTATGTGTGTATGTATATATATATATATATATATATATATATATGTAAGGCAGTAATAGGATGGGTGATTTGTCTAGGGTAACACATATGGATGGATGTATGTGTGTGTGTGTGTGTGTGTGTGTGTGTGTGTGTGTGTGTGTGTGTGTGTATATATATATATATACGTATATATATACATATATATATATATATATATATATATATACATATGTATGTATATAGTAAAGTTTCAGATGCCAAATTTGAACTCAGGTCTCATAGTTCCAAGTACAGCACTCAATCCACTGAGTTACCTAACTGCTTACCGAAAGCATGGCAGAAATAGATGTCCAACAGATAACAAAATATTTACATGAGGACTTTTTGTGCCAACAAACAGGAAACAAAGTGAGTACCAACTAATTGGGGGACGGCAGAAGAAGATACAAGATATTAAATAATGAAAAGTAATGACAAACACCAGGATTTCAGAGAAAAATTCATTACATTTATAGGACTTTATACACAGTATGAAATCTGGGATGTCTAATAAAATCTCTCATATTCGGTGGTCTAATGATATTTGTCCTGCAGCAAAAGACATTCTCTTATTAATTAGATCCAAGATTTTTATCTCTAGTATGATTTTTCCCAAACTACGGTCAAGTATGAGCTGGAGCCTTTCCCCAACCCTTATTTCTATAAGCGTAATATATGAGTATTGTTGTCTACTGGTCTCCCTCTTCCAGAGAAAAGCATGTCCCCTTTGAGAATATCCATAAATCTTCTCTCCATTCTGAATCCTCTGATGTAAAGAGATGATCTCAGGCTAAAGGCATTCTGACATAAGAGTCCATATGGAGTTTCTCCTCAGAATGATTTTTCTGATGTTGAACAAGCTCTGTACTTCATTTCAATGTCTTTCCTCATTCATTATAAGTGATAAGATTTCCATCTGGCATGAATTCTCTGATGGTCAAAAAGGGATGAATGTTGCCTGAAAGTTTTACCACATTGATTATGTTTGTCAGGTTTCTTTCCAGTGAGGATTCTATCATGTTCAATAATCTTAGAGTGGTAACTAAAAGCTCCACCACATGCATGACATCCGCGAAGCTTTCCTGGACTGTGGATAACAGATATTCACCAAGACTAGAGCCTTTCCATGTTGATTACATTCAAAAGGTTTCTCAGCGGTATGGATTCTCTGATGTTCAGCTAGATTATAATTACAAAACTTTTCAACATTGATTATGTTCATAAGGGTCCTCTCCAGTGTGAAATCTCTGACTGATGTGAATTCTCTGATTGGAGTTCCACAGGAGAGTCTTTCCACATTGATTATGTTCATAAGGATTCTCTTTTGTGTGGATTCGTTGATGTACAGAAAGATTGGAGCTTTGAGTGAAAGCCTTACCACACTGATTACATTCAAAGGGTTTCTCTCCAGTGTGGATTCTCTGATGTGCAGCAAGACTGGACCTCCTTGTAAAAGCCTTTCCACATTGATTACATTCATAAGGTTTCTTTTCACTGTAGACCCTCTGATAAGCAGCAATATTCAAGTCCCATTGGAAAGCCTTTTGATACTGATCATGTTCATAAGGATTCTCTTTTGTATGGATTCTCTGATGTACAGAAAGATTGGAGCGCTGAGTGAAAGCCTTTCCACATTGATTACATTCATAAGGTTTCTCTCCAGTGTGTGTTCTCTGATGTGTAATGAGACTGGACCTCCTGGTAAAAGCCTTTCCGCATTGATTACATTCATAAGGTTTCTCTCCAGTGTGGATTGTCTGATGGGCAGCAAGATGGGACTTCTTTCGGAAAGTCTTTCCACATTCATTACATTTATAAGGCTTCTTTCCAGTGTGGGTTCTCTGATGTGCAATAAGATTGGAGCTCTGTCGGAAAGTCTTTCCACATTGATCACATTCATAAGGCTTCTCTGCAGTATGAGTTCTCTGATGTGTAGAAAGACTTGAGTGGTTTGTGAAAGCCATTTCACATTGATTACATTCATAAAGTTTCTCTCCAGTATGAATTCTCTTATGTTTAGCAAGACTGGAAAGGTATCTGAAAGCCTTTCCACATTGATTACATTCATAAGGTTTCTCTCCAGTGTGAATTCTCTGATGTGCAGCAAGGTCAGAGTTACGCTGGAAAGCTTTCCCACATTGTTTACATTCATAAGGTTTCTCGCCAGTGTGAATTTTCTGATGGTGTAAAAAGCTTGATCTAGAGCAAAAAGCCTTCCCACATTGATCACATTTGTAAGGTTTCTCTCCAGTGTGAATTCTCTGGTGGGCAGTAAGACTGCAGTTTTGTTGGAAAGTCTTTCCACACTGATTACATTCATAAGGTTTCTCACCAGTGTGAATTCTCTGATGGTGCAAAAAGCTTGATCTGGAGCAAAAGGCCTTCCCACATTGATTACATTCATAAGGTTTCTTTCCAGTATGAATTCTCTGATGTACAGCAAGATTACAGTTTTGGTGGAAAGTCTTTCCACATTGATTACACTCATAAGGTTTCTCTCCAGTGTGAATTCTCTCATGTATAGCAAGACTGATGCTCCATCGGAAAGTATTTCCACATTTTTTACATTCATAAGGTTTCTCTCCACTGTGAATTCTCTGATGGCCAATAAGGACTGATTTGTAGCAGAAGGCTTTCCCACATTCATTACATTTATAAGGTTTTTCTCCAGTGTGAATTCTTTGATGGCCAATAAGACGTGATTTATAGCCAAAGGCCTTCCCACATTCATTACATTTATAAGGCTTCTCTCCAGTATGAATCTTCTGATGTCTAAGAAGATCTGAGTTCAAATGAAAGGCCTTCCCACACTGATTACATTCATAAGTTTTAATTCCAGTATGAAATGTAGGATGGTAAGGAAGAGCTGAGTGATGGGATAAGGTTGCTTCACATTCATTATATTCATAAGACTCTTTTGTAATATGGACTTTCTGATGAGTAATAAGCTTAGAGTTCTGGCTGAAGGCCTTTTTTCCTTCATTACATATGGAAAGCTTTTTGCCAGTATAACGTTTCTGATGTCCAGTGAGGTTTGAACTCAAGCTGAAGGCCATTTTCTCTTGATTCCCTTGATACATTTGCATTTCAGGAAGCTTCTCCTGGGACTGAATAACCTCTGCCCTTTCAGTAAAGCATTTGTACTGAAAACAGTCATTCCTTGGGGTCATTGTCTTACAGTGATTTAGGACTGAATGATGTATGAAGTTCTTTCCAACTTCATCAAATTCATAAGGATTTTGTGGATTTTTATCTACCTTGATATCAGAATCTGATATTTCTCTCACATTAAAGTCACTGCTCATGAATCTTAGCTGGCCAGCTTCTTCCACAGAAATGTTCAGGTTGGTAGTAGTCTCATTCACTTTAAACCTGGCCACCGCATCTGAAAAAACAAATATACATACATGTAAATATATAATTTTCCCTTCAATGTCAGAAAGGAAACTAAATTTTATTCTATTTCCCCAGGCAAAAAGAAGATTGATGATCAGGTTAAAAAACTGAAAGAATTTTTGGCACTTTGTCAGAAGGGCACAGTTTGATATAATCATTGCATGAACGCCAAAATCACTGTAGGTCTGATCATAACATTTTTGAATCAATAAAGATAATTTTAGAAAATCTGTGGATAATGACTGTCCTAAAATGTATTGTATCTTGGGGAAATTTTTAAAAAATGTTTGGCAGTCACGTTGTGGTCTGAGACATAAAAAGAGAAAAAAAAAAAAGATTTAAAAGGGTACACCAAGGAAATTATTATACTTAACGATTAAATAAATAATGAAATAATGTGAATGTTTAGTATATGCTCAGCAAATAGCAAAATACCTATCAGTCTTAATAGAATATAAAAAAGGTGGCTATAACACTGATTATTACATGACAGTGAAAAAGAAGAAATCTATTTCTTAACAGTGTATGAAATTGACAAAGAATGAGTATGTGGTAGTACATTAAATCTTATCCGTACAAAAACCCAGGAAGATTAATCAAGACTGACAAAATACAAAGTAAAAATTTTTTAAAAGGGATTTAAAAGTGAAATGGAGAAAGACCATCCAGTGCTGTGGAAGGAGTATAAAGAGTCATAACACTTAAGTTTGATTCTCAGTTTCTGGGACTGCAGGATATAAGCTAATGGCACGTTAAATGATTCATTCTCTCTGTTCAGGTTTGAAAATTCTTCGACTAGCCATTTATTTTGTTGACTATTTGGGACCAAAAACAAAATATGAATTTCCATCTCTTGTCAACAAGAGAATTTATAAAACCCTTTCCCATTATCTACCTCATCCATGTGTGAGGGAGCATTTTCACTGTATTCTGCTTATAAATCAAAAGACAGCAGGGAGCACATTGGATAGAGCCTTGGATTTAACATTCAGGAAGACTTGAGTTCAAGTTCCAACTCAGACATTTGATAACATGGTGACCCTGGGTGAGTCATAACCTGCGTCTTTTTTTTTCAGTTGTAAAATTAAGAAATATCAGTATCTACCTTTAAGCACCATTGTGAAGATCAAATTAGATAATGTTTATAAACTGCTAAGCCTAATAACAGAGACATATCAGACACTATATAAATGCTAATTATTGTTGGTTTTGTTATGGTTAAATCAACTTGAAAAAAGTCCAACTTTGAAGTGAATTTCAAACATTATATTTTATTGCACATATTCCAAGATATAGCTGCTTTGATTAAAAAATGTTATTCCTACTCAACAAAATCTATAAAAATAAGTTTACATTGAAGTATTACAGGTAAACATGAGTTCTTACTGAATTTTTAAAGAATATTCTAAAAAGTGCCATATTAAATTTTTGTTACTTAGTGAGTTCTTCTCCCAGATGCTGGGGACTTTGGGCAAACACTAGATGACTATGGTCATTGACAACTATCTTGTGTAACTAATCTATTCCACTGATCCACCACTCTATTCTTAGCCAGGACCACATTGCTTTGATGATTACTGATTTATATTACAGTTTGGCTAGACCACCTTCTTTCACTTTTGTTTTCATTAGCTCCTTTGATATTCTTGACTTTTGGTTCTTCCAGAGAAAT
>CM053771.1:14851118-14870941 GCA_028658325.1 Potorous gilbertii | reverse complement strand
CTTATTTCCCCTCTGAGAATTCATATTATATAGAAGTGTTATCACTGTTATTAATAAAGGAAAGCGTTTAAATGGAGTTCAGAGCTTGTTCAATATTATAAAATTAATTCGATGATCAGTTCCATATTAAATCTGTGTGGGAAGACTTTCAACCAGAGACCATCTCTTACTTTGTCTCAGAGGGTTTCTAGCGGAGAGAAGCCTTAGAGATGTGCTAAAGGGAAATATGCTTTTCTCTAAAGGATGGTGATCAGTAGACAATATTCATGCTGTGATGGTTGTAGGAAGGGCTTCCCCTAGATGTCATAGTTGACTACATTGAAGAATCATGCTAGAGATAAAACTTATGTAGCCAATTAACAAGGGAAGGCTTCTTGCTGAAGTACAGATTTCATTGGACCTCTCAACAGAAGAGATATCTTGAATTTCATACTGTTCATAAAACTATAAACATAATGAATCTTTTTCCTGAAATTTTGATGTTTGTCATCACTCCTAAATATTTCCTGGTATTCATGTGCTATAATTTTTTCAGTCATTCCTCAGTTGATTGGTACTCGCTTTGTTTCCTGTTGTTTGCTGACATAAAAAGTCCTCATATAAATGTTTTGGTAACTGTTGAACATTTGTTTCTTTCATCCTTTTTTAAGTAGCTAGGTGGTGCAGTGGATGAAGTGATATGCTTAGAGCCACAAGAACTGAATTCCAATTCAATGTCTGGCACTAGCTGTATGACTGTGGACAAGTCATGTAACCTGTTCTTGCCTCGGTTTACCCATTTGTAGGATGGGGATAATCAGAGCACCTAACTCCCAGTGTTGATGTAAGCAACTAATGAGACACTATTTGTAAAATGCTTTTCAAGATTTCAATCACTATGGAAGTGCTAGCTTTTTCAATGATTATTGTTTCTTGAATCGTTAGGTCTCAATAAATTCAGTAGGTTGAAACATACTGACAGTATAGTTGCTCCTGTTTTCATTCAGATTGATATTCGGAAGAGAGTAGAAGAAGGCATTAATTGTAATGGGTAGGGCAGTGATTTAGAATCAGGGAAAACTTAAGTTCAAATTCTGATTCAGATGTTCCTTAGCTCTGTAACTCTGGACAAGGAACAACCTTTCTGTCCCTCACTTTGCTCATCTCTAAAATGAGAGAGTTGGCCTCAGTGGCTTCTATTGTCCCTTCCAACTCCGTATGTTCTCATCAAAAGTATGTTCATGTCTTTCCCATAGCCTCTTCCAGTATTCCAGGAAGAAGTCCTAGCAAGACCACATCTGAAGTTATATAAGAAAACAGTAGTCATCCAAACTATTTTGTCATACTTTAAAAAAAAATAAAGAAATCAGGTGTGTAATATACAAAAGAAAATTAGTTTAGTAACCTTGTGTTTAATTAATCCAAAGATCTCCACTATGGGGGCTCTACTTGCTAACCATTATAAGATGCCAGAACACTGGAAAGTAATCTGGCAGAAACTACATATAAACCAGCATCTCACACTGTTGACTAATGAATACATGACTTAGACATAAAAAGATCTCAAAGATATGAGAGGAACCAGGAAGGAGATTCAGTTATGGATAGTAGAAGAATTCATCTCCAAACAAGCTACAGAGGGACACAGAAAATAAAATTGACAGTTTTCATCACATAAAAAAGAACAATACATCTAAAATATTAAAAGAAACAATTAACTGGGAACACAGGTTTGCAGCAAATTTCCTTCATAAAGACTTCATGTCAAAGGTATATAAAGAACCAATCACTGCTTATATACAGATATATAAAGAATGGAAACAATAGACATGATCAAAGGTGATAAATATGCTATTTTTAAAGGAAGAAATGCAAATTACCAACCACTCTTTGAAAAAATATTGTACATCTCTAATCACTAATAATTAGGAAGATTTTCAGATTGATAAAGGTGATAAGAAAATGAGAAGCACAAATGTAGGGAATGTATATCCTCAATTGTGTATATGTTATAGGAGTTTTTATTTTTTCACCTGGGAAAGGCTAGATCAGTGGAGGAGAAAATAAATGCAATTAAAAAAACAAGTTTAAGCATAAATGTTGCAAATCAATGATTAGATAAATGCACATTACATCAACTCTCTGTTTCCACCTCTTCACAATACAGTTGACAAAGATGACCAAAGAAAGTGTTGGGAGGGCTGAGGGAAAATTACTTTACTGCTGATGAACTTGTGAAGTCATGAAATTGGGTATGTTCTGACTCAGTGATACCAGTAGAGGGCACATTCACGTAAGGAAAAGGACCCAAGTGCACAAAAATAATGATAGCAGCTCCTTTGGTCGAAGAACTTGAAATAGGATGTCATGTCATACAGGAGGGCAACTGCTGACCAAACTTTGGTATATGAATGTTGTTAAATAATAATAAAGTTTCATACAGGCAAAGCCAGGAAGAATCGTATGAATTAATGCAGACTATAAGGGATAATTGATAATGACAACATTGTGAAAACCCACAACTTGGCAGCTCATATTGTGATCATTCTAGCAGGACCTTCTATGCAACTTGCCTTCTGACTAAGAGGGGATGGATACAAGATGTAGAATAAAACATAAATTTTGGGAAATCAATGGTGTGAAAAATTTTTCCTCTCGATTATATGCTTTCATGACAAATATTTTATTTGTTCATTTTTTTCAATTTTTGATGGGCAAGATTAGCCCATAAGTGAGGGGGACGAGGGATAAGATTGCACTCCCTCTTTCACCTCCCTCCCAAGATAGGTTGTAATATCAGGACAACCAAGTGCCATAGTGTTTAGCATGTGTGTCCTGGATTCAGAAAGATTCTTTTTCATGACTTGAAATCTGACTTCAGACACTTACTAGCTGTGTGACCTTGGGCAAAATCACTTAACAGTGTTTGCCTCAGTTCCTCATATGTAAAGTGAGTTGGAGAAATGAATGGCAAGCCACTCCAGAAAACCCCAAATGAGTCTACAAAGGGTCAGATACAACTTAATAATAATACATTTAAGAAAGTCAGAAGGAATGAGAACAACTTTGAAAGTGCCAACCTGAATGTTTTATTACTCAAAAAGAAAGTTATGCATGTTAGAACTTGTTTCATGTTTATTTCTCCTATTTTATGGCATATATAAATTGTTCATTTCATTTCACATTGGTGAATTTCAATTAAAAAATCAAATATTAATGGTTTCCTTTTTGCCATTTCACCAGTTTTGAAGGCATGCCAAGAAGTGGCAAAATTATTTTCAGATGACTTTCTTGTTATCAGTGTTTTGGAGCATGTTTTCATGTGTCATTTATGGTTGTCAGGACTTTGGAAAGCTTCCTGTCCTTTCAGCACTTGCCTATCAGCAATGTATCCAGGTATACTTGGTGGTCAGTTCTCTCCATATCTTGTATATAAATTAGTTTACTTGGTGATCTTTCATGTAGTTTTTGATATATTCTCAACTCTAATTTCTCTTCTAACTTGATCTTCATTTATGTTATTCAGACATTTAAATTTTATGTAGATGGAGTTATCTATTTTTTAAAAATCTATCTTGGATCAAGAATTTTCCTAGCCACAGTCATGAAAAGTGCCTGAGTGGTTTTTTTTTTCATTTTTTGAAAAATATTTTTTAATCAAGAAAAATTCCATGTACCTCTTCATCCACCTTGCACTGAGAAAGGAAAACAAAATCTCCATTATAAATATGTATAATCAAAGACAACATTCCTTCGATGTCTGGTTCCAAAAAGTATATTTACAAAAATTCTGTGTGGTGTTAAGAAATATGTTTATTCTTGAGCAATTCTTATTTAGAAGGTGCTTTGTCTTTTAGCTCTAGTCTCTCTGGCATAAAGTTTGCACCTATTTTTCTTTTCATCTGCCTTTTTGTGAGACAATCAAAATTGAAATAGTGACATTGAAATTTTGTCACTTTTGTGTTACTGGGTCTTCTTATAGCTCAGTTCATGTTTCCTTTGTAAATTTAACCTTTAAGTCATTTGGACCATAGAATTTTAGTAGTGGTATTGGTTGGCTATCTGTGGTTCCTTTCAATATAATGTCATTTTCTTGGCTATTTCTTTCTATTGTTCTTGCTTAGTCTGATAGCATGTTTGTAGTCCCTGTTTTGTGAATTCACCTAACAAGTAGTACAGCATGATATGGAAAATCTGAGGTCAGCAAAAGATTTCTCCTCTTTACACCAGGGCTTTTCACATGATTGGGAGTGGGGGGGGGGGGAGAATCAGATTGATAGCAAGAGGGGAAAGTTACCTTGAGCTGGTTTAAATGGAAGTACTGCTGCAGGTCCCAGCAGCCTTTTCGTTAGGGGACAAACACAGGAGATGAACTAAAACATTACTGTGGCATGAGAAATTACAGTATTCCATATTGTTACTTTCCCCACCTCAATTTCAGTTTAGATATATTGCGGGTTGGCATAAGAAATCAAATGGAAATTTTGGAACTGTGAAAGCTGGGAAGGTCAACTGACAACACAGAAAACATTTACAAACTCAGAAATGCATGAAATATACGTGCAGTATTGTATACTATTAACCCAAATTTTACAATAAGGTATTGTAAACATCCCATAAAAGAAAAAGAAAAAATTCAGACTTCTTTGAATTTTACAAGAGGAGAGCCAAAATATTTTAGGTGGATTTTCCAGATTATGAGGGCACTGCCCTAAAAACTCCCATGATGTGGAAGGGATAACTGTAGAAGTAAGTATGATAAGACCTTCATTAACTGATGCAGAATGAAATAAGCTGAGCAGAGAAAGCAGTACACAAACTGGACATAAACTGGAGACATTACAGAGACATAAACGGGAAAGCAGCCACATGCACCAAAATGAAAAGTGAATTGTTGTGATGAAACTCTTCAGCAAGGTGGCAATTTTAAAGATAAATCTACACAAATTACTGGCATTTCTGTATATTACCAATACAATTCTACAGGAATAGAAATAGAAATTCCTTTTAAAATAACTATACATGGTAGAAAATGCTTGGAAGTTGACCTGCCCAGACAAAATTGCAAAACACTCTTTATACAAAAACTGACCTAAATAATAGAAAATGTCATTTGCCCAGGAATAAACCAAGTCAATATTAGCATTATCATGAAAGATGCATGTATTAAGCACCAATTATGTGCCAGGCGTTGTGATTTACAGAAGTCTAATTTGTTTCTCACATCAGCCCTGTGAGTTAGTGCTATTATTATTTCTGTTTTTACCATTTGGGAAAATGAGCAAAAGTCACATGACTTGCTCAAGACACACACACTTAGTGTTTGAAGGCTGGATTTGACATAAGGACATTCTCAAGGTCTCTCTGAGGAACGCTGGAATTGATTGTATGACATGGGAGACATTGGCAAAGGTCTGCCCAACATGGTATGCCCACATCAAAGAGGGTGCTGGGTTCTATGTAGAATTGAAGTAGTTCAAAAGACACATGAAATGCACAAATTTAGAACCATCTCTCCTTCAAATGTTCATGTGGATGGTGGACCAGTGTTACAGAATCTCAGACTTGAAGCTAATCTCAGGAGTTATATCTAATCTAACCTCTAACTGGATGTGAATTTTGCCTACAAAATCTCTGAAAACTGCTCATCTTCCTTTCCCTTGAAGATAGCTAGTGAAGGGAACCCTCTACTTCCCCAGGCAACCTGTTACTTGGGGGGATGGGTGTAGACTTTGGAAAGTTCTTGTTCACAAGAATAAATTGATAGCTCATGTCCTAATGCTGCCTAGTATAGCAAGTTTGTCCTTATTCCCCCTTCATTGCTCCCTCAAATTCCAGCACAGTTGGTGGGAAAAAGGAATGGAGTAAGCAATTATACACACCTACTATGTTTCAGGCACTGTACTAAGTAATTTGTGAATGTTTTCTCATTTGATCCTGACAACATCTCTGTGAGTTTGGTACTATCATTATCCCTATTTTCTATTTCAGGAAACTGAGACAAAATGGTTAAAGTAATTTTCTCAGGGGTGCATAGCTACTAAGTGTTTGAGATTAGATTTAAAGTCAAGACTTGCTAACTTCTGACCCAGGAGTCTTGCTACTGCATTACCAGCTGCTTCTAATTTCTAAATAACAGAAGCTATAGAAATTCATCTTTCCGTGAAAGAGGTAAACAAAGATAGAACTTTCTGATTCCCAATTGGAAGCATGATCCCATAATCCCCTTTTCGAAAGATCTCAACTATGGAAACCATCCTTGAAGAATCCTGGGAATCATCCCATGGTCCTCAACTGCATATCCCTTTTCCTTAAAGAGAGGTAAAGTAGAAATTTCTCTCCATCCTCATCTCTTCCATATTTCCCATGCCTAGGGCTTCCAGTGGCCAGAGAAGATCTGACCTTTTACTTTCAGGAAAGGGAAGCATCATGGATTTTGGAGTAAAACAACCATAGGAACTTGTGCCCAGGTGAGTGAAGTGAGTGAGATGTATGAGGTCTTTTAATATGAGACATTTATATGTTGTAGTGAAGGGAATGTTATACATGGGGACAGGAAGACTTGACTTGGAATTCCTTTTTAGATACTTTTGAGCAATATGATCCTGGTTAAGTCATGAGTCTGAGCCTCAGTTTCCTCACGTAAAATCTGAAATAAATAAGGAAACAGGTTCTTTCTGAGCATATTAGTTTATTAAACAGTGCTTGTCAATTGCATAACAAATTGGGACCAGGCCTCTTCAGCTTGGCACTGGACCCCGATGACAGAGGAGATGGGTTTTTATGCATTAAAAATTTAACCTAATAAGATAAATTAATTAAAAGAAAACAATTAATGAACATACATAATTAGGTAATCCTAATTTCTAATTAAAGGAAAAATTAGAGACTAAGTTGGGAAGGAGAGAGCAAACAGGTGCTATTTCCTGAGATCAGAAAGAGATGTTTCATTTCTCCTAAGTGTCTTTATGCAATCAAAGGAACATGGAAACAATAACAGTTTGACCACAATGGGACCAGCTTTTAGATAAGTTATATGAGTTGTTTGAGATGTATAATTGTGAGGAAATTCCTTGAATCAATCTTTTAATTTTATGGGGTTTTTGATCAGACTTCTTGTTGTTGTGGTGTGATTTTAGTCATGTCTGGCTCTCTGTGACCCCATTTAGGATTTTTGTGGCAACGATACTGGAATAGTTTGCCATTTTCTTCTCTAGCTCATTTTTACAGATGAGGAAACTGAGGCAAATAGGATTAAATGACTTGCCTGGGGTCACATAGCTAGTAAATATCTGAGGCAAGATTTGAACTCAGGTACTCCCGACTCTAGAGCTGACATTCTATCCACTGTACCAGTTAGGTGTCATTTGCATAATGTAGGTCCTTAGTAAAAGGTCTCTTAGCAGCAGGTAGAGGTGGTCCAGCTTCCCAGCCACATAGGACTAGGTCCAAATAATGCAATAAGGTTTTCTCACAGTTGAAAAAATTTTCTCACAAGACAGCAATTGGACTAGACATGTAATTGAATCAAAAGGGAACCCAACTAAATCCAGAATTGACTCACAAGATGAAGTCAGCATTGTTCACTCAATTTCTACTACCACTTGTTGTTTTAATACCCTCAATTCTTTCACTCATCTGTAAAATGGGATTGTTGGACTCCATGGCCTTGTGGATCTCTTCCAGTGATAAATCTATGATCCTATAAGAAGCCTTTATTTGGAACTTTGGGGCATAGAACTTTCTGGAGATAATTTTAAAAAGGACTGAGGCTGTCCAATATGAACACTTTTCTAGATTTTCAAGTCAAGAAACATTTATTAAGTGCCAGACCCAATGCTAAGCACCAGTAATACAAAGAAAAGCAAAGGACAAGTTATGCTCTTGAGGAGTTCACACTGGGGAAGACAACATTCAAACAAACTATGGAAAAATCCACTATATCAATGAAAAATTGGACCTAATCAAGAAAGGGAAGCCCCAAAGTTAAGGAGGACCAGAGAAGATTCATTGTAGAATGTGGGGTTTTAGGTGGGACTTCAGAAAGCCGGAATGAGTATTTGAGGCATGAAGGGCAGCCAGGAAAAAAAACCACGAGAAGTAAGTAGATGGATTGTCTTGTTCAAGGAAGAAAACAAAAAGACCTGTATCATTGGATTATAGCACATGTGGAGGTTGAATAAGATGAAAGGAGGCTGGAAAAGTAGGGTTGGGGCAGATGATGAAGAGTTCTAATAGTGAAACAAATGATTTTATATTTGATCCTGATGGTAGCCACTGTAGTTTATTGATTAGACAATGACATGAAAAGAAGTTTGAATGAATGGGAAAGAGAACTGATATAGGGGAAGCCAACCAGAAGATTCTTGCAATAGCTTAGATGTGAGTGATTGGAGAACCTGAACCAAGAAAATGGCAGTATTGGGACATAAGGGGATATATGTGAATGATTTTATAAAGGTAGAATCAGCAGGGCTTTCCAAAAGGTTGAATATAAGATGGGGGAATGTGAGTATGTGAGAGATGAGGAGGAGGTGACTTCTGGTTATGAGCCTGGACAATGGGGAAGGTGGTGCCCAGGATAGTAATGGGAAAGTAAAAAGATGGGAAGGTTGGAGGAAAGATAATGAGTTTAGTTTTGGACATCCTAGGAGAGGAACCAGGAGAAAGTATTGTCACCAAAACCTAGAGAGTAAAAGGAGATGACTGATTGTGTAAAAGGCTGCATAAAGGTCAAGAAGAGTGAAGACTGATTACTGGTTTTTTGTTGTTGCAAAGATCTGGAAGCAAAGATGCTGTCCATGTATGGGGAAAGATTGAACAGGTGATGGTTGGAAAATATAATAGAAGATAGGTCATAAGAAATGATAAAAGGTATAGTGTCAGAGAAACCTGGGAAGAACTGTCTGAACTGATGTAGAGAGAAGTGAGCTGAACCAGGAGAAGAATTTATATTATAGCAACACTGATCAATGCAATGGATCACCAAGACTTCAGAGCAGTAATTACCTAAATCTTTTGTTCTTGGAACTTGTTTCATGAACAAATATGAAGTGTGTTGTGAAGCCCCCTACTCCTTTAATCTTCTCGTAATATTCTTTTAAATTTATGCATTACATATTTTCAAGAATGACCTAGATATTTTTGTGCCAAAAGTTTCAAATTAGCACTTTCATTCCACTGTATAATTATAAAATATAAATATATAAAATTGTAAAAGATATAAAATTATAAAAGATATGAAATATATTATAATTATAACATATTATAAAATATATAAATATATAAAATGTATTATAAAATATAAATATAAAAATAAAATTTTATTCTATATTAAATTTAAAAATTTAATATGGGGCTTTCTGGAAGAATTTTTTAAAAATCCAATAAAACCTCATGCTTGTAATCACATGCAAGACTTTAATGTAAATTTTTTTCTTTCTTAGTTTCTTTTCCCTCCTCCCCAGATCTTGCTGATTAGGAAATGAGATTACTGCAAACCTGAATATTTCAGTGGAAGAGTCTTGCCACCTTAAATTGACAAATGATGGCCCTAATGACTTCATTTTGAGAAAAATTTGTGACTGATATCAAGATAGATAATTTTTTTAAAAATCACTTTGAATTTGACAAAGTGGAAAAGAGCTCAACACAATATTCAACTCTAAATCATGGTAAGACAATGACCCGCAAGGAATGACTGTGTTCAGTACAACAAATTTACCGAATAGGTAGAGGTTATTCAATTGGTTGTTGTTTTTCATTATTGAAGAGGACCAAAATGACATCATTATGTTGGAGTCAAGGTATAGTATGTCCAACTGTGGCTGATCAGACCAATACAAGCTCAGAATGCTCTACCACAGGTCAAGCACAAATATCCATGTGAACATTTGAAGTGGTGATGTCTCTAAATTTGTGCATCTCATATTTCTTTTGAACTACTACAATTCTGCTTTGCTTATAGAGTACAGCACCTTTCTGTTGTGGGCACACCATGCTGAGTAGTCCTGTGTCAGTGTCTCCCATGTCACACAATCAAATCCAAAGTTCTTGAGAGAAACTTAGAGTGTCCTTGTATCACTTCTTCTAATCACATAATCGCCTGCCCCATGTGAGTTCTCCATAAAATAGTCTTTTTTGGCAAGCATACATTTTGCATTTGAACAACATGGCCAGCCCATTAGAATTGTGCTCTCTGAAGCACAGTTTGAATGCTTCACAGTTCAGCTCAAGTAAGGACCTCAGTGTCTGGTACCTTATCCTGTCAGATGATCTTCAGAATCTTCCTAAGAGAGTTCAAATGGAAGTGATTCACTTTCCTGGCATGGTGATGGTAGACTGTCCATGTTTCACAAGCATGACAATGAGGTCAGCACAATGGCTCTGTAGACCTTCAGTTTGGTAGTCAGTCTAATATCTCTTCTCTCCCAAATTTTCCTTCAGAACCTCCCAAACACTGAGCTAACTCTGGCAATGTGTGCATCAACCTCATTGTCAACGTGTACATCCCTGGAAAGTACACTACCGTGGTAAGTGAACTTATTCACAGCATTCAAAACTTCTCCATTTGTTGTTACTGATGGTTCCACATATGGATGGTGTGATGGTGGCTGAAGGAGCACCTGTTTTTGTGGTGTTAATTATTAGGCCAAAATTAGCACAGGCAGTAGAGAATTGATCCATACTTCATTGTCTCTCAGCTTCAGAGGCTGCATTGAGTGCACAATCATCTACAAACAGAAAATGATGCACCAATACTCCTTCCACTTTGGTCTGGGCTTTAGCCCTTTCAAAAATTGAAGAACTTACCATTGGTAACGTACTTGACCTTGATACCATGTACATCCCCATTGAAAGAATTTCACAACATGGCTGAAAACATCATGCTAAAAAGCATGAGAGCAAGCACACAGCCTTGTTTTTCACTCCATTGGTGACTGGGAAGGCACAAGAGCATTGTCCAATATCCAGAACTCAGGTAAACACACCATCATGAAATTGATGTACAATGCTGATGAACTTCTCTGGGCAACCAAATTTTGACATAAATTTCCATTAGCCCTCATGACTAACAGTGTCAAAGGCCTTGGTCAGATCTACAAACGTGTACAGACTTCTGGGGAAACTGAGTCAGGAAGATCTCATCCTAGGCAGAGGCTAGGATTGTGCCCTCAGCTTTTCTAGAGGGCTTAGAGCTTTTCTAATAGTCATATTTTCTCTGAATAGTTTGTAGCATTTCTCTCAGATGGTGGATTACTGATTATTGACTATTGATGGATTTTTTTTATGATCCATCAGATAACGCAAAACATAGTTTATTATAGTCCTAAGAGATTTTACCTCAAATGGCAAGTTTCACTAATCAAAAATTTACCAGGACTCACTTCTCAAATTTTAAATTTGTCCAGGTGCAAAAGCCAATTACTAGTGATCATTTTTATGTATTTCCAAATTTTCTCCAAAACAAGTTCCTTCTTTAGGAACTCCATGACTCAAACAAGCTCCTTAGAACTGCTGGAGTTGTACTTTTGACTAGCCTGAGGACTGCTCCTTTCCACACAAACACACATAGTGTACCAGCTTTAGATTTTGGCATTAAAACTATAACCAGAAAATTTACAATTTTCATAAGTGATAATAACCAAATTGTTTTAGCTGTAAACACAAACAATAAACTTCAGATGACATCAATTGGATTTCCAGATCATATAACAATAATTGACTCAAGGGAAGGGAGTGGGGGAAGGGAGTGATCAGAATTGTAAGGAGGTGTTCAAAATTCTTTAATGATCAATGACAAAACTTCCAGAATCTGCTAAGATTCTAACTTTTCACTTCTATGTCCACTCCTTAAAAATTTAGAGTGGGAAATTAAACTTTCAGACTGACATTCACAGGAGTGCCCTTTCTTAGGATGGCTGTTGTCCTTCATCGTCAAAGAGGACCAAAATGACATCAACATGATAAAGTGAAATTTCAGTGTGTCTGACTGTGGCTGATCAGACGAATATGAGCTCAGAATGCTCTACCACAGTTTGGGCACAGATAGTCCACGTGAATATTTGGGTTGGATATCCCAAATTTGCATATCCTACATTTCCTTCATGCTGTCTCAATTCTGCTTTGCTCAAAGAGCACAGGACCCTTTCTGATGTGGGCACACCATACTGAGTGGGGCTGTGCCAGTGTCTCCCAAGTTGCACAGTCAAATCCAAAGTTCTTGAGAGAAACCTGGAGAGTGTCCTTGTATTTCTGACTGCCATGGGATCACCTGCTCCATGTGAGCTCTCCATAAAATAGTCTTTTTGGCAAGCATACATTTTGCATTTGAACAACATGGCCAGTCCATCAGAGTTGCGCTCTCTGAAGCATTGTTGGAATGCTTGGCAGTTCAGCTTGAGCAAGAATTTCATTGTCTGGTATCTTATCCTGCCAGGTGATCCTCAGAATCTTCCTAAGACAGTTCAAATGGAAGTGATTCAGTTTCCTGGCATGGCGCTGGTACATGTTTCATAAGCATATAACAAGGAGGTCAGCATAATGGCTCTGTAGACCTTCAGTCTGGTAGTCAGTCCTCTTCTCTCCTAAACTTTTGTTAGGAGCCTCCCAAACACTGAGCTAGCTCTGGCAATGCGTGCATCATCCTCATTGTCAATGTGTACATCCCTAGAAAGTACCCTACCAAGGTAAGTGAACTTATCCACAGCATTCAAAACTTCTCCATTTGTTGTAACTGATGGTTCCATGTATGGATAGTGTGGTGGTAGCTGATGGTCCACGTATGGATGGTGTGGTGATGGCTGATGGAGCACCTGTGTCTTCTTGGTGTTAATTATTAGGTCAAAATTAGCACAGGCAGCAGAGAATTGATCCATACTTTGTTGCATCTCAGCTTCAGAGGCTGCATTGAGTGCACAATCATCTGCAAACAGAAAATCATACACCAATACTCCTTTCACTTTGGTCTTGGCTTCTAGCCTTTTCAAACTGAAGAACTTACCATCAGTATGGCAGTTGACCTTGATGCCATGTTCATCCTCAGTGAAAGCATTTGACAACATGGCTGAAAACACCATGCTAAAAAGCACAGGAGCAAGCACACAGCCCTAATTCACTCCACTGGTGACTGGGAAGGCACAAGAGCATTATCCAATATCCAGAACTGGGGCAAATATGCCATCATGAAATTGATGTACAATACTGATGAACTTCTCTGGGCAACCAAATTTTGACATAATTTCCATAAGCCCTCATGACTAACAGTGTCAAAGGCCTTGGTCAGATCTACAAACGTTGTGTACAGACCTTTGTTCTGCTCCTGGCATTTCTCCTGGAGTTGTAGGGTAGGGAATGCATTAGAGACCTGGGCACAGAGATAATGAAAAGCCCATGGGCCTCCAGAAACTGCCAGATCAAATGGGAAGATTCAAGGAGAATTCAAGGAGGTTCAAGAATCTGTACCCCATCACTAGGGTGCCATCCCCAGTTTTACCATTGGGTCCTAAAGACCTGACCTACATACCTCACCCAAACTACTGGGTGGAGGCAGAGCTCTGGGTCAGGGGTCATTGAGGCTCTGCCTGGTCTCACCCCATTTGTGATCCCAAGTCCTTTCTGCCTTCTGGTCTCTGCAGGAGAATGGGGGAGGGTCATGAGGTCAAAGGGAAGGAGTTAGAGAGGTTGGCAAGTCCTCTTCCTACTCAGACTAAGGCCATTTCCAAGCTTGATCCTCCCTGCTCTCCTCCTGCTGAGGTGGAGTCTCTCCCCAGAGGGCAGAGCAGGGCCTTTGTAACTGCTCTGGGAGCTCACCCTCTTTCATTCCTAGCAGGTCAGCATCCATCCTACGAAGAGAAGGCAAAGACATTGTCTATCCTCCTCTGATATCCTTCTCTTTCCCCAGGTTAGTTTGCAGAGACCAAAGCCTTTTCCTAGAAGACAGCCTAGAACCAGAGGAGATGGCCCTTGGCACCCAGAGACCCTCATCTCAGGTAAGTGCAGTCCATCCATAGACCTGACCAGCATCAGCAATCCTGGAATCCAAGAGAGCCAAGGAAGTTTTATCCTGTTAGACAGAGGTTATCCTTGGCAGTACTGTCGGAGGAGCAGAAATTTTCCTGGTTCTGCTCATGTCCTCCTGCCTCAGGACACACACACCCTCCCAAGTCTTTCTGAATACATCTCATTTTCCTTTTCTTAGGTCAAGTCAACAAGCATTTAGAAAGTGGCTTCTCTGTGCCAAACACTGTGCCAACATCCTGGGGATGCAAAGGAAGGTTGAAGCCATGACAGTTTCTGCCCTCAGGGAGCTTATTCTAATGGGGAGAGAACATGCCACCAGCTGGGTCCAAACAAGCTCTCTACAGTGTGGGGGTGGGGGTACCCTGAGAAGGAAAGCTCAGGCAGTGTCAGGGACCAGACAAAGCTTGTATTCAGAAGGGGAGACTTTAGCTGAGACACAAGGAAGCCAGGGGGCCCACGTTGGGGGAAGGCCATCCACAGGGTCAGGGGATGGAGGATCTTGGTTAAGCATCTGCCAGAAGGTCAGTTTCTCAGGGTCAGAGAGGAGGAGGAAGGGAGGAGGTGTGAGAAGACTGGAAGGGGATGGGGCTGGTCACCAGGTGTCTGCTGCGTGCAGGGAGACACAGTTCTCTGATCGTGTCCTGAGGGGCCAGAACAAGAGGGCTCGAGTGTGTCTGAAGCCACATGTGACCCCAATTCTGTCCCCTGGGTCACCAGACTTCTTTAAGGCGAGGTCTCCCCCTCCTGGGGGGCCCCCTGCTCCCCCAAAGAGCTTACGGAGTATTCTCCCAGGGGCCCAAGAGGAAAGAATTGAGCCCCTGCCTTCCACCGGTCAGCTGCTGGCCTCTGCCTCAGTTTCCTTCCCTGTAAGAATGGGATGATGACAGAGCAGCACCTCCCAGGGTCTTTTGGAGGAGCAATGGGGCAAGAAGCACTTATTAGGCTCCTACGGGATGCCAGGCACCGGCCTGGGGGGGGCAAACCGAGAAGGAGAGGCCCCGCCCTCTAGGGGCTTACACTCTAACTAAGGACCGCGCAGGACCGGAAGCAGAATAGGGGAGGACGTCGCCCCTCCCCCACCCCGCCTCGGCCCCCTCCTCGCCGCGGCAGAACTCCAGGGCATGCTGGGAATCCTGGGGTGCGCAGGCGCAGCTTCTCCAGAGGTTCCCGCTTGTAGGTTCGGCGGACGGTTCGCTCTTTGTTCTGTGGCCGCCGCTGGGTGAGAGCGGGGAGGGTGGGAGGCGCGGGGCGGGGGAGCTGGGGGGAGTGCGCAGGCGCAGTCTCGGCTCCCAGCCCCGCCAGGGAGCCCCTCCTCCTCCTCCCTCCCGGGGTAGCCTGAAGTCTCCCGCGGACCCGGCTCGGGTTAGTGAGCGTGGGAGCGGCCGGACAGGCCTGGGCCCGGCCTATGGTGCGGGAGTGCGTGTGCCAGAGGGGGCGGGGCCGCGGGGCGGGGGTGTGTGTGTGGTGGGGGAGGGGCAAGGTTGGCCTTTGGGGTGACCCCTCCCACTTCCTGCCCCTCACCCAATCCCCTCCAGCCTCGTCTTTATTGTTTAGAGGAGGGGGAGCAGCCCCCCACCCCGTGTCGTCCTGGGGTGTCCCGTGTGGTCCCTGAGGATGGGGGGGGTCCCCTGAGGCCCCCTACCTTCCAATCTGGGAGCAGGAGCAAGGGTTCAGGATGACATTATCAGGACCCCTGCTGAGGACCTTGGGGGAAGGGCTTTGTCCTGGTAGAGAAATAGTGACTTTTCCATTGCTGCCAACTTCCCGAGGGAGTGACTCTGACCTCAGTCCAAGCATTTATTAAGCGCTTACTGTGTGCCAGGCACTGTGCTAGGAACCAGGGATGCTATCCCAGCAAAAAGAAATATACTCTCCTTTTTTTTTCTCCTTCAGTTGTTTTTCAGTAGTGCCCATCTCTCTGTGACCCCATCTGGGGGTTTCTTGGCAAAGATCCTGCAGTGATTTGCCATCTCCTTTTCCAACTCATTTTACAAATGAGGAAATGGAGGCAAAGTGAGTTGCCCAGGGTCACACAGCTAGGAAGGGTGTGAGGCCAGACTTGAACTCAGGAAGGGGAGTCTTCCTCACTCCAGGCTGGCACTTTATCCACTGTGTCACCTCTCTGCCCCCTCTGTCCCCAAGGAACTTCCCTTCTAAAGTGGGGTAGGGAAAGGGAACACCTGGAAAGATAGGTGAGACGGGAAAGACAAGAAAGAACATAGAGGGCAATGACAAGGGGAAGGCAGATGGTGGAGGAATGAGGGAGGGAAAAGTGAGGCAAAAGAGAACTTAGAGGATGGAAAGTAGTCTTGGTTTTGAGACCTTCTAACCCAGACCTGCACAACTTGGCAGTAGGTAGGGGCCAAAATTAAATAGGCTAAGGGTCTTTGTCCTGTAGATAGGTTAGACTAGAGATATTCTTGAGGATGATTGGTTGCCTCGGGTCACATGACAAAGAGGAGAGGGCTCATTTTTCCAGGGCAGCCAGAAATCTTTTGACAATGGATTTATTGTTCAGGTCTGTCCTAGCCTGACCCTAGCTGCTGTCTCCTTTTTTTTTTTCTGTTGGAGTCTATCCCATGAGTGCAAAACCCGGGGCTTGATCATTCCTCTGAGACCTCACTCCTCTGTAAATCCATGTAGGCCAGCCTCCTGCCTAGGAAGAAAAAGGAAAGACCTTTTACCCTCTGGGATCCTTGGCCTTCCTCAACCCAGCCTACCAAGCATCAAGAAGAAATGACCCCTGGGACCCAGAGCCCCCCAGGCCAGGTGAGTGCAGCACATCTCCAGACTCGACCAGCATCACCCAACACGACCAGTTCCATTTTCATGGAGGATTGTCTTTGAGGCTGGCCAGCTTTTTACCTATGGATCATTTCTTTACAAGAATTGATGTAAAATTGACTACAGTAGGAACCACACCGGCCTGCTCTCTTCTTCTGTTTTGAAGTATTTCAGTGACACTACTCACTCCCAGGCCCCCAAATTGCTGCCCTCTCTGTGTGTTTTTTAGGTTTCCCTCCATTACAACTGAGTGACAAGGGGAATCACTTCACTCAGTCCTTATCTGTAGGTAGGCTTCATGGCTTTGCTCTTGACCAGGGCTACAAGTCAAGGCTTGATTTTCTGCACACAAGAAAGTAACATCCATGATGAACACAAACCTTAGCTGTGTGTTGTGTGTGGAGTTGTTTTTTCTCAGAAAGCTAGGTGTTCAGCCTTTACTGGCAACACTGCTACCTGGCTCCCTCCTACTTTAGGGGAACTGACCTTATGTTGGTGTACTCTAGAGATCCCAACAGACCCTTTTCCTCCCTTGTATGAGGGTGTCAGGAAAGCTGCCAATCCCTTGTGGTCTGGACAAGAGGAAATGGGAGGCAAAGCATGGAAAAAGTGGAGAGAAGGGGACTGACAGCCCACCACTGGGAACAAAAGGGGAAGGGGAAAATGATGGGGAGAGAGAGTGGCTCTAGGCCCCCAGCCCAGGGACAACTTTAGAGAATGATTAAGAATGAAAGTGAGGAAGAGGTCTGGTAGTATGGCCCCATCAGTCATCCAGTGAATCTGATGGGACTCCTCTGTGCCAGGCACTGGATGAGTTGTGAGGGGCAAAGCTACAGATAATGAATAGAGTAATCTCTGCTTCCATTCTAATAGAGCAGTACCCCTAACAATAGAGAGAACACCTTCAGGAGAAAGAGGAGGAAAGCCAGTTTGTAAGGGGTTGTTAAGGAGTAAGTGCCAAAGGTCAGTAGAGAGTTCAGACAGATTTTTCAGGGAGTTCAGCCAAGAAAAACAGGTGAGATTAGGTGATGGCTGAAAGGTTGGTGAGGGTTTAAGGGAGGTTTCCTTAAGAATCAGGGGATGGGTACGTTTGAAGTCAGTAGGAAGAGGAGCAGCTGATAGAGAAAAGGTGAAAATTTGAGACAAGGGGAGGGGAGGTAGAGATGATGGTGCAGACTGTTGGAGAAGACAGCAAGGGGAGGGGGACATCAGATGCCTTTGTAGATGGTCACCCTTTCTGAAGACCAGGCTCCCATTTTTTTTTCTTTTTTTTTAAATTTTATTATTATTTTTCTTAATGTTCTACAATCACTACCATAAAATTAAGATTTTATTCCCCTCACACCTTCCCCCCACTACCCCCCTCCCTCCCCACGAGAGCATACAATTCTATATAGGTTCTACATATACTTTCCTATTGAGAACGTTTTCACTATAATCATGCTATGTAGTCGGACTAAAATAAATGGAAGAAATCATATAACAAATCAAAACATGATACGCTAAAACACACACATACACAAACATGATCTGCTACATTCTGCGAATGACTTCCATATTTCTTTCTCTGAGTGTGGAAGGCATTTTGCCTCAGAAAACCACCATTGGGATTTTTTTTTTAATAAGTTTTTGCGTTATTATGAAGTTCCAAGTCCACCAGAAAAAACTCTCGCACACTGTGGTCATTGCTGTGCACAAAGTTCTCCTGGTTCTATTACTTTCGCTCAGCATCGGATCATATAAGTCCTTCCAGGCCTCCCTGAGGTCTTCTTGTTCATCATTTCTTATGGCGCAATAGTACTCCATTACGTTCATATACCATAGTTTATTCAGCCATTCCCCAATTGATGGGCATCCCCTTGACTTCCGGTTTTTGGCAAATATAAAGAGTGCTGCTATAAATATTTTTGTACATGTGGGACTCTTCCCCACTTTTGTGATCTCTTGGGGATACAGTCCTAGTAGCAATATTGCTGGGTCATAGGGTATGCACATTTTTGTAGCCCTTTGGGCATAGTTCCAAACCGTTCTCCAGAATGGTTGGATGAGCCCACAGCTCCACCAACAATAAATTAGTGTTCCAACTCTCCCACATCCTCTCCAGCATTTATCATTTTCTTGTAGTCATGTTTGCCAATCTTATAGGTGTGTGTGGTACCTCAGAGTTGTTTTGATTTGCATCTCTCTAATCAATGTGATTTAGAGCATTTTTTCATATGATTATAGATTTCTTTAATTTCTTCCTCTGAAAATTGCCTGTTCATATCCTTTGACCATTTACCAATTGGGGAATGACTTGTATAGTTGTACATTTGAGTCAGTTCTCTATATAGTCTTGAAATGAGACCTTGATCTCCAAGCTTAGCTGTAAAAATTCTTTCCCAATTTTCTACATCCCTCCGAATTTTGGTTGCATTGGGTTTGGTTGTGCAGAAACTTTTCAGTTTAATGTAATCAGAATTATCCATCTTGCATTTCATAATGCTTTCTATCATTTCTTTAGTAAAAAATTCTTAAATCTGATAAGTACACTATTCCTTACTCCTCCAGTTTATTCATGGTGTTAATCTTTATACCTAAATCATGAACCCATTTGGACTTTATTCTTGTGTACGGTGTCAGGCATGGGTCTATGCCTATTTTTCACCACACTGTTAACTAGTTTTCCCAGCAATTTTTGTCTAACAGTGAGTTCTTATCCCAGAAGCTGTGGTCCTTGGGTTTATCAAACAGGAGGTTGCTATATTCCTTGCCTACTGTGTCTTGAGGGCCAAGTCTATTCCACTTGTCTACCTCTCTCTTTCTTAGCCAATACCAAGTGGTTTTGATAATTGCTGCTTTATAGTACAATTTGAGGTCTGGTAGCACTAGGCCACTTTCCCAAGCATTTCTTTTCATTAGTTCCTTTGATATTCTGAACCTTTTGTTCTTCCAGATGAATTTTGATATTATTTTATCCAGCTCTAGAAAATAATTATTTTATAGTTTAATTGGTATGGCACTAAATAAGTAAATTAATTTAGGTAGAATTGTCATTT
>CM053771.1:14835553-14850618 GCA_028658325.1 Potorous gilbertii | reverse complement strand
TGTTCTCATCAGTGAATTCTTTTTTCATAATTTTAAAATCATTGGCCAGTTTATCTTCTGTTTCCTTCTTAGCTGTTCCAAGACAGCTGCTTGTGCTTGCGAGCAGTTCATAGTCCCTTCTGAAGTTTCAGATGGAAGTACAGTCTCAGCTCTGACCTCTTTGGTGTTTGTATTTTGGTCCTTATCCTCATAGAAAGATTCTATGGTTTTTTCACCCTTCATCTGCTTTGTCTTGTGCATGATGTTGATTGAGCGTTGTGGCTTCTGGTTCTTCCAGTCAGAAGCTACAGAACTTTGCGCTGAGCTGATGTGTGAAAAAGCTAAAAGAAGGTTTTTGTTTTGTGTTTCCCTGATCAGCCCTGGGATTAGCTTGTTAAGTGTCGGGGAGGAGTGGTCTGGTCTCAGGAGATCTCCTCAGCTGAACTGAGGCAAAGGAAGCTCAGTGGATGGTGATCCCAACTTCCTTATTGTCTTTCCAATTCCCCTGGAGTGCTGAGGCACTCCTAGATGTTGATATGTGTTCCCACCCCTCCTGGGGCTCCTCTTCTGTCGCTGAGGCATGCCTGGGTCCTAGTGCGAGTTTTCTCTGTCCTGCATCCTCTGTCCTTCTGGTTTGCCTCTAGCACAGTAGGAGGAATCCCCTTTAGCTATCTTCCTAGCCTCAGGTGTTATGAGACTATTGGCCTCTTCTGCTGATTCCAATGACCCAGGATTTTTCTGGGAAAATATTTTATGGTTCTTTCACGGTCATCAAGTGGGGGAGGAGAGAGCATTTACTGATCACTTGGCCATCCTGGCTCCCGGAAGTTCAAGTAGGTTACTGACCAATGTTTAATCTTCGGCCTGAAAGTCTCAGGAGTTGCTGCGCTGATAGCTGGTGCTCAACAGCTCTGGCTAGGCTCGTTTCCGGCCCTTGGGTGCTGTTCTGCCAGTTCCGCCCGCTCGGGTTTCCCAGGTCCCTTCTGCTCCACTGCGCTGGACATGCTGTGTTGTGTGCTGGGGGCTCACCCCTGCGGAACAGATCCTTCCCGTAGACTTTCCTGTCTAACCTGGGCTCCGAATCCGTCACAGTCTGTCTCCCACTGGATTCCGCACCTCCAAAATTTGGTCAGATTCTCCTTTCAGAGGTATCCAAAGGAGTTTGTCCAAGAGCTTAGGTGAGTTGTTGCTCTCACTCTGCCGTCTTGGCTCCGCCTCTCCCAGGCTCCCATTTTCTTACAGAATGGAGGAAAGAAGCCAATGTAAGGTCACATGGAGAGATTCTGAAAAGGAGAGAATGCAAGCTATTATACTCAATAAACACTTCTTAAGTGCCTACCGTATGCTGGGCATTGTACTTAGTAGGGGTCATGAAAAAAGAGGCAAACAGTAGCGTGTACCCTCAAGGGGCTCACAGTCTAAGGGGGAGACAACAAGCACCAATATGTACAGACAAGCTATAGACGTGGGATATACTTATATAGGGATATAGACATTGGGGTATAATTAATAGAAAGAAGGCACTAGAATGAAGAGGAGCTGGGAAAGGCTTCCTGTAGAAGGCGAGAGTTTAGTTGAGACTTGAAGAACCCCAGGAGGCTGAAATGAGGAGGCAGAGAATTCCAGCCATTCTGGAGAGCCAGAGAAAATGCCCCAAGCCTAGAGATGGAGGCCCGTGTAATTGGATCTAAGCAGTAAGGTATTAGAAGACTGAAAAATAGATGATGTCTAGTTCACAGAGGCCTCTTAAAGTAAAATTAGTCAGCAAGCATTATATGTAATGAGAACAAACTAGATGCATTTCCAGTAAGATCAAGGGTGATATAAGGATGTCCACTGTCACCACTGTCATTCAGTATGGTACCAGAAATGGCTACTTCCCTAAAGGAGCTTAAACTTGATTGAGGAAAGTAAATACACAAAAGGAAGTTAACAAGGGGAGGGAGGCAGATGACATCAGATACTAGGTCATGGTGAAATTAGAAGGCCCCCCCGAAGTAGTCAGCCAGGTGAGAAATGGGGAGATCTGTGAGCTGGACCTCCTTAAATGGAGGTTTGCACTTCTCAGCCCCACCCTCTAATTAGAGACACAGAGGATAGTGATGAGATTTAGGACCAAGGCTGATGTGGTCCCAGTGAGTGATGAAGACTGATGGACAAGTCCCAAGGTAGTGGAACTGGGTGAAAAATATCTGTCCTTAAATGAAAGATTGGAGTTCATGACCTCACCCCACAGTGGTGAAGGATGGATATGAGAGAATGGAAAAAGAAAGAAGGTTGCTTCTGTTGCGAACAAGTTAGAGATTCATTCAGATATTAATTTTCAATCAGTCAAAGGACAGTTTTCCTATAGTGATTGCTCACACAAGTAAATTCAGTGCAGTGAAGGATTGTAACCTTGGGAGACAGCCCAGTGAAAAGTAATGCTTTTTAAATTCTTGGCAGTCTCAGAAAGTGAAAAGACTCAGGAGCTCAAAAGTAGTAATAAAGGAACCTAAAAATGAAATCTCAATTACAAATAGAATAGAAATCAATGTTTTAAATAGGAAATCAAAATAGTGAAAAAGTACAAGATTTTTTCCACGTGAAAGAAAATCGCTCCAAAACAATAGAGCCTTCAAAAAAGAGAATCATATTCTAGAAATAGAAGAGCATCAGATACCAAGTGCATTGACCAAACATGGGTAGCAGGTGGAAAAACTAGCTAACCCCTCCCATGTTTCATAGTACTTATAGAGGTGGTCTCCCTCTTGTGTGTTATTTAAAAGTCTGCCTCTTAACTCATTCTGTTGACTTGTGATCCCCCATGTTCTGGAGTTATTTTTCATGAATATACTGTCAGTGTCTTACAAATTAGCTGTATCTTTAATCCCAGTTAATAAGGTTATTACATTTTAAATACATGAATAACATAGTTACTCTTCCTATATATCTAAATATTTAAAATAAATGAATATATTCCCTTAATAAGTGAAATAAATCATAAAGTGAAGACATAAGATGTTTTGGCTATGACACATCACACCCATCCTAAGCCATTAATATATCTATAGGTACTTCTTCTGCACTTGGCTGGAAACAATCCCAATACCACTTATTTCAGTCCAAATTGTGAGTAATGTGTCTCATTGAATCTTCCTCGTGTTTCTGTCTTGGTAGGACTTTATTTCAGCCTTTTAAGAAATTAAGTAGATAATTCCTTTTCCTTTGCTCTCCCATGATAACTGGTCAATCTTTTTCCCCCCAGAATACATAGTACTTGCCAGCTTCTCACAAATCCTTCATAGAATTTTCTTAACTTATTGTTTATGATACTTCTGACATATCACCTTCTGTCCTCCCCCACAGACTCTCATACCTCACTGTTAGAGCACATATTTTCTCTCTGACTTCATAGGAAGAAGCATTTCATAGTAAGACATTTTTCCAACTTTTATTAATCCAACATGATTCTCACTTCAAATAGAAAATGCTTTTCTAAACATTCCATTGGGCTCTTATTGATTGTGGTTTCAGCAGTTGGCTCTGACATTTATAAAGGTGATAGGAGTTTTGTGCAAATCCCTTCTGTGCTTCAGTTTCCTCCTGTAAGTTGATGAATATTGGACTAAATGAATTCTGGAGTCCCTCATGAACAAATTTTGTGACTTTTGATGGTTTAGGAGTTGGTGACATTCCAGGATGTGACTGTGGACTTCACCCAGGAGGAGTGGGACCTCTTGGATGATTCTCAGAAAGAGCTGTACAAGGATGTCATGGTGGAGAATGTCCAGAACCTGCTGTCCCTGAGTAAGGAGCATTTCCTCTGGTAACTGAATCTGCCATCAAAGGAATGTCTTCATTCCCTCCTCAGTGTATACGGTTTCAGCATTCATCAGTTAATGAAAAGGCAAAAGTGCTGGTCATTTACCAGGGTCCTCCTGGTGCCTGGTTTTCCTATCAAATATATTTGAATCACATTATCGGAAGCTGGGACTTTCCTATGTTGCTTCCTGTTTTGGGGAGCTTGAGGTCAAGACTCAAACCAGTGTTACAGAATCTCAGACTTGGAACATGGAACTAATCTCAGAGGTTGTCTTCTGATTGGATATGAATTTTGTCTTTGAAGAATGCTCAGGGAGCTTTTCCTTGACACTGGGCAGTGAAGAGAATTCTCTGCCTTTCAAGGCAGCCCCTCTCTCTTTGGGATGGATCTAGACTTTAGAACAGTCTTCATTAATAGGCATCAGTCTGTAGCTCCTTGCTCCTAGTCCCGCCCATATATTGTCATTTGATCCTCACAATAGCCCTGTGAGTTTGCTACTCTTATTATCCCATTTCATAGTTGATAGAACTGAGGCCAACGGAAGTTACATAACCTTCCCGGGGCACACAGCACACACACACACGTCGCTCAGGCTGGTTTGGACTCTTCTTTTTGACTCCAGGTTCAGACCTCTTACCACAGCCTCTAATTTCTAGATAATGAAAGCTATGGAATATGCCCATCCTTCTGTGAAACAGGAAAATGAAGGTGGAATTTTCTAATTCCCATCTGGCTGCATGGTCTCTGCTCCCTCCCAAGATCCCAGTGATCAATACCAAGTGAACCATCCTTGAGGTGTGCCTAACCATCTTGTGGTCCTTGCTTGCGCATCTCATTTCCCAAAAGAGGATGAAATCGTATATTTCTCTCTGTCCTTATGTCTTATTTATTCTGTGTTCCCAGGACTTCCAGTTCTTAGAGAAGATGTGATCTCCCCTTTTCATCAAGGGGAAGCACCAGGGATGCTAGATCCAAAAGGCCCAAGGAACTTCTGGCCAGGTGAGTGAGATGAAAGCAGGTATATGAGGGCTGTTGTCATAAGAGGCATGATTGTGTTGTAATGAAGGGAGGGCTAGTCTTGGAGGCAGGCCAAATTGAGTTGAAATTTGTTTTTAGACACATTTCAGCAGTGGGATCCTAGGCAAAAAATTGAACTTCTGAGTCCCTGTTTTCTCCTCTATTATAAAGGAGAAGGGCTCAGACTCCTTGGCCTTTTCATACCTTTCTAGAGATAAGTCTTTGGTCCTCTAAGAAGTCGCTATTTGGAGCTTTGGGGAATAGAATTCTCCTTAAAGCTTCCAAAAAGGCCTGAGGGTATCCTGTCCCAAATTTGCTAGATAGAAGAACAGCACCGTATAAAAAGAAGTTCAAATCCGAAAGTAGTCTTCACAGTGAGATGAGGGGCAATGGAAGGAATGTTTTTGTAGAATGTCTGTGATGGCCCAGGATGGTTCAAGATGACTTGTAATGTATATGTATGATGATCATGTTTTTCAAAAACCCTACCATCTGTATTGGAAGAATGCATACATTTCTAACTTCTTAGTGTGGTGATTACAGCACTGATTAGGTAACATTGCAAGGTAACCTTGGCCTGAGGCAGCTATTCTGGTGCAGTGTAAAGAAGGCAATTGAGGATAATGTAGATACCTGTGATCATTCCCTGGGAATTGTTGTGCACTTGTATGTCAGTCTTTTATGGTAGTGTGGATACACTTGGAGGGTAGGGTGAGAAACAAACAAAATGTTGTACTTAGCTGTGGTCAGAGTTTGATGGAATCACTGCATGAACATCAAAGTCATCTTCTGTCTCATCATGATGATTTAGAATCACTTCTCCTTCTGTCTCATCATGATGATTTAGAATCACTGCACAAAGAAAACTAATAGGCCTCAAACATGCACTTACTTCTTGTCCCAAGGAAAAAATACCTGGTAAGATGACTGAGCAATTCTTTTCTGTATAAAGTATCATTTAAGAATTTTTACCTAAAACCCCTTGGACACCATCATGAGTCTCCAAAGGTTGTATGAACCACTAAATAGGCTGTCTTACTAGAGGACCAATAGTGGATCATGCTGTTCACTTCCTGACAGAAAGATAATGAGTTCACAATATTTTATGAAACATCAATTGAATACTTAGTGTTGCAAATGGCATATCTCTGGATATGAATAGAAAAGAAGAAGAGTTGGATGTAACACTGAAAATTATAGTTAAGAAGAGTAAACCTGTTGCTCAGCTTAGCATATGAAATTTACCACAAATGATCATGAGGTAGTGAATCCACACTAGTCAATACAGCAGGGAGATTACCTGAGACTGACAAAATTATGAGTATAGACAACAACAGGCATTGGAAGAAAAGAGAGAAAGTTAAATGGAGGAAGGTCATCAGGTACTGTGGAAAGAGCACAGTCAGTCACAAGGTTTGAATTTTAGTCTCAACTCCAAGGACAGTGGCCAGGTAACTCAGTCATTATGACCTCTTAACCTAAATTGGGAAGGGGAATGAGAATGCTGGGCCTGCCTATGTCACAGGTTTGCTGTGAAGATGCAACATTTTATGTGAAGCTCTTTCTAAAATAAACCATCTGGGGATGTGACTAGGTGGCATTTCCAAACATTGGTTCTGCTTGTTTAAGTTTGAAAATAATTCTTTTTGACTTGGAAATAGAATATAGATCTTTTTATTTTCTGCCACCAGAAGAAAGAACATACATTTATCTTTCATTGTATGTGACTGTTTTCTTTAGATGCAGACACCAAGTTTGAAGTAAATGAGACAATTACAAAGCTCAGAATTTTTATGGAAGAATCTGACCAGCAAAGATTCATGAGTGATGGTGCATGTGACTTCAGTTTGGGAGAAATTTACAATTCTAATATGAAAGTGGATAAAAATCCAAACAGTTACTGTGAAATTGATGAAATTAGGAAGAGAGCCAGACAGTCTTCAGTCCTAAATTATTCTAAGAAAATGACTTCAGAAAATGACTGTGTTGATGATAGCAAATATAGCAAATGCTTTCCTGAACAAATAGGACTTTCTCATCTCCTGAAAAAGCCTCTCGAAGTGCAAATGTATCAAGGTAATCAACAGGAAATGACCATTAGCAGAAGTTCAGATGTCATTAGACATCAGAAAACTACTGGAGAAATGCTTTATGTAAGTAATAAAGATGGAAAGGTCTTCAAGCAAAGCTCTAACCTTATGATTCATCAGAAAGTTCACACTATAAAGAAGCCTGATGAATACAGTGAATGTGAAACAACCTTATCCCATCATTCATCTCTTCCTCATCATCCTAGATTTCATACTGGAATGGAAAAGTATGCATGTAATCAATGTGGGAGGGCTTTTGATTGGAACTCAGATCTTATTAAACATCAGAAGATTCATAATGGAGAGAAGTTTTATGAATGTGGGAAGGGTTTCTGCTACAAAGTACTCCTTATTGGCTATCAGAAAATTCCCATCAGAGAGAAACCTTATGAATGCAATCAATGTGAAAAAGTTTTCAGAAAAAGCTCCAGTCTTACTGCACATCAGAGAATCCATACTGGAAAGAAACCTTTTGAATGTAATCAATGTGAAAAGGCTTTCAGAAAAAGCTCTAGTCTTGCTGCCCATCAGAGAATCCATACTGGAGAGAAACCTTTTGAATGTAATCAATGTGGAAAGGCTTTTACACAGAGGGCCAATTTTGCTACACATCAGAGGATCCATACTGGAGAGAAACCTTTTGAATGTCATCATTGTGGAAAGATATTCAGACACAGCTCCAATCTTGGTAGGCATCAGAGAATCCACACTGGAGAGAAGTCTTATGAATGTGAACAATATGGAAAGACTTTCACAAAGAATTGTCTTGCTGTACATCAGCGAATCCACACTGGAGAGAAACCTTTTGAATGTAATCAATGTGGAAAGGATTGTACAGAGAGGGTCAGTTTTGTCACACATCAGAGAATCCACACTGGAGAGAAACCTTTTAAAGGTAATCAATGTGGAAAGACTTTCACACAGAGCCCCAGTCTTGCTGGATATCAGAGAATTCACACTGGAGAGAAGCCTTATGAATGTAATCAATGTGGAAAAACTTTCTCATTGAAGGGCAATCTTGCTGCGCATCAGAGAATCCACATTGGAGAGAAACCTTTTGAATGTAATCAATGTGGAAAGACTTTCCAAAGGAACTCCCAACTTGCTGCCCATCAGAGAATCCACACTGGAGAGAAATCTTATGAATGTGAACAATGTGGAAAGGCTTTCACAAAGAGCTACCTTTCTATACATCAACGAATCCACACTGGAGAGAAACCTTTTCAATGTAATCAGTGTGGAAAGGCTTTTACACAGAAGACTAATTTTGTTACACATCAGAGAATCCATACTGGAGAGAAACCTTTTGAGTGTAGTCATTGTGGAAAAACTTTTACGTGGAGGTCCACTCTTGCTGCACATCAGAGAATCCACACTGGAGAGAAGCCTTATGAATGTAATCAGTGTGGAAAAGCTTTCTCGTTGAAGGTCAATCTTGCTTCACATCAGAGAATCCATTCTGCAGAGAAACCCTTTGAATGTAATCAATGTGCAAAGACTTTCACACAGAGCACCAGTCTTGCTGCACATCAGAGAATCCACACTGGAGAGAAGCCTTATGAATGTAATCAATGTGGAAAGACTTTCACACAGAGCACCAGTCTTGCTGCACATCAGAGAATTCACACTGGAGAGAAGCCTTATGAATGTAATCAATGTGGAAAAACTTTCTCATTGAAGGGCAATCTTGCTGTACATCAGAGAATCCATGCTGCAGAGAAACCTTTTGAATGTAATCAGTGTGGAAAGGCTTTCAGAGACAAATTCCATCTTGCTGGCCATCAGAGAATCCACTCTGGAGAGAAATCTTAATAATGTGAACAATGTGGAAAGGCTTTCACAAAGAGCTGTTTTGCTGTACATCAATGAATCCACACTGTAGAGAAGCCTTTTGAATGTAATCAATGAGGAAAGACTTTCACATGGTCCTCCAGTCTTAATGCACATCAGAGAATCCACAATGGAGAGAAGTCTTATGAATGTAATCAATATGAAAAGAATTTCACAAAGAGCTCTTGACTTCCTTTTGATCAGAGAATCCACACTAGAGAGAAACTTAATGAATGTCATATACATGACAGAGCTTTTAGTTACCACTCTTAGGTTATTTAACTTAGGAGAATTCACACTGGAGAGAAATCTTAGGAAAATAATATGCTGAAGCCTTCACTTATTTCTCATCAGACAATTCATATCATAGAAATGTTATCATTTACTAGTAAGGAAAGATTTAAATGGAGTTCAGAGCTTGTTCAGTATTAGAAAATTAGTTCTCATGAGTAGATCCATAAGGACTCAGTGAGGAAGGCTTTCAGCCAGAGTTCCTCTCTTACTTTACAGAAGAGAGTTCCACGGAGAGAAGCCTTAACAATGTGCACAAGGAGGATGTATTTTCCTCTGGAGGAGTGTTACAAGTAGGCAACAATATTCATATTGGAATGAAGGCATATAAAAGCAGTAGCTGGGAAGGGCTTTAACTAGAGCTCATGCTTGACTGTCCATTGGATAAATCATTCTGGAGATAAAACTTATGGACTTTTTCAACAAGGAAGGTCTTTAGCTGTAATGTAGACTTCATTAGACTTCTCTACAAAAGAGATCTCATTAAATAGCCCAGATTTTACACTGTGCCTAAAACACTACAATGAATGTTTCCCTGAAATCCTAGTGTTTGCTATTGCTCCTCAAAATTCATGTCATTTATATGCTATAATTTCTTCAGCTATTCCCCATTTAATTTATACCTTGTTTCCTGCCCACAGAAAGTCCTCATATAAAAATTTTGGTAACTGTTGGACATTTGCTTCTGTAATGCTTTAAGTAGCTAGGTGGTTCAGTGGATGAAATGCTGTGGTTAGAACTACAGGACATGAATAGAATACAGTTTCAGTTTCTGGCACTGAGTAGCTAGATGCATGTCCCTTGGGCGGGGAGGAGGAGGGGGAGGGGAGAGGCAAGTCATGTAACCTATTCCTGCCTGAGTTTTTCCATCTGTAGAATGGGGCCAATAACAGCCCCTACCTCCCAGGTTTGAAATGAGAATTAAATGAGACTGTTTGTAAAATACTTTGCAAGTATTAAATCACTACGGAAATGCTAGTTGTCGTTGTGTGTGTGTGTGATGATCATTTCTTGGATCCTAAGGCTTATAGTAAAGTCAGGAAACTAAAACATAGGCAGTTTATTCATTTTCCTACAAATTCAGTTTGATATTCAGAAAAAAGTAGAGGAATGCCGTAATTGTAATGGATAGGGCACTGGATTTAGAATCAGGGAAAACAAGTTCACATGCTGACTTAGATATTTCCTAGCTGTGTAACTCTTGGGCAAAGAACCTTTCTTTCTCTCACTTTACTCATCTAAAATGAGGGTGATGTGGGATTCAGTGACTTCTCTGGTCCCATTCCAACTCTAAATATATGTTCTTATCAAAAGTACGTTCACATGTCTCTTCTTATAGCCTCTTTCAATATTCCAGGGAAGCAGGTATAGCAGGACCAAATCTGAAACTATACCAGAAAGTGGTAGTCATCTAAACTTTTATTTTACTTAAAAATAAGGATCTTGAGAAACTGATCAGATATGTAATATACAAAGTAAAATGGGAATAGTAACTTTATCTTTAATCAATTCAAAGTCCTGAAACCATAGGTGCCTGTACTTACTATCACAAAATGCTGGCGACACTGGACATTAGTCTGGCAGAAAATAGATAAGGACCAATCTCACATCATCAACCAAGATTATGTCCTAATGAATACATGACTTAGATATAAAACACCATTTTGGACAAATGAGAACAAACATGAAGACATGCTGTTCTTGATAGTGGAAGATTTAATCTCCATGGAATAGAGAGGAACACAGGAAATAAAATGGGCAATTTTCATCACATGAAAAACATCTAGAGTTTAAAGGAAAGCAATTAATTGCCAAATATGCATAGCTGGTTTCTTTCACAAAGCCCTCTTGTGTAAGGTATGTAAAGAACAGATACTGGTTATATACAAGAATATAAAGAAAGGGTGCAGTTGACAAATGTTCAAAGGCTATGTGCAGGCAATTTTGAATGGGAGAATTGCAAATTTTCAATCACTTTTTAAAAATTTATTTTCAGTGTTCCACAATCACTACCATACAACCTAGATTTTTTTCTTTCCCTTTCTCCCTCCCTCCCTCCCTGAGATGGCATACAAATTTATACAGGTTCTACACATACATTCCTATTAAATACATTTTCACCATAGTCATGTTGTATAGAAGAATTAAAATTGAATGGGAGAAATCATATAACAAACCAAAACATAATACAAAAGAAAATGATCTGCTACAATCTGCGATGGAATTCCATAGTTCTTTCTCTGGATGTGGAAAGTATCTTGGCTTTAAAGACCATTGGGAATTTTTTAAGTCCTTGCATTGCAATGAAGTTCTAAGTCTGCAGAAAATGGCCTCCCACAATGTGGTTGTTTCTGTGTATAAAGTTCTCCTGGTTCTGCTCCTTTCACTCAGCATCAGATCATATAAGTCTTTCCAGGCCACTCTGAAGTCTTCTTGTTTATCATTTCTTATAGCACAACAGTATTCCATTACATTCATATACCATAATTTATTCATTTGGCCACCATAAAGAGTGCTGCTATAAATATTTTTGTACATGTGGGACCCTTTCCCATTTTTATGGTCTCTTGGAGATACAGTCCTAGAAACGATATTGCTGGGTCAAAAGATATGCACATTTTTGTAGCCCTTTGGGCATAGTTCCAAATTGCTCTCCAGAATGGTTGGATCATCTCACAGCTCCACCAACAATGAATTAGTGTTCCAACTCTCCCACATCTTCTCCAACATTTATCATCTTCCTGTTGTGTCATGTTAACCAATCTGATAGGTATAATGTGGTATCTCAGAGTTGATTTGATTTGCATCTCTCTAATCAGTAGTGATTTAGAGCATTTTTTCATATGACTATAGATATCTTTAATTTCTTCCTCTGAAAACTGCCTGTTCATATCCTTTGACCATTTATTAATTGGGGGATGACTTGTATTCTTTCAATCGCTTTTTGTGAAAAAGAATTCTAATTTCTAATGCAAATCACAAAATTAGATTTTTTCAGAGTGATAAGGGTGGTAAAATGAGAATCAGATAGCAGGAATTTATTTTTTTTATTGTGTATTTGTTATGAGTTGTATTTTTTTTTCACCTGAGAGAGGGCAGATTAGTGGGTGAGAACATGAATATAATTAGAACAAACATAAGCAAGAATTCTCCAATAATTAGATAAATGCAATATAATGAATTCTCAAGTCCCATCTCCCATGCATTTAACAAAGACAACAAGAAAATAAGTTGATGAGTTTAAAGAGCTGTGGGGGGAAAAGTCATATTAATTATTTTGCTGTTAGTAAAACTGTGAAGTTTCCCCCTCCCCACATACACATAAAATCACTATAATACTCTTATTCAGTGAGACCACTAGAGAGTATATTTTCATAAAGGAAAAGGAACCAAGGATACAAAAATATTGATATCAGCTCCTTTTGTTATATCAAAGAACTGGAAAGTAAGATGTGATGTTCCATAATGAGAGAACAGCTGAACAAATTTTGGTATATGAATGTTATGAAGTAATAATATGCCATAAAACAGGCAATTTCAGTGAAAACCAGGAAGATTAGCATGGATTAACGCAGACTACAGGGAGTATTTGGTAACAATAACAACATTATGAAGGCCAAAAACTTGGCAAGGTGTCACCTCTTATTGTAATAGCCACTATAGCAGGAAATTATTGGGATCAGTGCAACTTGCCTCCTAATCAAGAGGTGACAGATAACAAGACGTACAATAAAAAGTATATTTTGGAAATGGACAGTGCGGCAATTTCTTTTCCTTGACTATGTGCTTTCACTACACATATTTTGTTGCTTTTTCTTCAGTTTGAGATAGAGGATGGCAGTGGGAGGTCAACTATGAATAGGATTTTCCTCCTAACCCCAAAATGATAATGAAGGAAATTAATAGATTGTACTGTTATGTAAAATAGAACAGAAACAATCACAACACTTTTGAAACTCTTGAACATCTTGAATTTTATTACCCAAAATGAAAGTCAAACTATGCATATTAGAACCTGTTTCATGTACAGTCCTTTTTCTGTTTCATGATGTCTATAAAATGTTCATTTTGTATTCACCTTTGTGAATTTCAAAACAAAACAATCAAATATTAATGGATTTCTTTTTTCCCATTTTTACCAATTGTTAAAGCAATTCCCCTTTCTTCCCCTTCAAATTATTTTAGTTTTTCATTTCATTTTCTGTGCATTTTCCTTAAAAGAATCTCCCTCTATTTCTCTTAATCTTTTTCTTTTGCCACCCTTTTATTTTTGAACTTATGACACTGAATCTGTCCTTTGCTCTCTGTATTCCTTGTGGCATTAATAATTTTGAGGCATTTTGGGTTAACTCTTACACAGATTCTTCTATTGCCTTCAACATATTTTCCTTGCCCCCCCCCCTTTTTTCTGTTAGTCTTCATTTCTCAGAAATATGAATTCTTGAAGGTGATAGGATACCATCCCATTGTAGGGATCTTTCTATGTCCTGATTATTCAGTTCTTACTGATTTTCCTCTTTGTGGTCATCTTACCCATGTTCTTTGACATCTCTTTCCTGGGTCCACACCTTTCTACTTTTCTGGATGTCACTTGCTAAAGTTCCTTTCCCCTCAGAAAGTGTAAGTGACCTCTGTAAGTAGCAGGTCAGAAGAGAATAGCCATTTTGAGTTCCAAATCTCCCACTACAAGATAACTGCTTTATTCCATAGTTGCAGTTATCAGTGGTACCCCCTCCAAATATTAAAACACTCATTTCTATTAGAAACACTTGAAAGTATAGGGGAAATGGATTTCTCCTTAAAATGATAAAAAAGCACTAAAATTGTCAGCAAGAATCACTTGTGATGATAATAACCTTGTGAGTAAGATACAAGGGTCAACAAGGATGACCACAGTCATCAGTATTATTCAATATTGCATTGGAAATCCTAGAATAGCAATAAGAGAAGAAAAATAAATAGATGCAATCAGATGAGGGAATGAGGTAATAAAATATCTCTTTTTGTGGATATGATGATATTCTTAGAAAATCTCAAAGATTCAACTAAAAGTAAGTTGAAACAATAACTTTAGCAAAGTAGCAGGATATAATGTAAGGTCATATAAATTACCAGCATGCCTACATATTACCAATAAAATCCTTCAAGAAGAGATAGTAAAAGATATCCCATTTTAAATAACTCTAAACAGTATAAAATTCCTGGGGATACACCTGCCAGAACAAATCCAGGAAATACATAAACATAAATAGGAGGAAAACATTCTATAAAAATGAAATCAGATTTAAGTAACTGGAGAGAAATTAATTGCTCATGGAGAGGCACGGTCAATATAATGAATGACAATTTTACCTAAACTGATTTTTGCAGGCCATCACAATGAAATTACCAAAGTTTTATTTTACTGAGTTAGAGAAAACATAAGAAAATTTTTTTCCAAGAACCAAAGGTCAAGAATATGAAAGGAATTAATGAAAAATAATGTAAAGGAAAGAGGATTAACAGAATCTGATCTTAAACTAAGTATTCTAAGGTAATCATCAAAACTGTCAGATACTGGCTAAGAAATGGAAAAGGGATATCGATGGAACAGAGCAGACATACAATTTATAGCAGCATAGAAGTAGAATAATTTTCTACTTGAAAGTGTAAAGACTTAAGATTTTGGTATAAGAATTCATTATTTGGAAAACTGGAAAGAAGGATGACAGAAATTGGGCACAGGCCAATATTTTAGTAAAAATGGATACATGGCCTAGAGGAGACTATATAAGAAACTTTGAAGAACATAGAAGCTGTTACTTATTAGACAGGTGAACAATTTTTTTTTTATATAAACATCAAAGCTTTTATTTCACTCATGCTTCAGCTAAAGCAGTCTGATTGCCTTTGCATGAGGATATCCTCATAGCAGATATTGTTTATTTTTTTATTTTTATTTTTTTTAATTTTTATTTTATTTATTTATAAATGTTCTACAATCACTTCCTTAAAATTAAGATTTTATCCCCCCATACCTTCCCCCCCACCCCCCTCCCTCCCCATGACAGCAT
>CM053771.1:14786905-14826927 GCA_028658325.1 Potorous gilbertii | reverse complement strand
CCCCAAGCTTAGCCGTAAAAATTTTTTCCCAATTTACTACATCCCTCCGAATTTTGGATGCATTGAGTTTGGTTGTGCAAAAACTTTTCAGTTTGATGTAATCAAAATTATCCATCTTGCATTTCAAAATGCATTCTATCCAGGTGAACAATTTATAAATGAACAAGAGATAGAGAAGTGTGAAATGAATAATTTTGTTTATAATAAAGTAAACGTTTTTGGTACAAATAAGAGCAATGTAATTAAAATCAAAAGGAAAGCATAAAATTGGACAGGTGGCAGGAATTTTACAGGTAGTTTCTCAAGTAAAGTTCTCTTATCTCAAATATATAAAATAGAAAAAGATTTTTGTAAAATGTATAAGAATATGTGTCATTCCCTAATTGAGAAATGGTCAAAGGATACAAACAGGTAGTTTTCCAATGGAGAAATCCAAACAATTTATAGTCACATGAAAAAATACTCTAAATCATTTTTAAGTAGAGAAATGCAAATTAAAACATCCTGGAAATATTTTACCTCAATCATAATTGTTTTCTTCAGATGGAGAGACCAAATTTGAAGTAAATGAGATCACCAGAAAGCTGGGAATTTTTGTGGAAGAATATGACCTGCAAAGATTCTTGAGTCATGATCCCTATGACTTCAATTTAAGAGAAATCCATGACTCTAATATCAAGGTAGATTAAAAACCCAAAGAGTGACTGAAAATTTGATGAAATTGGAAAGAGATTCAGACAGTCTTCTATCCTAAATCACAGTTAGGAAAGGATCTCAGGAATGACTATTTTCAGGACACTGAATATAGGAAATGCTCTACTGAATTGTAGAGCCTTTTCAGTCCCAGGGGAAGTCTCCTGAAATGTAAATGTCTCCAGATAATCAATGGGAAATGGCCTTGAGCAGGAGTTCAGCCCTGGATAGACAGCAGAGAAGTGATGCTGGACAAAAATTTTCTCTAAGTAATAAAGGTGGAATGGCATCGAATCAAAACTCTAAGGTCTTTACCCATCAGCAAATTCCCATAATTAGGAGCCTGGTGAACATAACAAATGGGACAGAGCCTCATCCCATGACTCATCTCTTCCTTGCCAGCCCAGATTTCACCCTGGAATGAAAAGATTCATGTGTTCAGTGGGGGAAGGCCTTTGGTTAGAATTCAGATCTTACAGACTTCAGAAACACACACTGGGAAGTTTTATGAAATGTCATGAATGTGGGAAGGTTTTCTGCTGCAGATCACTTCCCCCCATTTTATTTGTTTATTCATTCATTTCTTTTTAGATTTCAACATTAAATTTTATACAATACAGATCACTTCTTATTGGTTATCAGATAATCCACACTGAAGAAAGCTTTTGAATGTAATGTGGAAAAACTTTCTTTTTAAAAAAAAAAACTAATTTAATTATTTATTTTTAGTTTTCAACATTCATTTCCATAAGATTTTGAGTTCCAAATTTTCTCCTCATCTCTCCCCTCCACCCACCCCAAGATACCATGCATTCTGATTACCCCCTTCACCAAATTTGCCCTCCCTTCTATCATACCCCTCCCTTCTCTTATCCCCATCCCCTTTATATCCTTGGAGGACAAGATAAATTTCTATACTCCATTATCTGTATTTCTATTTTCCCAGTTGCATGTAAAAACAGTTTTTAACATTTGCTTTTAAAACTCTGAGTTCCAACTTCTCTCCCTTCCTCCCTCCCCGCTCATCCCCACTGAGAAGGCAAGCAATTCAACATATGTTATACATGTGTAGTTATGCGAAAGACTTCCATAAAAGTCATGTTGTGGAAGACTAATTATATTTCCATCCATCCTATTCTGCTGCCCATTAATTCTATTCTCTCTTTTGACCCTATCCTTCCTCAAAAGTATTTACTTCTAATTATCTCCTTCTCCCATTTGCCCTCCCTTCTATCATCCTTCTATCACCCTCGCTTCTCCCTTACTTTTCTGTAGTGTAAGACAAAGTTTCATAGTAAATTGAGTATGCATGTTATTCTCTCTTTAAGGCAAATGTGATGAGAATAAGCTTCACTTTTTCCCTCTCATTGCTCCTCTCTTCCCTTCCATTGAAGAAGCTTTTTCTTGTCTCTTTTATGTGAGAGGAAATTTGCCCCATTCTATTTTTCCCTTTCTCCTCCCAATGTATTCCTCTCTCATCCCTTAATTTTATTTTTTTAGATATCATCCCTTCCTATTCAACTCAACCTGTGCCCTCTGTCTATACATATATAATGCCTCCAAATACACCAATACTGAGAAACGTCTCGAGTTACAAATACTGTCTTTCCATGTAGAAATGTAAACAGTTCAACTTTAGTAAGTCCCTTATGATTTCTCTATCCTGTTTACCTTCTCATGCTTCTCTTGATTCCTATGTTTGAAAATAAAATTTTCTATTCAGCTCTGATCTCTTCATCAAGAATTCTTGAAAATCCTCTATTTCATTAAATGACCATTTTTTTCTCCTGAAGTATTATACTCAGTTTTGCTGAATAGGTGATTTTTGGTTTTAATCCTGGTTCCTTTGACTTCTGGAATATCATGTTTCAAGCCCTTCTATCCCTTAATGTAGAAGCTGCTAGATCTTGTGTTATCCTGACTGTATTTCCACAATACTGGAATTGTTTCTTTCTGGCTGCTCACAATATTTTCTCCTTAATTTGGGAGCTCTGGAATTTGCAATATTCCTAGGATTTTTCATTTTGGAATTGGAGGTGATTGGTGGATTCTTACAATATTATTTTACCTTATAGTTCTAGAACATCAGGGCAGTTTTCCTTCATAGTTTCTTGAAGGATGATTTCTAGGCTCTTTTTTTGATTGTGGCTTTCAGGTAGTCCCGTAATTTTTAAAATGTTGTTTCTGGATCTACTTTCCAGGTCAGTTGTTTTTCCAATAAGATATTTCACATTGTCTGCTATTTTTTCATTCCTTTGGTTTTGTTTTAAAATTTCTTGATTTTTCATAAAGTCATTAACTTCTGTCTGCACCATTCTGATCTTTAAGGAATTATTTTCTTCAGTGAGCTTTTGGATCTCCTTTTTCATCTGACCAATTCTGCTTTTTAGTGCATTCTTCTCTTCATTGACTTTATGGATTTCTTTTTTCATTTGGATTAGTCTATTTTTTACAGTGTTATTTTCTTCAGCATTTTTTTGGGTCTCCTTTAGCAAGCACTTGACTTGTTTTTCATATTTTTTTTACATCACTCTCATTTCTCTTCCCAATTTTTGCTCTATTTCTCTTACTTGATTTTCAAAATCCTTTTTCAGCTCTTCCATGGCCTGAGACCAATTCATATTTTCCTTGGAGGCTTTGGATGGAGGAGCTTGGACTTTGTTGTCTTCTGTTTACATGTTTTAGTCTTCCTTGTTACCAAAGTAAAATTCTATCATCTGATTCTTTTTTTAGTTTTTACTCATTTCCCCAGTCATTTACTTTACTTTTGAGCTCTTTGTCAAGGTAGTTCTCTGCTTCCAGTGGGAGTGGGGAGTGTACTGTCAGCAGCTCCATTCCCCCCCAACCAATCTGTGGGCCTAGAGCTCCAGAAACAGTGGCTGCAGCTACCCCTGCTGCTGTTGTGGCTGCTGCAGATTCTTCCATCCCCTTCCCCTTCTGCTGCCCTGGAGCTAGAGGCAGACCACTCCACTCTCCCACACTGGTCCTGTAGGTTTTTCCCACTGACTTTCCAATTTGTCCTTGGCATTTTGGGATCCTGATGTCTGGAAACTTCCACAGGTGCAAGAGATTCAGTCCCCCCAAGAACTGCTCAAGTCCTGTCTGTGTCAGCATGGCCCACACTGTACTGCTCCCTGCCCCCAGCATGGTGCAATAGACACTTCCTCAAGACCTTCCAGGCTGTCTTGGGCTGGAGATCTGCTTCACTCCATCATTCTGTGTGTTCTGCAGCTCCAGAATTTTAAAGTCATTTTTTACAGGTATTTAGTTGGGCTTCAGGGCAACACTCTAGAAAGTCCATGCTGTTACTCAGTCATCTGGGCTCCGCAATCCCTGGAAAACCTTTCACAAAGAGTTCCAGTCTTGCTGAACATCAGACAATTGACAGTGGAGAGAAGCCTTGTAGAGGTACTCAATCTGAAAAAGCTTTCAGAGAGACTTCTCATCTTGCTGCACATGATAGAATACACACTGAAGAAAAACCTTACGAATGTAATCAGTGTGGAAAAACTTTGACACAGAGCTCCAGTCTTACTAAACACAAGAAAACGCAGTCTAGAGAAAGTCCTTTTGAATTATAATCTATGTGGAAAAACTTTCATAAAGAAATGTACTCTCACTTTTCATCAGACAATCCACATTGGAGAGAGACCTATTGAATGTAATTAATGTTGAAAGACTTTTAGAAGAAGCTCTCAGCTAGATGTACATCAAAGAATTCACACTGGACAGAAACCTTATTAATGTAATCAGTGTGAGAAAACTTTCATAAGGAAACACACTCTTCCTTTACATCAGACAATTGACATTGAAGACAAAACTTTTGAATGTAATCATTGTGGAAGGACTTTCAAACATAGGAGCAATTTTGTTATACATCAGAAAATCCACAGGCAAGAGAAACCTTATGGATGTAATCAATGTGGGAAGGCTTTCACACAGAGCTCCTGTCTTTGCTACACATCAGAAACTCCACAGTCTAGAGAAGCATTATGACTGTAATCAATGTGGGAAGGTTTTCAATCAGAGAATTCACACTTGGAGAAACTCCAGGAATGTTGTTTTTTATATGTTAGGACAGGATATAATTATTGTGTTCATATGACTAATCCTTGATAGGGTTGGTTTAAATTCATACATTAACCATTTCATACATTCAACATACTTGTCAGAAGGCAAAATTGACCACATGCCTAGATGTTCCAAATTATAACTAAATATAACTAAATAACTTGGTCTGGTTTGTAGGTGGGATAGAGGAAGGAGGAGTACATTTGGTGGGCTTCAGAGGACAGCTTACCAATAGGAGTTAAAAAGTTTTAATCCACTAAGTAGAAGGAAAAAACTATCACAGGAAATATGGGGGGGGGGGGCCTGGTGTCAAACTGGTTGAGTTGGGCAAGGAGGACAGTCAGCACAAATAGTACATTCTGGAATCTCACATGAATACGGTGAGCACTAGCTTACACCCAGTGGAATAGCTGGTTCCAAAAATTTTACTATATGCTAATTATTAGCAGACATGGTTTCATGAATTTTTAAAATGTTGGCAAATGAAACTTATTTATTATTTAAAGTTTAACCCATAAGTTTCCTTATTTTGGCTGGGAGAGGTCCTAGCGCAGCCGCATCGAGTCTCTGAGCTCTGTGAGCAGGGCTGGGGACATCTTTTCACAGGTTAAGTAAGAAGGCCAAAGGAACCTCACAGACAGAGAGCTCTGCAGAGGATTTTGCTACGCTTTTCTCCTCAAGTCATTTATCATTATCCTTACTTTCTTCATTAAAACAAAACATATGCCATTATTAATTTGTCAGACATTTTGTCACATTCTACAATAGATACATTTATGAACTAACCACATTCAGATCAGAAGTTACCTGCTTTAACAACTTTTTTAAAAAATTAGATAAGACAAGAAAACAACTGGTTCAATAGAATGCATTTTCAACATTTTCAAAAGATGTTACAGTCAAAATCAGTCATCCTATTCCCCTTGATATTTTTGTAATCACATCTAATGACAATGAACACTCAACAGTTAGTGTGTTGTAACTTCACTCAATTAAAGAGGTAGCAATAGTTCATTTCTACAGTATTTAACACATGCCAGGATTTCCCCCACTGGTTCTTAAACATTTAAAAAATCCACAAACCAGAAAAGGAGATCCAGAATCTTAAGAAAGAAAATGACTCCTTGAAAATTACTATGGAAAAAGGGGAAGCCAGAGAAGTTATAGGAGGCCAAGAAATAATAAAACAAAAATATAAAGAGTGAAAAAATAGGAAAGAATGTGAAACATCTCCTAAGGAAAACAACAGATCTGGAGAACAGATCAAGAAGAGAAAACATATGGACTTCCTGACAGCTATGATCAAAAAAAGACTCTTGATACAAAATACTACAAGAAGCAATTAATGAAAATCACCTGAAACATTAGGACAAGTGAGAAAGTATAAATAGAAAAAATTCATCAATCACCACCTGAAAGTGATTGCACCAGGAAAACCTACAGAAATATCTTAGTCAAATTCTGAAACCTCCAGATCTAGGAGAAAAATACTGCAAGCAACAAGAAAAAAAAAAGCAATTCAAATGTGGAGGAGTCAAAATTAGAATCACAGAAGATCTAGCAGTGGTGACACTAAAACATTGCAGGTCTTAGAATACTATATATTGAGCAAAAAAAAAAAAACTGAGGTTATGACCAGAAGTATGATACCCAACAAAATTAAGCATAATCCTAAATGGAAAAAAAATGGACATTTAGTGAACTGCCAGACTTTCAGTATTTTGTTGCAATAAAAAAACCTGAACTTAATAGAAGATGTGACATACAGCAACCAAAACTAATATAAGGTTCACATCAAAGACTAATTACAAGGGACTCAAAAAGAAGAAACTATTTCCTCTTCATATAGGAAATGTAAAATGTAGGTCTAAGATTGTTATTAGTAACTGGATAGACCTGAGTATGATGTGATTCTAAAAAAAGAACTGTTTATGAAAAGGTAAAAAGAGTAGTTATCTTATACAAATGAGGTGTGAAAGGAAGACCTGACAAAGAGGAATTAGATGGGGGAGGAGGGCTGATAGCTCTGGAAACCATTCATAGAGAATGCTTTAAAAAGGGAACAGTATATATATATATATATATATATATATATACACATACACACACATACATATACATATGTATGTATGTGTATATACATATATGTATGTATGTATACATATATGTATGTATACATATATGTATATGCATGTGTGTATGTATATATACATACATGCATATACATATGTATGTATATATACATATATGTATGTATGTATGTATACATATATATGTCTTCTAAATTCAGGAAGAAATAAAAGGTGAAGGGGACAGGGAAGGGAGAGAGGATAAATGAGGAACTTTTACAGGAACCCTATTCACATCAGATTTGGGTTAAGAAGAACAATATATTAGAGAGGAATAAAACTCTTCTAAATTTATAAAGAAATAAGAGGGTGAAGGAGCAAGAGGGAGGCATGTACAAGGGTATCTAGATGAAGAGGAATGGGATAAATAGGGAGGAATATAGATTTGGAAGACTAAAAACGTCTTCTAAATTCAGAAAAAAAGAACAGAAGGAGGAGAAAGGTGGGGAGAGCATAAGGGAAGAATCTTTGAAGGGTGGTGGGTGTGTATGAGTATAATTACATATATATGTTTGTGTGTACATACATTATATATGTATATGTGTATATATGTATATGTATGTATGTGTGTGTATATATATATATATATATATATATATATATATATATATATATATGTATAGTTTCAATTATAGACTTTTTGGGGGAAGGGAGCCAGGAAGGGGAAAAAAGGACAAAGTAAAAAGTGCACCATAGAGAAGAAATGAAAACTTACAAAGAAGCAAAGAAAAGAAAGATAGCTCAGAATAAAATGTGTAGCATTTATTATATAGGCTTTCTTGAAATGGAAATGTATTGCTATATATTTTGAATCCTCTCTTACATTGTGCTGTGCACAGGGCAATGCTTTTTTTTCCTTTTCTTACTTTAAGTTTTAGTATTCATATTTATATTTCTTTTTTGTTTCTTGTGTATTTGCTTTAGTGTTCAAAAAAAAATTAAAGGAAAGAATATCCAAGGAATTAATTTAAAAAATATAAAGGCCTTTCTAGCAAATTAAAACAACTCTGAGGTATCATCTCATGCCTATCAATTTGGGTTAATATAACAGAAAAGGAAAATAATAAATGTTGAAGATGTGGAAAAAAAAGACACTAATGCATTGTTAGTGGAGTTGTGAATTGATTCAATCATTTTGGAGAGCAATTTGGACTGTGCCCAAAGGACAATCAAATTGCATAGAAGAGGAAGGGAAGGGTTAGGAGCAGAGCCCAAGTGGATCCCCTGTGAGGGTTAGATGAGCCATGTAGGGCAAAGGAGAGACTTTCTGGGCATCAGATGGGAGGGGTAGACAGTCCAACAGAACAGAACTGTTGATGAATGCTGCACCTGCTAGGGATTTGAAGGGGTGTTTATAGTTTCTCCAGGGTGATGCCGTCATGATGTGGACAGAGAAGGCATTCTCACTCAGCCTGAAGGGAAAGTGGGAGATTCCCTCCTGCCTTCAAAGGGGCAGGGGCACTCCCTCCTGAGCATCTGAGCTGAGCCATGTCTTATCTTTTGATTCAGGTTGGGTGAAGCACTTGCCCAGTGTTCCATCCTTAGACCAACTTGCCAGTGATACCCTCATGCCCAGGGTAAAGCAGGTTACTTTATCCAAATGAACTGTCAGGTTTGGCCAAAACATGAAAGAATGCAGCAAGTCAGCTAGCAAAATGCCAGAACAAATTAAAACTGTCAGAAGTGAGTTGTAAAATGGCCCCAAAATGCCCCATTGGACTTGGCGAAACCAAGTCCGCACGGCAAAATGTTTCTACAGGATGGACTCAAACTGGTTTCAGTCTTTCCACTCGTTGGAATACAAGCAGGTCCAGCAACTGTAATTCAAACAAGCAAATAACAAAGATAGAGCAAATGCTAGTTGAATTCTTGACCAACTGGGTACCAGGCAGTTGCCTAGGACCTGGTGGTACAATGTTGTGAACCTGGTTAATAAGAACGCTGCTGGTACATTTGAAGACCACTAGGTGGCAGAGTGGACACAGCACTGACCCTGGAATAAGGAAAATTCATCTTACTGAGTTCAAATCTAGCCTCAGACTCTCAGCTGTATGATCCTTGGTCAGGTCACTTCTCCCTGTTTGCCTCAGCTCCTCATCTGTGAAATGAGCTAGAGAAGGAAATAGCAAACCACTCCAGTGTCTGTGCCAAGAAAATCTCAAATGGCCTCATGAAGAGTCAATTGAGCAACACAAAAAACCCTGATAGACCTGGCAAAGTTTGGAAGAAGAGTCCGGGGAAGATGTTATTTCCTGCTTTAGATAAGTTGAATTCAAGACAGCAGAGTTGCCTGGGCTCTGAGGTCCTTTCCAGCTCCAAATTTGTTCTGATTCTATGGCAGTAATAACACATGTTGTGGTTGGGTCTTCAATGATCCAACTCTTCCTGACCCCATAGACATAGTTCATGGGATTTCCTTGGCAGAGATATTGCCATTTCCTTCTCCAGTGTGGTCCCTAGATAGAGAACTAAGGCAAACAAGATGAAGTGACTTGTTCACACAACTAGGTGGTATCTGAGGTTGAATTTGAACTAAGCTCTTCCTGACTCCAGGGTCAGCACTCTATCCGCTGCACCCCTTAGCTGCCCGTGACAGCCAAACATTTTAAGGATAATTGGACATTCCTACCCCAGATGGCAATCCTTAGATTTTTTTGGAGCATTCCTCAGGTAACTCAGACTAGATCACAAGTACCCTCCATGGGTTTTCCAGGGGGAGTTTCTCAAACTGTCATATGCCCAGTGGGAAGACTTACTCCTCTCTATCAATAGAGAGGACCCTAATTAGAACAAGCCAGGTGAAGGCCTGCCCCCCACAAACTAGAAACTCCCACTCTATTTCCATCTGGCTTTAGGGAGGCAGATGAGATGGCTTGCCTTCTCTGGAGATCAAACTTTCTTGTCCAGCCCCTTTCCCCACTTCCCAGGAGCTAAAACAAGGGATGAGACAGTAATGAGGCCTTGAAGACAGAAGGATGTCTTTCTGGGAACATCCTGGAATGGGCATGAATTCATTAGAACTCATGGATTAGGACTCCTCCAATCTCATTTAGACCAGATACCCTATTGCACAGAATTCCCAGGAATATTTGCCAGGTGGGAAGGGTGGTTGCTAAAGAAACTTCTCTGAACTGGTTTCATTTCCTTGCTCTGCAGAAGCTCCCAATTACAACTAATATAAGGAACTAGAAAGTCCTCTCCATGTTGGTCATTAAATCTTCAGAAATGGTCCCCTTCCTAGTCTGCTTCCTACTTCTGACAAGACACCCTAGTCATCCATTCAGCAAGGGCTGCTCACACATCATCCTCATCTCCCTGTTCTGGAGAGAATGGAAACTTTTTAAAGGTGGGGATTTTGGGGCTTTTCGTGGAGAGACAGAGAGAGAGAAAGTGTGTGTGTGTGTGTGTGTGTGTGTGTGTGTGTGTGTGTGTGTGTGTGTGTGTGTGTCTTTGTCTGTGTCTATGTGTCTATGAGACAAACAGACAGAGAAAGAGACAGAGAGAGAGAGTCTGCCTGGGCCTTGTGGCAGTCTGGGGAAGACTGTAAAGCAAGTGCTTGTACATCCTGGTTGTATGACTCTGGACAAGTCACTACACTTGTTTGTCTCACTTTCCTCAACTATAAAGTGGGGAGAATAATGGCACCTCCCCCCAAAGGCTGCTCTGAGGATTCCACTGCCCAAGTGCTTGACAGTGTGTATCAGTAAGTACCCCAACATATAAAGGGGGGTCTGCTATCACAGCTTCTTAGATCTGCATTCATAAAAGGAAAGGCAACTTTTGAGGGGTTAACAATCATTTTAATCCTACACATGTATCATTCTGAATGGAATGCCTAAACAGTGAAGGCCCCTCAGTAGCGGACAAGGTAAGACCCAATCTTTCCGGCTACCTACCCCCATCCTGTATCCCTCCTATATTTCTCAGGAACCTCTTGCTGAGAAAACAGAGTGTTACCAAAGGTAAGGAAGCATATCAGGTGACAGAGCCAAATGACTCAACTCGATATCCTATTTACTCAGATTCTACCACTCTTTGGCCCACCCCTCCCCTTTTTCTTTTCTTTTTTTTTTTTTAAAGCAAACAGTTCCTGGTTTCACAACTTTTCTTTGTTCTTGGGGAGAAGGTCCTATGCTTAAATTGTGAGCTTCGAGGCCCAGCCAATGGGAAGAGGAGCCAATGGAATGGGGGGGGCTTCCCTGTTAGGGTCTATTTAAACTTGCTTTGAGCTGTGTACCCTTGCATTCCCTTGCTGGTGAAATCCTGTGTGACACTAGGTGTGTCCTTTCTCATGAGAAAGCAATAAAACTCCTTTTTGCCTTTCTTAAGAAAAAGTTTCTGACTGACTATTACAAGGGGGTTAAAAAAATACCCCACACAATTTTTTTAACCAAGCACATATATCATTCACCTAGTTCAGGGGAGTCAATACCCTGAACTTCAAAGAAAATACAGAGAAATCAAAAGATCAAGAGACATGGCTTCCTCTGCCTGAAGTCAACAGTCTGACCATAATTACCAGAGAGGGAAGCATTGACATCTGGGTTTTCAAAGCCAGGGGGCTCCTTAAAGCAGCTTCCCAGAGTCCTTGTCTGGCCAAACAAACATTTCTAGTCAGTAAACCCAAAGTAAAACTATACCTCAGAGTCTTTATACACTTTTTAGAGCAGAGGGCATCGCATCCCTTGAGAACCAGTCTCATTAACAAAAGGCATGGACCTTCCTACAAATCTTCCCAGGCCCTACAAAGGGTGGGAGAAAGATCTTCCTTAATCACATTCAGATAAAGGTATTATACTTCTTGTAAGCAAAAACAGCAAAAGATCCTATTTTACTTACCATTACACAGTGCCAGCTGGGTACTTGGGTGTAATATCAATATTAGCTTTTATTGCATTTATTTCTCTCCAAGAGTTTCTTAGGACCTCTGGACTGAGGAATTACTAAACACTAACCTCAACTTGCTGAAGGTGAGACACTGTTGTAGCCCTAGTGCAATATTAGCAGCACCCACAGTGGTCATTCTGAATCATGAAATACCACCGAGTTTCCACGTGGAAGACAAAACCAAAATACTTATTCAGGCACCAGAAATCCAAATCCATCACAGTAACCAAGACATCTATACACCACAACAATGCAGAGAACAGCACCCACCCCATGCCTTCCCCCTGCCAGGGCTCCCACAAACCAGCTCCCTTAGACAAAATCACCAACAGGCTCTTGCACTCACACCTCCACCTGCATCCTTCCCAGCTCCAACTGCTCTCTCCCTTACTTCCTCTCAGCTCTGCTCTAGCTCCTCCTCTTCCTGCTCCTTGTGACTTAGACTCATGAGACTCAGGCCTCCATATGACTTAAGCAGTTCACATGGGCCTATTAATGGATGGGGAGATCTTCCCATTAAGAAGCAAAATTGTATTAACAATAAACAAAAATGAATTATCAATACAACTGTTTTTCCTTTCTCCCCAGTGCAGCGCTTAGAACCTACACAAGAGGAAACTGAGGCTAAGAGATCAAGTGACCTGATACAGCTGATGGGTGTCTGAGGCAGAGTTTGAACTCAGGTCTAGCTGACTGGGGTCCAACACTACTCACTGCCCCACCTAGCTACTTCCTTTCATGCAGATGATTGAGAGTAAGCTACAAAAAGCAGGTCCAGGACTGAGGGAGAGTTAACCCATGGGAAAGGAGAACCCATGGGCAGGGAGAAAAAGAGATGAGGTCAGATCAGAGGAAGGACTTTCTAAGACTTATGGATCCCTTGGTTATCAGTCCCATGGGCAGGAGGAGACCCAGGAAAAGAGAGATCTCCCCTAACAAGTGTTTATCTCGAAGGTAGTGGTGGTGACCATAACAATGGGTACAGAGAAGCCAGAAAAAGCCAATGAAGGGACTAGGGTCTTTTGCAATAAGGTACAGAGAAGCCAGAAAAAGCCAATGAAGGGACTAGGGTCTTTTGCAATAAGGAGACCATAGTTTTCAGCTAAATGAGACCTAATTTGCAGGAGGTGGAGAAGGGAATGGAGAAAGGTAAGGCAGTCCAGTACTGGGACTTATTCTTTTACCTTTTCTTGAGGCAAACAACAGTTAAGTGACTGGCTGAAGATCACACTTAGTGTCCAAGGTCCTATTTGAACTCAGATCCCTCTGGCTCTAAGCCACTGCTGAACCCATGGCACTACCAGCTGCCTCACAAAGAAGTTGGTGCTTTTTGGTTAAGAATTTACCTGTGAAATGGAGGAAAGAGGATAAGCTTGGGGATGAATGAACTAAGCGAAGTGTTCTTACAGATGGGGAAATGTGAGCATTTCATATTTTGAGTTAGCTCTTCAGTGAACTAAGTGCTGAAAACCGCCATTTTGCGTTTTCTGGACAGAGACCCTGAAGTGGTTTGCCATTTCCTTCTCCAGCTCATTTCACAGATAAGGAAACTGAGATAAACAGGGTTAATTGACGTGCCCAGGGTCATACAATCAGAAAGTAGTCTGCCATTAGATTTATCTTCAACACCAGGTGATGGGGTTCAGACTCTGGGAGCCTCCTTGAGCTCCCCTTGAATCTTCCCACTTAATCTGGCCTTTCTTACTCCAATCTAATCTTCTCATTTGTTTCAGCAGTCTCAGGAAGCCTTTGGGCTTTTCATTATCGTTTCAGGTCTCTGTTGCACTTCCCACCCTTGATCCCATCAAAACCCCATTTCCCCAGGGTGCCCACCACTCCCATCAAGATCTGTATCCATTCCCATACAGCCCTTATCAAGATCTCTGGATTGCCCTACCTGCTTCCCACCTAGGCGCCCCTTAGTCTGCCCCCTAGTCTGTCTCATGATAGCCTCCAGGTGTTTCCAGCCTTTGACCCTCCTTGGATTCCCTCATTGGGACTTCTCCTCAAGACCCTTCCTAAACCCTTCCTCCCCTCACCCTGGACTACCAGACCACCCTCCCAGATCCCTCCTATACTCTTTTCTGTATCTAATTTCCATCTTGCCTCCATGAAGGCGCTCAGATTCAATCCAACTCAGACGCTGTCTAGCTGAGATTCTATCTGGCCTGCTTGTGAACACAAGCGTTATAAATGCTTAGGCTCCTTAAGAGCCAACCCAATTTGGTGAATCTTTAATAAACTTTGTTTTCTTTGGCTTTAAGAAGATTTCAGTCGAATTCATTCAAGTATGACCTGGACTGTCCGTATTTTGGGGTCCCCCTTCACTCCTCAACTTCGTTACAGGGACTCCATTCATTTCTTCATCAACTTGCCCAGCTGAAAAGAAGACCTGAGTTCAAATTCCACCAAGATATTGTTATACTCATGCTGAGCAGGTGACTTGATATTCCTCCATAATAATAAGGCCTTCATCACAGAAACCAATGCTTTTAAAAAACCCTATTCTCCATATAAATGAGATAGTATGTCATCTGATCCATCCCCCTAATTCCACTGGTTGGAAAATGAGACCACAACATTAAATACATGAGGGTTTCAGACCTCTCAATCCTTCTTTTAGCATTTCCTCTTTCAGGTTTGGAAGAGAGATGGGAGAGCTGGTTCAAAATGTATAGCCATTGGGAGCTTTATTGATGCAAAAGCTGCAGGCCTGAGATTTAGCAAGGAACTAAATAAAGGCAGTGATATAGGAAAGGGACCAAACTTATACAGGGTGATTTTAGGGTCTCCTCATGGGGGTTGGAGATCTGAGGTAAGTCTTGCAAGATAAAGACATGATGAGGATGATCTATGACACAAGATAAGGGAGATAAGGAAATCCCATTCCCCAGGTCGGGGGAGAGGATAAGGAAGTTTATGATCCAGGATAAGGGGAAGTTTTGTGGTAAGGGGAGACTTTAGGTCACCTTCAGTTTAGAAAATAAATGGGGGCTTCACAAAGTCAGTCCTTAATATTATTTTTAACTCTTAGGGCACTGTTTGTATCCACATCGCAGGCACAGACTCTATCACTGACCTTTCTGCCCCTTCCCCACCCTCATACAAACAGAAAACTATCCCCAAGCTCTCCTCCCTCCAGCCTGGAAGGCTCTGCCTTCTTCCCCTCAGCATTAGCATCCTACAAGATGGAGCTCAAATTCTGCCTTCTGCAGACCTCCTCTGGTTTTCTCCTTTCATCTCCAGCTACTAGTGCATTCTTCTCAGAGGTCACCTTCCATGTTTCTCCTCCTCTACAGGTTTGATCTAAGGAATTCTTTACTTGTTATGAATGGAGAGCCAGAAAGACCAGAGTCCAAAGTGATAATATTTAATATAAATTTTGGACTTTAATAAGGACCAGAGCTTGAATTAAGAAGAATCTGGATCTAATAGTCTCCTTTGTTACCTTAAATAAACTCAAAGAATGCCTTTTGGTGTCTGCAAAGTAAATGGGCTGACTTAATAACTTCCTTACCAGACCCTTCTCCTGATATTTTAGTGAAAAGGAAAAAAAACACAGATGTCCTAGATTATAATTTCAATTGAAACTTTGTTAAAGTTTTCTTTCCTTTCCTATGTCAGCAGGATGCCTGCCATCAGAGTGATGGAGTTTTCTCCTTATCTTATGTCACAGAGACTTATGTTACAGAGAGGAAGTTACACAGCTTGGGATCATAACTGACACTACTTAGTTAACTGTCTTACTCAATTTACAATTTGTTCAACTAAGAGAGTTCCTTTCTCATGGTAAAATGTATACAAGCCAGAAGATTTCTGTACCACCTAGTCAGATAATTTTTCTGACTCCATAATGCATTATGTTACCATTTTCTTTAATAGGGAATTGTTTAATTAATTAATTAAATCATAAAATGTATGCATTTAGCCTGTTGCCTTTTCTTTAACCAAGTTTTCAGGTTAACAATACTTACTGTCATATAATAGAGAGGGTTAGGGTTAGAATCGAGGGTTAAAATATATCCTGCCTTTACATCTTTTTTATGAATGAAATCAGATTAAGTGAAGACCCCTCAGGCATGAATTCTCAAAACCCCCCACCCTTCCTGCCAAAGCTAAAATAACTTAGTATCCCACTTAGGCAAATAAAATGCTCCAGGATGGAGGAAAACCACCAAAGTTCAGATCACATGACCTGGTGTACCCTTCCCCTTCATCAACCCTTATGCCAGCCACATTAACATTCTTCCCTTAAGTTCCATGTTTGGTAACAAAAACCTCACTGGTGAACAACAATCAAACTTTCTATGTTCTCTTTGTTATAACACAAGAACTTACTGAAAAAAAAAATCCCAATGATGATTTTCTAAGGCAAAATGCCTCCCATACTCAGAGAAAGAAATATGGAAGTCATTCGCAGAATGTAGCAGATCATGTTTGTGTGTTGGGGGGTTTTAGTGTATTATATTTTGATTTGTTATATGATTTCTTCCATTTATTTTAGTGCAACTACATAGCATGACTCTAGTGAAAATGTACTTAATAGGAAAGTATATGTAGAACCTATACAGAATTGTATGCTGTCATGGGGAGGGAGGGGGATGGGGGGGGAAGGTGTGGGGGGGATAAAATCTTAATTTTAAGGAATTGATTGTAGAACATTTAAAAATAAATAAATAAACCAAAAAAAAAACCTTTCTATGTTCTTTGTCTCTGGAGTAGATTCACCCGCTTAGATTGTACACCTGGATTCCCAGCCAATGGGAAAAGAGGCTAGTGGGCTTCCGTGTTAGGGACTATATAATGTAGTACTCCACTCCACTCAGGTGCACTCCCTTGCTGACCCCATCCATGGTCTTCGGGAAGTACCCCTTCTCATGAGATTGTAATAAATTCCTTTTTACCTTCTACCTTGAGAAGCCTCTGAGTTTAATTTGAATAAGGGTCAGTGTATCCTACACATTTCCATTGGTTATTTTGATTTTTTTTAACCATTTATTCTTTCAAATCAGTTTTGTTTTTATTTTTTTCTATCTCAGTCAAATAGTTTTTTGGTAATTAAATTGGAGTGCTATTAAAACTATATATTAATTTAAGTAAAATTGTGTAATTTTTATTGGCTCTTCTAATGGACATTTCTCTAATTATTTAAATCTGACTATTGCTAAAAAAAAAAAAAGTTTAAAAAAAAAATTTATGTTTATGTACTTCCTGGGTTTGTTTTTGCACCTCTACTCCCAGGAGTTTTATGCGGTCTAGTTATTTTGAATGAGCTATCTCTTACTATCTTTTCTTCCAGGGTTGTGTTGGTAATATATGAGAATGCTGAAGATTTATGTGGTTTTACTTCATATCCTGATGAATTTTTAAAATTATTAACTGCTTCAGAAAACTTATTAGCTGAGTCTTTGGGATTCTTCAACTATATCATCTGCAAGAAATAAGAAGAGAATTCTTTTTCTTACCTCATTCTCTACTTTGATTCCTTCTATTTCTTTTTCTTCTCATTGTTATTGCGAGGATTTCCAATACAATAGAGAATAATATTGGTGACCATGAGCATCCTTGCTGAACACTGGATCTTAGTGGGAAGGCTTCTACCTTAACCATGTCACAAATAATGCTTGCTGATGGTTTTAGACAAATTAAAAAAAAAACAATTTAAGGAAAAATCCATTTATACTTTTACTTTCAAGTGTTTTTCATACAAAGTGTTATATTTTATGATGAGTTTTTCCTTCACCTCTTACATAATCATGACTTGTTACTTATTTTGAGGTGTTTTTTTTCTTGTCTTTGGAAGATTCTTGGAAAGTCAAGTATTTCTTGTCCTATTCCACCATTTTACCAGAATCCCCTTTCATTCCTTTTAGCATGATGTTCTCAGTGACCTTCTCAAATACCTACCAAGACCAGGGAAGAATATGGCACCAAGGTCAGCTACCTGACTGATAGTAAGTTATTTGACTTGAAAAGCCTACAAGCCAAGACCAAAGTGAACAGAGAGTTGGTGAAGCTAGACTGTGCACTTAATGAAGCTTCTGAGGCTGAGACACAACAGAGTATGGATCCATTCTCTGACACTTCAGCTAATTTTGACATCAGGAAAAGAGGAAGTGATCCTTACCCAGAGAGAGCAAGCAGGTTCTGGACACTTTCCAGTATGATCTCCCGATGCAACTCTTCTGGGAAGAGGCACTATTCCTCCTCAGTGAAGTCCACAATGACATCCTTGAATGTCACCAATTCCTAAAGCATCAAAAGTCACATGATTTAGAACAGAGAGACTCCAAAATTCTACTCCAAACCTCATTAACTAAGAGGAGAAAACTGATTCTGAGAGAAGAGATTTGACTAAAACTCATGTGACCTTTATGAGTGTCAGAGCCAACACTTGAAACCAGTCATGAAGAGCCCAATGGAATCTTGAGAAAAGCATCTTACATTGGAAGTGAGAATCACATTGAAATGATAACACCTGAGAAAATGTCTTGCTATACAATGCTTCTCCCAATGGAATTACTGAGAAGTTATGTATTCTGTCACTGTGGTATAAGAATCTGTAGAGAAAGAAAGTGTTGTGAAGTTCCTCCTTACCAGAAGTGTTGCAAGTGACATATTAAGAAAATTCTATGAAGATTTTGTGAGAAACTTATAGCTTGTTTGTGCCTATTTGTGTTTGTTGTCTCTGCCATTAGATTGTGGGCTCCTTTAAGACAGACACTGTTGTTGGCCTCTTTTTGCCTGAGAAGCTGGTTATTACTGAGAAGTCTTGGGGGAAAGAGGGAGAAATGGCATCGTGATCACTGAGGAAAGAACAAAGAAAGAGGAATGATCTAGTAAATGTCCTTAGAGTGGGAAATAAATTGTTAACTAGATGAAAGTATGAAAAGGATTCTAAAGAGAAATTAGTCAAAAACTGGCTTCAACTGAATGGAATGAGACTGTTTCCAGCCAAGTGAAGAAGAGTTCCCTATGGTTATACTGAGAGGTTGAGGTGACACTGGGCATGATGTATCATGGTTAAAAACATTTGCTGCCATTGCTTTATGACTACTTGCAGTTCTTCATAGAATATGTTCTGTGATAGATGATTAACTGGACTCCTACTTTATTCCAATCAGTCTTAATCAGTGTGATATTATTCCATAGGGGTGGCGATGATAAGCTCTGTATATTAGGCCGTAGAGATGTGGATTGTAAGTTCACTTGCTTAATCATAGGAATCTAACTAGAGAACCTCCACCTATTTTTCCTTGCTTTGGTGACCAAGGCCAGAGTGGCCGAGGTGACTTAACTTTATGGAAAGTCTTCCACTTATTTTTGTTGCCCTTCCATCCTTTGTCATCCCTTTATTGCCCAATATAGGGAGATGACTATGAGCACTTGGCCAGTAAGTGACCCTGGTTGCTGACCTGTGGCCTGATTTCCCACCAGCCCATGGGTGTATACATCAGGACCTCCTGAGAGGTCTGTCAAGGTTTGCTCACTAGCTCATTTGTCAACCAATGGGATTCTGGATTTTGTGTAGATCCTCCTGGAGGGTCAAGGGCAAGGTCAATCCACCAGTAAGACTCTGTATCTGTGGTTGATCTAAGTATCAAGCATTAAAAATTAAAGCCCTGGAGATAGGGGGCATCTCTGCTAGTGAGGAAGATAAGGTCTACATCATTAGAGATGGTCAGGGATCCTGTAATAAAATGCCATTGGCTCAGAGCTCTGCCTCAGTTTCTTGTATTGTAGGTTGGACAATTTTTAATCCCTACATATCATTCATTTTAGTATTTAATTATGAAGGAATAAGAGGGTTCCTTCATTCAATAAAAATGAATATCTTTTACCAGCTGGGGTTGGAGATTAGTGATTAATGCCTAGCAGAGATACTGATATGTTATTTGTGATTTAAACTTGCTGCTCGAACTTGGGATCAGGACTCAAGAGGCAGACTTGATGGATAACATGCAAGAGAGTGGCCATGTCTGCAAATCCTTTGATCTTTGGGAGAGGTCATCTATTTTTCAACCTGGATACCAGGAGAACACGTATTTGGCCAATGTACTTGGCATATGAAGCTTTTCCATTTCTAGCAGAATAAGATTCACTTTTCCCAAAGTTCTATTATTCTGCAGCAATTCACTTTCTTGCCAGTAAAAATCTCTTTTGGCTTCCTTGTCACTTTGATTTCTTATTAAAATGATTGGGTTTATGTTTTATTTATAATTTGTTTCACTTTTAACTTCTTTTACTTCTCTTACTGAACTTCTGAAGCATTCTTGCATTCTCCTAATTCCTAATTTCCAAGAATATAAAAAAATTTTCTTTTTCACTGAGTCCACTTAATTATTCTTTATTATACTGCATTCATAGCATGAATCACTATATGGTAGCCATCCTTTTGTTGATTTATAATTATAGTTATCTCTTCCACATCCTAGGGTCCAGGGGTGCAGCACCTGAGGGGATCTAGAAAATCTGAATAAAACTTTTTGACCCTCCCTTCATACTAGAGAAGAAGTTTGAATTTGTTCATTTTCTTTGGTGGGGTGTTTACAGTACTTTATTGTAAAATTTGGATGAAGTATCTGGTCATGGACTCTGTGCCATCAGTTGGCCTCTGTGGATCATCTGTGGTTTTCACAACACTCCTCAAAAATTTCTATTTAATTTCTTATGTCAACCTACTATATTTTGAAACTGCAATGGAGAAAGTCACAATGTGCAGTGGATAACTGTAATCCATTGCATCCTATCTTGTTCTTTCCCTCTTTTCTTCCCCATCCTCACTTCTCCACCATGGAGTGAGCTCATGTCCTCCAACCCTTCACCGAAGGAGAGGGTCAGCTCACTCACCTCCACATTTGCACCTGGCTGCACTCCTTTCAAACTTCTCACTGATTCTGCCACCATATCCCAACGTCTGGTGTGTTTAGCCCAAAATCTCTTCCTGTGGTGTGTTGTCTTCCCTTTAAAACTGTAAACTCTATGGGGACAGCACAGTCTTTCTTTTCCATTTGAATCCCCAGGCCTTGACACAGCACCTGGAACATAGAAGGTGCTTATTGACTAGGGATGACCCAAACACTCTCATCTGAGGATCTTACTTTTCATTTTGTTTTAACCGCTCACCAAGACCTACACATCCCCTACTTTTTCAGTCTTACTATACTTTACTTCCTGTTACCTACTCTTTAATTCAATGACAGCGGCCTCCTTGTTATGCCAGGAAGGAGACACTCCATCTCTAAACTACAGGCATTTTCTCTGGTTCTTCGAAATGACTGGAATTTTCTGCCTCCTCATTTGGGCCTCCTGGTTTCCTTCAAGTTTTAACTAAAATCACACCAGCTATAAGAATCTTTTCTCAACTGCTCTTCATTTTAGGGCTTTCCTTCTTTTAATTATATGCTTCTTATCAGTCTAGACCTTGTGTGTACATGTTTGTGTTCTGGTTGTCATCCCTATTAGATTGTGAGTCCCTGAGGGCAGACACTGCTTTCTGCTTGTTTTCTATAGTGTCAAAGTGATGAGGTTCAGAGTCTGGAAACTTCCTTGAGCTCCCCTGGAATCTCCTCACTTAACCTGGCTTTTCATACTCAAATTGAGCTCTCCCAGTATCTCCTCACAAAATCTGGCCTTTCATACTCAAATCTGTGACCATGGTCGGTTATCTCTAGATTGCCCTACCTGCTTCCCATCCAGGTGCCCCCCTTGTCTGATGTTTGTTGATTACCTCCAGTTGTTTCCAGCCTTTCATCCTCCTTGGAGGCCCTTCCTGAACTTCTTCCCCCATCACTCTAGACTACCAGACCACCCCCACCCCTACCCCCCATCCCTCCTATACTCTTTTCTGTATTTAAGTTCCCATCTTGCCTCCATGAAGGTGCTCAGATGCAATCCAGCTCAGACTCTAACTGGGATTCTATCTGGCCCACTTGTGAATACAAGCGTTACAAATGCTTAGGTTCCTTAAGAGGCAATCCAATTTGGCGAATCTTTAATAAACTTTGTTTTCTTTGGCTTTAAGAAGGCTTGAGTCAAATTCATTCGAGCACAATCCGAACTGGTGGTACTTTGGGGTCCCCAATCACCCCTGAACCTCATCAATAGGAGACACCTAATAACTATTTACTGGAAAACTGTTTGCATTCTCTCCTCTTGTAATCTTACCGTGGCTTCCTTCTTCCATTTTCACTTTTGTGTCACTCTTTTAGACCTCACTGGGATTTTCTTGGCAAAGGTATTAGAGTGGTTTGCCACTTCCTTCTCCAGCTTATTGTACAGATGAGGAAACAGAAGCTAACAAAGTCAAATGACTTGCTCAGGATCACACAGCTAGTAAGTGTGTGGGGCCAGATTTGGACTCATGAACATGAGTCTTCCTGATTCCAAGCCCAGGTCTCTATCCCCTAGGCCAACTTTCTTCCCCACTTATTCCTTAATAATTTACAAATTGGCTTTCATCTTCACTCTCCTGAAAGTGCTATCTCCAAAGTATCATTGAACTCTCTCAGTCCTCATCCTAACTGACCTCTCTATTTCATTCAACACTCTTGACTGCTCATCTCCTACAACAAGCCAAGGCAAAGCCTCTTCCAGTGGCCATCCAGTTGGCAGGTTGGGCGGTCCTGGAGGTTTCCTTCGGGAGGAGTTCTAGAAGGGCTTTCACCTGACCAATGGCCCCTAATGGCATCAGAAGCAGGTGTCCCCTCATATGAAGTGTCAGCAGCACCGAGGGTCACCAGAGCCGAGCCTGGGGCTGGACCTGCTGTTTTTAGTCCTAGCCCTAGCTCTTCTTCCTCTGTCACAATCAGGGCTCTGGTGTTCCAAGACTCCAGAGCCGGCTCCAATCGCTGGGTCTGAGGCGTTTGGGGTCCCGAGGCTGATTTCATAAGTTTCCCCCACAGTCTGGGGTGGACTAACGGAATACAGCCCTTCTATCAGGCATGATCATTCCATCCAGGACCCACAGCAGGGCCGCTGTGGCCGCGAGATCCCTGGGGGCAGGACACAGCCTCAGTCCCCAAACTTCGGGGCTAAGGCCCAGAGCCTCCTCTCCTGGATGGAGACAACAAAAGCAATATCGCCCCATGAGAATGCACGCTGGGCCGGAGGGCGCCAAAGCCGTCTGCAAACGCAGTAGGATTTTCCGAGTAACCTGGGTGAGGTCAGACATCAGAGCGAACAGGCAGAGTTTACAACCTTTCCACCAGTGGAGTCCGCTATTTCCCGTAAGAGGAACAGCTTGGAGAAACTGACGAATCAGAAGCTTAGGGGGTGGAGAGCTAGGAAGGTCCGCCCCGTGTAAGGGGCGGACTAGGGAGCGAGGGATTCTGGGAAACCGAGTCCGGCTGCTGAGGCCTAGAAGATCAATGAGCAGGCGGGTCCGGAAGGCACACGGGCTGCTGGGAAATGGAGTCCAGAAGTGCCTCCGGCAGCGAAGGCCCTGGAAGTGAAGGTTGAGGGGACCAATGGGCAGGGGCCCCTGCGGGTAAGGGGGCGGGATTTCCTGTTGGAGTCGGCTCGCTTCGGGCTACCGTCCTGGACATTTTCCCTATTTTACAGATGAAGAAACTGAGGCCGACACAGATAGAACCCACACGTGTGAACTCCAGCGTTCCCGACTCCAGGTACAGCATTCCGTCCCGGCCTCCCCCGCAGCCGCTGCAGTCCTCCCTCAGGGCGCGGTAATACCTCCCATAGCGTTTCCGCAGTGAATCTTGGTTGCTGTCCGCTCCTCTCCTTCGTGCCCCGCCCTCTGGGACTCCACTTGGGGTGTTCTGGGCGGGATCCTGGAGGGGGTTTGACCCTTTCCTCCTCCAGCTCATTTTACAGGTGGGGAAGTCGAGGCAAACAGGGCGAAGCGCCTTGTCCAGGGTCGCAGGGCCAGGGTCGGACCTCAGGTCCTCCCGACTCCGAGCCCAGCTCGGTGCTTCCCAGAGGGCCGACCCTGGCTTTGTTTTCGGAGCCAGGCCCCAGGCGGGGCCCCGAGCTCAGGGCATGGGGGTCCGGATGTCCGGCAGCCCCCCTGATGTCACCGCGCCCCCCGTCCCTTCTCCCGAACAACCGCAGTGTGCCAGCCCAGGGCATGGTCCGTGCCCTGGCAGCCCCCAGTCACACGCGGAGACCTCATGCGGGTGCTTGGGTTGCTTGGAAGAGGACCGAAAGGCATCACCGAGCCAGCGTCAGTGTCGGGGCTGGGGCTGGTCAGAGCAGACCAGTGAATGCTCCACCACAGGTCGGCACAAATAATCCATGGCAGTGCGGTGGGGTGGATCCTCTTCGTGCCGCTTGCTTTTCCTTTGTGCTGTCTCAATTCTGCTTTGCTCTTAGAGCACAGCACCCTTTCTGATGTGGGCATGGGAGTGCTGAGTGGTCCTGTGCCAGTATCTCCCATGTCACACAATCAAATCCAGAGGTCTTGAGAGAAACTTTGAGAGTGTCCTTGTATCACTTCTGATCACCATGTGATCGCCTGCCTCATGTGAGTCCTCCATAAAACAGTCTTTTTGGTAAGCATGCATTTGGTATTCTAACAAGGTGGCCAGCCCATTGGAGTTGTGCTCTCCGAGCCATAGTTTGAATACTTGGCATTTTAGTTCCGGCAAGAACTTCAGTGTCTGGTACCTTGTCCTGCCAGGTGATCCTCAGAATCCTCTTTAGACAGTTCAAATGGAAGTGATTCAGTTTCCTGGCATGGTGCTGGTAGATTGTCGGTGTTTCACAGGCATACAGCCATGAGGTCAGCACTACGGCCCTGTTGATCTTCAGTTTGGTAGTCAATCCAATACCTCTTCCCTTCCAAACTCTGAACTAGCTCTGGCAGTGCATGCACCCCATTATCAATGTGTACATCCCTGGAAAGTACACTACTGAGGTTAGTGAACTTACCCACAGCATTCAGAACTTCTCCATTTGCTGTAACTGATGGTTCCACGGATGGATGGTGTGATGGTGGCTGATGGAACACCTGGGTTTTCTTGGTGTTAATTGTTAGGCCAAAATTAGCATAAGCAGTACCCATGCCTAGTGAGCTTTGTAGAGGATAAAAAGGAAATAACTAACTCTGAAATGAGGAGGAGTTGAAAAAGGGAGAATTTTAGTTGGGACTTAAAGGAAGCCAGGAAGTTTGGTGGTCAGAGTAGAGGAGGGAGAGTGTCCCAAGCGAGGGGACAGCCAGAGAGCTGGAGGGTCTTGTTAGTGAAATCTGTAGGAGGCCAGTGTCACTGGATGGAGGAGGACAGTCAAGGGAGAAAGATGTAAGACTGGAAAGGCAGGTGAGGGCCAGGCTATTCCGGGCTTGGAATATATTTGCTCCTGGAAGCAATAGGGAGCCATTGGAGTTTATTGAGTGGGAGAGGGGGAGACGTGGTCAAAGCTGCACTTTAGGAAAATGACTCTGGTGCTGGACTGGAATGGGGAGAGACTTGAGGCAGGCAGAGCTCCTCCCCCAGCAGCTATTCCGATAGTCCTGGTGTGAGGTGATGGTGTTTTGTTTGAAGGGGGATAGAGAAATCTCCAAGTGTAGTATAAAGGTGAAAAATCCTAGTTCATTATTATTTGGTAGGGAGTAAGGGACCCTGGGTAAGTGGGAAGGGTAGCAGGCTGAAGGTCTTCGGCTCCTGAGATCTCTGGGCAGTACTAAATCTGAGTCATTCCCGGGTGAGGCCGATCTGGGGGGGGATCCCCCAGCTCCTAGGAAGGAGGGGTCTTTGCCTGGAGGTAATCTGCATTATTGGGGGCACCTCCCCTACCCACCTGTACTGGGGGAGCTGTGTTTAACCTTTCATGGCTATGGAGGGAGAAGAGATAAAAAGATTCCAGCCAACAATCACTGTCTGTCTTCATTCACCTCTGTAGCCAGACCGAGAAGACTTCAAAGACTTCAAAGAACACGCAGTCTTTGCTCAGAGAAAGTAAGTCTGGGCCTCACCTGCCCCTCCCCTCCTCTTTCCTTCTAAACCCTGGTCTCCCCACCCTAGTCACAGTCTGCCCTCTCCTCCCCTCCTTTGGTAGATTAACCTCAGGACCAGGAAATGAAGCAGTTTTCAGAATCCTTTTAGTCTCCTACACTCCTCCCCACAAAGAATCCTTCTCCTTTCCTCCCAAGAGAGAACTCTCCAGCAGTCTCCCCCTCACCCCAGGATGGGAGACTGCCTGGTAGAGGTGGCAAAGAACTCTGCGTTTGGCACCAACACCGTGTTTGAATCCAGCTTCTCAAGTCCCACTACTAGACTCTCTCATTTGGCCCTGCCAGGTAGGGGCTGTTATCCCTATGTCACAGATGAGGAAACTGAGGCTGAGAGGTACAGTGACTTTCCCAGAGACCTCTAGGACAGGTCAGAGGGAGGATTCTTAACTGGAGAGTAACTGACTCCAGGCTCTCCACCCTTAGCCTTGGCAGGTAAGTAACTGAACCTGTATTCTTCTCTGTAAAATGAGGGGGCTGGACCTGGCAACCTCAAACTAAGCCCTTTTCAGGTTTGAAATATACCTGCCTTGCTGTGATCTGGAGATCAGCTCAGAAAGAAAAAAAAGTTTATGGATTTTTGGAGTTGGAAGGACGTCAGAAAATAATCTTGGAATTGCAGTTTAAATCTGTGACCCAGGCTGGAGTCCTGGGTGTAACTTAATGCCCCTGTGACCCCAGGCCAGTCATTGATCATTCTGAGCCTTGTTCCTCCAGGCAAAATGAGGGCCTGGACCTCTGAGGCCCCTCCAGGCTCTAGCTCAGGGTCCTTTGAGAGCTGGCAACTTGAAAAATCGACTCCATCCTGTGAAAGCATCTCTGTCCCTGCTCAGCTTCCTGGTTCCCTGCTAACTTTCCTACCTTGGAGAGCACCTAGCCCCGCTGGGGCCAGGGCTCAATTGGAGGATCCTTCAAAAACATTTTGGGGACCTGAATGAATCCTCATCCAACCACCAGCTTTCTACCCTGCTCCAGTTTTCCCAGGCTAATTGGAAGCCTGTGGGGTCCTTTTTATTTTCCCCTCCTCTGTGCTCCGCTCTTCCCTCAGGGAAGGTCTCTGACCTCCTAGAAATTCTCTCATAGAATATGTAAATGAACATAAAATACCCTTCTCCTCTCTGCCCCAGCACTGGCCCATTTTCAAAAATTTTTCCACAAACCCTTGTTGGCTTTAGCACAGTGCCAGCCACATAATAGTGGCTTTTTCGTTGCAGTTTTACAGGTTTTCAGTTATGTTTGACTCTTTGGGACTTCTTAGAAACAATACAAGAGTGGTTTGCCATGTCCTCCTCATTTTATATATGAGGAAAGTGAGTCAGCTAGGGTTATATGACTTACCTCGGGTCACACAGTTGACTCCAGAGGTTGGATTTGAACTTGGGTCTTCCTGACTCCAGGTCAGGCATTCTTGTCCACCATACCACTTAGTAAGTGCTTAATTACTATTTGTTATTCTGTTGGCTGATGAGGGCATGGAAATGTGTAAAGATTCCTTTACATGGAAATGTAAAGATTCCTCTTTAATCTAACAAACCTAGGAACCTTTGCGCTGTGATCCCTTTCAGCCCTTGTTCAGCTAAGTGCCCAATGGGCAGGGACTGGGGCCCTCACGGACAGGGAATCTGTGGCTGCGTCTTAAATGACTGGGGACCTGGAACTTAGTTCTCAATTCCTCTTACCTCTCCCAGCGAGTGAATGAATGAATAAATGGTCATTTATTCAGGACTAATTACTAGATGCCAGTATTTGTGCTAGGGATTCAGCTCCAGGGTGCAGATCTGCCCTCTATTAGCCAACATGCTGGCCTTTTTAAACCATTTCCAGAAAATCCTGCTCATTTTAATTAACCTCAGATTACTGATGGAATGGGAATGTGGGGGTTGGGTTATCTCCCCTTCTCCCACCTGTGACCCTTCCTCCATTCACTTGGATTAGCATTTGTTACTCCCTCCCCCCAACTTCTGGATTCTGAAACTCCATTTTCCCCTCCCTTTTTCTGGGTCTTCATTCCTCCACCCTCTCACCATCCAATTTCCTCTCCTACTCCCCCTTCTCTTTTTGGTGGATGGACCAGGAGGGACTGGAGATGATGGGGTTCAGACTCTGGGAGCCTCCTTGAGCTCCCCTGGAATCTTCCCACTTAATCTGGCCTTTCTTACCATTTGTTCCAGCAGTTTCAGGAAGCTCATGGATTTTTTCATTATCATTTCTGGTATCTTGCACTCCGCACCCTTGATCCCTTCAAAACCCCATTCCCCAGGCTGCTGACCACTCTCATCAAGATCTGTATCCATTTCCATACTGCCCCGATCAAGATCTCTGGATTGCCCTACCTGCTTCCCACCTACACGCCCCCTAGTCTGCCTCCTAGTTTGTCTCATGATAGCCTCCAGGTTTTTCCAGCCTTTGACCCTCCTTGGACTTCTCCTCAAGACCCTTCCTAAACCCCTCCTCCTGGGAGTCCCTCACCCTGGACTACCAGACACCCCCCACCCCGCCCCGCCCCGAGACCCCTCCTATACTCTTTTCTGTATTTAAGTTCCATCTTGCCTCCATGAAGGCGCTCAGATGCAGTTCAGCTCAGACTCTGTCTAGCTGGGATTCTATCTGGCCCACTTGTGCTTAGGCTCCTTAAGAGGCAACCCAATTAGGCGAATCCTTAATAAACTTTGTTTTCTTTGGCTTTAAGAAGGCTTGAGTTGAATTCATTCGAGCACGACCTGGACTGTCGGTATTTTGGGGTCCACCCCTTACCATACACTCATCAGAGACTGTGGCAGACCCTTGCAGACTCTCCCAAGGCGATCCTTTGGCTCTCTCCAGCACTCACGCTCCTTTGAACTGTCTTAGGAAGATTCTTAGGATCACCTGGCAGGATAAGGTACCAGACACTGAGGTACTTTCTTGAACTCAACTGCCAAGCATTCAAACTGTGCTTCAGAGAGTGCAACTCTGAGGGGCTGGCCACGTTGTTCGAATACAAAATGTATGCTTGCCAAAAAGACTTTTATGGAGAACTCCAGGGGGCAGGCGGTCACATGGTGGTCAGAAGTGATACAAGGACACTCTCAAAGTCTCTCAAGAACTTTGAATTTGATTTTGCAACATGGGAGACATTGGCACAGGAGCGCTCAGTGTGGCTCAGCACACACATAGGTGCTGTGCTCTTATGAGCAAAACAATTGAAACAACACAAAAGAACAGAGGATGTGCAAATTTGATTAGCCACCCCAAATGTTCGTATGAAATATCTGTGCCCAATCTGTGCTAGAGCATTCCGAGCTTGTATTGGTCTGATCAGCCACCATCAGACACACTGAAATTTCACTTTATCATGGTGATGTCATTTTAGTGCTCTTTGAGAAGGAGGACTGCCTAGCAGCCTAGTCCAGAAAGCCCAGATCCCCTCAGGTCTCTTATTAGTTTCTTTCTGTAAAATACAAAGCAGCCCCTCCCTGTTGCCCTCTGGTCTTGGTTGGGGCATCTGATGGGATGATGACTTTCAAAAACTTTAGAAAAGCTAATGAATCTCCCCAGGGTGTTTCCTGCCTAAGTCTCAGCCCCTCCCTTCCTCCCACTCTCTGTTCCAGGTTTTTCCTTTTGTGTCTGATCAGTAGCCCCCACTCATCTATTTCTCCATCCAGAGAGTTTACAAAGTTCTAGTCACTGGCAACTGCTAAAGATAAAAATGAAAACACTCTTTGTCCTTGGGGAGTTCAGTTATGTGGGGGTCATCATATAATTTAAAAATGTTGGGGAGATTGTTGGTGGGAGGGGGAGTGCCCTGTCTCCTGGGAGATGATCCCAGATCTCTGAACATCAGAGCTAGCCTGGATCTTGGAAATGTTCAAGGCCATTGATCTCTCCTCAGTGACTTGCTGAAGGTGTCCCTTCAAGCCTGGGCCTGAGACCAGGCTTCGACCCAGGTCTTCTGATTTTGAGTCTGGCTCTCCATTCATAACTTGTAAATGATTTCCTTAGCTTAAGCTGAGAGAGAAAGAGGGAGGGAGACTGGAGACAGAGGGAAGGTCATTTCTGAGAGGAGGGCACTAGCAGGTGGGGATGCGGGGAGAAAACTGGGGCAGGCCTGCAGAAGGGAGGATTTGAGTGTGTTGACCTGAAAACTTGGTTAAGAAAAGACATCAGACTAAAGGCATGTGTTATTTATTAATTAATTAATTCCCTCTTAAAGATAACAGTCATAGTTCTATGGAGCCAGAGGTGACTCTGACTGACTGTACAGAAATTACCCGTCTTAAGTACATTTTGCCGTGAGAAAAAAAAAAAAACTCTCCTAAGAAAAGACAATAGAGCAATGTCAGTTGAGCCTTGAGATTACAGGCTGGGTAAACACATGTCTCGGTGACATACGATAACAAAGGAAATCCCACTACTAATGAGTGGCAGGCTTCCTGCCCTAAACAAATAACTGACATAGAAATTACAACCTAAGATGTCTATATTTTCTTTACCATCAAAATAACATAGTATGTGTCCATAGATAACAAGATATAGAGGAAGTCCCACTATTCAAGATAGTGTCTTAGGTTAAAGGTCTCCCAAGGAATCCTGAGTCAGCCTTGGCTGGCTTTGTTGACATAGGAAGAGGAATTCTCTGAGTTTGCTTCAGAGAGAACAAAGAGATTATTCCAAAATTTTATATTAAACATTATCAAGTGCCATCTTGGAAGATACTAAGGCTGAGGGGAGGAGGGGAGAGCCTTCCAGGCTGGAGAGAGCAGAATTGGGGGATTGTTGTCTGGAGGAGGTTAGTGAAGGGATAGAAAGGCCAGTGAGTGGAGCATGTGCCTGGAAGGGGGAATAATAAAAGAAGGATGGAGAGGTCTTCAGCTCACTTATATTCAGTCTCCATGGCCTCATTTTTCAGTTAGTGGAATTAGGGGGTTGGATTATATGACATCTGTCATTTTTCCTGGGCGTAGCATTTTTAAAAACCTTTCTTTCTATAACAAAGGCCATGTTACTGCAGAGAAGTGTGGAATATCTTGCCCAGAGTGAACATTATAGTGTCTTGGTGAAAATTGAACTCAGATCTTCTGTTCTGACGAGATTCAGGGGTGATGGGGACCCCAAAATGCCGACAGTCCGGGTCGTGCTCAAATGAATTCGACTCAAGCCTTCTTAAAGTCAAAGAAAACAAAGTTTATTAGCGATTCGCCTAATTGGGTTGCCTCTTACAAAACCTAAGCTTTTGTAACGCTTGTATTCAACAAGCGGGCCAGATAGAATCCCAGCTAGACAGAGTCTGAGCTAGATTGAATCTGAGCACCTTCATTAAGGCAAGGTGGGACTTAAATACAGAAAAGAGTATAGGAGGGATGGGGGGGTGGGGGTGGTCTGGTAGTCTAGAGTGATGGGAGAAGAAGTTCAGGAAGGGCCTTGTAGGAGGATTAAAGGTTCGAAATGGCTGGAGGTAGTCAACAAACTTTGGACTAGGGAGCGCCTAGGTGGTAAATAGGTAGGACAATCAAGAGATAACAGACAATGGTCAGGTTCTGTGGAAGGGGAGCTCAATTTGAGTATGAAAGGTCAGATTCTGTGGAGATACATGAAGAGCTCAATTTGAATAAGGAGATTCCAGGGGAGCTCAAAGAAGTTGCCAGAGTCTGAACCCCATCAGCACTGCCAAGCACTTGGCCTGTGGAATCCTCAAAGCAGCCTTTGGGGAGAGGTGCCATTATTCAACAAACAGATCAAGTGACTTGTCCAGAGTCATACAGCTAGGAAGTGTCTGAGGTCCTATGTGAATTCATTTCTTCCTGACTCCAGACCCAGGCCTCTGTCCCCTTTTCCACCCAGATGGAATTCCTCCCAGAAGATAAAATAGCATCTGCTCCCTGGCAGCTACCCTGTGGGTAACATCTCAAAGGAACAAGGGGAAATAGAAGCATAAATATGGTTTGACCCAGCCTCTGTCCTTGTGGTCTCTAGTTAATTCCCTCAGAATACCTTGGTGGGGAGTGACCAGTTACTAAAGGCCTCCATTAACTTAGAATCAGCCTGCTTATGTTGTGAATTCAGTTTATTTCCTGCACATTAGCAATGTAAAAGCCATCCCTGACTCTTCCCTCACTCTTGGTAGCCTTTCTTGATAGTATATTAAATTCTAAATCTTTTTTCTTGTTTATTCTTTTAATTTCTTTAAGCCTGAATGTGGTATATTGTTGTCTACAAATATTTTGGCTTTACTGTCTATTTTTGCTTTTTCATTCTTTTCTTTGAAGTATATATATTGTTTCATTCTGGTCAGAAACTCTGAAGGTCTTCCCCAAAGGCCATGGTCACCCACTGCATCAGGGCCATCTCACTGCATAATTACCATGCCCTGTTTTTTCAGTCCAAAAATTGGTTTATAATCTTTTCATTAAGTAACTGTCCCATGATACAATTCCACTCATCAAGACCCTCAAAAGGTGAACAGAGCAGCCTTGTGTTCACCAGCAACATCTGGATACGCATTTGTCTCATGCACATCATAAGCTGTGAGCCTATACTTTTCAGTGCATGGGCATTGTCAGTATATTTCCTACTACCTGGTTTGTTTAGAGAGCTGCAATACTAGTGGTGTCAGTCAACCCAACGAAAAGCTGACTTTCCATTGTAAGGTGCAAGGGAACTGGCTGGCAGGGGCAGCTGCCATGAGGAAATCACATGATATAGTAAGACTTGCATCTTCCACCCTAGCTAGACTGTACATTTCCTCTGCTATCTGAAGCACTGCTTTCTGATTATGGGTAAATATAAAAATTATTCTTTGGGCTTCAAGGTGAAATGGATCATGTTTGCCCAACAGCATGGAAACAACTGTGGAAAGAAAGTTTTCAGTGAGTGAAAAGTTGGGAGACTGGCAGAAAATGAAAGACAAGCTAAAGTACACAAGCCTTTCTAGATGCGTTTTTAGAGGTCCTAAAACAGGCAAATTTCCACAAATCCAGGAAGTATTTGTGATGTTTACACTGTGTGGTGTGAGATGGTGCAAATGAAGGCACCAGAGGTAGGACATAAACACAGCGTTCTTACAAGTCAGCTTAAGGCCAGTTGTGGCTGGGTTACAAGTTTCATGTGATGGCGTATTCTGTGTGCTGGAGAATCACAGTTTGGCCAAACCCGTCACCAGCTTATGCTGGGAAGGTTGAAAGCTTTTGTTGCTTTGTCTTGTGCACACCTCAGGAAACTTCCTATTCACTTTCTGAAATCAGTACTGAGCAGACTCCAGAGTTTTGAATATGCTTCCCATGGTGCCTCTGCTCTTTACATAATGAGGGCACCCCACTATCTGCAGAAATCTAGCATAAAATTTGGGGCAATTTGTGGTGCAATATGGATAATTTCCTAGAAAAAAACCTCCCTGTACTGAATGGTCTCTCCTTTTTCCACCTGCAATCCCCTCTCTACCTCCTGCAAATCAGACAGCTGAAAGCAGTGGTCTCATTTCTAAAGATCCTAGCCCAGGAATGGGGAAGTTGGGTCCTCAATTAACTTTAAAGGTAACAAGTAGTTTTCATTTTTTGAAATTACTAAGTACATAGTAGTTAGATTTGTACAAAAGAATGGACATTTTAAAGTATATCTAATTGAAGTTTCTTGAATGCAACCTGATTTGATTGCATCTAAATTAATAACATAAGGTTCCCTACTCCTGCCCTAGCCCCTTCATTGCCTTTTTCCTGACTTCTCTGTAGCAATTGTTATTGTCAACCATCACTATCTGTTGAATAAACACTTGTTCTGGGAGATTCTCTCCTGCCCTGGTTCTCCTTCTGCCTGTTGAACTGGTAACCAAGGGATCCATGTCCTTAGAAAGTCCCTCCTCTGATCTGACTTGGTCTTCTTTTCTCCTTGCCCACTTCCTTCCCTATGGGAGGCCTGGGCCTGCTTTTCTTTAGCTAACTCCATCATCTCTTTGAAGGGAACTGGCTGGGTGGTACAGTGAGTAATGCTGCACCAGAGTCAGCTTAGATCTGAGTCCAAAGCCTGCCTCAGATACCAGTCAGCTGAAGGTGATGGACAGTCCTAAAGTTCAGTCCTTTCCATATGACTTTCACTCAGTAAATTCCAGTGGCTCCCATAAGATCTATAAACAATTACAGATACTTCTGCTTTAGTCCTGACCCAGTTACCTTTCTAAGTTGGTTACACACAGTTCTTCACACAGCACTGAGCTGCCAAACTGACTTTTTGCCTTCTTCTTTGTGATGCGCCATCCCAGGCTTTGTCTTTATGCTGATTGTTCCCATGCTTAGAATACCCTACCTCTCTTAGATAGAAGTTTGACCTGCCCTGATGTCCTGCTCCTATGGTGGAGTCTCTCTTACAAGGGCAGGCCAGGGCCTTTGTAACTTCTCTGAGAACTCAACCTTTATAATTCCAGGCAGGTCAGCATCCACCCGAGGAACAGAAGGCAAAACAGTGACTTTCCCGATCTTAGAGTCTTCTCTCTCCCCAGGTCAGCCTGCAGAGGACCAAAGCCTAACCCAAAGAGGGACCCTAGAACCAGAAGGAATGGCTCCTGGCACCCAGAGACCCTCATCCCAGGTGAGTGCAGTCCATCCACCAACCTGACCAGGATCAGCAAAGGTGGAATCCAAGAGATCCAAGGAAGCTTAATCCTGTTGGATGGAAGTTGTCCTTGGCAGTGCTGTGAGCAGAACAGAAGTTGTCCTGCTTCTCCTCATGTCCTCCTTCCCCCAGGCCTTTCTAGGTCTCTCTGAATCCCTCCCATTTCCCATTTCTTAGATCAAGTCAGTGTTTAGATAGTAGCTGTTCTGTGCCAACCTACTGGAGATGCAAAGGAAGGTTAATCAATAACAGTCCCTGCCCTCTGTGAGCTCACAGAACAAGAAGAGCTCTCTCCAGTATGGATGGCAGGCACCCTGAGAGGGAAGGCTCTGGCAGGGTCAGGGACCAGGAAAACATTGTTATCAGAAGGTGAGATTTTAGCTGAGATATGATGGAAGCCAGGTGGCCCCTATGGAGGGAGGACATTCCAAGCATGAGAGAGAGCCACTGGAAAGGCACAGGGTCAGGGGAAGGAGGGTCTTGGTCAAGGATGAGACAGGAGACCAGAGTTCCTGGGTCAGAGAAGAATAGAGGACCAAGCAATTAGAAGGACTGGTTACTTGGTGTTGTCATAGTGTCTGCTGTGTGCCAGCAACCATAGAAATAGTATATAATTTGATCCTGTTACTAGAATTATCAGGGTCCTTCCCAGGGACAAGCAGAATAAGGTAGCACAGTTACTGACAGACAATAAAATGTGGTTTATTTATCCACTCAAGTGTGACGCACTCCAGGAGCAGATGGTGAACATTTGCATCTCATAGTTCCACAAAGAACACAGAGACACTCTCCTCCTGAGCTCCATGATGGACACTTTGAGTAGGATCTGTGAGGTCTTGTAGCCAACCTTAAAAAGACCAGGTTAAGGTAAAGAGATAGGAAAATGTATATTTTTAACAAAAGGAAAAATAAATGTGAATTTACAATTAGGTCATTTAGGTCTTTAGCCTACCTACTTAGACCAGTCCAAAGAAAACAGTAATTGCTTGATTATTCAAGTAGTTAACCAACATTTGCCAAGCGCTTTGTGCCTTCTTAGACAGAGTAAGTGGACAGGAAGTGAGTTTTCTCAAAGAGATGGGGGGAAGGGAGGTATTTAAGGGGACATTGAGTACATTGATATTAGAGCAACCACTCAAATAGAGTCAGTTATGTTTTCTCAAATTCTCTTTTGAAACCATTACCCACTTGCTATATGAAAAGTCTCAATGGTGCCATTTGGGGAACAGAAGTGCCAAAAGTGTGAGTGCACTTCCCAAAGTCAGAGGAAGAAAGAGATTGGGAGGGGGTAATCAGAGAGCAGCAGTAGGGCCTGTAAGGGTTGGACTGGTAGAGAGGTCTCCCCAGTCATGATGGGCTGGCCTTTGGATGGGCTCTAGAGGGCTGAGTGAAGCAAGAATCGTGGCGTGAAGGTGGCATCAAAGACCACTTCTTGGTCTCTGAAGGCTAGTCAGAGTACAGGTAGGTCATAGGACTTTTCTGACCTCCTGGCCCAGACGGACCTGGGAACTGTAAGCCCCAAAATTATTTTCTAGGAAACAATGATCTCATCTTGAAGGGCTGCCAATCAGGGATCTGCCAAGAAGAGGAGTCTAAGAGAACTTGTCTAGAAAGGCAGGCCTTGTGCAAAGCAGAAGAGGTCCCATGAGTCTCAATGGGCCAAGCCTTTCTGGAGAGATCCATGAGGCCCTGTCTTTGTGGGCACTTAGACCTCAGGATCATCCTCTTCCTCCATTCACGCTCATGGCCAGAAAGTCAGGCCCATGCTTTCCTGTCTGCCCCATTCCTCGTTTTCATCAGCTGTAATGCCATGGCCTTGGAAATAGCCCCTCTTCTGACTTGACTTTCTCCTAGTCCATCAATTTCCACCACAGGACTCAAATTCTACCTGGTCCAGAATGCAAAACACTGATTCCCCCTGAGAGCTCCTCCTCCCTCATTTATCCATCCTTCCCACTCTCCCTGCTTCATCCTTGGAGATTCAGACCCCTTTCCTTCTGAGTAGAAAGACTGCCACAATAAAACTTTTCTCAGTAGATTCACCAAAGGAATGGGATGTAATAATATGAGGTACTGGCAGCAAATGGGTCTTGGAAAAATTGAGATTTTGTGTGATATATCATTTTGTAGTTGTAAATCCAGGTTTAATGTATTGCTCAACTAAATTATAACATGGTCTTACTTAATGTCACACGAAACTCCTGTTAGAAGAATTGTGTTGTTTGGTCCTCTGTAAAGGGATCATTCCTTCATGAAAAATGCTCTTCAAATTTGGCATTAAGGCAAATTTTAAAATTATAAAGATAAGTTAAAAGGGTCATTGCTTTAAAGTGACTTGAGGTGTCTGAATGCAGTCAATCTACTAGAGTTTCAAATTGATAAATGGATAAACTATTTTCTATGTACACTAATTCAGAAATGAATGCAACTGAATTGATGTTATATGATTGGTAATAAAATTGTATTATTTATATTGTTATGATCCTAATATTTCTTTGTTAATTTGGAAAATAATTCTTATAAGCTGATCCAATTTTACCCTTAGGAAATTCACTTCTTTTGAACTAGATGCTGCAAAATGACAAACTAAATTGTTAGAATGTGTTAGAATATGTGAATTAGAATTGTTATAATGTTTAAAAACATATGTATGCAAATCAGTATGTTTTGGTTCAAAATTAACAACAATAACAGCCCTCTCTCTGGGAAAATTACAAAGGAATCTGTAAATTTTCCTTGTGTGAGAAGTTCTTTGAAAATTAGCAGGTCTTTCTTGGGACTTTCTTTTGGGGAAGGTCATAATATCTTATCAGCTCTGGAAAGTTGTTGCCTAAAGAAAGTATTGAAGTGGTTTATGAAAATTATAAAATTCCACCTGGATTATTACATATGGCCGTTAAATGTTTGAGACAATCAGTTTCAACAATCCCCTGTCTTGATTCCTAATGGGACCCCTTCCTTGAATATGGTTGATATTGTTAGATCTTAGAATGCAGAGACTAAGAGAATAACTGAGATCCTTAAGTCTGGAGACTCACTCATGGTAATTCAACAAGCACTGATTATGTGCCATGCACTGTGCTTAAATGCTGCAGGTACAAAGCAAAGTGAGAGGGCACTTGCTTTCAAGGAGCTCCCTTTACGGTGGATTTAGTCAAGTCAACAAGTCATTGAGCTTTTCTTAAGCATCTGGCATAATCCAAGCATCTCATAGGCTCTTGGGATTCTAAGAATGGAAAAAGAAAACAGGACACAATTTGTAAATAACTACATACTTACATGCACACATACATATGCATACATAATATGAAGCTAGGAGGTATAGTGGATGGAGTTCTAGGGCTGGATTCAGGAAAACTTGAGTTTAAATATGGCCTTAGAAGCTTCCTAGGGAATTGGTCTCAGTTGTCTCTACTGTAAAATGGTGGCAATAGGACCTACATAACAGAGTTAGTATTAGGAGCGGATGAGACTAACCCTCGAATCCCAGATATTTTATAGTGTCTACCATAGTTTTAAATGGGATTTATTTTTATATCTCTTACTGTTGGGAATATATAGAAATGCAAGAAAGACTTCTTGTAGAAGATGAGGGATCAAGAGTGTTAAATGAAGCAGAAGTGAGTTAGAATGAGGACTGAGCAAAGATCTTCACATCTTTCAATTAAAGAGTTCAGTTTGGAGAGAGCACTTTCAGAAGAAAATGAGATTTTATTTAAGACTTTTAGGAAATTTACTAAATGATGTCTTTCTTCTCTCCTCAGTGATCAGTTAATGTTATATTTTTTTTTACCCCAGAATACACAGTACTTACCAGGTTCTCAAAACCCTTCATTGAGTTTTCTTAATATTATCTCTGAACTTCTGATGGAGAGGAATTCACATGACCTTGTATCTTTCTCTTCCATAGATTCTTATAACTTGCTGATGGAGGATATACCTTCTCCTTAAGTCCATTGGGAGAAGTGTTGTATAGTAAGACATTTTTCTAGCCTTTATTATTTCACAACAATTCTCATTCAAATGCAGAATTCTTTTCTTAATATTAATTGGGCTCTTAATGCCTGTTTTCAAGTGTTGGCTCTGACACTCATAAAGCTGGTATGAGTTTTAGGCAAATACCTTCTCTGTGCCTCAGTTTCCCCTTGTAAGTTGAAGAGGGTTGGACTAGATGAATTCTGGAGTATCTCTTTTTCTTCTCTAAATCATGTTATTTTGATGGTTTAGGAGTTGGTGACATTCAAGGATGTGGTTGTGGACTTCACTGAGGAGGAGTGGGGCCTCTTGGACCCTTCTCAGAAAGAGCTGTACAAGGATGTCACACTGGAGAGTGTTCACAACCTGCTGTCCCTAGGTAAGGACTAGTTCCTTCCTTTTCTTGGTGTTAACTATCAGGCCTAAAGTAATAGGAGCAGCAGAGAATAGATTCCTGCTCTGTTGCGTCTCAGCCTCAGAAGCTTCATGGAGTGCATGGTCATCTTCCTGCACCCATTCTCCATTCACTTTCGTCTTGGCTTTGCCTTTTGAAGTGAAATAATTTGCCCTGTCAGGTAGCTGATTTGGATGCCATTTTCCTCCTTGGTCTAGATATCTGAGAAGGTCATTAAAAATATCATGCTAAAAAAGAACGAGAGGGGATTCTGGGAAGATGGCAGAATGAGACAGGAAATAGTTGATTCTCCAAGAATCTCCCCTCAAAAAGAAAGTGAATTTTGAGCAGCAAAAGTGGTGAAAAATCCAGAAGTTAGCCTCTTAAGACAACTTGACAGGACCTTTGGAAGGATCTGACCTCTCCAGGTAAAGGTTTGGCCCAATTGAAATACAAACAGCTAGAGGCAGACTCTGCTGAATCAAGAAACAGCAAGCTGTAGGGGCAGTTGGGTTTAAGAGGTTTCACCTCAGTGATAATGTGGGTGGGGTGGGGTCAGACAACTGAGGCAGAGAATTGGAGGATCCTTGGCTGTGGCTGGACACCAAGCCCAGCAGCGCTGACCAGACAGGGTCTCAGGCTGTGGCTAAGGAGCAGTGGGCTGGTGTATGCTATTGTAGAGGAGCAGGTACCTTGTTAACTGTGGGCATGTGTAGGAAATCAGAGTCCTAGGTACACGAGTGAGTTGAGGTTTACCATTGTAGACTGCAGAGAGTGGGAGCATTTGCTCTGATAGTATGTGGGGGGGACCTGGCCATGACCCAGGGCTAGGAATGCCCAAGGTTGGGCCTTCAGCCCCTGCTCTGAAAGTAACAGTAAGAAGGATCTGATGCCCATTGTATCATCCCCCCACACCTCAGAACTAGAACCTGACCACAATAATAAGTGGTTTGAAATAAAAATAAAAAGAACTTTACTATAGCAAGCTACTATTGGGATTAAGACAAGCTGGGTTCATTCTCAGAAGGAGAAAGTGAGGTTAAGAAAGCCCTTTCCACTGGATGTCCAGTGGGCACAAGGCCAAAAAATCTTCTTGGAAAAATTTAATAAAGACCTTGAAAATCACATGCATAAAGTTACCAGAGAAAATTATGGAAAGAATGTCAACCAATTAGAAATGGAGATCCAAAGTCTTTTCCCAGTTTTTCCTCCACCTGTCTGACTTGATTTTCAAAATCCTTTTTGAGCTCCTCCATGGCCTGAGCCCATGGGGTATCTCTTTCAGATATTTGGGATACAGAGGCTTCGACTCCCATGTCTTTACCTG
>CM053771.1:14771732-14786405 GCA_028658325.1 Potorous gilbertii | reverse complement strand
CTCCTTCACTGTGTTTCTGCGCAGCTTCCACTGCTCCAGAATTTGTCAGGAGTTCTTTTTACAGGACATCTATGGGCTGTGGGTTCGGACCTAGCATAGGTGAGTCTTTCTACTCCGCCATCTTGGCTCCGCCCCCGAGATCCAAAGTCTTAAGGGAGAAATTGACTTCTTCAGATTTAGAATCTGACAAGAGAAAGCTAATAGAGTTAGAAGACACCAAGAAGTACTAAAACTAAACTAAAAGAATGAAGGAAAGATAAAATGGAGGACATCTCTTGAGAAAATCAAGTGATATAGAGAATAGGTCAAGGAGAGACAATATGTGCATTGTTGGATTACCTGCAAGATCCAATCCAAAAAAGAGTCTAGCTAAAATAATGTTAAGGAATTATTAAGGAAAAATGCCCTGAAATTCTTGAATAAGAGAATATAATAGAAATAGAAAAATAAAAACAACTATTCATGCCCTGAAAGAGATACCAAGATGAAAACTCATAGTAGTATCATAGTCAAGTTTCAAAGCTCCCAGGATAAGGAGAAAATACTAGAAGCAACAAGAAGAAAACCAGAATTTAAATACTGTGGAGATACATTCAGGAAAACCCAAGATTTAACAGCTTCTACATGAAAAGACCTCAGGTCCTGGGACATTATATTTCATAGAACAAGAGAGCTGGTGTTTTGACCAAAAATAACTTAGCCAGCAAAGCTGATTATGATCCTGAATGAAAATAATTGAACATGCAAATGAATTGAAAGTATTCAGGTATTATAACAAAAAATCCAGAAGCCAATGGAAAATCGGACATAAGAAATCCAAGAGAAACTTAAGGTTTAACATAGTAAGAGCAGTTGGATCAAACTGTTTACTTTTTATATGTGAAAATGTAATGGATACTCATTTTTTATTAAATTATTTTATTTGTTTTCAGTGTTCTACAATCACTCTCATATATCTTAGATTTTTTTCCCCTCCCTCCCTCTCCTTCCCTTCTCCCTCCCTGAGACAGTGTACAATCTTATATGGATTCTACATATATGTGCCTATTAAATACATTTTCACCTTAGTCATGTTGCATAGAATAATTAAAATGAATAGGAGAAGCCATAAAACAAAACAAAAAAAAATGGTCTGCTTCATTCTGCAATCCAATTCCATAGCTCTTTCTCTGGATGTGGAAGGCATTTTGCCTCAAGAGTCCATTGAGAATTTTTTTAAGTCCTTGCATTGCAATGAAGTACTAAGTCTAGCAGAAAAATTCCTCACACAGTGTGGTTGTTGCTGTGTACAAAGTTCTCCTGGTTCTGCTCCTTTCACTCAGCATCAATTCATATAAGTCCTTCCAGGCCTCTCTGAAGTCTTCCTGTTCATCATTTCTTATAGCACAATAGCATTCTATTACATTCATACACCATAATTTGTTCAACCATTACCCAATTGATGGGCATCCCCTTGATTTTCAGTTTTTGGCCACCACAAAGAGAGCTGCTATAAATATTTTTGTACATGTGGGACCCTTTCCTATTTCTATGATCTCTTTGGGATACAGTACCAGAAGCAGTATAGCTGGGTCAAAGGGAATGCCCATCTTTGTAGCCCTTTGGGCATAGTTCCAAATTGCTCTCCAGGATGGTTGGATCAGCTCACAGCTCCACCAACAATGAATTAGTGTTCCAACTCTCCTACATCTTATCCAACATTTACTATCTTCCTGTTGTGTCATGTTAGCCAATCTGATAGGTGTGATGTGGTACCTCAGAGTTGTTTTGATTTGTGTCTCTCTTATCAATAGTGATTTAGAGCATTTTTTAATATGACTCTAGATAGCTTTAATTTCTTCCTCTGAAAACTGCCTATTCATATCCTTTGACCATTTATCAATTGGGGAATGACTTGTATTCTTGTCGTTCGACTTAGTTCAGATGACTCATTTTTTACATTTGACTCAGTTCTCTATATATTTTTGAAATGAGGCCTTTATCACAGACACTAGTTGCAAAAATTCTTTCCTGGTAATCAGTACTCTTAAGAATGCCATCATTACTTGGGTAGTTTGAAGGAAAAGCTTGGACTGAGTATGATGGAGTGATTCTAAAAAATAAAATTGGATAAGCAGAGGTAAAATGGAGGAATTATCATATCCAAATGAGTCCTGAAAAGAAGAGATATGGAAGAAGCAGATGGGGATGGAGAACTGGTAGTGCTCGAAGCTCATTCCCAGGAGATTGTCAGAAGGGGGAATAGAAAATCTAAATAAATTTATCTTAGAAAAAAGAAATTGAACAGGCCCAAAATGAGCTGCCTCAGAAAAAACCATCAGGACCAGATGAATTTACAAAGGAACTCTAACAAACATTTAAAGGTGAACTAATTCCAATGTTGAATAAATGATTTGGAAAAATAGGCAAAGAAGGGGTACTACTAAACTCTTTTTATAAACCAAATATGGTATTCATATTTAAACCAGGAAGAATAAAAAAGAGGAAAAGTATAGACCAATTTCATTAATGCCTATGGATGTAAAAATCTTAATAAAGTAATGGCTAGGAGATTACAACAATATATTACAGAGATCTACGATATAACCAATTTGGGTTTATACCAGGAAGGGATGTTGTAATTTAGCAAAAATTGTTCACATAATTATATCAATAGTAAAAGTAACAAAGATCACGTGAATATATCAGTAGCTGAAGAGAAAGCTATTGACAAAATACAATGCTAATTTCTGTTAAATACCCCTGAAAGTATAGATAGAAATGGATTTTTCCTCATGTTAATAAAAAGTAATCTACCTAAAACCATCAGCAAGCATTATGTGTACTAGGCACAAGCTACATACAAGCCTTCCCAGTATGATCCCACATGAAACAAGAATGCCTAACATCACCAAAGTTCTTCAGTATTATGTTGGAAATTGTAGGAATACCAATAAGAGAAGAAAAGAAAATGAAATCAGACTAGGGAATGTGGTAATAAAATTCTCTTTTCACTGATCATAAGATGATAAACTTGGATAATCCTAAAGACTCAACTAAAACAGTTAGTTGAAACAGTTTTAGAAAGTAGCAGGATATAAAGTGTATCCACATAAATCATTAGCATTCCTGTATATCACCAACAAATTCCTGCAAAAAAAGATACTAATACTCCGTTTAAAATAATTCTAGACAGTATACAATTTTTGGTAGTACATGTGTCAAAATAAAGTCAAGAAATACATAAATATAAATAAAACTTTGTATACAAATAAAATCAGATTGAAATAATTTGAAAAATATTAATTGTTCATGGGTAGACAAGGCCAATGTAATTAAAATGGTATTTAAAGAACAGAAGGTCAAAAATATCAAACGAAAAATAAGGAAAAGTTTTAGCGTTCCCAGATCTTAAACTGTATTTGAGGCAGGAATTATCAAAACTGGTACTGACTAAGAAACAGAAAGGTTGATCAACAGAATGGTAGACATAGAATACATAGTAGCAAGTGATTATAATTTAAAATATATGAATTAAATTTTTGTGATAATTATTTGGTAAAAATTTGGGGGAAAACTGGAAATCAGTCTGACAGAAATTGGGCAGAGATGAGTATCTTGCGCTATTTACCAAGATAGCATCAAAATAGATGCATGTTCTAAATATAAAGGGAGGCATCATGAAAAATTTAAAGAACATGAAACATGTTAACCATCAGATTTGTGTATAAGTGCACACTGTGTAAACAAACAAAAAATGTAGAACATGGTGAGGTACAAAATCAATAGTTGTGATTGCGTCAAATTAAAAAGTTGCTGTATAAATAAAACTAATGTAGCAAAGGTCAGAAGGATAGCAGAAAATGGCGGGGAAATTTTTATGCACAGTTTCTCAGATAAAAGGTTCTCTCATCTCAGATATATAAAGAATTTTGTCAAATGTATAAAAATAAAAACCATTTCCTAATTGATAAATGGTCAGACAATGGAACTGGGCAGTTTTTGATGATAAAATCAAAACTATTTACACTCATGCAAAAATATTCTAGATCATTGTTGATTAGAGAAATGCAGATTAAAACAACCTTGACACTATCTTATACTTATCAGATAGACTAACATGAAGGATAGAAGAGGAAAGTGACAAATCTTGGAGGGGATATGGAAAAATTGGAATACTAATTCACTACTGGTGGAATTGTGGACTGATCCAACCATTTTCAAGAGCAGTCTGGAATTATGGCCCCTAACCGTGTACATGTATTCTTCGACCCAGCAATACCACTGTTAGGTCTGTTTCTTAAGATGATTAAGGAAAAAGGAAAAAGGCCTATATGTTTTAAACTATTTATCGCAACTCTCAGTTTGGTGACAAAGAACTCAAAATTATGGAGATTCCCTTCAGTAGGGGAAGGGCTAGAGAGGGAATGAGTGCAACCTGAGGTAAATGGTCACTGCCTTCAGGCATGGTTGAGGATGCTCTGTTGAGAAAGCTATAGAAGTATTCAGCCCATGTCTCCAGGATCATGTCCTCATCACTAATCAATCAGCACTATGTAGTTTTGACACACCATAGATCTTTGTCTCATTCATAGGCTTTAGGGCTTTATAAAAGCCCTTTGGATTGTTGCTATCAACACAGAACTAATTTCATTTGTCTTCTTATTGAGTCAAGAATCTTGTATCTCTGTGGCCTGTGCTTGCACTTCACTTTTGAAGTTAAGCAACTGTCTTCTTAGAGACGGAGGAAATAATTTACTGGTAGATCCTGTGCAGTTATCAATTTGGGTTGATAACTTCTGGAAGTACCTCATCATTTTCATCAAACTCATTTGGATGTTTACTAGTGTTCTGGCCCAGATGAGCTAATGTGGTGCTGTACAGTAAATCTCTAAAAGCTGCCCACTCCTTTTCTGCTCAAATATTACAAACTATATTGGTTTGCCTTTCTTTCCCTATTAGCCAAAACCTGTTCTCAGAAAATCACTCCAGTCTGTTGACATTTAAATCTTCTGGTAGTGACCTGCCTTGCCGGCCCGCAGGACAAGAACGGGGACCTGGAGGACGAAAAGAGGGGGCAGGGGACAGGAGACGCGGAGAATGGAGACAAGACAGGCTTTCTGATCAAGTCTCATTTATTGAAGGGCAGAGTAGCAGTAATTATAGTCGGACTAGAGGAAGTAGGGGGTTTCCAGAGGGCAGAAGCAAGGAGGGGCAGTAAAGATTAAGATAACCGAGGAATGTTCCAGATCCGGGGTGGCATTTCGCAAGGCCAGATGTTTGCTGCGATGGGGTAGTCCAGATAGCTTTTGGCTTCCCACACCTTCCGACTGCTGCTTTTATTGAATGTAAATGTTCACTCTCTGATGGGTCCAGCACCCTGTAGTGTGCATCTCCTTTGTCACTTTCACATCCTGTCTGTCTCTTCTCCTATAGTTACCTAGTCTATGGAATGCCAATATTTGCTCCAAGAGTATATATCCAGCAAGTTTTGTTGCATTTAAGTTAGTAATGAGCAGGGTCATGAGCTGAAAAGTCTTCACTAACCACTGCTATTGCATATATTTATGTGTGTGTGTATGTGTATGTCTTTCTATGTATATGTGTTTGATTGTTTTCTTCAGATGCAGAGACCAGGTTCGAAGTAAATGAGATGCCAAGAAAGCTGGGAATTTTTGTGGAAGAATGTGACCTGCAAAGATTCATGAGTGATGGTCTCTGTGACTTCAACTGGAGAGGAATCCACAATTCTAATATCCACGTAGAGAGAAATCCAAAGAGTGACTGTGAATTTGAAAAAGTTGGAAAAAAAATCAGGCAGTCTTCAATCCTAAATCACTGTAAGAAAATAACCTCAATGAATGACTGTCTTCAAGATAGTGAATATAGCAAGTTCTTTACTGAACAGGTGGAGCTTTTTCAGTCCCATGAGAAGGTTCCTGGAATGCCAGTATATCCAGGTAATCAATGGGAAATGGCCATGAGCTGGAGTTCAGATCTCATTAGGCATCAGAAAAATGATATTGAAAAAATGCTTTCTGTAAATAGTAAGAGTGAAAAGGCCTTGAGTCGGAACTCTAAGATTATTACTCATCAGCAAATTCCCATTAGAGAGGAGCCTGATGAATATAATGAAAGTGAAACAACCTCATCTCACCACTCATCTCTTCCTTGCCTTCCTGGAATGAAAAGCTATGCATATCCTCAGCATGGGAAGGCCTTTGGTTGGAACTCAGATCTTGATAGATCTCAGAAGATTTGTACTGGGGAGAAGTTTTATAAATGTGAAGAATGTGGGAAAGTTTTCTTCCACAGATCATTCCTTATTCGCCATCAGAGAATTCACACTGGAGAGAAACCTTTTGAATGTTATCAGTGTGGAATGACTTTTAGACAAAGTTCCAAACTAGCTATCCATCAGAGCATCCACACTGGAGAGAAACCTTTTGAATGTTATCAGTGTGGCATGGCTTTTAGACAAAGTTCCAAACTAGCTGTCCATCAGAGAATCCACACTGGAGAGAAACCTTTTGAGTGTAATCAGTGTGGAATGTCTTTTAGACAAAGTTCCCACCTTGCTAGACATCAGAGAATCCACACTGGAGAGAAACCTTATGAATGTAATCAATGTAGAAAGACTTTTAGGCAGAGTTCCCAACTTGCTATACATCAAAGAATTCACACTGGAGAAAAGCCTTATGAATGTAATCAATGTAGAAAGGCTTTTAGACAAAGATCTCAACTTGTTATACATCAGAGTATCCACACCAGAAAGAAAATCTTTTGTAATCTGTGTGGAAAGGCTTTCAGTTGGAAATGCAGCCTTACTGCACATCAGAAAATCCACACTGCAGAAAATCAGTTTGTTGCTAACTTGGGAGAAAGCTGAGCCAAAACAGGGTTTTTAACATCCAAGCAGGAAAAAAGTGGCCAGCTTTCAGAGATCTTTTGTATATCACCACATCAACTCATCTGGGTCAGAACACTTGTAGTCATCCAAAGTGGTTTGATGAAAATGATGGGGAAATTCAGAAGATGCTAAATAAAAAATGAGAACTCAACAGGCCTACCAATAGGTTACTTCATCCATCTCTAAGAAGGCCCCATTTAACTCTAGCAAGTTAAATTCAAGTAAGGTTGAGAGAGATTCAGGATTCTTGGTTCAGTGAGAAGGCAGATGAAAATCAGTTTTGTGCTTATAGTAACAATACAAAGTGCTTTTATGATGCCCTGAAGGCCATGTTCTGGTCAATGACTTATGGCACATCTCAACTACTCAGTGCTGATGGATTAGAAATAACCTGAATCCATAGGGAGTTGGATTGAGCTCAACACTTCCATAACATTCTTTTTTAAAATTTCATTTCATCATGAATTTTTCCTCAACTAAATGTTCTGTAATTTTTTAAAAGATATCACTTACCTACTTCTAACTCTGTGACCAAATATAATCATGTAAGTTTTTGCCTATCCCCCAGTTTCACTGACATTGTAGTGAAATATCTTTTAATATTCTGTATAGTTTTACCTCTTGCTTTGTATGTTTAATAGATACTATTATATCACAAGTTGTCTACATTTTCCCCTCCCCCAAAACCATTAATTCTTGTTTGTGGAAGTGTGTAGCACATTTTAAAGTCTTTCTGGGGCAGCTTTCTCCTCATGAGGGGAGGTCCAGGACCCAAAGGCAAAACAGCAATAGTTTATAAATTGTCCCTGGCCTTGAGGACCCTTAGAGTTCCAATGAAAACTAAGTTTTCTAGCTTCTTCCAACTCTAGTAGTATCATCAATGACAAGGATTCCCATAGTCTTAATGGAGGAAGAGCTAGGGATTTTCATTCAAGGAGGGACCTGGCCACTGACACTTGGCCATTGGGGTAGTTGAGTCAAAGCTGTCTCTTTTGACAGCTTTCTATTTAGATGACCCTCAAAACATGGTACCTCCTCAAGTGACAGGGGTCATGGAGTTGACATAAAAATGGCTCCATTCTCTACTGCTTGAGTCATGGTTTTTCAGAGGAGGGAAGGGTTGAAAAGGGACTTTCAGGATGAGACAGTTGAAACACATTTCCAGTTTGTAGATTCTGTTCATGCCTCAATGATCTTGAGCCTCCAAGTTGGTACGGCTAGAGTTGCCTGCAGAAGACGATTGCAGTTACCACAAAGGTTCCCTTTCATGATTTGGCACGCTGCTCACAATTAGTCAAATGAACCAGCCACAGCTGCTTAACCTGTGGGATTTGCGCACCAGTCAGACCTCATAGCACTTGCAGGCTTCAAGGGACCCACCCACAGTGAGGAGAGGTTGGGAATGGGGTCCCCAAGGTCCAGAACAAAGAGCCAGGGAGGGCCCAAGGGCACATCTGCTTCACGTGGTTCCTCAAAAGCTTGTGAGGAGAAAGTGTTCATAGCTTCTTAAGAGGCTATCCTCAACCACTGCTGATGCTGCTTACTATTTAACTCAGGTTGTACTCAGTCCTCTCAAGCCATTTCCCAATTGATAGACATCCCTGCAATTTACAGTTCTTACCACCAAAAAGGGAGCTGCTATAAGTACTTTAAAACATAATTTTTTTCTATTTTCCTTCATCATCTTAGGAAACAGATCTAAGATTAGTATTACTAGATCAAAGGATAGACAACAGGTTAGTAATTCTTTGGGTATGATTACAGATTATTCTGAAAAATGAATGGATCGGTTCAGTTCTAACAGAATTAGTGTCCCAAATTTTCCACATTCCCTCTGAGGAAGGAATTCATAATTTTCATACTGCTAGATGATATGTGTAATGAATGTACTAATACTTTCATTTTCTCAAGAGCTGCCTTTTCCAGCTTATGAGTCAGACTCACAATACAGCTTGAATTGATCATTCAAACCTTGACAAGGTTCAGAATCATTGGCATCCTTCTGCCTGCATACCTGAAGTAAACTGAATCCAGGATTGTAGAAACTGTTCCTGTCACCAAACTCTGGTCCTGTATTCTAGGGGAGGTGGTCACAACCCTCAAAGACTTGGCTCCAGAACTGTTTTATTATGGATTGTTTGTTATCCATCTTCCCAAGTTGTGATTTAAGTATATAACCTATGCTTTCACTTCAGCTAAGAGAACCTTCCTCACCATGAAACTGATTAATTAAACTATATGATTACTGGTATTACCATCTCTAGGTTTGCTTTGTGGGGGCTCTGAGTACTCTTAGGTTAGAGACTGGCTCATTAAAATTCCTGTTAACACCTCCAGTGTTTGTCACTTTCCCCCTCTGATGTTGTAGCTTATCTGAGAGATAGAACATGTATCTCAAGATTGTTTTAAGCTGAATTTCTCTAATAAATAATGATTTTGAACATTTTCTCGTATGACTCATAATTTTTATTTTTTCATCAGAAACTGCCTTTTCTAGTCTTTGACCTTTTATCATTTGGGGAATAACATATTCTTTTAGATTTGGCCAAGTTCTTCATGTATTTGAGATATTGTATTGTTAATGGAATGGGAAGATCTTTCCCATTCCATTACTAGGTCTAGGTGACCTGCTTAAGTCACATGGAAGCCTGAGTCACATGAGTTTAAGTCACATGGAACAGGAAGGATGGAGCAGAGCTGAGAGGAAATGAGACATCAGTCAGAGCTGGGAAAGAGAGAGGAAGCAAAAAAGCTGGTATGAGTGAGAGAGGGAGTGATTTTGCTTAAGGGAGTTGGTTTCTAGGAAGGTCTGATAATGTGTCCTGGGATGGATTTGACTTTTTAGAGTTTGAACAGAGTCTGTTATATCTTGTAATTCAAACCTGGAAATACGCTGGCATATTCATAGCTGCTGCTGTGGCATTGCTTTGTCAATATATTTGGTGTCACGAACAGGATTGAAAGATATAAAACTTCTACCTGGAGGCAGAAAGGTTCTAAGGAAGGAAATTAGTATCTTGGGATGGGAGGATTTACCTTTTTCCTCCTTGGTGAGAGGATGGTCTAAAAGTACAAGAAAGTTGTGAAAACTGGGGGAGAACCAGATTTAGAAAAATGTTTGCAAAGAATACAATAGAAATAAATGGCCAGGGTGTGTAGGAGAGGGTGGGGCTTATTAACAAATCATCCTATTATGTGTAAAAGCAGAGACAAATTGCTGGAGGAAAAGGTTCAGATGGAAAAGGAGTTGGCTGGTTTGCAGAAAGCTTTCTGTGTTACAACATTTGAGCTTTCCTTTAGAGGAGCAAGCTAGAAAGTTTTAGGTGGTAGAAGAAAAAGTTACTGTTAGTTAAGCGCAGGGAAAGAAGTAAAAAATCAACAAAAGGAATGTACATGTATCCCTTGCACAGTCTGGGCCTAATGGGGCCCAGGCACCTGGGAGGAAGATGTATGGTAGGAAAGTGAAACAAAGTTAAACGAGGAGACTTCTAAGAGTACAGAGGTTTGCCCAATCCTAAGAAGGAAGCAGAACAGCTGGGGTGGTAGGGGCCACACAGTGTTGGGGGAGGTAATTGAGGATTTTACTATTTTGAGTCAGTTTCCCCAAAAGATGGGAGAATCGTTAATATTTTGGATGATGAGAATCAGTGATGAAGAGGCCAGAGGAGTAGGGAGAGATGACACAGATTGTTTGAAATCTATAGCTATTAGAATCCTTTTGTACAGCAAGCTCATAGGGATTACTATATGCAAGGAGGTCATGGTGTAACAAATGTGTTAGCTTTGGCTGTAGAAGGATGCAGTAAGCAGTATCTTATGGAGATAGACCCTAGTAGTCACTTAGAGACTGTGTGAGAAAGTTAAAGGAAGAGGTAATGGAAACCACAATGATGATTGGAGATGCCAGTGCTTGTCAGGAGCACTCCCTTAAGAGTTTCTCATAAGAACAGTATAGTGATGACTGCTTCTCCAGATTACAAGCACCTAATTCTGATTCTGCTGATTCGGGAAGTAGGGGACCCTATTTTGGAGGTCCTGGATAAGATTTCACAGTTCACAGACTTAGGGGAACAGAGAAAGATAAATATCCTCAAGAGAGAAGAGTTAGCAGATTCAAAGTCAAAATAGATTAAAAAGGAAAGAATTGTTCGCTGTTCTATTAAGAGCGGGGATAGATTTGGAAGAACAGATGGTATTCCAACTAACAAACTATACAAAATGTACCGGGAAAATTTTAGACTGAATAGGAAAGTAAGAACTGCCCCTACAGATCGTCTTGAAACATTATATCCAAGTTCGTCACACCTGCAGGGAGAATAGGAAATTGGCCAGGCCCCAACTCAGATTAAAGAAAGTACACCTCTGGCCAGAATGATGACCCCAAATCTGCAAATTAGAAAATAGCAATGAATAAGGCTATGATAGTGGGTTCATGGACTGCAGAAGTACAGCTGACCCTGTATCTACCCTGCCTCTGGTTATTGTGTCCTTAGATTTTTTGGCTTTTTGTCTGTTCACATTGTTTGCTAGATTTGTTTCCTACAGGCTTAATACCCTCCACCTGTAGATGCTTGATTGCTTAAGTTGGATGTCACCCCCTGTCCATGACTGTGATGTGTCACCTCTGGATCTGGCATTGACCAAGTTCTGAATGCTGGCTGAAGAACTGACTCCTAAAATAGGACCTCTTGGAGGCAGGGACAGCTCTACGTCCAATTTCAGTAGGAAGCAGCTACAGAAGAAGAGACGTTTACCTCTTACACCAAGGGATTTTGGGCCCCAGTCGATTGAGGTGGTAATGATGGGGTGCTTGTGTTCAAGCCGCACCCTAAGATTTTGTTTTATGTGCTTATTTTGTGTTATACCTATTATATTGTTGTAAAGTTCTACTGATACCACTTGCCCCATTGACCTATGTAATAGATATGAAAGATCCTGGGGATAAAGGTATTGTTAAGGGAATGGGAAGATCTTTCCCATCCATTAATAGGCCTGTGTGACCTGTTTAAGTCACATGGAAACCTGAGTCACATGAATCTAAGTCACATGGAGCAGAGCTGAGAGCAGGTGAGAGAGTAGTCAGAGCTAGGAAAGAGAGAGGAAGCAAAAAAGCTGGTGTGAGTGAGAGGGAGAGATACTGCTTAAGGGAGTTGGTTTGCGGGAATACTTGATAATGTATATAAACTTCTTGGTTACTGTAATAGGTTTCTTTCTTACTATGCTGGATTTGGTTTTTTGGTGTTTGAATAAATGTCTTGGTTCTATCTTCAATGAATAGATTCTGTTATATCTTGTGATTCAGACCTGGAAAGATGCTGGCATATTCATAGCTGCCTCTGTGGGTATCACTTCGATGATTTAGAAATAAGACCTTTATCTGAGAAACTGTCTGTACGTTTTCCTCCTGAATTTTCTGCTTTTCTTACCGTCTTTGCTATACTGGTTTCATTTGAACAAAACCTTTTAAATGTAATTTAATTAAAAAATATATATTCATTTTGTACTTCTCTATGCTATCTCTTGTTTGTCCACAAATTGTTTACCTCTCCATAAGTCTGATTGGTAATATGTTCCATCATGTTCTTTTAATTTCCTGTGATGACTGCCTTTATATCTGGGTCATGTGTCCATTTTGATCTTATTGGTAAATGTAGTATTATATTGGTCTCTATCCAATTTCTGACAGACTACTTTCCAGCTTTCCCCACAATTTTCACCAAATCAGGAATTCTTATCATGAAAACTTGTCATTTTACAAACAAAAGATTACTGTAAGCATTTGATATTATGTCATGTATGCTTACTTTGCTCCACTGATCTACTTTCCTATCTCTTTAGCCAGTACAGACAGTTATTTTAGTATTACTCATTTTAAAAAATTTTAATCAATTTTTTTTAATTCATGGAATAAAATAAGCATTTCCACAAAGATGACAGCATAAGAAACAGCAAATTATATACAACTTGTCATTCTTTTTAAATAGATAATAAATTTATGGTGTAAGTTTCTTTTTTTCTTTTTTTCTTCCCTGCTCCCTTTGCCCTAGAGATGGCTACCATCAGAAACAAATATGTATATATGTTTAAAATCATTCCAAACATACTTCTATTTATCAGTTCTTTGGAGTCAGAGAGCATCTTCTTCCTTCATATGTCCTTTGTATTTTTTTTGATTGCTTATAATAGTGAAAATGGCATATTCACTCAAAGATCTTCTTTAAAATATTTTGCTGTTACTGTATCCAGTATTCACTTGGTTCTACTCCTGTCCCTCTTCATTATTTTATCCAAGTCTATCCATATTTTTCTAAGACTATCAAAAATCACCTTTTCTTATATAGTACAATAGTACTTCATCTCGATCATCTACCACATCTGGTTTAGTCAGCCCCCAATTGAAGGGCATGCAATTTTTTGCCACCACAAAACAGGTTACTATAAATATTTTAGAACATATAGGTTCTTTTCCATTTTCCATAGTTGTCTTTGGAAATAAACCTAACAGTGCTATTGCTGGGTCAACAGGTATGCCTACATCCAGATTGCTCTCCAAAATGGTTGGATCAGTCCACAATTCCACCAATAATGAATGAGTGTCCCACTTTTTCACATCTCCTCTAACGTTTGTCACTTTCCCTTTCAATCATTTTTGCCAGACTGATGTGTAAAAAGTGAAATGAACTTCTGTTTCCACAAGAAAATATGTAATATGCCAGAAGTCTTGTATTTGCTGGGGAATGCAGGGAAACAGACGAATTAAAACTTAGAAATCCACAAGGATTTGGGAGCCTACTTATTAACATATCCAAAGGTCAACAACTTCTTTCTTGGCTTTAGATAAAATCCACAACTTCAAAGGCTGGTAAAAAATTTCATTATACTTCTTAGGTAAATGATAAAGGAACCTTAAACATCCTGGGTTTGGCCTTTTATCAGTTTAAGGGAATTTTTGTAAAAGAATTTATAACATAGCTTTCTATAAAGAAAATGAGAAATGTGTCAGGAATGTAGACCCATGTGGAGTGGGGTTTAGTGAACCCTGAAGTGCCTAGCCAATGGGAGGCAGGTGGGAAATGCAAATTGGAAACGCCATAAAAAGACTTAGACAGGCCATTAGGAATTACCCATTCATTCAGAGGGGAATGAACATAAAAATTAATAAACTCTTTCCTGACTTCACAAAGATTGCTGTCCTTTTTAGAGTGATTATATTTCTCACAGGTATAAAATGATTTCTAAAGATTGTTTTAATTTGCACTTCTCAATAGTGATTTAGAGTATTTTTCCATATGACTATAAATAGTTGGTATTTTTCCTTTGGAAAATTGCCTGTCCATTTCCTTTTGATGTGGATACAGACAGTGCCCTAAGAGTTAAAAATAATATTAAGGATTGGCTTTGTGAAGCCCCTGGTTTCTTTTCTGACCTGAAGGTACCCTAAAGTCTATCCAAAGTGTTGAAATACCATAAAACTTCCCTCTTAACCTGGACCATAAAATTCCTTGTCTTCTCCCATCCTGGGTCATAAGGTTTCCCCTATCTCCCTTATCTTGTGTCACCTGTCTTCCTCCTCCTGTCCCTAAATCTCCAACTCGCATGAAAACCCTAAAATTACATCATCATCCTATAGGCTGTGTATATGTCTAGTCCTTTTCTTATATCACTGCCTTTTGTTTAGTTCCTTGCTAAATCTCAGGCCTGCTGCTTTTGTGTCAAAAAAACTCCCAATGGCTAAAGAAAATGTCTAAGTGGAACCAACTCTCCCAGCCCTCTCCAATATTTTG
>CM053771.1:14736540-14762803 GCA_028658325.1 Potorous gilbertii | reverse complement strand
TGGAGAGAGAAAAAAAACAGTCCTTATCCTTGGGGAGTTCACTCTAAGGGAATGCTGTGGGGGAATATTGGGAGATCTGAAGTGGAGTGTCCTGTCTCCTAGGAGATGATCCCAGATCTCTAAATATCAGAGCTAGCCTGGATCTTGAAAATATTCCAGATTATTAATCTTTTCTCAGTGACTTACTGAAGGTATCTCAAGCCTAGTCTGAGACAGGTCTTGGAACCTGGCCTTTCTGACTTTGATTATGGATCACCATTCATAACAAGTGACGAATTCCTTAGATGAAGCCTGTAGAGAGAGGAGACATGGAAGGTAATCTCTGAGAGGAAAGCTCTAGCAGCTGGGCATGGAGGAAGGAAACCAGGTCAAACCTGCAGAAGGGAGGATTTCAGCGCCATCTGGAAGGATGCTAATGCTGAGGGGAGAAGGAACGAGCCTTTCATACTTGAGGGAACAGAGCTTGGGGATGATTTTCTGTTTTTCTGAGGGTGGGGAAGGGGCAGAAAGGCCAGTGAGTGGAGTCTGTGCCTTGAAAGGGGAATAATACGAAGATTGAGAGGTCTGTGGCTCACTTGTATTCAGTCTTGTGGTCTCATTTTCCAATTAGTGAGATTTAGGGGTTGGATTAGATGATATATTATCCCATTTGTACAGGGCATAGGGTTTGTAAAAGCCTTGGTTTCTTTGACAAAGGCTATATTATTATAGAGGAGTGGCAAGTCACTTGCTCAGAATGAACATAAAAATGTCTTGGAATTTGAACACAGGTCTTCTTTTCATCTGAGCAAGTTGATAGAGGAGTGGGTGGAGCCCCTGGTGTGGAACACTCACCTTCCTGACTTCAAATTTAGTGGCAGACCACTTACTGGTTGTGTGACCCTGGGCAAGTCACTTAACTGTTTATCTCAGTTTCCTTATCTGCAAAAAGAGCTGGAAAAGGAAATGCCAAGGCACTCTGCCCAGAAAATTCAAAATGGTGGTTTGTATCACTCAATCCACTGAAGAGCTGACTCTATGAAATGCCCACATTTCCCCCATCTCTAAAAACACTTCTCTTAACCGTATGGTCCCTAAGCTATCCTCTTTCCTCCCTTTCACAGACAAATTCTTAAAGAAAAAACCCCAACCTCTTTCTGAGGCAGCTGGTGGACATAGCAGTAGCTTAGAGCCAAGGGAATCTGAGTTCAAATGTGGCCTCAGACACTAAGTGTGATCTTGAGTCAGTCACTGAATCCTTAATTCGACTCAAAAAATAAAAAATAAAACAAGTTTCAGTATTGGATTCTCTCTCCTTTTCCTACCCCCTTGCCTCCTTTCTCCTCTTGCAAATCAAGTCTCATTCAGTCACCTGAAAGCAATGGTTTCTTTATTGCTAAAAACCCTAGCTCCTTCATTGGCTTTTCTTGACACCTCTGTAGTGATTGTTTTGGTCAGCCTGTTGGATAATCACTTATTCTGCGAGATTCTCTCTTTTCCTGGGTCTCCTCCTGCCTGTTGAACTGATAACCAAGGGATCCATAAGTCTTAGAAAGTTTCTCCTGTGATCTGACCTGGTTTCCTTTTCTTTCTGCCCACCTCCTTCCCCATGGGAGTAGCTCTCCCTCAGTTCTGCATCTGCATTTTGTAGCTAACCACCATCTGAACTGTGCTCTCTGATGCTTGGCATTTTAGTTCAAGCAAGGACCTCAGTGTCTGGTACCTTTTCCTGCCAGGTGATCTTTAGAATCTTCCTAAGACAGTTCAAATGGAAGTGATTCAGCTTCCTGACATGGTGCTGGTAGACTGTCCATGTTTCACAAGCATACAACGAGGTCAGCACAATGGCTCTGTAGACCTTTAGTTTGGTAGTCAGTCTAATACCTCTTCTCTCCCAAACCTTTCTTTGGAGCTTCCTAAACACTGAGCTAGCTCTGGCAATGCGTGCATCAACCTCATTGTCAGTGCCTGGAAAGTACATTGCCAAGCTTGGTAAGTGAACTTATCCACAGCATTCAGAATTTCTCCATTTGCTGTAACTGATGGTTCCACATATGCATTATGTGGGGGTGGCTGAAAATACCTCTTTTTTCTTGGTGTTGTTAGGCCAAAATTAGCACAAACTTCATTATATCTCAGCTTCAGAGGCTGCACTGAGTGCACAATTATCTGCAAACAGAAAATCATGCACCAACACTCCTTCTGTTTTTAACACAAGCTGTAAAATATACCCTGGGACCAGATGTCCTGGTCTCAGCTCCTCATTAGGATTCAGCTGTCTTCCAGTGAGAGAACATTTCATAGAAAATCAGAACAAGGAAATAAAATCTAGACAGAAGGAAACATCTCCTCAGTGTCAGAATTGGGGTATGGAAGGTCAAGAATGAAGATGGGCCAAGATGGTAAATATGTTCAGGAAAAGGAAAGCTCAGGGCAGTGGGTATGTCTGGGCCCAGGCTGCAAAGAAAAGGAGCCTGGGGTCGGGGGGAGTGAATCAGGGGAGGGCAACCCAAGAGAGGCAAGGAAGTTTTACCCTGTTAGACAAAGGCTGTCAGCACAGCTCATGTCCTTCTGCTTCAGGTCACACACACTTTCCCAGGTCTCTCTGAATCCGTCCCATCGCTCATTTCTTAGGTCAAGTCTGTAAGCATTTAGAAAGTGGCTCCTCAGCGCCAACCTACTAGGTATGCAAAGGAAGGTTGAAGAAATAACAGTCCCTGTCCTCAAGGAGCTCACAATCCAATGGGGAGAGAACATCTCATGAGCTGTCTCTGTTGGCTCTGTATACTATTAATTGGAGGCACTCTGAAAGGGAAAGTTCTAGCAGCGACAGGGACCAGGAAAAGCATGTTTTCAGGTGAGATGTTACCTGAGATACAAAGGAGGCCAGGAGCTCCAGGTGAGGGGGAAGACATTCCCAGAATAAGAGACAGCCATTGGGAAGGCACAGGGTCAGGGGATGGAGGGTCTTGGTCAAGGATCAGCCAGGTGGCCAGTGTCCCTGGGTCAGAGAGAAGAGGACCAGGGTGTAAGAAGGCTGGAAAGGGTTAAGAGCCTGTCAGATGGTGTCTGTTGTGTGACAGGAACCACATAAATATTATTTTAGTTAATCCTGTTGTAAAAATTGTCAAAATAAGGGAGCCCAGGTTATAGACAGACATCAAACTCAAGAGTGTGACACATTCCAGGAGTGGGTGATGGTCATGTGTCTCAGTTTCACAGAGGACACAGAGACATTCTGTGCCTGGACAAGTAACAGGAGCAACCACCCAGACAGGGCACACCCATTCTTTGGGGTAGGATCTGTGGGGTCTTGTAGCTAAGCTTACAAAGTAGTTTTGGGTAAGATCAGAAGTAGTTTTGGGTAAGATCAGGTTAGGTTACAGAGAGAGGAAAAGGAAGAAACTGAATTTAGAGGTAGAGTTGGAAAGGTCTACTAAAAGGTTTTTTAGCATAGCTACTTGGACCAGTCCAAAGAACGCACTATCTGCTTGAAACTTTCACAGAATATCAATCTTATTTATCCTTAAATTCTAAAGAATGTTACCCCAAAGCTCACTATTTCAGAAGGGGAAGACTTCCTGGAATTACCCAAAGTCCCAGATGTTTTCCTTTGCAATCTTAAATGAATAATCTCCAAAATCTATTCAGATGTTCTTAGCACTATTTTTTTCAACTTAATGTCCCATTAAAAGACTGAAGTGGGACTGCGGCCAATTAATACATTTCCTATAATGATTACATTTCATATGATAAACTATTTCATATAATGAAACTTCATTCTTCTCCGTGTAATAAATTCTTTGGATGCTGTTTTTTAGCGGTTTTTATGGCTGCATTTTCCCTTTAGAAATCTTTCAAGGTAACAGAACCTACAAACAATACTAAACACAAGACAAAGATTTTCCAACATTTTACAAGAAACAAAAACATAGAACAAACACATTTTCTAGTCTTTTTTTTCAATTTGCACTAGGAACCCAATTAGCCAAAACAAAATACCAGATGAATTGTAGATTTATATCAGATAGCCCTCCACAGAGAGCTGCTTAGTCATTCTCTTATCAGGAGCAACCCCTGGTCCCACACTACCAAAAGCCAATTCAAGGGGAAAACAACAGGTGTCTTACTTACTACTACTGGAACTATTCCCTCATAATCCCTGAGAAAAAACTTGAAAAAAAATTAAAATTTCAGTCTTAATGCTAAACCATTCCAAACTCAGAGGAAAACTTAAATTTCAGACTAAATGACCCCAATATCTGGGGCAAACAATCCCAAACTAAACGTTACCCTGGCTCAGAAAAAAATAGGGATTGAGAACAGGAGGCTAGCCTTCCATGAAAAAGATGCTTGGTGAAAGGGGAGTCTTTCTGGAACACTGTCAACCAGGCTGGCTTCACCAAAAAAATGTAGTGAATATGTAAAGAATGGACAAAATAAACATGATCAAAAACTGAACAAGCAATTTTAAAGAAAAAATGCAAATTACCTACTACTATGTGGGGAAATATACTTTACATCTATAATCCTTAATCCAAATCACTAATAATTAGAAAGATTTTCTGATTAGTATAGGTGATAAAATGAGCATCACAAATATTGTAGAGAATTTATTTTCCTCAACTGTGTATTTGAACTTTGTATTTGACTGTGCAACATGGGAAACACTGGTACAGGACTGCTTAGCATGGAGTGCCCACATAAGAAGGTGCTCTATGAGCTAAGTATAATTGAGACAGCACAAAGTAAACACAGGATGCACAAATTTAGGATATCCACCCCAAATATTCATACGGACTATCTGTGCCCAACCTCTGGTAGAGCATTCTGAGCTCCTATTGGTTTAATCAGCCACAGTCAAACTCACTGAAATTTCAATTTACAATGGTTTTGTCATTTTGGTTCTCTTTGAAGATGAAGAACAATCATAACTATTTGTTAGAAGAGGTTTTTTTCTCCCTCTTTCATCTGGGAGAGGGCAGATCAGCAGGAGAGGAAAATGTTAAAAAAAAAAAAAAGTTTAAGCAAAAATGCTCCAAATCAATAATTAGACAAATGCAAATTAAATCAACTCTCAGGCTCTACCTCATCCATAAGCATTTGACAAAGAAAAAAAGTGTAGAAAAGGCAATATGAAAATATACACATTAATTAATTCACTATTGGTGAAGCTGTGAGACCCCCTACTACATCAGAAATTGGGTATATTCTTTGACTCAGTGATACCAGTGGAGGGCATATTCCCTTAAAGAAAGGAAAAGGAACCAAGTGTACAAAAATATTGTTACCAGCTCCTTTTGTTATATCAAAGAACTGGGAAGTAAGATGTGATGTCCTACAATAAGGCAACAAGTGAACAAATTTTGGTATGTGAATGTTAGAGCAATAATACACCATAAAACAGGCAATTTCAGTGAAAAGCAGGACGAGTAGCCTGGACGATGCAGACTACAGGGAGTAACTGATAATAACAACATTACGAAGGTCAACATCTTGGCAAGGTATCATACCTCTTATCGTTGTAATTATCAACCACTGCGTCAGGAACTTAAATCAGGATCTCTACAAGCTGCCTGAGATGAGATGGATATAAGATGTAGAATACAAAGTACACTTTGGGAAATGGACACTGTGGCAATTTCTTTTCCTTGACTATGCGTTTTCTCTACAAATATTTTGTTTGTTGATTTTTTCAATTTGGGATAGGAGAGTATAGCAGTGGCATTGGGATAGGGGTAGGATCAGAATCGGATTTCCCTCCAAATCTCAAAATAATAAAGAAGAAAATTGATGAATTGTAATAATATATAACAATATAATAATAGCAATATGCAACAAAGGCCAGGAGGAATGAGAATATTTGAATATCATGTGGAATTTTTTATTACTTAAAAAAGTCAAGCATTATGCATATTGGAACTTATTTCACATATAATCCTTTCATAGTGCATATAAAATGTGCATTTCCTTTCACACTTGTGAATTTCAAAATTTTTAAAAAATCAAATATTGGTTTTCTTTTTGTCATTTTCACAAAATTCACAAAAATGACAAGATATGACAAAATTATTTTCATATTTTATTATCAATGCTTTGGAAATTTTGTTTTCATGTGGCATTTATTGTTGTCAGGACTTTGGAAAACTTCCTATTCTTTCACCACTCTTCTGTTGGCAATGGTTCCAGGTACACATGGTGGAAATGCTCTCAATATCTTGGATATATGTTCCCTGCCTTTGTCATGTAGTCATCTTAGTTCTACTAATAGTTTTCAAAATGAGGGTTTTTACCTGTCACTGGTACCATGTTCAGAATCATACTGAGATTGAGTTGTCACAGGTCAGCTCAATGTTGCAACAGAAGTCCACCTACATCTTCCAAATACAAAGTTGTTGGTAGATAAGGCAGCAGTGGAAGAACCTCAGTAAATTTAAAGTTCTCCATCTCAAAGCTCTCTTACCTTTTCCTTTTTTTCTCAGAGGTCCCACTTCTGAGCACTTTCCTCTGTGAAAAAATGACCAATACTTTCTTCCCTCTCTACATACCCTTAGATTTTCCCTTCCTCTTGAGGTTTTGGGATCCAGTTCTCCACATTAATGTCACATGCCCTACAAAGAAACCCACCTCCACCTACCTCTCCCTGGATCTTTTTTTTATTTAAAATATTACAGATTTATTTAAAATTTGATTCTCCAACTTGAGTGTGCAAATAAAAACTCCAATAAAAAGGTTCATTTTACTTTGTAGTATACAAATATACAAAACAGAAATTAGCTTAAATTTATGTTACATATTTATTTGGTAAAAAACTAGAAAAAAACATTTGTTCTACTTAAGGCATATTTGAGGATCAACCATTGTACAAATTATTGCACACTCAAACCACAGAGCATTATAGTATAGGCTGCATAAATTTTTAAAGAAATGAACGGGGGAGTGAAGAAGGAGAGCTAAGATGACTGAGTAACAGCACAGACTTTCTAGAGCACTGCCTCCACACCCAGCCAAACACCTGTAAAAATGACTCTAAGCAAATTCTGGACCTGCAGAACCCAGAGAATGATGGAGTGAAGCAAATCTCCAACCTAACACAGCCTGGAAGGTACTGGGAAGTGTCTATAGTGCCATGCAAGGGGCAGGGCACTGTCCAACGTGGGCTGAGCTGGCCCAGACAGAACCTGGGCAGGCCTTGGGAAGACAGAATCTCTCGTACCTACGGCAGTTTCCAGACTTCAGTACCCCAAAACGCTGAGGACAAATTGGAAGGTCAGTGGTAAAAACCAGTGGGACCAGTGCAGAACAGTGGAGTGCAAAAATTGGGAAGAGAAATGAATAATGCAAGAAAATCATGAAAAACGAGTCAACTGCTTGCTAAAGGAGACCCAAAAAAATGCTGAAGAAAATAATAAAATAGACTATCTGAAAGGGCAAAAGAGATCCAAAAAACCAATGAGGAGAAGAATGTCCTAAAAACCAGAATTGGCCAGATGGAAAAGGAGATCCAAAAGCTCACTGAAGAAAATAATTCCTTAAAGACCAGAATGGAGCAGATGGAAGCTAATGACTCTATGAAAAATCAAGAAATTATAAAAAAAAAAAACATAGGAATGAAAATATACCAGACAATGTGAAATAACTCATTGGAAAAACAAGTGACCTGGAAAACAAATCCAGAAGAGACAACTTAAAAATTATGGGACTACCTGAAAGCCATAATCAAAAAAAGAGCCTAGATTCATCTTTCATGAAATTATCAAGGAAAACTGCCCTGGTATTCTAGAACCAGAGAGTAAAATAAATATAGGAAGAATCAACCAATCACCTCATGAAACAGATGTAAAAAGAAAAATGCCTAGGAATATTGTAGCCAAATTCCAGAGTTCCCAGGTCAAGGAGAAAATATTGCAAACAGCCAGAAAGAAACAATTCAAGTATTGTGGAAATCCAATCAGGACAACACAAGATCTAGTAGCTTCTACGTTAAAGGGTCAAAGGGCTTGGAATATGATATTCCAGAAGTTAAAGAAGCTAGATTAAAACCAAGAATCACCTACCCAGAAAAACTGAGTATAATACTTCAAGGGGAAAAATGGTCATTCAGTGAAATACTTTCAAACACTCTTGATAAAAACACTAGAGCTGAATAGAAAATTTGACTTTTAAACATGAGAATCAAAAGAAACATGAAAAGGTAAACAGGAAAGAGAAATCAAAAGGGACTTACTAAAGTTGAACAGTTACATTCCTTCATGGAGTGATAGTATTTGTAACTCTTGAGACTTTTCTCAGTATTTGGGTAGTTGGAAGGATTACATATATATAGATAGAGGGCACAGGGTGAGTTGAATAGGAAGGGATGATACCTAGAAACATAAAATTAAAGGGTGAGAGGAATATATTGAGAGAATAAAGGAATGGGACAAATTATCTCTCATAAAAGGGGCAAGAAAAAACTGTTTCAATGAAGAGGAAAGGGAGGAAGGTGAGAGGGAAAAAGTGAACCTTAATCTTATCACATTTGCTTTAAAGAGGGAATAACATGCTCACTCAGTTTGGTATGAAAATCTATCTTACATTATGGGAAAGTAGGGGAGAAGGGAATAATTGGGGGGATGATAGAAAAGAGGGAAAATGGGAGGAGATAATTAGAAGTAAACACTTTTGAGGAGGGACAAGGTCAAGAGAATAGAATAAATGGGGGGGCAGGATAGGATGGAGGGAATGTGTCTTTCATAACATGACTTTTATGGAAGTCTTTTGCATAACTACACATGTATAACCTATATTGAGTTGCTTGCCTTCTCAGTAAGGATGGGTGGGAAAGGAGGAAAAGAAGTTGGAACTTAAATTTTTAAAAGTGAATGTTAAAAATAGTTTTTACATGTAACTGGGAAATAAGAAATACAGGTAATGGGGTATGGAAATCTATTTTGCCCTACAAGAAAACAGAAGAGATGGGGATAAAGGAAGGGAGGGGTGTGATAGAAGGGAAGACAGATTGGGGGAAGCAGTACTCAGAATCCATGGGGTCTTGGGGTGGGGGGAGGGGAGAGATGGGGAGAAAATTTAGAACTCAAAATCTTGTGGTAATCAATGTTGAAAACTAAAAATAAATAAATTTTAAAAGAAGGAATAAACCAGATTTATTTACCCGACTTAGGTCATAAATGGAGAATGGGAGACAAAATACATTTACTTTTCAAATATGCAGCAGTTTGAGAACTCGGGCTTCCTTTTGTTGGTACCTTTAGAAGCATCAGTCACTAAGCACCATAGACTTTTGCAATATTTTTTGTACCTGAAATTCTTCCTCTATTAACATAGTAATGGCTTCAAAAATACAAGATGAGCTTTATATTTGTATTGGATTGAAACACAATTCAAAGGAATGTAAACTCCCTTCCTTTATACACAGCCTGTTATGGGGCAAATCCCTTGACCTATAATTGAGCTAAGTACATTGTAGAATGGTCCGGGTGTAACTTATTGCCAAAATTTGAGGTGTGGACATGTCACGGGCTTAATGGAGTGTATGTAAGGTGGGACATTAGATTCATTATTCTATTGGGAAGGAGTCTACATCCATCATACTATTTAGGGATTATTCCCGTAGTTGGAAAGCTCTACAGTTGTAGTATACATGGTCTGGAGTGTTACTTTAGCTAACCAGAGTAACTCAAACCTTAGCTCTGCAGCTGATGAGCTGTGCAAAAACAAAAATACTAAGTGACAATTTTATCGGGATACTGATTCTAAAACACCACCTAATACTCTTGTGCAAAGAATGGGAGCTTGGTACTACAGAAGCTGAGGGTTGCAGGAAGTCTTACAGAAAAGGAAACTGTGGGTTGGGAGATGTTACCTCCTTCATATCAAGCACTGACAATGACTTCATCAACAATTACCACCGCCCTTTCCCCAGATATTCTCATAAGAATCTGCACAAACATAACCACAAAAATTGAGAATGTGGATTGCATTGCTAGCCTGAACAGGGGAGTTCAGGGGAGTGTTCCAAATTTTCTGCGAGAAACATTTTAAGAAAATAACTTGGTCACTAATAGGTTTTGACCTTGGAAGTATGTGAAAAAAAACTACCCATAATTGGGATACCTTGAAATGATGTCATTTCCTAAAGCTGTTACTGATGGAAATAATATACTGACCTTTCCGACCTCAGTTTGTCCAGACTATTTGTGTTCACCAAGTGTCATCACTAATTGGAACCAATCCCATTCTGCTGAGAATGCCAGAGTCTAGGTGAATTAACGAGGGGGCCATGGAATAGACAGTTTGTATGATAAAAAACATGTATGCCAGCTACTTTTCTTTTTACTATATTGTTCTCTTTGTAAATGAGGGTAAGAATACTGAGAAGATGTGACAACAACAAAAAAATCTTTGTAGTAAATTTCTGTGACAAAGGTCTGATATTCAAGATATATAAAAACCTGATTAAAATACATAAGGATGAGAGATATCTTCAATAGACAAGGCTGAAATATATGAAGGGTCAGCTCTCAAAGAGAGATTTCCAAAATATAAAAAGTCATATAAAAAAGTCCCAAATCTCCTATAGTAAGAAAAATGCAAGTTAAAACTTCCAATTCACAGCCATAAAATAAGCATATGATGGAAAAAAAAGTTTGGAAGGTATGTAATTTGGTCTTTCCACTTGTTTTTGTTTTGTTTTAAACTTTTCCCCCAGTTACCTGCAAAAATAATTTTTTAACACGTTTCTTAAAATTGAGTTCCAAATTTTCTCCTCAACTCTCCCCCTTCTTGAGCATATTTTGCGAATATATGTGCAGACCTGCAAACTGTATTTCTCATTTCACGTTATGAAAGAAAACACAGAACCAAGAAAAAATCCCAAGAAAATAAAGTAAAAAAAAAAATGTTTCAACCTGTAATCAGGTTTCAACTGTTCTTTCTCTGGAGGTGGATAGCCTTTTTTTTTCCATTATAAGTCCTTCAGAATTGTCTATGATAATTGTATAGCTGAGAATAGTTAAATCACTTTCAGCTGATCACCATACAATATTACTGTGACTGTGTTCACTGTTCTCCTGGTTCTTCTCATTTCACTTTGCATCAATACATGTGAATCTTTCCAGATTTTTCTGAAATCTGCCTGCTCATCATTTCTTATAACACAATGGTATTTCATCAATCCAAAACTTGGCCAGCTACTCCCCAACTGATTGAAATGTTCTCAACTTCCAATTCTTTGCCACCACTAAAGGAACTGCTATAAGTACTTTTTTAAATATAGGTCCTTTTCCTTTTTTTATCTCTTTGGGATATAAACCTAGTAGGACTATTGCTGGGTCAAAAGTTATGCAGTTTCATAGCCCTTGGAGCACTGTTCCAAATTGCTCTACAGAATGGTTGAATCAGTGCATAACTCATGTTTCAATTTCCCACATCCCCTCTAACATTTGTCATTTTCCTTTTGTCATATTAGTTAATCTGACAGGTGTACAGTGGTACCCCAGAATCATAATTTACATTTCCATAATCAATAGTAATTTAGAGAATTTTTAAAAATAATTATAAATAGCTTTGATTCCTTTGTCTGAAAACTGCATGTTCACATCCTTTGACTTAACTGAAGAATGGTTCTTATTTGGATAAATTTGACTCAGTTCTCCAAAAATCTGAAAAATGAGGCCATTAGCAGAGAAACTTGCTATAATTTTTTTCAGTTATGATTATTTCCCTCCATAACATTTTCCCCATTTATCCTACTCTTTCCTTTCAAACTGTTCCTCCTCAAAAGTGCTTTGCTTCTGACTACTCCCACAATCCACCCATCCATCCACAAGTTTCCACACACAATTATCTCCTTCCCCTCTTCCTTTCCTACAGGATAAGACAGATTTATATATCAAACTAAATGTATATGTTGCTCCTTCTGATAAGCCTAAGGTTCATTCACTCCTCCCATACCCTAATCTTCCCCCTCACTCTATAAAATCTTTTTCACACTTCTATTTTTGTGAGGTATTTAGCCAATTCTACCTTTCCCCTTTTCTCAGTGCATTCTTCTTTCCTCACCCCTTATTTTTTTTTTAGATAATCATCTCATCATATTCAACTCATATCTGTGCCCTTTTTCTATGTCTACACATTCTAACTGCCCTAATGAGAAAGTTCTTAAGAGTTACAAGTATCACCTTCCCTTATAGGAATATAAACAGCTTAACCTTATTGAATTCCTTATGATTTCTCTTTCCTGATTACCTTTTTATGACCCTCTTGAGTCTTGTATTTGAAAATCAAATTTCCTATTCAGCTCTGGTCCTCTCATCAGAAATACTTGAAAGTCCTCTATTTCATTGAAAATCCATTTTCCCCCATGAAAGAATATACTCAATTTTGTTGGATAGGTTATTCTTGATTATAATACCAACTCCTTTGCCCTCTGGAATATCATATTCAAAGCCCTCTGATACTTTCATGTAAAAGCATATAAATCCTGACTATGACTCCACAAAATTTAAATTGTTTCTTTCTGGCTGCTTGCAATATTTTCTCCTTGACCTAGGAGCACTATAATTTGACTATAATATTCCTGGAAGTTTTTATTTGAGATCTCTTTCAAGAGGTGATGGGTGGATTCTTTCAATTTCTATTTTACCCTCTGGTTACTAAATATCAGGCCAGTTTTTCTTGATTAGTTCTTGAAAGATGATGTCTAGGATTATTTTTTTTTTATCATGCCTTTCAGCTAGTGCAGTAACTTATCTCTCTATTTTCCAAGTCAGTTGCTTTTTTAAAGAGATATTTCACATTTTTCCAATTTTTTCATTAATTTTATTTTGTTTTATTGCTTGTTGCTTCATAGAGACATTCATTTTCACTTGTTTAAGTCTAATGTTTAAAGCATTATCTTCTTCTGTGAGTTTTTATATCTCCTTTTCCATTAGACAAATTCCACTTTTTAAGAAGCTCTTCAGTGAATTTTTGTGTCTTTTTTCCATTTAGCTAATTGTGTTTTTGGGCATTCTCTTCGTTTGATTTTTGTGCTTCTTTTACCGTTTGGCATATTTTGTTTTTTTGTGGGGTTTTTTGTTGTTGTTGTTAGTAGCTTCCACCATTTATTAATTCATTAGTAGCTTCTGCCATTTACTACTACCATGTTGATTTAATACAGCTGCTGGGGCTTGCCCATGGTGCTCTTGATATACAATGCCTTCACATTTTGCCAGTTTTTCTTCAGCAGAGAAATCAGGAAACTGACAGCAAATGGATGTTGCAGACAAGCTAATCATCTGACAATTTCACATGACCAAAAGTCACTGCCAAACAAAGCACCTTCTTCATCTGGAACTTGATAGATTTACTCTCATCAGCCTGTTACCATACTCTCACCATGGGTGAGCAGAGATGAAAACTTGCCAGTTTTGTTCAGGTCAGGGATGAGGATTCGAGAATTTGTTTGAACAAGGACTCAAGAGGCCATAAAGGCATCATATTTTTTAGGCAGTTTCTTGACCAATTTCTTGTTTTTATTCAACTTCTTCAGGGTTTTGAAGATTTCTATAGCCTTGGCTTCATCACAGTACTGCTGGTCTCCCAGCACACACAGAAATTTAGGGTGGGGTGTGGATTTGAACCTGATGATGCCAGAGAAATATTTGTCCCTTGGGGATCGTAGTTCTTCAGATTGATCTGCAGCTCCAGTTTCCAAAAATTTTCTTTGTTTACACTGGGTTCCATGCAGGACCTCCTGCACAGCTTCATAGAGTGTGTCATGAGGGACTTTCCTACTCATGTCTGCTTACTGGTCACAAGCCATGAAAAAAATATACTCTGGTTTTTAAGAAGTTATTTTCTTCTGTATGGTTTTTTTTTTGTGCTTCCTTTACCAAGCTGTTGACTTTTTTTCATGATCATCTTGCATCACTAGCATTTCTCATCCCAATTTTTGCTCTACCTCTTATGTGATTTTTAAAAAATCCCTTTTAAGCTCTTCCAGGAACTTTTGACCTGAAATCAATTCCCATTACTCTTTGATGTAGTAGCTGTGACTCTGTTGTCTTCTTTCAAGTTTGTTTTCATCTTCCCTTTCATCTTTCATCATGGTAACTTTCTATAGTCAAGAGCTTTTTTTGTTGTTTCCTCATTTCCCCAGCCTATTTCCAAGTTTTTAACTTTCTATTAAAGTTGGGTTTTGCTCCTAGATTGGAAGATGCAATGTCTCAAACATGAATTTTTTGTGTAGCTATTTGCAACCAGTTTTGGGGATTTTAAATTTTCAGTTGTTCCAAGCTGGTATGATTTAAGGAGAGATGTGTTTACTACTCTCCCGGCCTGTTAGCAACCACAAACTCTTTTATGTCCTGCCAGGAATTCTGAGGACTAATGACAAACATTAGGATTTCAGAGAAAAATTCATTATAGTGTTTTAGGCAGTGTGAAATCTGGAAAACTTAATGAAGTCTCCTTTGTTGAGAGGTCTAATGAAGTCTGTGCTACAGCTGGGTACCTTCCCTTGTTCAAAAGATCCCTAAGTTTTATCTCCAGAATGATTCATCCAATGGACGGAGCTCAAATATGAGCTCTAGTTAAAGCCCTTCCCACAACTATTGCTTTTATATGCCACCATTCCAGTATGAATATTCTTCTCCATAGGAAAACACATCCTCCTTGTGTACATTCTTAAAGCTTCTCTCCATGGAATCCTCTGATATAAAGAGATGACCTCAGGCTGAAGACCTTTCACACCGAGTCCTCATGAAGCTGCTCTTCAGAATTAATTTTCTAATATTGAACAAGTTCTGAACTCCATTTGAATACCTTTCCTCATTGATAAGTGATAATATTTCTATGATATGAATTTTCTGGTGAGGAATAAGAAGCAAAGGCTTCAGCACACTATTATCCTAAGATTTATCTCCACTGTGAATTCTCCTTAAATAATCTGAGTGGTAACTAAAAGCTGTCATGTATATGACATTCATTAGGTTTCTCTTCAGTGTGTATTCTCTGATGTATGACAAAATTGGTCCTCTGTGTAAAAGCTTTTTCACACTGACTGCCTACAAAAGGTTTCTTTTGAGTGTGGATTCGCTGATGCCTACTAAGACTGGAGCTGTATCTGAAAGTCTTTCCACACTGATTACATTCAAAAGGGTTCTCTCCAGTGTGGATTCTCTGATGTGTAGCAAAATGGGACCTCTGTGTAAAAGCTTTTCCGCACTGATTACATTGAAAAGGTTTCTCTCCAGTGTGGATTCGCTGATGTATAGCAAGATAGCTCTTTGTGAAAGCCTTTCCACATTGTTCACATTCATAAAATTTCTCTCCAGTGTGGATTCCTCTGTGTCTAGAAAGACTGGATCTCTTTGTGAAATTCTTTCCACAATGATCACATTCAAAAAGTCTCCCTCCAGTGTGGATTCTCTGATGTGCAGCAAGACTAGAGCTCTTTCTGAAAGTCTTTTCACACTGATTACATTCATAAGGTTTCTCTCCAGAGTGGATTCTCTGATGTGTAGCAAAATTGGCCCTCTGTATAAAAACCTTTCCACATTGATTACCTTCAAAAGGTTTCTCTCGAGTGTGGATTCGTTGATGCCTACCAAGACTGGAGCTGTACCTGAAAGTCTTTCCACACTGATTACATTCAAAAGGGTTCTCTCCAGTGTGGATTCTCTGATGTGTAGCAAAATTGGCCCTTTGTGTAAAAGCCTTTCCACACTGATTACATTGAAAAGGTTTCTCTCCAGTGTGGATTCGCTGATGTATAGCAAGATAGCTCTTTGTGAAAGCCTTTCCACATTGTTCACATTCGTAAAATTTCTCTCCAGTGTGGATTATTTGGTGTCTAGCAAGACTGGAGCTCTTTGTGAAAATCTTTCCACACTGATCACATTCAAAAAGTCTCCCTCCAGTGTGGATTCTCTGATGTGCAGCAAGACTAGAGCTCTTTCTGAAAGCCTTTTCACACTGACTACATTCATAAGGTTTCTCTCCAGAGTGAATTCTCTGATGTGTAGCAAAATGAGATCTCTGAATAAAAGCCTTTCCACATTGATTACATTCAAAAGGTTTTTTTCCAGTGTGGATTCGCTGATGTATGGCAAGATAGCTCTTTGTGAAAGCCTTTCCACATTGTTCACATTCATAAAATTTCTCTCCAGTGTGAATTCTTTGGTGTATGGCAAGACTGGACCTCTTTGTAAAAATCTTCCCACACTGATCACATTCATAAAGTTTCTCTCTAGTGTGGATTCTCTGATGCCTGCCAAGATGGGAGCTGTATCTGAAAGTCTTTCCACATTGATTACATTCAAAAGGTTTCTCTCCAGTGTGGATTCTCTGATGGCGAATAAAGAGTGATTTGTAGCAGAAACCCTTCCCACATTCATTACATTCATAAAACTTCTCTCCATTATGAATCTTCTGATGTTTAATAAGATCTGAGTTCCAATCAAAGGCCTTTCCACACTGATCACATGCATATGTTTTCATTCCAGTAACAAATCTAGGATGATAAGGAAGAGATAAATCATGGGATAAGGTTGTTTCACAAACATTATATTCATCAGGCTCCTTTATAATGTGAAGTTCTGGATGAACTATAAGGTTAGAGTTTTGCTTGAAGACGTTTCCACCTTTATTACTTACATAAAGCATTTCTCCAGTATTCTTCTTGATGACACCTGAACTCCAGTTAATGGTCATTTTCTGTTTATTACCTTGATACATTTGCATTTCAGGAGGCTTCTTTAGGGGCTGAAAAAGCTCTACTTGTTCAGGAAAGCATTTGCTATATCTACTATCCTGAAGACAGTCATATTCTGAGGTCATTTTTTTACAATGATTTAGGACTGAACACTGTCTCACTCTCTTTTCAATTTCATCAACTTCACAGTGACTCTTCGGATTTTTATCCACTTTCATATTAGAGTTGTGGATTTCTCTCAAATAGAAGTCACATGGCCCATCACGCATAAAGCTTTGCTGGCCAGATTCTTCCACAAAAATTCTCAGCTTTGTAGTTGTCTCATTCACTTCAAACTTGGTCTCTGCATCTGAAGAAAAAAAACAAACAGGCACATACAATGAAAGGCAGACATACATGTATTATGTTCGTTCCCCTGGTGGCAGAAAATAAACTGATCTATATCCTATTTCCCCATTTCAAAAGAAGAGTTTTCAAACTTAAACAGGCAGAACCAAAGTTTGGAAACACCACTTGGTGACATCCAATGAGAGTTTATTTTAGAAAGAGCTTCACATACAATAATATTGCATCCTCACAACAAACCTGTGACATAGGCTGACCCAGCAAGTTACCTGGCCACTGTCCTCATAACTGATACTAAAATTCAAACCCTGTGACTGATTGTGATCTTTCCACAGTACCTGAGGGGTTTTCTCCACTTCATTTTCTATCTTTTCTCCAAATGCCTGTTGTCTATACTCTTAATATTGTCTATCTCAAGTTATTTCCCTGCTATTCTGTACTGACTAGTATGGATGCACTAGTCATTCTTGGAAAAAATCCATATGCTAAATTGAGAAAGAGATTTACTCTTCTTAACTATTATGCAATAATTCTCAGTGTTACATCCAACTTTTCTTCTTTTCTACTTACATCTAGAGATACACTAAACATTAATATAAATTTATTATCACATAAAATGTTGTGAATCATAGCATATAAAATGTATTGTGAATCCATTATCTTTCTGTCAGGAAGCAAACAGCATGACTCATTATTGGTCCTCTAGCACCATGACCCATTTAGTGGTTCATAGAACCTTTGGAGACTCATGATGATGTCCAAGGGGTTTCAGGCAAAAATTACTTAATGGCATTTTAAGTAGTAAAGAACTGTTCAGTTTTGTTGCCAATATATTATTTTTCCCCTGGGACAAGAAGTATATACATGTTTGAGGTATAATAGGTTTCTTTGTGCAGTGATTCTAAATCATTCTAAATCTAAATTCTAAATCATCATGATGAGACAGAAGATGTCTTTGATGTTCATGCAGTGATTCCATCAAACTCAGACCACAGCTAAGTACAACATTTTGTTTGTTTCTCACCCTACCCTCCAATTATATCCACACTGCCATAAAAGACTGACATACAAGTGCAAAACAATTCCCAGGGAATGATCACAGGTATCTATCTACATTATCCTCAATTGCCTTCTTTACACTGCACCAGAATAGCTGCCTCAGTCCAAGGTTACCTTGTCTATCAGTGCTGTAATCACCACATCATGAAGTTGTGCATGTTTGAATTCTTCCAAAACAGAGAGTAGGGTTTTTGAAAAACATGATCACTAGGCATACACATTACAAGCCATCTTGAATCCCCATGGACCATCACACACATTCTACAAAAGCATTCCTTCCACTGTGTCTCATCTCACTGTTAAGGCTACTTTCTGATTTGAATTTAACTTCTCTCATGAGAGAAGATATCTAGCAAATTTTCAAAGGAATTGGTTGGCAACTCCAGTCACTCTTTCCACAGAGTTTCTGTAAGAGTCTGGCCAGTGACATGGTGGTAGAAAGAGGAAAATTAGATCTGAAGAGTTCTTTCTTTAGAAAGATTTTTTTGACATATAAAAATGGCTTATTAAACATCAAAGCAATACCTGCAATGGAACTTCAAGTACATTTGCAATTTAATACGCTACTTGTCATTAGCCAATAGAAAACTCAATCTTTTACATAATAGCTAACTATTCATTTTGTTGAGTGGTGAAAAGGCTAAAAACAATTAATTTCCATCTCTCAACAAGAGAGCTTGTAAAATTACCCAAACTATATTTAAAATGTTTCCTCACACATGGATAAAAGAAAATGGTGCTGGCCAGTTCTTCTTAAGGTAAGTAGACTGTTCCACAGACCTTCCCTCTCAGCCTGCCACTTCCACAGCTTTGTGGTCTCTTGACTGGAGTTGCTTCTAATGCCTGGGATACCACAGCCAGAGTGACTTCATTGCCTCAGGCAAAGGACCCCTGTTCCTTTGGGAGTTACCCCTAGGGAGGTGAATATGCATGATGCAACTTATGTAAAGTGGAACTGACTGCACATCCGTTAGCACAGTGGATAGAGAGATGGGCCTAGGAGCCTGCAAGTGCCAAATTAAAATCCTACCTCAGAAGGTTAACAATACTATGTCCCTGGGAATTCACTTAACCTCTAACTGCCTGTTTCCTCACTGTAAAATGAAGAATGCAAATGTAAAATTCCTCCACTGTAATATGGAGATAATAACAGTACCTACCTCTCAGCACTGTTGTGAAAATCAAATGAAATTATTGGTGTAAAGAACTTAGCCCAATAATAGGTACAAAGCAAACAAACGGAAAAGCTAGTTATACTTCAGCCATCATTATTAAAGCAACTTGATACAGAAACCAAATGCTACAAACTTTTATCCAGAGAAAAAGGTCCAACTGTAAAATTAATTTCATGTATTATGTTATAGTTGATATTTTCCAAACTGTAACCTAACTGACTAAAAATGCTGTTCCTATTCAACATTTATAAGATGAATTTGAAAGGAACTCTTGCGGTTAACAGTAAGCATGAAGTCTTACTGGATTTAAAAAAAAAATTATCACAGAAAGCCCCAGAGTAAATTTTTATAATTTGAAGTAGAATAAAATGTTATTATTTTATAACTGCACAGGGGAATGAAAGCAATAATTTGGATCTTTGCCGAGTAAAAGTCATCCAAGTTATAGCAATATTTAGATGTATAAATTAAAAATGTTATGATATGCAGAATAAATGACTGGGGTGGGGGAGGGAAGCTTCACAACAAGCTCCTTTTGTTCTTGAAATAAGTTTTAAGAAGGATTAGGGAACTACTGCTCTGGAGTCCTGCTTTTCCAGGACACAGATGAGTGTTGCTACAGTACAGACTCTTCTTGTTCTGGTCATTTCTACATCAGTTAAGATAACTCATGACAAGTTTCTCTTCACTGTGCCTTTCATCACTTCCTAATGCTCCAAAACCTTCCATTATATTCTTGGACCATGATTTCTTTAGTCCTGTCCAAATACATAGATACTATCTTTGTTCCCAGATATTTGTAATAATAAAAAAGCATAAATAAAACAATTTCTCCTTGATTCTGAAAAAAAGCCTCACATGATCCATTCATTCCCCATTAAATAATGACCTGTATCCTTTCTTCCTTTCACGGCTAAATATCTAGAGAGGCCCATCTACAATTAGTGTTTCACACTCCTTTTGACTTTCTCAGTTCAAAACTGCATTCCATCATTGTTCAACTGAAACTGCTCTCTGAAAAGTTACCAATATCTCCTAATTGCTAATTCCATTGAGTTTTCTTCCTCAATCTTCATCCTTCTTGACCTCTCCGCAGCTTTTGACATAGTCTATTATTCCCTTTTCCTCTCTAGGTTTCGGAGACAATACTTTCTCGTGGTACCCCTCCTACAAGGTCCAAAACTAAACTCATCACCAACTTTCCCCAAACCCTCCTGTCTTCTTACTTTTTTATTACAACATAGTGCACCACCTTCCAATCATCCAGACTAATAACCTAGGTGTCACCCATTCATCATCATCTCTCACATTCACATTCACCCGTATTGAACATGATAGAAAGTCATGGTGCTCCTGCCTTTGTAACATCTCTCCAGTACATCCCAACACTGTCTCCCAACATTGACATTTCTTGGTTTAGTCACCAATCACCTTACATCTGACTTCTTTTGCTTGGCTTCACTGAATCAATTCTCTCCCCTACTTACTCAATTCACCACCACCCATCTTCCTAAAAGGCACTTCTGATCATGTTACTGCCTACTCCATAAACTCTTTTGACTCCTCTGCTTAGCTGTTAAAGCCCTCCATCATCTCTCCCTCTCTTACCTCCCCAGTCTTCTTTCACCTTACTCCCTCCTCCATATGTGCAATAATCAAGGGTTCAGGATGCTTTTTTGTTCCTTGACCATGACACTCCATCTTCTGACTCCATATTTCCTGTCTGCCCCTCATGTTCATTCTGGCTTGTCTGAAGTTCCACCTAAAATCCCTCATTCTACAAGAAGTCTTCTGCAATCTTGTTTAGCCTTAGCGCCTTCCCTCTCTTGATTAGCTCCAGTTTATCCTGGATGCAGTGGATCAATATATAGTTGTTTGCATTTTGTCTTACCACTAAACTGGGAAATCCTTGAGAGCAGGCTTATCCCCTGCTCTTATTTATATCCCTGGTACTCAACATAGGGTCTGGAACATAGTAGGTACCTCTTACTCAGTTGAATAAAGTCTAGGAAAGAGTTCATATTGGATTGGATATCCTGATGCTTTCAGGAGAGTTCTATGCCCCAAAGCTCTAAACAATGGTTTCTTAGAGGATCATAGACTTATCACTAGAAGGAAATGGAAATACCAAGGAGTCTGGCTCCTTCTCCTTTGTTATAGAAGAGAAAACTGGGGCTCAGAGGTTCAGTTACTTGCCCAAGATTCCACTGCAGAAATGTGTCTAAAAAGAAATTCCAAATCAAGTTGGCCTGCTCCCAAGTCTAGCACTCCCCCTTCATTACAACACAATGATACCTCTTGTGATAACAGCCCTCATGCACCCACTTTCATCACACTCACTTGGCCAGGAGTTCCTTAGGCCTTTTGGCTCTAGCATCCCTGGTGCTTCCCCTTGATGAAAAGGGGAGATCAGATCTTCTCTAAGAACTGGAAGTCCTGAGAATATAGAATAAATAAGAGATAAGGAAGTAGAGAAATATACAATTTTGTCCATTTGGGGAAATGAGACAATGCAAGCAAGGATCACAAGATGGTTAAGCACACCTCAAGAATGGTTTCAATGGCATTGATCATTGGGATCTTGGAAGGGGGGCAGAGATCATGCAGCCAGCTGGAATTAGAAAATTCCACCTTTATTCTCCTCTTTTACAGAAGGATGGGCACATACCATAGCTTTCATTATCTAGAAATTAGAGGCAGCTCTTACTGCAGTGGTAAGAGGTCTGAACCTGGAGTCAAAAAAAAGGAGAGTCCAAAGCAGCCTCAGTCACATGGTAGCTGGGTGCCCTGGAAGGTTATGCAACCTCTGTTGGCCTCACTTCTATCAACTATGAAATGGAATAATAATAGTACCAAACTCATAGGGTTGTTGTGAGGATCAAATTAGAATAACCAGGCAGGATTAGGAGCAAGGAGCTACAGACTGATGCCTGTTAACAAGAAGATTTCTAAAGTCTTGATCCATCCCAAAGAGGAAGGGGTTGCCTTGAACGGCAGAGGGTTCCCTTCACTGTCCATTGTCAGGGAAAAGCTGCTTAAGCTATCTTCAGAGACAAAATTCATATCCAATTTGAAGATAACCTCTGAAATTAGCTCCAAATCTGAGATTCTATAAAACTGGTTTGAGTTTTGACTTCAAGCTCCGCAAAATAAGGAAGAGACAATTTTAGGAGGAACACAGGAAAGTCCCAGCTTCCAATAATGTGATTTAAAGATCTTTCATAGGAAAACAAGGAACTATGAAGACCCTTTGGAATGACCAGCAGTTTTTCCTTTTGAAAAGTGATAAAGGCTGAAACTCTGCACACTAGGGACGGAATGAAGACATTCCTTTGATGGCAGACTCAGTTACCAGAGGAAATGCTCCTTACCCAGGGACAGCAGGTTCTGGACATTCTCCACCATGACATCCTTGTACAGCTCTTTCTGAGAATGTTCCAAGAGACACCACTCCTCATTAGTGAAGTGCACAGCCACATCCTTGAAAGTCACCAACTCCTAAACCATCAAAAGTCACACAATTTGGAGATGAGACTCCAGAATTCAACTAGTCCAATCCTCATCAACTTATAGGAGGAAACTGAAGCACAGAAGGGAATACCCAAAACTATATCACCTTATGAATGTCAGAGCCAACACCTTAAATCATGGTCAATCAGAGTCCAATGAAATGTTTAGAAAAGCATTTTCTGTTTGAAGTGGGAATCATGTTGGATTAATAAAAGCTGAAAACTGTCTTACTAAGAAATGCTTCTCCCTATGGAATCAGGGAGAACCTATGTGCTCTATATGAAAGTCTGTGCGGGACAGAAAGAAGGTGATAAAAAATTCCTCTTTATCGAAGTGCTGTAAGTGATATATTAAGAAAATTCTAAGAAGAGTTTGTAACACGCTGGCAAGTATTATGTATTTTGGGGGAAAACACATTACTAGTCATCACTGGACAGCAAAGGAAAAGGAATTATCTACTTAATTTCTTAAAAGGCTGAAATGAAATCTTATGGAGACAAAAGCATGAAGAAGATTGTTGAGAGGTGTTACTCACAATCTAAACTGAACTGAGTGATACTGGGACTGTTTCCAGCCAAGTGCAGAAGAAATATCTAGTTACACTGACAGCTTAGAATGACACTGGGTGTGATGTGTCATACCCAAAATATCTTGTCTTTCCTTTATGATTTCACTTATTAAGGGAACTTATTCATTCATTTTTATTATTAAGATAGAAAGAATAACTATGACAAGGAGAGTTTGTTCATTTATTAAAAATGTAATATCTTATTAACTGAGTTTAGAGATTAAGCTAATTCATAAGACACTGACAGTATACTTATGAATAATAAATGATCTAAACATAACCCTAGAACTCCACAACATTGGGGATCACGAGTCAAGAGAATGAGTTAAGAGGCAAACTTTTAAACAACACACAAGAGGAAGGTCACATCTAAAAATACTTTGAAACATAGGAGGGGTTAGCTAGTTTTCCCACCTGCTACCCATGTTTGGTCAATTTACTTAGTATCTGATGCTCTTCCTTTTCTAGAATGATATGATTCTCTTTTTGAGAAGTTCTGTTGTTTTGGAGCAATTCTCTTTCCTATGGATAAAAATCCTGTACTTTTTCACCATTTTGATTTCTTATTTAAAAAACTGATTTGTTTTATTTGTAATCTAGATTTCATTTTTAGTTTCCTTCATTTCTATTACTGATCTTTTGAACAATGATTTATTAGTCTTTTCACACTGTGTGAGATTGCCAAGAATTTACGAAACATTACTTTTCCCTGGGCTCTCTCCTGAGGTCGCAATCTGGCATTGTATTGTATTTACTCGTCCTGTGAGCAATCACTATAGAAAGATTGTCCTTTGACTGACTGATTTCCTTTTCCTTTATGGCCCCTGATAAAGGGATTAGGAATAGACTATATGTAACATTTCAATATATCTGACTTCTTTTCTGCACTAAACACAAATGATAAAAAAAAATACTCATTCATTAAGCCATCTGAATGCACAGCAGTTTTGATATTAGTGGTACTCGAGATCTTTTGCACCTACAACCTTCTATAATCTGCAGATGTAGTGATCTTGGTCAAGACATTTTACCAGAGCCTCAGCTGTTCATTTGTAAAATAAGAGTTGGATTTTTAAAAAAATTTTAATATTTTATTTTTTCCAACTACATGTGCAATTACAGAGTTAGATTTGGTGTTTGATAAGCTCCCTTTCTGGTTCTGTTACTTAAAAGTACTCTTTATTTTTATGGAAAGACTTGAGTGTGAGTAAAGGAAAAATCAAATGCTTAGGGAAATAGTTTAACTTAACTTACATTTCGAGTGACTAGTAACTGGTTAACTCGGAACATCAAATGACTTTATTTCTTAAAAAATTTTACTTGTTTTTCAATTTACAAGTATTTATTTTCTCCCATTCCCATTACTCATTCCATTAGCAGGAAAAAAACATCCCAAACCTTTGTAACAAGCAAGACAAATTCCTACATTGTCCATATATGTCCATATATGTCCAGTAAACCCAGAGTTAAAAAGGCAGCTTTTGACCATGGCTCAAGGATCAAGCCTTAACCCCAACTCACTCGGGAGCTCACAGACAGGACCACAAGCCCCCACCCACCTGGCACAGAGTGGATGTAATAACTAAACAGTCATTGTTTCTCTTTGACCCAGGAATCCTGAGGGTCTTCCCTTCTCAGTTTGATTTTTTTTAAATTTTTGTTTAAAGGGGCTATCCCTTGAGTAACTTAAAGAAGCCTATTCATTGACTGGGTGTATCTTAAAGTAAGATTGTGGTAAGACCTAAGCCAGAAAGAGCCAGGGTCTCATATTGCCTCCTGGGCCATTTCCAGTTGTCCTGATGAATATCAGGCCACTGGATCCAGATGGCACAGGAGAAGAAGGTGAGGTAAGTGACCTTGTGCAGCCCTCCCTCACTCAAATCAAAGTCAACTGCAAGTCATGTTATCATCTTGATGCCATGGTGCTCTTCAAGAATGAAGGACAAAAACCACAATTAATATCTAATTGAATCTTTACCTTGCTCCCAACAGAAGCAAGCCTCATTCCTTTTCCATTCCCCCACATCCATCCCTCACTACTATGGGATGAGGACAAGAACTCCCAGTTTCATTTAAGGACAGATATTTCTCACCTAGCTCCACTACCATGGAACTTCTCCATCAGTCTTCATCATTCACTGGGATCATCTTGTGAGAAGTCACAAAGTACTAAATCTTGGTACTAAACCTCATCACTATCCTCTGTGTCTGATTAGGAGGTGGGACTGAGAAGTATAAACCTCCATTTAAAGAGGTCCAGCTCACATCTCCCCATTTCTCAACAGGCTAACTACTTGGGTCTTCTAATTTCACCATGACCTAGTACCTGATGTCTTCTGCCTTCCTCTCTTTGTCAACTTCCTTTTGCGTGTTGACTTTCCCCAATAAAGGATAAGCTCCTTCAGGGAAGGAACCATCTTTCTTTTTCGGTATTTGAATCCCCAGATCATAATATAGTGCTGGGCACATAGTATGAGTTTAATAAATGCCTACTAACCACTAACTAGCCAAACACTCTCATCTGAGTATCTTGCTTCTAATTTTATGTAAAAGCCTTCAGTGAATTAGATATCACATACTTTTTCGATCTTCTGACACCTTACTTCTTGGATCCAATGACACTGTCCTCCATGTTACACCAAGAAGATACTCCATCTCTAGGTTCTGGGCCTTTTCTCTGGGTCTCCAGAATGGCTGGAATTCTCAGTCTCATTTTGGCCTCCTGAGGGCCTTCAAGTCTCAACTAAACTCTCACCTTCTACAGAAAGCCTCTCCCAGCTACCCTTCACTCTAGGGCCTTCCCTTCTATTAATCATATCCCATTAAATGTCTATAGCTTGTCTGTACATATTGGTGCTGTCTCTCCCTTTAGATTGTGAGCTCCTTGAGGGAAGACACTGCTGTTTGCCCCTTTTTGGACACCCACCA
>CM053771.1:14673273-14736040 GCA_028658325.1 Potorous gilbertii | reverse complement strand
GAGGAGGTTCCCACCATTCAAGATATTGTCCCAGGTCAATGGTCCTCCAAGGAATGCAGGATCAGCCTTGGCTGGCTTTGCTGACATAGGAAGAGGCATTCTCTGAGTTTGCTTCAGAGAGAACAAAGAGATTATTCCAAAATTTTATATTAAACATTATCACTACTTTGGACCTGAAAGTTTGGTTAAAAAAAACCAACTGGCTGAATGTATATTGTTTATTCCCTTAAAGCTAGCGGTTACTTGGTCATGGAGCCAGAAAAGCTTCTGATTGAATGTTACAGGAATGACCCAGGCTTAAATCTGTTTTTGAACAATCCAAGGTTGTCTATGTCCTTCAGATTTATGGTCTCCATGAGTGATTAACTATAATTGGATAGGTTGTAAATATTATAAGATAAGAAAGTTAACAAGGTGTTGATTGAAATTACAACTCAGAACATCTGTGTTTTCTTTATCACTAATATAACATATGTCCACAAGACAAAAAAAAAAAGCCCCATTCAAGATAGTTTCTTGGGTTAAGGGTCTCATAAAGTATGCCAAGTCAACCCCATCTGCCCTTGTGAACGTAAGAGTTCTCTGAGTTTACTTCAGAGAACAAGGAGACGGTTAGGTCTAGGCTCTTTTTCTGGTTGATTAATTCAAACTTATTAAAGTCCAAAGATGATATTAAATATTATCACTACATAATTTATGAATATTGGGAGATCCCTGGGGCTGGAGTGTCCTGTCTTCTGAGGGATGATCCCAGACCTCTGAATATCAGAACTGGCCTGGATCTTGGAGATACTCCAGGTAATTAATCTCTTCTCAGTGACTTGCTGAAGGTATCTCTGCCAGCCTGGTCTGAGGCAGGGCTTAGATCCTGGCTCTACTGACTTTGACTATGGCTCCCTGTTCCCAACAAGTGAAGAAGTGTTTAGATGAAGCCTGTAGATAGAGGAGACACGTGGAAGGGAATCTCTGAAGAAGGCACTAGATGCTCAGGATGGAGGGAGAAAACCAGGGCAAGAAAGAAGGGAGGATTTGAGTGCCATCTGGAAGGATGCCAGTGTTGAAGGGCGAAGGGAAGAGCCTTTCAGGCTGTAGGGAGCAGAACTTGGAGATAGTTTTCTGTTTGTCTGAGGGTGGGGAAGGGAACATGTAGGAGCCTGTGTCTGGAAGAGGAGTAATAGAAGGGTTGAGAGGTCTGCTGCTCACTTGGATTCCATCTCAAGGGTCTCATTTTCCAGTTTGAGGAATGAAGGTGTTGGATTAGATGAAATGCTATCTCATTTGTACAGGACATAGGGTTTGTAAAAGCCTTGGTTTCTGTTACAAAGGTCATATTATTATTGGGGAGCGTCAAGTCACTTGCTCAGAATAAACATAATGTCTTGGTGGAATTTGAACTCGGGTCTTCTTTCCTGCTAGGCAAGTGGATGGAGAAGTGGATGGAGCCCCTGGTGTGGAAGACTCATTCTTCCTGAGTTCAAATCTAGTGGCAGACCACTTATTGGTTGTGTGACCCTGGGCAAGTCACCTTACCCTGTTTATTTCAGTTTCCTCCGTGGGGTCATGACACATTGGACTCCACTGAGTGACTCCAACACACATTATTATTGCCATAGAATCAGAAGAATTATTGGAGCTGGAGAAGATCCCAGAGGCCAGGCAATTCTGCTATCTTGAATTCAACATATCTAAAGCAGGAAATATCTTTTCTCCCTCAATGACTTTTTGTATTTACTTAGTTTTTTATTTACTTAATTTTTCCCCTATTGCTTCTAAAAACAGTTTTTTAACTTTTGTTTTTAAAACTTGGAGGTCCAAATTAACCCTTTCCTTCCTTGCCAATCCCCTCATTGAGAAGGCAAGCAACTGCATCTAGGTTATATATATATGTAGTCATGTGAAACATATCCATAATAGTCATGTCATGAATGAAAACATAGACAAAGAACCACAAGAAAAATAAAGAATGTGGAAAAAACCAAAAACTGCTTTGATTAGTATTCAGATACCATCAGTTCTTTCTCTGAGAATGGATAACTTTTTTCATCCTAAGTCCTTCAGAGCTGTCACAGATCCCTGTATTGCTGAGAATAGCCACATCATTCACTGCTGATCACTTTACACTATTGCTGTTGCTTTGTACCCAGTTCATTTCACTTTGCTTCAACACATGTAAATCTTTCCAGGTCTTTCTGAGAGCATCCTGCTCATCATCTCTTATAGTGTAATAGAATTCCATCATAATTACATACCAAATTTAGTCAGCCGTTCCCCAGTTGGTGGGCCTTCCCTCAGCTTGTAATTCTTTACCCCCCAGAAAAGAGCTGCTATAAAGATTGTTCATACGCGTTCTTTTTGTTTTTTATCTCTTGGGATACAGACCCAGTAGTGGTATTGCTAGCCTTTATAGCCCTTTGGCATAGTTCCAAGTTGCTCTGTAGAATGGTTCAATCAATTTCCAACACGTCCATCAGTACATTACTGTCTCACTTTTCCCATGTCCACTCCACTGTTTGAACGACTCCTCTTTTAAACCTTCCTGCTTCAATCAGGATTTTCTGTTGTGCAGTTAACTCTTCATGAGGTTATTTGGGGTTTTCTTGGGCACAGATACTGGGGTAGTTTGCCATTTCCTTCTCTGACTCATTTCACAGATGAGGAACTGAGGCAAATGGAGAGAAGGGACTTGACCAGGGTCACCCAGATGAGTATGAGGTTGTGATGAGTCTTCCTTATTCCAGGGTCAGTACTGTGTCCACTCTGCCACCTAGTGGCCTTCAAGGGCACCACCAACCTTCTCAAACCAGGTTCACAACATTGAACCACCAGGACATAGCTTAATAATGCCTGTTATTCAGTTGGTCAAGCATTTGCTATATCTTTGTTGTTTGCTTGTTTGAATTACAGTTGCTGGAACTTCCTGTTTTCAAACTAGTGGGAAAGACTGAAACTGGCTTGAGTCTATGTAGTAGAAACATGTTGCTGTGTGGACCTTGGTTTTTCCACCTTAGCTTGTGGGGCCCATCTTTCAACTCCCTTGTGACAGTTTTAATTTGTTGTGGCATTTTGCTAGCTGACTTGCTGTAGTCTTCCATGTCTTGGCCTCCCCTGACAGTGCATTCAGATAAAGTGTCCTTTACTAGGGCATGAGGATGTCACTGTCAAGATGGTCTAAGGTTAGAACACTGGGCCAGTGCTTCACCCACCATCAATCCAAAGATAAGACCTAGCTCAGCTCAGATGCTAGGGAGGGAATGCTGTCTCCACATTGAAGACAGGAGGGAATCCCCCATCTTCCCTTTAGGGATGAGTGAGAATGCCTTCTCTGTCCACATTTCCATGGCAGTTTAAGAGGTTCATGGACCCCCTCTCCTCAGAGTCTGTAATATAGGACAGAATTCTCTAGAATGAATTCAGGGACTTAACATTCTTTAATTCAAGGGGGCAAAGGTTTATTTTAACACCAATATACTGGCAGAGCTCTTTAGCAAACTTGGATTCCTTTAGGAACTTGCAGCTTAGCTGGGTGATGCTAAAACTTAGTAGGAAAAGTTGTGGATTATCTGTCAGTTATGGTAATGAGATGATAACTTAAAAGTTTGGTCACAGGTGTCATTTACTCCTGGAAAACGGGCAGGGGTTTCTTAGGGGTGTATTTTTGTTCTGCTACCTCTGTGGCAAGATAGCTTTGAGAGTTGTTGTCTATACCTTGACTTCTGAATTGAATATGATAACTTTGGGAATCAATACATGATAATTTTGGCTACACGATAGTCCTGCTTTTGGAAGAGAGTTTCTTCATCGGTCATCTTGTTCTTCTGATGAGGAAAGATAGTTTGGCCTATGGGGCCCACTCATGAGCGATAGCTAGGCGTCGTGTCCTTGGGCTGGGGAGAAAGCTGTCAGTGATAGCCTTTGAGGCTATGGAGCAATGTGATCTTGGAATTGGGGTCTAAGCACACCATCAACCCCAGGGAAACCATAAACACACCCTCAAATCCCCAGCTGATCCAGTGTTGACCAACACTTGTGCCTTGTTGGACTGTCTGCCCCTCTCATCTGATGCCCAGAGAGTCTCTCCTTTATCTTACAGGACTTGTCTAACCCTCATATGGGATGTACCCAGCCTCTGCCTCAACCCTTCCATTCCTTTTCCCTTTCCCCATTTAGGTTATGCTCCTAATGTGTCCTACCTGCCCCCAGACCAGAGCAGCCTACCCCCAACAAGTGGCAGTGTTGTGCCCTGCACTAATCAAGCTGGCTGTAAGGGCTCCTGGAAGTGTCCCTTCCTGGCAGAATCTGACTGAACCACCTGGATTAGTGACAAGCCAAGGTAGACCCTAGGTACTTCCCTTTAATTTCTGAGCCACTGCCCAAAGCTGAGCTGAGCCTTAGGGGTGCTGGCAGCTGTGAGGGCTGGGTCACTGTTTCCATGAGAGGGAACACTTACTCATCTCCCTCTTAAATCTCTGTTACCAAAACCAGCCAGCTACCCTGATCATCCTGAGAAGCTTGGCACTGATTAAAGACTTGAAGTCAGGGGTGGAGGGGCTTAGGCTCCTCAGAGACAGGGAACTCCTTTTAGATCCATGAGTACTGACCAGTGCTGGGTCTTCTGGAAGCCATCTCTTAATGGGCAGGGCTCCCTGAAGAGAGCAAGGGCCAGGGCCTGAAGCCCAGGCCTCAGCCACAGGGAACCCTCCCTCCATTCTGCCCTGAGATTCCTGAGCCACAGAGCAGGCCCAGGCTGGGCCTCTGGGCCACTGTGCCCAGGTGCTAGGGAAGCCTTCTCCTGTTGTGGTCTAGGCCAGGCTCACACTCAATAGAACACAGTTCATGAAGAGGATTCTGATGGGAAGGGAAGCAGGAGGGAGGCCGAGCCCAGGGGCCATAATAGTGGCTGGTAGAAGTTAGGATTGAACAGCATTGAGAATGCAGAGAGAGCTGGGGCAGGCTCACCGTGACTGCAGGCATCTGCTTCATCCATTGCTAAGGAGAGACCACCTGTTGAGGGGGGATGATGAGCAGAAGACGAGGGTTCTGGAAGGAGGAGACATCCTTGTTGCCTGAAACTTCTAATTTACTGGAGGTTACCTGGTCTGAGGGAGGATGAGCTATCATGGACACTGCTGGTGTTGTAGCCCAGGTGCTGGGTCTGAGGGTCATGGTGCCCCTGAGGGAAGGCAGCTGGTACCAAGGGTGACCATTTGACTATCCTTTTTGTGAGGGAGACCTGTCCAAGGTGCCACCAGGGTTACAATCTAATAACCTTTTGGCCAACCCAGCCCTGAGGTGAACCTACAGTGAAGTTACGGGAAAGATGAAACAGGAATGTGTTGTCCCAGTCCCATGAAAAAGCCCCCAAGAGATAGAGGCAATACTGGCTGTGTGGATGGATACTATATAAGTGTAGTGGACCAGTACACGCACACGCACACACGCACACACACACACACACACACACACCAGTACGCACACACACACACACACCAGTACACACACAAACACGCATGCACGCACGCACACACACACCAGTACGCACACGCACGCACGCACACACACACCAGTACACACACACACACACACACACACACACATACCAGTACACACGCGCGCACACACACACACACCCCAGGGTCACACACACACGCACACACACACCAGTACACGCACACGCACACGCGCACACACACCCCAGGGTCACACACACACACACACACACACACACCCTGAGGAGAACTATAGTGACCAAAGGGAGGTTCCCTTTGAGCTCCTTCAGAAACTTCTGTTATTATGATTCCTTCTTTGGAAAGGAGATAGGGACCATCAACCAGGACCATAAAGGACATGACTTGCACCAATGGCTAGTATAAAATTCACCCTGTGGCTGCATGCATTTATTCACCAATAAATCCTGGGTAATTAGGTGTTACTAATAGATAGAGTACCTATCCTGAAGTCAGGAAGACACATCTTCCTGAATTCAAATCTGTCCTCAAATACCTCCTAGCTGTATGATCATGGATGAGTCACTTCACCCTGTTTAGGTGCAGTTTTCTCAGCTGGAGAACAGGACAAACACCTTCAGTATTTCTTCCAAGGAAACCCTTGAAATTTTAGCTCTGAAGGTTGCTTCTGCCTACTTCTCCAGCTCTTTGTCACATCCCAAAGATTCTAGGGTGCGATCCCTAGTTTTACCAATGGGTCACAGTTGCCTGACCCCACATATCTCACCTATAGTGTCACTTGGAGGCAGAGTTCTTGTTCTGATCATTGCAGTTCTGCCTGGTCTCATCCCATCTTGGACCCCAAGCCCCTTCTGGTTTCTACAGAAGGACATGGGGTCAAAGGGAAAGAGAGAGGGTAACAAGTCTTCCTGCTCCAACCAAGGTCACTTCCAAGCCTCAGCCTCCCTGCTGCCCTCCTTCTGAAACTGAGTCTCGCCCCTGAGGGCAGAACAGGGCTTTTGTAACTGCTCTGGGAGCTCTCCCTCTTTCATTCCTTGCAGGTCAGCATCCATCCTAGGAAGAGAAGGCAAAGACAACTGTCTACCCTCCTCTGACATCCTTCTCCTTTCACAGGTCACCTTGCAGAGACCAAAGCCTTTTCCTAGGAGAGACCGTATTACCAGAAGGAATGGCCACTGGGACCCAGAGACCCTCATCCCAGGTAAGGGCAGTCCATCCACAGACCTGACCAGCATCAGCAAACCTGGATCCAAGAGAGCCAAGGAGGCCTTACCTTGGAAGACCCAAGTTGTCCTTGGCAGTGCTGTCAGCAGAGTAGAAATTGTCCTCCTGGTTCTGCTCATGTCCTCCTGCCTTAGGCCACAAAACCATCCCCAGGTCTCTCTGAATCTCCCATTTACCATTTCTTAGATCAAGTCAATAAACATTTGGACAGTGGCTCCTCTGTGCCAACTTCCTGGGGATGCAAAGGAAATTTTACAAAATCACAGTCCCTGCTGTCAAGGATCCCACAGTCTCTTGGGGCAGAGAACATATCAGCACCTATGACCAAACAAGCTCTGTACACTATGGGTGGGAGGCACCCTGAGAGGGAAGGTTCTAGCAGAGTCAGTGACCAGGAAAAGCTTGTTGGTTTTCAGGTGCTACCTGAGATAAGAAGGGAGCCAGGAAGCTCAAGTCAGGGGATGGAGGGTCTTTCTTGGTCTGGAATCACTCTGACCAGTGTTCCTGGGTCAGAGAGAAGAGGACCAAGGTGCAAGAAAACTAGAAGGGGTTAAGAGGAACTAAAAGTAAAATACAAGTTATGAATAGAAGGTAAATGTTTTCAACAAAATCAATCTGACAGAAGTGAAAAGAGATTTTTACCCACATGAAAGAGAATTGGCCTAAAATAATAGAAAAACTTGAAAAAGTGACTCATCTTTCTCTTGGAAATGGAAGAAAATGAGATGGAAAAACATTGAATGCCAAGTGCATTGGCTGAACATGTGTTCTACATGTAGCAGGTTAGACAAATAGATGAGCACTCCCAGCTATCAAAGGCTTTACAGATATGGCCACTCTCTTGTATGATTTCCCTCTGTCTGCCTCTTGACTCCTGATTCTCAGTTTCTCGCGTTCCAGTAGAGTGTTGAAATAATTCATTTTTCATTAATAGTGTCTGTGTCTCTTATGCATGAACTGAATCTCCAACATTAGCTCATAAAATGTTACATTTTTATTGAATCAAGGAACCTCCTTCCCTACATTGTTACTCTTTTTCCCTCTGTAATTAAATATAATGAATGAATATATTCCTTGAACAATTGCAAGCATTGATAAAGCAATGGCAGCAGATGCTTTTGACTGTGACAAATCATAGCCAGTGTCCTCTGAACCCCTCAGCATAAGAGTGGAGAATTCTTCACTTTTTTAGGAACAGTTTCATTCCACTCACTTGAGGCTAGCTTGTGAGTGATCTCTCTTTAGAATCCTATTCATACTTTCATCTAGTTAAGAATTTATTTCAGATTTTTAGAAAATTTATTTCAGATTTTTAGGAAATCGTTCTTTATTCTTTGTTTTTTCCTCAGTAGTTACTGTTCATTGTGTCCATCCCTAGCCCCCCCTCCCCCCACATACCCACCCATACATAAGAATACACACTACTCATCAGCTTCTCACAAAGTCTTCATTGAATTTTCTTAATAAGTCATTCTGGACACTTGTCCTTATTTCAGATGACCTTATCTCTTCCCAATAGATTGTTTTTTAAAATTATTTTGTTTATTTCTAGTTTTCAACATTCACTCATAACCTTTTGAGCCATTTTTCTCTAATTCCCTTCTCTCCTCCCTCCCCAAGATGTTGTGGGATCTGATGTATGCTCTACATATACTACATATATATTCATATTAAACATTTTTACATTAGTTATGTTGATAAGATGTATTAGAATGAATGGGAGGAACCAGAAAGAAGAAACAAAACGACAAAAGAAAAAAGGAGCAAATAGTCTGCTTCCATCTGCAGTCAGACTCCATAGTTCTTTCTGTGGATATGAATAGCATTTTGCATAATGAGTCTTTTGGGATTGTTTTAGTTCCTTGCTTTGGTGAGAAGAGCTAAGTCTCCCAAAGCTGGCCATTATACAATATTATGTATAATGTTTCCAGCATACTCCTGGTTCTGCTCACAGCACTCAGCATCAGTGCATATAAGTCTTTCCAGATTTTTATGAAGTCTGCCTGCTCATCCTTTGTTAGAGTACAGTAGTATTCCATTACATTCATATACAATAACTTGTTCAGTTATTCCCCAGTTGATGGGGATCCCCTCAAGTTTTCAGTATGTTAGGCCTTTTCCCATTTGGCTGATATTTTTGGGATACAGCCCTAGAAGTGGCATTGCTAGGTCAAAGGATGTGACTTTTATCTCCAGAATTGTGACATCAGTTAACAACTCCACCAAAAATGCATTAGTGTTCCAATTTTCCAACATTGTAGTATTTACAATTTTCCTGTTTTGTTGTGTTAGCAATACGATAGGTGGGATATGGTACCTAAGAGTTGTTTTAATTTACATTTCTCTAATCAATAGTGATTTAATGTATTTTCATATGACTTTAGACAGTTTTAATTTCTTCCTCCAAAAACTACTTCTTCATATCCTTTGACCATTTATGTATTGAGCAATCACTTGTATTCTGATCAATTTGACTCAGTATATATTTTAGAAATGAGGCCTTTATCAGAAATACTTGTTGTAAAAATTGTTTCCCTTCCTTCTGCTTCCCTCCTAATTTTGGCTGTGTTGCTTTTTTTGCAAAACCTTTTTAATTTAATGTAATCAAAATCATCCATTTTGCATTTCATAATCTTCTCTCTTGTTTGGTCGTCACTTTCTCCGTTCTCCATAAGGCTGACAGATAAACTATTCTTCGCTCTCCTAATTTGCTTATAATATCAGCCTTTATATCGAAATCATGTACCCATTTGGATTTTATTTTGCTTTATGCTTTAAGATGTTAGTTTATGCCCAGTTTCTGCCATCCTGTTTTCCAGTTTTCTCAGCAGTTTTTGTCAAATAGTGATTTTTTTTATCCCTGAAATGGATCTTGGTGTTTATCAAACAGTAGATTACTACAATAACTGACTACTTTGTCTTGTGTCCGTAGCCTATTCTGCTTGTCTTAGTCAGTACCAAGTAGTTTTGATGATTGCTGCTTTATAATACAATTGAAGATCTGGTAGGGCTAGGCCACCTTCCCTAGCATTTCTTTTCATTAATTCACTTCATGGTCTGAACATTTTTCCTTCCAGGTGAACTGTAATATTTTTAACAGCTCTGTAAAATAAATTTTGGTCATTTGATTGGTATGACACTGAATAAATAAATTATGTAGAACTGTCATTGTTGTTATCTTAGTTCAGCCTACCCTTAAGAAGTGATATTTTCTCAGTTATTAGAAATGACATGTTTGTGTGAAAAGTGTTTGGTAATTGTGTTCATATAGTTCTGGGTGTGTTTTGATAGGTAGACTCCCAAATATTTCATGATGTCCACAGTAACTTCCAATGGAATTTTTCTTTCTATCTCTTGCTTTTGGGGTTTGCTAGTAATATACAGAAATGCCAATGATTTATGTGGGTTTGTATCAAGTAGTTTTGTACTTGATTCCCTAGGCTTCTCTAAGTATATCATACTGTCATCTGCAAAGAGTGATAGCTTTGTTTTCTTTGCCTATTCTAATTCCTTCAATTAATTCTACTAATTCTTGTCTTATTGCTAAATCTAGTATTTCTAGTGCAGACTTAGAGTTGAGCAAAATAGTTCCCAATTATTTTTTTAATTTCCTCTTCATTAGTGCTAATTTATCCTTTTCCTTTTTCTTTGGAGAGGGGCAGGCAAGGCAAATGGGGTTAAGTGACTTGCCCAGGGTCACACTGCTAGTAAGTGTCAAGTGTCTGAGGCCATATTTGAATTCAGGTCTTCCTAACTCCAGGGCCGGTGCTCTGTTCATTGTGTCACCTAGGTATCTTTATTTTAATCAAATTAACCACAGGTCCTTGTATTGTAGTGATTTTTCCATAAAACCAGCTCTTAGTTTTATTACTGGTTCAACAGTTTTCTTTTAATTTTAGTCATCTCTTTTAGTTATAAATATTTCTCAATTGGTGTTGAATTGGAGATTTTTAATGTGTTCTTTTGCTGGCTATAGAATTCTTTTTCTATTTTAGTCATGTAAGCATTTAGAGATAGAAAACTTCTCCTAAGAATTCCTTTCACTGTATCCCTTAAGTTTTGCTACATTGTCTCATTATTGTAATTTTATTGTATGAAATTATTCATTGTTTCTGTGCTTTGTTGATTGGTCCACTAATTTTTTATGATTAGATTATTTAGTTTCCAATTAATTTTTTGTCTCATTACATGTAATTTTTATTTCATCATGACCTGAGAAAGATGCATTTCATATTTCTGCCTTTCTGCATTGGATCTTAGCCAATGCAGAATTTTATCCCCTAGTATATGATCAGTTTTTGTGTAGGTGCTAAGTATTGCTGAGGAAAATTATATTGCATTGTATCCCCATTCAGTTTTCTCCAGAGGTGTGCCATATCTAACTTTTCTAAAATTTTGTTCATCTCCTTACCTTTTTTTTTTGTAGCAGTACTTTAATTTAATTTGAATTTTTTTCTTTTCAGGGAAAAATGCATTTTTTATTATCTGTAAAGACCATCAGTATGTTTATATTGATTGGTACGCTTTGAAATGTTGGAATACTTATCTGACCCAATGCAATACACAACAGCAAAAAAGGGAGGAATACATTAATTTAGGACATATTATGGCTAAAATACACATATCACTAGCTTTTGAAAGGTGATTTTATTAAACCAAATCATTGCACTTCATAATTATATTGCTACTGCAAAGTAAGGCCATTTCATTGTTGTTAACACCTTTCATTTCTAATTTTACCTCATTGTCCTATTCTCCTCATCCATTGTAAGTTTCCATGTGGACAAATATTTGAAAACAATTTAGAGCACATTTTTTTGTTCTATGGTCATAGTGAAAAATATAGAAAATAAATTTATATGACATGAAGTCTACTTTTCTATTTTTATCATCAGAGAAATCTTAATATTTCTAAAGAAAAAAGTTGCAGACTCAACAAATATTTTTACAATTGAGCGTGTTCATTTTTGATGCCTTTAGGAAAGGAAGTGAATACTGAATCAATGTGTTACATTGCAAAAACTGCGGCATACCTCTCTATGCAGTACATTCTCAGGTGCTTCAGCATAATAATAGCTACTATAGATATCACACAGTTGACTCAAAGCTTTGTGCTTCTGGGCATAATTTTTTTTCTAATTTATTTATTTTTGTTTTCCACATTCATTTCCACAAGATTTTGAGTTCCAAATTTTCTCCCCATCTTTCCCCTCCCCCTCCCCCACAGCACCATGCATTAATTACTCCTTTCCCCAATCTGCCCTCCTTTCTATCATACCCCTCCCTTCTCTATCCCCATCTTCTGTCTTTTCTTGTAGGGAAAGATAGATTTCTGTACCCCATTACCTGTATTTCTTATTTCCCAGTTGCATGCAAACAAAATTCTCAACACTTGTTCTCACAACTTTTGAGTTCCAAATTCTCTTCCTTCTTCCCTATCCATCTGTCCTTACTGAGAAGGCAAGCAATTCAACATAGACTATATATGTGTAGTTTTGCAAAAGACTTCCATAATAGTCATATTATGAAAGACTAACTATACTTCCCTCCATCCTATTCTGCCCCCTATTTATTTTGTTCTCTCTTTAGATCTTATCTTTCCCCAAAAGTGTTTACTTCTAATTACTCCCTCATCCCATTTCCCTCCCTTCTATCATCCCTCGCTCCACTTACCATGTTCTCCCCTACTTTCCTGTATTCTGAAATACATTTCCATACCAAATTGAGTGTGCATGTTATTCCCTGCTTAAACCAAATGTGATGAGAGTAAGCTTCACTTTTTCCCTCTCACCCTCCTCCTATTCCCTTCCATTGAAAAACTTTTCCCTGCCTCTTTTTTGAGAGAAAATTTGCCCCATTCCATTTCTCCCTTTCTCCTCCCAATATATTCATCTCTCACCCTTTAATTTTATTTTTTTAGGTATCATCCCTTCCTGTTCAACTCACCCTGTGCCCTCTGTGTGTATGTGTGTGTCATCCCTCCAACTACCCAAATAACGAGAAAAGTTTGAAGAGTAACAAATACTATCTTTCCATGTAGAAATACAAACAGTTCAACTTTAGTAAGTCCCTTATGTTTTCTCTTTCCTGTTTACCTTTTCATGCTTCCCTTGATTCTTGTGTTTGAAAGTCACATTTTCTGTTCAGCTCTGGTCTTTTCATCAAGAATAATTGGAAGTCTTCTGTTTCATTGAATGACCATTTCCCCGCTAAAGTCTTTTACTCAGTTTTGCTGGGTAGGTGATTCTTGGTTTTAATCTGAGTTCTTTTGATTTCTGGAATATCATATTCCAAGCCCTTTGATCCCTTAATGTAGAAGCTGCTGGATCTCATGTTATCCTGATTGTATTTACACAATACTCAACTTGTTTCTTTCTAGCTGCTTACGCTGTTTTCTCCTTGACCTGGAAACTCTGAATTTGGCTACAATATTGCTAGGAGTTTCTCTTTTCAGATCTCCTTCAGGAGGTGATTGGTGGATTCTTTTAATATTTTGTCATTCTTTTGGTTTTGTTTTGTATTTTCTTGGTTTCACATAAAATCATTAGCTTCTATCTGCTCCATTTTACTTTTTAAAGAATTATTTTCTTCATTGAGCTTTTGAAACTCGTTGTCCATTTGGCTAATTCTGCTTTTTAAAGCATTTTTCTCTTCATTGACTTTTTTAACCTCTTTTGCCATTTGGGTTAGTCGATTTTTAAAGGTATTATTTCCTTCAGCATTTTTTTGCGTCTCCTTTTGGCAAGCTGTTGACCTACTTTTCATGATTTTCTTGCATCTCTCTCATTTCTCTTCCCAATTTTTCCTCCACCTCTCTTACTTGATTTTCAAAATCCTTTTTGAGCTGTTCCATGACCTGAGACCATTGCATATTTATTTTCGAGGTTTTGGATGCAGAAGCCTTGACTTTTTATGTCTTCCTCTGATGGTATGCATGTTCTTCCTCATCTGAAAGGATGGAAGAAAATACCTGTTCATCACTTATTTCCTTTTTGTGAGCATTTTCCCAGGCAGTAACTTGACTTTTGAGTCCTTTGTCATGAGGAGGGTACATACTCTGGGGACCAGTAAGTTCTCAGTTCCTCCAGGGTGGCACAATCAAGGGAGAGGAGTTTACTCCTTTCTTGGCATGAGTTCTGGCTTGAGAGCAACCACAAACTTTTTTGTCCAGGATCTGCAAGTAGAATTCCCTCTCCAGAGCCTCCACCAGCATCAGTCAGTATTCCTCCTCACCCCAGGACTGCCACTCAGGGCTGATATCCAGATCATGTCTTTAAGTCAGGGTTCCAAAAGTAGATGCTGCTGCCACCTGGAGCTGAAGCTAGGGGAAATCCCTGCTCCCTTCTCACCTAGGTGAAAGTGGTTTCTCACTGACCTGTGAAGCTGTCTTTGATCTGTGGGTTGAGGAATCTGGGAACTGCAGCTACTTACAGTGTCACCCTGAAGCCTGCTCTGGGCCTGTCCATGCTAAACAGCCAAGGCTGAGCTGCACCCTGTGGGCTGTGATCCATGGGCTGCTCTCCATTCCTGTAATATACTGATGCAATCAACCTTTCCTGTCAGCCTTCCAGCTACCTTGGGCTGGAAATCTCTTTCACTCTGTCGTTTTGTGGCTTCTGCTGCTCTAGAATTTGTTCAAGGTCATTTTTTACTATTTTTATATTTACATAAAATTTGAGCTGTGGGGGGAGAGCTTCTACAGGTCCGTCCTTCTACTCTGCCATCTTGGCTCTGCCTCCTATGTTCACAATTTTTAAAAAAAATCAATTCATGAAAATTGCACCCCTCTTCACAATGTGAATTCCACATTTCCACATACAGTATTTCTAAATACAATCATATGATGATATATCTCCCATGAGTAGGAATTTATAGCAATGTCTTACTGTTATATATCAAAATTGTACTGGTGAATTCTCATTCTAAAGGTAGGTTTTTCTTCTTTAAATGGAGACAGGTAAGTTGACAGTAATAAGGCAGTTTCTTTATTTTCCTCTCCATTGGTGGTAAATTCACCCTTTTCATTTTTGATACTGGATATTTGGTTTTCTGTTTTTTTAATCAAATTAATTAAAGGTTTATTGTATTGGTTTTTGTCATAAAGCCAGGTGATTTATTTGTTTTTTTTAATAGTTTTCTTACTTTTAATTTTATTAATCTCTCCTTTGATTTTCAGTATTTCTAATTTGGTTTTGAATTGGAGATTTGTAATGTGTTATTTTTCTAGCTTTTTTAATTGCATGCCCAATTCATTGACCTCCTTTTCCATTTTCCTCATGTAAGTATTTAGAGATACAAAACTTCTCCTAAGAACCACTTTCACTGTATCCCTTAAGTTTTGCTGCATTGTCTCATTTTTGTCATTGTCTTGTATGAAGTTATTGTTTTTATGATTTGTTGTTTGACCCACTCATTTTTTAGGATTAGATGATTTAGTTTCCAATTAATTTTTAGTCTCTTTCCATGACCCTTTATATTTTTATTCCATCATGACCTGAAAAAGATGCATTTCTTATTTTTCACTTTCCACATTGAACTCTTAAATTTTTGTGCCCTAGCACATGGTCAGTTTTTGTGTAGGCATCATGCACTGCTGAGGAAAAGTATATTCCATTGTATTCCCATTGAATTTTCTCTAGAAATCTACCTTATCTAACTTTTCCAATTCTATTCACCTCTTTAACTTCTTTCCTGTTTATTTTATGGTTAGATTCATCTACTTCTGAGTGGGGGATGTTGAGGTGCCCCGCTAGTATATTTTTGCTCTCTATTTACTCCTGTAACTCACTTCTCTAAGAATCTGGATGCTATTACCACTTGATGCATATATGTCTAGTAATATTTCTTCATTGTCTATGGTGCCCTTTAATGGGATGGAGTTTCCTTACTTATCTATTTTTGATTTTACTTTCTTTGAGATTAGGATTGCTACCTCTGCTTTTTTGGGTTTTTTTGCTTCAGCTGAAGTACAATATATTCTGTTTCAGCCTTTTATCTTTATCATGCATATATCCCTCTGTTTCTTTTTTAAAATTTATTAATTTTTTTTGTTTTTGTTTTTGTATACACTTCCAAAGGTTTTAAATTATCTGCCCCTCCTTCCTCAAGACGACATGCAAAAGGGTATGACTTTACATATACGTTCCTATTATACACATTTTCACATTAGTCATGTTGCATAGAAGAATTAGAGAAACCATAAGAAAGAAAAACAAAGAGCTAATAGTATGCTACAATCTGCATTCAGACTCCATAGTTTCTTCTCTGGATGTGGATAGCATTTACCATCATGAATCCTTTGAAATTTTTTTAGGTCCTTACATTTCTGAGAATAGCTAAGTCTATCAAAATCAGTCATCCCATACTGTTGCTCTTTCTGGGTCCTATGTTCTCCCAGTTGAGCTTACTTCCCTAAGCATCGGTTCATAAAAGTCTTTCCAGGATTTTTTAAAGTTTCTTTTCTTGTAAAACAATATTATTACATTGTATTCATATACCACAACTTGTTCAGCCATTCCCCAACTGAGGGACATCCCCTCAATTTGCAGTTCTTGGCCCCCACAAAAAGACTACTGTAAATATTTTTTTACATTTTGTTCCTTTTCCCACTTGTATGATATTTTTGACATATAGCCCAGGATGCAGTATTGCTGATTCAAAAGGCATGCACATTTTTATAGCCCTTTGGGCATAGTACCAAATTGTCCTCCAGAATACTTGGATCAGCTCACGACTACATCAACAATGAATTAGTGTTCCAATTTTCCCACACGTCCAGCATCGTATTCCTGTTTTGTCATGTTAGCCAGTCTTATAGGTGTGATGGGATAACTTAGAGACACCATCCCAAAGATACCATAAAAATGGTGAAAGGACCATGTGTACAAAAATATTTATATCCCTCTGTTTCAAATGTGTTTCTTATAAACAACATATTGTGGGATTGTGGTTTTTAATTGATTCTATTTCCCCTTCCATTTTGTGGGAGAATTCCTCTCATTCACATTCACAGTTTTGAATACTTTCTGAGTCTTTCTCTCCATCCTATTATTATACATTTGTTATTATATTCTTTGTTACACTCTCCATCCTTACACTTTTCTTTCTCCTTTGTCCTCAGTAGAGTTGTGCTTTTAACCAACACATCAGTCTCCTCCCTTCTATCAGTCCCCTTCTTATTTCTTTCCCTTTTCCTTTACTATTTCTTCCCTAACTTTTTCCCCACTTCCCTTCTCTTTCCCCTTTCCCCTCTTACTGCCTATATGATAAGTTAGATTTCTATACCTGAGTATGTTATTCCCTCTTTGAGCCATATCTGATTAGAATATGGTTCAAACAGTGCTCATCTCCCTTCTTTCTCTCCACTGTAATAGATACTCCTGCCTCATTATGTGATGTTATTTATCCTTTTTTTGTCTCTTTCCTTTCCTCTTCTCCCATTAAAACTCCTTAGTAAAGATACAGTTTCCAAGAGTTTGATGTATCATCTTTCCATGGAAGGATGCAGTTTGTCCTCATTAGATAACATGTTTTCTTTTTCCTTTTCTGTTTACGTTTGCATACCTCTCTTCAGTTTTGTATTTGAATGTCATATTTTCCATTGGGCTCTGGTCATTTCATCAGGAAAGTCTGGAAGTACTCTATTTTATTGAATTTGCAAAATTCCTCCCCTGAACTAGTATGCTCATTTTTGTTGGGTAGTTGATTCTTGGTTGTAATTCAAGCTATTGACTGATGGAATATCATATTCCAATTCCGCTTGTCTTTTAATGTAGAAGGTGGTAGGTCCTGTGTAATCTTGACTGTGTTTCCATAATATTTGAATTGTTTCTTTCTGGCTGCTTGCAGTGTTTTCTACTATACCTGTTAATTCTGGAATTTGGGTACAATATTCTTTGTGATTTTCAGCCTGGGATCTTCTTCAGGAGGCGATTGATGCATTCTTTTGATGATGATTTTACCTTCTACTTCTTGGACCACAGGACAGTTTTCCTTGATCATTTCTTGAAAGATGCTGTCCAGGCCTTTTTTTTATCATGACTTTTAAGTAGACCAACAATTCTTAAATTATCTCTCTTGGATCTATTTTCCAGGTCTGTTGTTTCTCCAAGGAGCTATTTTACATTTTCTTCCATTAATTTTTTGGCTAACTGATTCTTGATGTCTCATAGAGTCATTAGCTCTCACTTGCCCAATTCTAATTTTTAATGAGTTGTTTTCTCCAGCTAGCTTTTAAGTACCTCCTTTTTTTTTCCATTTGGCCAATTCTCCTTTTGAAGGGGTTTTCTTCAGTGTACTTCCCTTTCTATTTTGTCAGATGTATTATAAATGGAATCATTTGGTTATCTTCTACCTCTCTTACTTGACTTTTAAAATCCTTCCTGAGCTGTTTCAAGAAGGCTTTTTGGTCTTGAGATCAGAATATACTCTCCTTTAAGGTTTCAGATTTAGGTGTATTGTCGATGTGTCCTCTCCTGAATTTGTGTTTTGATCTTCCCTGTCACCAAGATACTTCTTTATTTATGGTCATTGCTCTTCTTGTTTTTTATTCATGTTTGCCTTTTTCTAGCTTTGTAAGTTCATCTCTGCTTTTGTGGCATAGGGGGCACTGTCCCAGGCTTCTTCTGTCAGGGGCTAGGGGCGTGGTTACAGGTTTTGTGTGCTGGGGCCTCAGGTGCTGGTAGTTGGAAACTCTAGTGATCTGATAGTTTACCTGGTGCTGAGCTAGAGCTGCTGGTAGTGACTGGTATGTGCCTGGTGTTGGCACTTATCTGCTCCACCATCATGGGTAGCCACTGGTTAGTGAGACACTTCCCATCCTTTTTTGGTTCCTTTCAGCCACAGCAGGAGAGATATTTCCCATTAATCCCCCTAGTCTATGGCACAAAAAGACTGTTGCACCTCATCCTTCTGCTGGCTCCACTATTCCAGGAGCTTTCCTGGGGCAATATTCTCTGGGTTTTTCATGTTCAGTCAGGGAGGGTGGGAGCAACATATTGCTTTACTCCATCATCTTGGCTCCTGGAAGTTGAAAAATGTGACTTTCAAACATTCCATCTATAGGCTAATAGCTTCAGGAGTAGCCACTGTTGCTGCTGCCACAGCTGATTCAGTCACTCCCAAGACCTGCTCCTACCAGGTATATTGGACAGTCAGTACTGGATTGCACTTCTCTCTGACCCAGTTTCCACACACCCCTTCTACTGACCTTCTACTCATGGAATCTATGGGCTGATAAGTCAAGAAACTGTCACTGCTCCCAGTGATTCAGGTAACCAAGGCCTGTTCCACCTTTCCTGAGGCCAGTTTTGTGCTGGTGTGGCCTAGGATAGACTACTCTTCTCTCTTAGCCCAGTACAACAGACCCTTCCTGTTGATCTTCCATGTTGTCTTGGGCTGGACAACTGCTTCACTCTATCTCTTTGTGGGTGCTGCTCTAGAATTTGTTCAGAGTCACTTTTTAGAGGTATTTGAAGGGTTTGGGGGAAAGCTCAGGTGAATTCCTGCTTTGACTCAACCATTTGGCTCAGACCTCCTCCACATATTCTTATATCTCACTGATGGAGTATTTGCCTTTTTCCTAATTCCGTTGGGCTAAGCATTGTGTAGTAAGAGATTTTCCAGCCTTTATGATTCCATCATGATTCTCATTTCAAATAGAAAATTCTTTTCTTAATATTTAATTGGGCTCTTAATGACTGGTCTCAAGTGTTGACTCTGACAGTTATAAAGGTTATATTAGTTGTAGGCAAAGTCCTTCTCTGGGCTGCATTTTCCTCTTCCAAGTTGAGGAGGGTTGGGCTAGATGAATTGTTGAGTCTGTCTTTGAGCTCTTAATCATGTGACTTCTGATGATTTAGGAACTGGTGACATTCAAGGATGTGGTTGTGGACTTCACTGAGGAGGAGTGGTGGCTCTTGGACCAGTCTCAGAAAGAGCTATACAAGGAGGTCATGCTGGAGAATATCCAGAACCAGCTGTCCCTGGGTAAGGACATTTTCTTTCTTTTCTTGGTGTTGTCAGTACAAAATGAGCAACAAGTGGCAGAGAATGGATCCATGTTCTTACATCTCAGCCTCAGAAACTGCCTTGAGTGCATAGTCATCTGTGTACACCAGTTCTCTATCTACTTCATGCATGGCTTTCAGCATTTTCAAGTTAAATTACTTACCATGAGTCAGGTACCTGGAGATTAAGATTTGAATTTATTTTGACTGGAAGAAAGTGAAATTTGAAAAACAGCACTCCCACTTTAAAGAGAAATTTCAAATGGTCACAAGGCCAAAAAGAGTTCTTAGAAGAACTTAAAAAGGACTTCAAAGATCATATGAAGGGACTGAGGACAAAATAAGGGAAAAACTAGCCAGTTCAGAAAATCAGCAAAATTTTGAAAAAAATCAGTCCATTAGAAAAATAGATCTAAAAAGTTGAGAAACAAAATAGCTTATTAAAAATTGTAATTGGGCATGAGGAAATTAATGTTATTATAATATACCAGAAATACTGAAACCCAAAACAATGAAAAAGTAGAAGGAAATAGGACACACCTCATTAGAAAAATAAAAGCTATAGAGAATACTTTAAGGAGATACAATGTAAGGATTCTTACACTACCTGAATGGTATGATAAAAAATAGATCTAGGTACAGTATTTCAAGACATTATGAAGGAAAACTGACCTCAAGTTATAGTATAAGAAATAAAGTAAAAATAGGAAAAAATTCACTATTCACCCCCTGAAAGAGATACCAAAGTGAAAACTTACAGGCACATTATAGCCAAGTTTCAAAGCTCCCAAGTTAAATAGAAAATACGAGAAGCAACAAGAAAATCACAACATAAATACTGTGGAGCTAGAATCAAGGTAACACAAGAATAGAATTTTCTACATTAAAAGACCATAGGGCTAAGCACGTTGTATTTCATAGAGCAAGGGAGCTGTGGTTGTGACCAAAAATAACTCGGCACAGCTGAGTATAATCCTGAATGGAAAAAAAAAGAATATTTAATGAAGTAAAAGACATTCAGGTATTTGAGTATAAGAGCAGTACTCGGTGGAAAATCGGACATGGAAAATCCAGGAGAAACATAAGGTATATATTAAAGATCCATTATAAGACACTCATCAAAGTCAAACTCTTTTTACATGTGAAAGTGTTATCAATACCTTTAATAATGCCTTGGGGAGTTTGAAAGAAAAGTTTAATCTGTGTTGAGTATGATGGGTTGATTCTCAAAAATAAAGTTGGCTAGGTACAGGTAAAATGGAGAAGTTATTACACACTAATAAGTCCTACAGGGAAAGAAGACAGAGGGAGCAGATGAGAGGGGATGACTGTTCATGCTGCAACTTTTTTCTCAAGGAATTAGAAGAAAAAATTAAAATACCTAAATCATCTTGTTTTAAAAAAAGATTTGAACTGGTTTGCAGATGAGCTTCCTGAGATTTATGAAACAGCAGAAGGATTTGCAAGGGAATTCTATCCAACCAAACCTTTAAATGTCAGGTAAATCAGTTATTAATTAAATGATTTGGAAAAAAACTACCAAACTCATTTCATGGAACAAATATGATATTAATAGTCAAATAATAAAAAGGAGATCATTATAGAGCAATTTCATTAATGTCTATGGATGCCAGATGCAAAGATTCTACATTGTGACCAAGAGGAATTTATACAGGGAAGGAAGGAGTGGTTTTACTTTAGGAAAATTATACACACGATCTGTTACATCAATAACAAAAATCATATGAATATATCAATAGCTGAAGAATAAGCTTTTGATTAAAGAAAATGTTCATTTCTGTTAGAAACATGAAAGTATAGGTGAAATGGATTTTTCCTTAAATTGATTTTAAAAACTCACCTATAACTGTCAGCAAAAGTTACTTATAATTTGGAGAAGTGAGCAGCTTTCCCAGTAAGTTCCAGTGATTGATGAGGATGGCCATTGTCACCAATATTATTCAATATTATATTGAAAATCCTAGAATATAAATAAGAAAAGAAAAGAAACAGAGGGAATGAGATAAAAATATCTCTTTGCAGATGATATGATGAAATCCATGGAAAATCCCAAAGACTCAATTAAAAAATTAGTTGAAACAAATTAATTAATTTGTAAAGTAAAAGGTACCTTAAGTAAAATAATTCTAGACCAGGAGGAAGGAATCTGTGACCTTAAGGCCCAATGTGTCCCTGGGGTCCTCAAGTGCAGCCCTTTCACTGATCCAAACTTCACAAAACAAATCTCCTTAATAAAAGGATTTATAGTATAAAATTTGTATGCAGTCAAATTTACCCAAATACCTAGAAGAAGACCATAGGTTCCCCACCCCTGCTCTAAATTAATTCATACCTTCAGTGCCATCCCAGTGAAATCACTAAAACCTTATTTTACTGAGTTAGAAAAAATAATTTAAAAAAATCATTTGAAAGAACAAAAGGTCAAAACTATGAAAAGAAGAAAAAATAATGTGAAGGAAAGAAATTTGGCAGAAACCATCTATTTGAGAAGTGTAAAGACATTCATTATTTAGGGAAAATTGTTGGGAAAGCTGGAAAGAAGTGTGACAGAAATTGGGCACACTAACATTTTTGAGTTTATCAAGATAAGGTCAAAATGGATACATGATTTAAATTGAAAGAGAGATATTGTAAGGAAATTTGAAGATCATGGAACATGTTACCTATCAGACTTATTGGACAGGTGAACAATTTATGAATATACAAAAACTGAAAGAGAATGAGATGTGACATGGATAATTTTGATTATATTAAATTAAACAAGTTTTGTACACATAAGAGCAGTGTAACCAAGATCAGAAAGAGAGTAGAAAAATGGGGTGAAGGGGGAATATTAGGCAAAGTTTCTCAGAAAATGTTTTCTATCTCAAATATATAAAATATACAAAGATCTTGGTAAAATCTATAAGATTTTAAGTCATTCCCTAATTGATAAATGGTCAGTGTTTGGACAATCAGTTTTCTAATGGAGAAATTCAAATAATTTATAGTCATACAAAAAAATTACTCTAAATCAGTATTGAGTAGAGAAATGTAAATTAAAGGAATCTTAAGTTATCTTTCATACCTATCAAATTGGCTAAAATGATTGAAAGGGACATTGACAAATGTTGGAGAGGATTTGGGATACTAATTAATTGTTGGTGGAATTGTGAACTTAACCATTTTGCAGAGTAATCTGGAATTGTGCCCCAAATATGATTAAATAGCCTATATCCTGTGACCCAGCAATAACACTACTGGGTCTGTATTTGCACAGATGATTAGGGAAAAAGGTAAAGAACCTATATATTCTCAAATATTTATAGCAGCTCTTTTTGTCTTGGCAATGAACTGGATACCCTTCAATTGGGGAATGACTGATGAAGTTGTAGCAGATATTTGTGATGAAGTAATACTGTGCTACAAGAAATGATAACCTTGATGATTTTAGAAGAAACATGGAAAGACTTAAAATATTGAAAACAAAGCAGTATCAAGAGAATGTTAAAGAGAAAGAACTGATGAATAGAAGTATGTTTGGAGTGATTTTACATAGGTGTACATGTTTGTATCTGATAGTAGCCATCTCTAGTGTAAAGAAAGGAGGGAAACAAAATAAAAAGAAAGAAATTTACATGATAACTTTATTATTGGAATAGGAAGTTTTACATAATTGACTTGCTACTTCATGTTCAATGATCTATTTTTTTATTATATCATGTTACCAAAATGCTTATTTTATTCCATGAGTTGAAAATAAAAGAGAAATTTTAAAAAAATATTGATAATAATTTTTGAAAGTGCCTGGCGCTGCCTAGGAGATGGAAAGGACTAGAGTAGATTATTCTTTTGTGTCTGAAAAACGTCAAGATAAATTTTTGTGATAAGTATCCCCGATTTGGTGAAAATTGGGAGGAGAGCTAGAAAGTGGTCTGTCAGAAATGGAAAGAGATGAATATCGTACTCCACTTACCAAAGTGAGGTCTAAATGTGTACATAATCCAGATACAAAGGAAGGTGCAGGAAATTTAAAGGTCATGATGGCGTATCTTACCACTCAGACTTAGGGAGAGGTAAACTATGAATAAACAAGATAGCGCGGTGAGGTGCAAAGTGAATATTTTTCAGTTACATTAAATTACGAAGGTTTAAGTACAACGAAAACCCATGTAGCCAAGATCAGAAGAAAACAAGAAAATTTGCGGGGGGGAATTTATGGACAGTTACAAAGCTCTCATTTCTCAAAATATATAAAGAACTTGGTCAGATCAAAAAAATAAGAGTCATTCCCCAATTCTAAATAGTTAAGGTCTAGAATAGGCAGTTTCTGACTGAAGAAATCACAACTATTTACAGAATCATTATTTATTACAAAAATGCTCATTAAAACAATCTGGAGATATCTTCTTACACCTGTGAGGCTACAGAGGTAGATGGGGGAAAGGACAAATGTTGGAAGGGATATTAAAAATCTGGCACAGTCACTCATTCTTGGCAGAATTGTAACCTGATCCATTTATTTTGCAGAACAAACTAATTATGCCCCAAGAGATGTTAAATTCCATCTACCCATTGGTCCAGTAATACTGTTCGTAGGTCTGTTATGCAAAGTAATTAAGAAAAACAGAAAAAGAAAATTGGCTGTTTTAAAATGCTTGTAGTAGCTCTCTTCTTGTTAACAAGTTGTGCCCAATTGGAGTACAACCTGAAGTACATGGTCTGTAGCTTCAGCAAAGTTTAAAGATGGCCTCTCGGGAATGCTATGGAAATGTTCAGCCTAACTCTCTAGGATCATGTCCTTGTCACTGATCCATGTGGTTCCATCAACCCTGAGTAGTTCAGGTGCACCAAAGGTGGATAGGGCTTTGGCTCATACATAGCCTTTAGGGCACTTGGCCATCTCCAGTTTTCCTGATCTCTATCTGGACCCAGATGACTCTAGAGGAAAAAGTTAGGCTTCTCAGACTGGTGATGTGGCACATCCTTCTAGCTCTTAAATCCAATTTAACTGCAAGTCCTGGCATCATCTTCCTGATGTCATGGTCCTCTTTCAAAATAAAGGACAACCATAACCACACAACTTTAAACCCAATTCACTCTGGCTGTCATTTATTGGCAAACAGTAAGTCTGCCCAAGCACCACTCTGTTTTTTGGGGGGGAGGTGGGGAGGCAACTTATGACTGAGAGTGAATGTAAATAGCAATGGTTTCTCCTCAGGCCAGTGACTTGAAGGTCTTCCCATCAAAGTTTGATTTGGTTTTTTTTTTTTTATTGAAGAGATCATCCCTTGATTTACTTTTCAAAGAGGCCTTATCACTGAATATGCATTTCCTCAGAGTGAGAAATTGAAAAGACCTTGGCTTAAAAAAAAAACAAGGTGTCCCACTACATCTTTTGCCATCTACAGTTAATTAAGATAATTTATCTGTATCTGGCCACTGAACTCAGAAAGCTCAGGAGGAGAAAGTGAGGTTGATGACTTTGCACAGCTGTCCTTCACTCAAATACAAGTCATGACATCATCTTCCTGATGGCATGGTCCTCTTTGAGAATGAAGGACCGTTCACACTGCCTTTAGAGCATGATAAAATGACTTTGGATTGTTAAAATCAGCATAAAACTAAATTCCTTTTGCCTTCTTATTTAGCCAAGAATGCTGAATCTCCCAAAGCTTTGCTTGCCTTTAACTTTTGCTGTAGTTAAATACAGCTTTCTTAGAGATGAATGAAGTAACCTACTGGTAGGCCTGTCAAGTTCTATTCTTTTATTTACTACCTTCTGAATTTCCCCATCATTTTCCTCAAAACTAATTTTGATTTTTTACTTGTGTTCTGAGAGCCCAGATGAGTTTATATGGTATTATACAATAAGTCCTTGAAAGCTCCCTCCGTGCTGGAATGTTACAAACTGTATTTTGGCTCAGCATTCTCTTCCAAGTTAGCTAGAAAGTGTTCTCCCATAAAGAGTCACTTTTAGCCATTGCCATTAAATCTTCTGGTGGTGATGTTTCCATGGGGCTGCTGCATTTTTTGAATGTGAATGTTTAGGCTCTAATGGTGCACATCACCTTTATCACTCTCGCATCCTGTCTGTTTCTTCTCCTTAAAGTGACAGTATGTAATGCCAATGTTTGCTCCAAGAACATATCCATGAAGTTCTGTTGCATTTTTGTTGGTGATGGGGTCATGAGCTGTTAACATTTTCAGTAACCATTGCTATTACATTTATTTATTCATGTATGTCTTTTTCCTGTTCATGTGTCTGATTGTTTTCTTTGGTTGCAGAGACCAATTTTGAAGCAAATGAAATAACAAGAAAGCTGGGAATTTTTTTGGAAGAGCATAACCAGCAAAGATTCATGAGTGATGGTCCAAGGGACTTCAGTTGGAGTGACATTCGTGACTTTATTCTCAAAGTAGATAGAAATCCAAAGAGTGATTATGGATTTGAAATTGCAAAGAAATTCGGGGAGTCTTCCATGCTACATCACGGTAAGAAAATGGCCTCAGGGAATCACCGTGTTCCAGATAGTGATTATAGCAAACGCCTTCCTGAGGAGGGAAAGGTTTTTCAGTCCCATGGAAAGGGAATCCACACTAGAGTACAACCTTATGGATATAATCGGTGTGGAAAGATTTTCACACAGAAGGGCCACCTTACTCCACATCAAAAACTCCACACTGGAGAGAAACCTTATAGATGTAATCTGTGTGGAAAGGCTTTCACACAGAATTCCTTGCTTATTGCCCATCAGAGAATCCACACTGGAGAGAAGCCTTATGAATGTAATCAGTGTGGAAAGACTTTCACACAGAAGGGCCATCTTGCCACACATCAAAAACTCCACACTGGAGAGAAACCTTATAGATGTAATCAGTGTGAAAAGGCTTTCACACAGAACTACTTGCTTATTGCACATCAGAGAATCCATACTGGAGAGAATCCTTATCAATGTAACCAATGTGGAAAAGCTTTCACACAGAACTCCTTGCTTATTGCACATCAGAGAATCCACACTGGAGAGAAGCCTTATAGATGTAATCAATGTGGAAAGACTTTCACACGGAAGGGCCATCTTGCTACACATCAAAGGCTCCACACTGGAGAGAAACCTTATAGATGTAATCAGTGTGGAAAGGCTTTCACACAGAACTCCTTGCTTACTACACATCAGAGAATCCACACTGGAGAGAAACCTTATGAATGTAATCATTGTGGAAAAACTTTCACACAGAAGGGCCATCTTGCTACACATCAAAAACTCCACACTGGAGAGAAACCTTATAGATGTAATCAATGTGGGAAGGCTTTCACACACAACTTCTTGCTTATTGCACATCAGAGAATCCACAGTGGAGAGAATCCTCATCAGTGTCACCAATGTGGAAAGGCTTTCATACAGAACTCCTTGCTTATTGCACATCAGAGAATCCACACTGGAGAGAGGCCTTATAGATGTAATCATTGTGGAAAGACTTTCACACGGAAGGGCTATCTTGCTTCACATCAAAAACTCCATACTGGGGAGAAACCTTATAGATGTAATCAGTGTGGGAAGGCTTTCACACAGAACTCCTTGCTTATTACACATCAGAGAATCCACACTGGAGAGAAGCCTTATGAATGTAATCAGTGTGGAAAGACTTTCACACAGAAGGGCCATCTTGCTACACATCAAAAACTCCACACTGGGGAGAAACCTTATAGATGTAATCAATGTGGGAAGGCTTTCACACAGAACTTCTTGCTTATTGCACATCAGAGAATCCACACTGGAGAGAATCCTTATCAATGTAACGAATGTGGAAAGGCTTTCATACAGAACTCCTTGCTTGTTGCACATCAGAGAATCCACACTGGAGAGAAGCCTTATAGATGTAATCAATGTGGAAAGACTTTCACACGGAAGGGCCATCTTGCTGCACATCAAAAGCTCCACACTGGAGAGAAACCTTATAGATGTAATCAGTGTGGGAAGGCTTTCACACAGAACTCCTTGCTTATTACACATCAGAGAATCCACACTGGAGAGAAGCCTTATGAATGTAATCAGTGTGGAAAGACTTTCACACAGAAGGGCCATCTTGCTACACATCAAAAACTCCACACTGGAGAGAGACCTTATAGATGTAACCAATGTGGAAAGGCTTTCACACAGAACTACTTGCTTATTGTACATCAGAGAATCCACACTGGAGAGAATCCTCATCAGTGTAACCAATGTGGAAAGGCTTTCACACAGAACTCCTTGCTTATTGCCCATCAGAGCATCCACACTGGAGAGAAGCCTTATAGATGTAATCAATGTGGAAAGACTTTCACACGGAAGGGCCATCTTGCTACACATCAAAAGCTCCACACTGGAGAGAAACCTTTTAGATGTAACCAATGTGGAAAGGCTTTCACACAGAACTACTTGCTTATTGTACATCAGAGAATCCACACTGGAGAGAATCCTCATCAGTGTCACCAATGTGGAAAGGCTTTTACACAGAACTCCTTGCTTATTGCCCATCAGAGAATCCACACTGGAGAGAAGCCTTATAGATGTAATCAATGTGGAAAGACTTTCACACAGAAGGGCCATCTTGCTACACATCAAAAAATCCACACTGGAGAGAAACCTTATAGATGTAATCAATGTGGGAAGACTTTCACACAGAACTACTTGCTTATTGCACATCAGAGAATCCACAGTGGAGAGAATCCTTATCAATGTAACCAGTGTGGAAAGGCTTTCACACAGAATTCCTTGCTTATTGCACATCAGAGAATCCACACTGGAGAGAAACCTTATGAATGTAATCAGTGTGGAAAGGCTTTTACACAAATGGGCCATCTTGCTGCACATCAAAAAGTCCATTCTGGAGAGAAACCATATAGATGTAATTATTGTGGAAAGACTTTCACCCAGAGCTTCAGTCTTGCCACACATCACAGAATCCATACTGGAGAGAAGCCTTATAGATGTAATCAATGTGGAAAGGCTTTTACACAGAAAGGCCATCTTGCCACACATCAAAAAGTCCATTCTGGAGAGAAACCTTATAGATGTAATCATTGTGGAAAGGCTTTCACCCATAGCTTCAGTCTTGCTGCACATCAGAAAATCCACACTGGAGAGAAACCTTATAGATGTCATCAATGCAGAAAGGCTTTCAGAGTGAGCTCCCAACTCACTTCACATCAGAGAATCCACACTGGAGAGAAACCTTATAGATGTAATCAATGTGGAAAGGCTTTCAGAGTGAGCTCCCAACTCACTACACATCAGAGAATCCATACTGGAGTGAAATCTTTCCCATGTAATCTCTGTGGAAAGACTTTTACACAGAGGTCTAATCTTGCTGGCCATAGAAGAATCCATACTAGAGAGAAGCCTTATAGATGTAATCAGTGTGGAAACGCTTTCACAATGCGCTGTCATCTCACCATACATCAGAGAATCCACACTGGAGAGAAGCCTTATGGATGTAATCATTGTGGAAAGGCTTTTACACAGAGCACCAGTCTTGCTAAACATCAGAGAATTCATACTGGGGAGAAACCCTAGGAACTTCATTCATAACATATCATGCATGGCAGGGTATAGTTATTGTGTTTATGTGACAAAATGTTCAACAGAATTGGTTCAAATTCATGGCAGTATTCATTTACCTTTCCATTCATTCAATACAGTCATTGGAGACAAAATTCATGACATGCACATATGTTCTCAATTATATCCAAATACATATTTGATAGATTTTCAACCTTCCCCTTGGTCTTGTCTGTGGGTAGGCCAGAGGAAGGGGCAGTACATCTGGCCACTTACAGGTGAGATTTAGAGGACAGATTGCCAATAGGAATTAGAAAGTTTTAATCTACTAAGTAAAAGGGAGCAACTACCACAGGAAATATTGGGGAGGCAGACTGGTGGAATGTTGAGTAAGGTGGACAATTAGCACTAATACTACATTCTGGAGGCTTACATGAATACAGTGAGCACTAGTTTACATCCAGTGAAAAATTGACTCAAAAGTGTAACTTCACTATTTGCTAATGATTAACACGTAAAATTTCATGATTTTCTAAATGATGGCAGATGAAACTCACGTCTTTAAAATTTAACACATAAGTTTCATTACTTTGGCTGGCACAGTTGCCATTACCTTAAACTGCCCTCTCACAGAATCTCTGAACACTATCAGCAGACCTGTGGAGATCTTTTCAGAGGTTAAGTGAGAAGGCCAAAGGAACCTCACAGACAGAAACTTCTTCAGAGGATTTTTCTCTTTTTTCTCCCCACAGTTACTTATCATTTTCATTAGTATCTTCATTAAAATTTACTTGAGCACTGGGGCCTTAGAGCACAGGTTGACACCCATCAACCAGGTCCTGCAGCAGAGTTTGTATTGATCTTGATTTTTGTTAGCTGAATTAGAAAGGAGAGGGAAAGTATACATAATACATATACATACATACATATACATATATACATACATACATACATATACACACACACACACACACACACAGAGACACACTATGAGAACCATGCTCACTTTACACAGAACAATATTTGTTGTGAAACCAGGAAAGTTCTCTTTTTATTTGGTTAATTATTTTGCATTCTTTTTTTATTTTATGGTAAATTTTATTTTAGGCCCAAATGCCAAAATACAAATACAAACTAGAAAAAATAACCAAAAAACATATCAAACTTAAATGGTGGAACTTAAATACAATGTTAAGAAAAAAAGCATGTCATGGGCCTAACAACACAAGAGAGGATTGAGTTATGTACAAAATATTCATTTCAAGAAAGCTGGTATGATAAATAAATAATCCTTGTGTTGAAAATTGTCCATCTTTTCTTTGCTTCCTTGTGAGTTCTTTGGTTCTCTGCTGTGCATTTTTAAAATTGTGTTCCTTTTCCCCTCCCCCTAACCTTCCAGGAGCCCACAGTCAAGTTTAGATATGTTTATAGCTATAGATATATACATATATAGAGACATATACTTTCCAAAATATATTCTACTCCCAATCTTTTTTTTATATTTGTGCATACCTTTGCTTCTTATCCCTCCTACCTCCTGTATTTTACTACTTCCCACTAGGTTGCCCTCCTATTACTTGCCTACCCCCTCCATGGATCCCTCCCCTATCCTCTCACATAAATCTAAACACCCCTTTTACCTATTCCCTTTCCCTCTATAGATTGCTCCCTTGGCCTCTCTCCCTTCACTATGACCCTACCATTTTATTTTTTCTGAATTTTGAAGACTTTTATACTCTTCCGTGTGTGTGTGTGTGTGTGTGTGTATGATCATCCATCCAATTCCTCTGTATCATTTCTTCCTCTTAAACCTCATTTGTATAAAGTACTCCTTTTAGCTCTTCCTAAATGGTTTCGCTTTTTAAATTCATATCCAATCAGGTTTTCCCCAATCTTATCAGCTTCCCAATTATTGATAAGAATCTTAGACATATATATTACATATATATAAAAATAAACAGTCTGTCCTTATGGATCCCTTATAATCATTCTTTGGTACGTACCTTATATTCCTCTTGGGTCTTGCATGTCAAATCTTTTATTAAGTACAAAATTTTTAAAAAGGAAAGTCTTGTAAATCTGAGAATTTATCAAATGTCCATTTTTTTTTTCCGTTCAGGATAATACTTTACCTTGCAGGGTATATTTTTGTTCGGAACCCCCAGTTCTTTTTCTTTTTGATAAATTACGTTCCAAGACGTGCAGTCCTTTAATGCCCTGCTATTCAGACTTGTGCAAGTCTAATTGTGGCACCACCATATTTAAATTGTTTTCATCTTGATGTTATTTTAATATTTTATCGTTGAGCCTGGGGATTTTGGAATTTGAAATTCCTATGAGTTTTTCTCATAGGATCTCGTAAGTGGTTATCGGTGAATTTTTTTCTACCTCTACTTTCTCCCCTTGTTCTAATGCTTCATGACAGTTTCATCTAATTATTTTTGGTATTATTGTATCAAGATTCTCCTTTTTATATCATAAGTTTCAGTTAGCCTTCTTATACTTTCTCCTACAAATCGTTGTTTTTCTTACGTTTTAATTTCTTTTTCATTCATATTTTGTTCAATTATTTCTTGATCTCTTATAATTCTCCTGGCATCACTTTGCCCAGTTCTGATTTTCAAGGTGTCATTTTCTTAAGATTGTGGATTTCTTTTACCAATTGGTTGACTTTCCTTTTATAACCTTGTTTTTCTTGGATTATTCTTACTTTTTTCTTGAGTTTTTTCCTCTGTCTGTGTCACTTCATTTTTATACTATCTTTTAAGATCTTCTAAGAATTCTTTTTGGGCAGATGACCATTTGACCTTATTCTTTGGTGGTTTCTTTACTTCAATATCACCCTCTGAGGATGGACCCTGGTCATCTCTTCCTGTAGCAGCTTTGTGTGGTTGGATTCTTTCTCCTTTGCCTGTGCATTTTTTGTGGTGGCTTAATTCTTATAATCACCACTAGACTTGGCATATGGGAAATGGCGCCTCTTGCCTCAGATCTTCAGTTTCTGCCCTCCTGCCTGGAACCAAGGATGAATCTCCAACCTCCTGTAAGTGCCCACAGCCAGGGCCTTTCTGCACTCTTGGAGTGTGTCCTCGATACTTCTCACCCCGCTGATTTTCACAGCATAGCTCGCTTTGGCCTTATCAGCAAAGGTTCCCTCAATCTTCTGGGGATCAAATGCCCAACTCCCTTCACTATCCCAGGAATGAAAATTCCTGTTACTGGGGCCAAGGCAGCCTCTCAAACCAATTAATTCCTAGGACTTGCTGCTGGTTGTTTTTAAATGGCTTGTTGTTAAACAGGAACCCTATCCTGGAGGTGTTTACTCTTCACAGCCAACAAACCTAGTCCTGGGATTTTTCTTCTCATCTTAAATTATTCCAGGAAGACCCTGGTTGTACCACATTATTTATCTCCCCCTGTACTTTGTTAGCCCTAAGGTGCTATTTTAACTCTTGGGGGAAACCCTGAGAGCTTAGAATTTTCTGACCTGTGCCATCTTAACTAGAATCTTCTCCATTATTTTACATTCTTGGTGAATGGGTCCCTCCCAAATACATATTTGTCTGCATCAGATAGCGGAGAAACAGGAATTTTCAGTTGCTTAGGGAATTGACAAAAGCTGTGAGTCTGAAGACATCAATGAAAAGTATGGGTTTATGGCCCTTATCCCCATCCTTTGTGAATTAGATCTGGTCTGGCAGTTGTCTCACTTGTCTCTCCACAGTGTGAATGTAAATACTAAATAGTAACTGTCTTTTACCCAGGAGCCCTGAGATTCTTCTTCCAGGTTTTTTTTTTAAATTTTATTAACAGAGGCCATCCCTACAGTAACTACTTAAAGAGACTCTTCATTGAATGGGTGTATCACTCAAAGTGAAAATCTGATAAGGCCTTAGTCTAAAATGGCCAGGGTCCCACGTTGCATCCTGGGCCATCTCCAGTCATCCTGATGAATATCAGGCCACTCGACCCAGATGACTGGAGGAGAAAGTGGACCTGGAGACCTTGCACAACCCTCTCTGACTCAGTCTTGTCATTATCTTGATGTCATGGTCCTCTTCAAGAATGAAGGATAAACACAACAGGAAGAGGCATTTTCAAAACAAAAAAAAAGTAGTAGATTTCCAGGTAGCCAGTATTCACTTCCCACTGCCTTATACAAGTTTTTGTGTTACTTTCTGTGGAAAGGAAATTCAATCATACCTAACAGCTGACACGTGACATTGTTTAGGGTTACTGGAAGCAAGTCTGCTTGGAAAGAATTCAAGTACTTTGAGTCAAAGTGGCTAGTGTTATAATGCCAATAGAAGAGGGCTGGATTCTTAGTGAAGCTGCCCCTTAATAGAGATTAAAGATTGATATTTATACAGGTGGTGGTTGTTTTCATCCTTTGTTTTCAAGGAAGACCATGACATAGAAATGATGACATGACTTTCACTTGACTTGGTTTTGAGGGAGGATTGTGCAAGGTCTCTAGTCTCACTTTCTCCTGAGCCATCTGGGTCCAGTGATCAGATATTCATCACTTTGACTGGAGACGGCCCAGGATGCAATGGAAGACCTTGGCCTTCTCTAAGGTTAACCCAAGGTATCCTCTCCCTTATCTGGGGGTTTACTGGCTAGATGTCCTTTCTTTCTTCCCCCTTCCTCCTTTCCTTCCTCTTTCCATTCCTTCCCTCCTTCCTCCCTCCCTTCCTTCCTTGTCATTCTCAAAACCTTTAACCCAGTGCACTCTGAAGGCCATAAGTTGGACAATAGGAACCTACCCAAGCTAAAATTAATGGCTGACTTAGAGTGATTATCAATAGCCACTTTCTAAACCTAAACACTTATTAAGTTGATCTAAGAAATGGGAAATGGGAGGGATTCACAGGGACCTGGGGAGGCTTATGTGGGCTGAGGCAGGAGGACATGAGCAAAACTAGGACAATTTCTTTTCTCCTGACAAGACTACAAAGGACAACCTCAGTAAAATAGGATAAAGCTTCCTTGGCTCTCTTGGATTCCAGGTTTGCTGATGCTGGTCAGGTCTGTGGATGGACTGCACTTACCTGGGATGAGGTTTCTCTGAGTGCCAGGGGCCATTGCCTCTGGTTCTAGGCTCTCTCCTAGGAATAAGTTTTGGTCTGTGCAAGTTGACCTGGGAAGAAGGATTTCAGAGTGGGGGAGAGGGTGACTTACCTGGAATTATAGACCCCATAGTCTCAGAGCAGTTACAAAGGCCCTACTCTGCTCTCCAGGAAAAGACTCCACCATAGGAGGATGGCAGCATGGAAGGTCAGGTTTGGAAGTGAACTTGGTTAGCTTGTAAGGGGATTTGCCACACTCCAGAACTCAGTTGCTTTGGCCTCATACCTCTCGTACTGGGACCCAAGAAGCACTGACCCCAGACCCAGAGCTCTGCCTCCACCTGATACTATGGGAGAGACATGAAGATTGGGAGGCTGGAACCCAATAGTAAAACTGGGGATGCCACCCAGGACCTTTGGGGATCTGACAAGGAGCCTGGACAAGAAGCAGGGCCAACTTCCAGACAGGGCTTGGAGGGAGGCCTACTCCTAGCAAGCCTGGAGGACACTCAGCCAGAGGTCAGAAGGTAAGATGAGGCCCAATGGAAAGGGAAGCCAGAAGTAGGGTGCAGGGATGGGTTTTTGTCCAGAAGTACCTGGTCCCTACATGTGCAGAGCTAGTTCTCAGAAGGCAGAGAGTGCTCAGTTCAGAGGAAAGAAAACAGATTTCAGCTCCAGGGCTGGAAGGCAGAAAGATCTATCTCCTAATGTTTCTGTTTGCAGCTAATCTGCTCTGGGTGGATCTTCCTAATCACAAGAGTCCTGCCCTGCCCTCCACCCACTAGAATGACCCCTCCCCTTCTCTACCTTCCTTCCAGGCTTCCAAACTTCTCCCCACGGAGAGAATTCCACCAGGGTCTCCACTCACCTGGCTGGTCATCTCTGAGCTCCTCTCCCCCATTTCTCTACCACCTCCCTCCCTTCCTCCCTCTCTTGCCCTTCTCTGGATCTCCAGACTTCCTCAGCAGAATCTCCTGGTCTTCCAGCTCTCCCCCCACTACACTCATCTTCCCTACAAGGATATGCCCAGCTTACATCCCTCCTGGTTCTTCCAGCCATTCCCCTTCCCGATTCCCTTCCCCTTTATTCCCCCCCCCAATTCTTCTCTGCAGCCTGGGTCCAGACCTGCCCACCCCCACTGAACTCTCCTCTAAACTGAACTCATTTACCATCTTGGCCCTTCTCCATTCCTGATCTTCCATACCCTAATCCTAATACTGAAGGCACTTTTCCCTGTGTCTTGTTCTTATTTCCCAAGAGATCTCTCTCCCTTGAAGAGTCCTAATGAGGAGCTGAAACTGGGACATTAGGACACTTGGTCCCAGGGCATATGTTACAGCTCATGTTATAAACTTTCTGTATTTACTTATATAAACCTTCACATCTCCCTCTCAGTCTAGGTTTTTTTTTAAAATTAATTTTCATTTATTTGTTTTACTACATAGAGGCCATTTTCTGCCTCATGTCTTATTAATCACTGAATGGGTACTGCCTCAGTCAAACTGAGACCTGCTAAAGACCTTAGATTGACAAGGCCAAGGTCTCCCACTGCATCCTCAACCATTTCCAGGGCTCCTGATCTGACCACTGGACCCAGATGTCTCCACTGAGAGGAGAAAGTGAAGCTGGTAACTTGGCACAGCCTCCTTCATTTAAATACAGTTCCCCTGCATGTCATGGTATCACCTCCTTGATGTCATGGTCCTCTTTCAGAATGAAGGATATAAAATCACAAAAGAGATTTGGTTGTTATTTATTGAAACTACTGAAATCCATTCCCTTGGAGATCCCATTATTTCCCTTTTCATCCCAGCAAGGACCATTGGTCCTGTGGCACAAGGATGACAAGACATTAGGAGACCAGAGCAGGATGAATGTGGGATTGTTGTGGGAGGGGAGGACCTCAACGCCCTGGCACAGAATTCCTTATGGAGTCTTCTGGTATTGTTTGGTTTTTTGTTACAGAAGTAAAGACAGTCAGTCCCCACCATCCTGGACTTTATCTTGCAATAGAAAGGGGTGGCAGGGATGGGCACTAGAATCAATTATGGGAGTCACTGGAATTTGCTGAGTAGGACTGATATGGGAAAGACTGAACTTCAGCTTAAATTTTTTTTTAAAGCCTATTGTTAAGTCAAATCCAGTTCAGTTCCTGTACAGGTCTTCTAACTGGAGGTGGCTCATATGAGCAGTCTTGTTTATCTGACCCCATAAGATGGAATTCTTTCTGCAGCCAGTATTCTAATGTGGAGAAATGATTCATACTTTAGTGTATCTCAGCTTCAGAGGCTGCATCGAATGCACAATCAAATTCAAACAAAATATCACATACCAACTCTCAGTCCACTTTACTCTTGGCTTGTAGACTTTTGAAGTTCAATAATGTGAGAAACCTGCTCACTCCAAACAAAGAACAATACTTGTCATGAAGTCAAGAAAGTTCTCCTTTCATTTTAGTCAATTAATCTACATTCCTAGTGAATGGGTACCTCCTAAACAGAAAGTATGTTTGCTCAGACAAATGCTAGCCTTTTTATGCTGTTCCCAATTCAAATTTCCCCCCTTGCTCTCCACTGGATAGATGCAAACTCCTGAACCTCACAATTCACATTCTCCACCCTGATGGTTTCCCCCTCAAACAGCTTGGGGATCACAAACAGTTCAGTTCTTCTGTTAACGCCTCCTATCCAGAACAGAATTAAGAGAAGAGTATGTTGGACAACGGTAGGGAATTTAGGTCCCCTTCAGATTCACCCTCCCTGACCTGGGCAAAGGAAAAAGGAAGGGGGTGGCAGCTACACAGGGGGCCCCACTGGCAATATCCTTGCTCCTGGACATCCTGTAGCCCACTCAGAATACGTTAGTACCACCTAGTTTCAGTACCTCCTGATGACCCTGCCCTCCCCGGCCCCCAGCAGCTGTATGGAGAGAGGAAAGTGAGATGGGTCAAGGCAGTATGAGATAAGAAGCCAGCAAGCTTCTACACTTGCTAAACTCACTCTTTTAAAGTTGCAGTTTTAACATGTTAGGGATGACATGCCGATTCTCTGTCTAAAGAAATTTGGAAATGCATTCAACAAAATTGACGTCATCTGATGGGTCTGTTTCAAGTTTCAATCTGTTAAACTTTTGTATCAGTTATGTCAAACAACTTTTCAAAACTTGCATGTTATTAGAGTATGAAATGAGAGAAATTAAAGACATCAAGAAAATGGCTTCCCCGCTAACCCTGTCTTATGTTTTTAACTGCCATTTAGAAAACTGGATATTTTCACCTTAGCTTTTAGTTAGAAGAAAGGTTTAATTAAAAGCTAAAAGAACTTGGCTCCAAGTTGTGACAACTGTAAAATTGTTACCTGAATGCTGAAATCTAAAACTAGTAATTGATGACTGCGTGGAAAGCAGAGGACGAGCTCAAAGTCTTATCCAGATTGATTTGCCTGTTCAGAAAAGGTACAGCTTATAGCAGTTCCCAGGTTAGATAGGCTGGGTATGGAAGTCCTTTCTTTGGGGTCCCCGTCAAACTCTCTCATTTTGTAAATTTCCCAAAGAGCTTCTTTGGGTTATGGAGTTCCAAAACCATCAATTCCGCTTGCTAAGAATTTGCAAGTACATAGAAATGATCTCTACTAATTGACTTTTTCACCAGGACAAATTTGAATTTGAGAGGAAAGTCTTGGTATAGTTTTTCCCAAGGTGTGATTAGTGAAATTTGATGTTTAAGTTAAAAGCTCAAGGGACCATAACTAATTTCTTCATCATAATCCATAATCAATAGTCCACCATCTGAGAGAAATGCCACAAGCTACTCAGACAGAAAGTGATACAGTTGGAGGTGTGCATCTGAAAATGCTGAGAGGACAAATTTAGCCTCAGCCTAAGATAGGATCCTCCTGACTCAGTTTCCCCGTTGTGTTCCTTGGAAAGGAATGTTACCTATCTGGCTATTCCTCAGTCTGCAATGACGTAGGGATGATACAGCATTGTTGGCATACTTGGTATCGTCTTGTCCCTCACTTGTCCTTTTACAGCAAATTTCTATAATCACAGCAAATGCTCATAAAAGACGTGAGCACTAAGTCAGCATGTGGGATCTTGCTGTTTTGACCTGAATACGTGGTCACTCCCTATCCCAGCTGACTAAGTTAGTGCTGATCATCCCTGGCATAATCATGTGATCATCATCCACAGAGTAAGTCTGGGATAATAAAATGCATGTTTAAGGTCTGAGCTGGACGACCTAAAGTTATATCTTAAAACAACTTAAGTAATTGAGTATTGCTGTTAATTACTAAAATTAAATCAGAAACACCTTGTGCTATCTAGGCAGAAGACTCTCTCCCGCCAAGCCTGGGCAGCTTCCAATGTAATCTCAGTATCAGGAATGTCCTTATGAACTTTTCAGAAGGGGGCTAGAGGGCTGAACTATTCACCTTGAATTACATTCCTTAACACACACTAACCAACTTAGTAATTAGGTGTTGCTATTAGTTACTGAAATCAACCAGAAACGTCTTCAGTTTGATTTGGGGAAGAGAACTTCAGTGCAATCAATTTTCTTGTCTCCTCCTCCCAAGTCTTTGGTTATAACTGAAGTCAGTCTGGAGAAGGCTGCAAAACTTCTACCTACAAAACCTGTTACTTCCCAATAGCATCTGATCCTCCTGAAGGAAGCGGAATCCGAGTAGAAACCTCAGGAAGTAACAAGATCTGATAACCCTGTGTGTTGAAAGTAAATGGAGCTCTTACTTTCTTTGTTTTTCCTCATTCTGAGATCATTTTTAATTCTCCCTATATGTGGGCCCTACATATTGAAGTCACTTGTCAGATTTGTGTCATCCAGACACAGGCCATTCACCTACAGATGGTAGCATACAGTGAGTACCAGACTTTGTCCCCCCTTTCTTCCCTTGGATGAAGCAGCCTGTGCTTGGTTACTGTCAGCCTCCTCCCTGGGACCCCCTCAAAGCAGTGACAGCTCTATGGCACCTCCGGCAATAAATTTTCATAAACTGAGAATACTCCCCCAAGATTCTGGGTCCCATTTATCTGAGGGGGAATGATGGGGTGACAAGACCTGGACATGGAACTTTCCCAACCATTTCAACAACCCAGACCCTGTATTTTCCCAAACATCCTAGTCTCTGACATCTTGGCTGAGGCATCTGGCTCAGCCCAGCTAGTCAGTAGGCTTCTCACTGTGGTTCTCTGACCCACCCCCAGGCTATTTACCACCCTTAATCCAATGCAGATCATTTCATTATTCCTTTTTCCTATATAAATATCAATCCTTAATCCCCATTAATCACTAGGAATTGAGCCCTCCTCTACTGGCATTACAGTAAACCTTGCCACTTGGAGTGAAATAAGTGGTTGAATTCTTTCTAAGCAGACTCCCTCTGTCATTTCTGGGTTCCCAACACAGTCAAGTGAGGGGTGAGGGGAGGGGAAGGACAGGGAGAGAGAGAGAGAGAACTCCCTTTGCCTTCATTTTCATCCCCAAAATTTCCCTCTCCAAATCCAAAACAAGAACCAAGATCAATACCCACTCTGTTCCAGTTGGTTGGTTGTTGTCGTTCATCCTTGAAGAGGACCAAAATAACATCACCATGATAAAGTGAAGTTTCAATGTATACAATTGTGGCTGATCAGACCAATATGAGCTCAGAATGCTCTGTCATAGATTGAGCACAGACAGTCTGTGTGAATATTTGGGGTGGATGCTCCAAATTTGTACATCCTATATTTTCTTTGTGGTGTTTCAATTCTGCTTTGCTCATAGAGCACAGCAAACTTTCTGATGTGGGTAGGCCATGCTGACCAGTCCTATGCCAGTGTCTCCCATGTTGCACAGTCAAATCCAAAGTCTGTAACACCTTGAGAGTGTCCTTATATTGCTTCTGACCACTATGTGATTGCCTGCCCCATGTGAGTTCTCCACAAAATAGTCTTTTGGGCAAGTGAACATTTTGCATTCGAACAATGTGGCCAGCCCATCAGAGTTGCACTCACTGAAGCATAGTTTGAATGCTTGGCATTTTACCTTGAGCAAGGACCTCAGTGTCTGGTACCTTATCCTGCCAGGTTATCTTCAGAATCTTCCTAAGACAGTTCAAATGGAAGCGATTCAGTTTACTGGCATGATGCTGTTAGAGTATCCATATTTCACAGGCATACAACGGGGTCAGCACAACGGCTCTGTCGACCTTTAGTTTGATAGTCAGTCTAATACCTCTTTTCTCCTATATTTTTCTTCAGAGCCTCCCAAACACTCAACTAGCTCTGGCAATATGTGCATTAACTTCATTGTCAACGTGTACATCCCTGCAAAGTACACTACCAAGGTAAATGAACTTATCCACAGCATTCAAAACTTCTGTATTTGTTATAACTGATGGTTCCACATATGGATGGTGCGGTGCTGGCTGATGGAGCATTTGTCCTTTCTAATTATTGGGTCAAAATTAGCACAGGCAGCGGGGAATTGATTCCTACTTTGTTGCATCTAAGCCTCAGAGGCTGCAGTGAGTGCACAATCATCTGCAAACAGAAAATCATGCACCAACACTCCCTCCACTTTGGACTTGGCTTGTTGCCTTTTCAAACTGAAGAATTTACCATCAGCGGAGTGGCTGACTTTGATGCCGTGCTCATCCTCACTGAAAGCATATGACAACATGGCTGAAGACATCATGCTAAAAAGCATGGGAGCAAGCACAGAGCCTTGTTTCACTCCACTGGGGACTGGGAAGGCACGAGAGCACTGTCCACTCTCCTGAACTGAGGTAAACCATGCCATCAGGAGGCAGAGAGGTGTAGAGCGTGTTCAGGGAGGGCCAATATTCTTGGTGTGATGGCTGCCAAGCCCTTTTTAGGGCTGCTTTCTACCTTTGGTGTCCAGCTGTTTCATCAAACTCTCGTTTGAAACTGCAGCATGTGCAGTGGCCATACCCCAATAAACCATTTCAGAAAATGGGCCAAACCACATTAAGGGCAACCAAGAGGTATGAGTTAGAGGGGTGTCTTTCTCAAGCATGTGAAGATTGCCCCTGGTGGAATAGAACAATTTGTGCCAATAACCATGAAAGTAGCTGAAGCAGACTACGTGGAGCGCTAAGAGTTTGGTTAGACATCAAAAACACCAAGGTCATCCTCTGCATCCTGAGCCATCTCCAGTCATCTTGATTCTGTCCTGTCACTGGACTATGATAACTAGGATAGAGAGTGAGGCTAACGACTTTGTGCAACTCTGCCTAGCTTAAATCCAATTTATGTATGAATCAAAAGGTATCACCCATACCCACCACCCACCACGTGTGCCATTTTGCTATTATACCTCAAAGTCCCGTGGTGACAGGCAAGTGATGAAGCAGCAGGTGCAGATACACAGGGAGCTATACCCACAACCAGCACACAGGAGGCCCAGGCCACAGGGTTGTTTCTCACTGGAAACAGCAGTGGAACTTGGCAGCCCCCCAGTGTCTGAGCAGCCTGAAATGGTTGGGAAAGTTCCATGTCCAGCTCTTGTCATCCCATCATTCCCCCTCAAATAAGTGGGACCCAAAATCTTGGGGGACTATTCCCAGTTTATGAAAATGTATTGCTGGAAGTGCCGTAGACTGCTCACATTCTGGCATGAGGAAAGGGGATCGAGAAGGTGCCCTAAAAATTGTCTGCGTACCCAACCGTGGCTTTATTACTACAGCAGGTGGAGAATCCCACTCTGCGGTCGATACACAAAAAAATGTACAAAAACCTCAGCAAAGATGATTCCACTCATCATGGGCACATGGAATGTGGGCACACTTATTTTGCAATCAAAACTAATCTAGTCAGCATGCTGGTATTCCTGCCCAAAGGAGTGAATGACAGGCTCATGACAATGTGATTGCCACTTGCAGGAAAACAATATGCCACCACCACCAGTGCCTAAGCTCCCACCATGACGAACCCTGATGAGGTCAAAAAAATTTTATGAAGACCTAGAGACCCTTGTCATCAACGTGCCAAAAGAGGACAAGTTTGTAATTCTGGGTGACTTCAATGCTGACAGTGTGTTTGTCTTTCATTGCCAAAGAAGACCATGTACCATTAGAGAAATAATGACATGACTTACACTTGACTTTGTTTTGAGTGAGGGAGGGCTGTGCAGGTCACCAGCCTCACTTCTCCAGAGCCATCTGATCCTGTAACCAGATATTCATCAGGATGGCTGGAGATGACCCAGAATGAGGCAATTGGGATTAAGTGACTTGCCCAAGGTCACACAGCTAGTGAGTGTCAAGTGTCTGAGGTGAGATTTGAACTCAGACCCTCCTGACTCCTGCACTGGTACTCTACCCACTGCACCACCTAGCTGCCCCTGATTTTAATGCTAGCGTAGGCTCAGACTATCAGTCTACCAGGGAGTCCTAAGGAGGAATAGAGTTGGAAAAAGCAACAGCAATGATCATTTACTGCTGAAGACAGTAATGGCATGATTTTCTCGTCACCAACACCTTTTTCTGTTCACCTAAACACACCAAAGTTTCATGGATGCACCCTCACAGCAAACACTGGCATCTAAGAGACTGTGTGATTGTAAGGAGAAGAAAAAGACAAGATGTGAGAGTGATAAAAGCAATGTGTGGTGCAGAGCACTGGACTGATCACAGACATATCCTTTCCAGGTTAAATATTAGCATTCATTAAACGTGCCACCCCCAAGGCAAAATGACTACCAGAAGAATTAATGTCAACAAATTAGAGTTCTTCTCTGAGGGTGAACAGTTTGTGGCTAACTTGGAGAGAAAGTTGAGTCAACACAGTTGGCAAGTACCTGGTTGATGAGTGTCAATCTGTGCTCTAAGGCCCCAACCCCCAGTCTACTAACTTTTTAAACTACTGAGCTCCTTCCTGCACACCACTCCCCACTGCAAAATTAAGTCCAGGAGGATGAGAACTGCCTTTACTTTTGAGGGGATGTTCATCAACTGGGGAAAGGCTGAACAAGTTGTGGTATATGAATGTAAAGGAATAGTACTGTTTCCTAAAGAATGACTTCAGAAAAACTTGGAAAGGCTTGGATGCCGAATGAAATGAACAGAACCAAGAGAATATGGTACAGAATAAAAGCACCACTGTATGATGACCAACTTTATCACGCTTAGCTGTTCTCGGCAATGAAGTGATGCAAGACAATTTCAAAAGACTCATGATAGTAAATGCTATGTCCCCATTGCAAGATTAAGCCCAGGAGGGTGAGGAAGGCCTTTACTTTTTGAGGGGATGCCCATTAACTAGTATAATCTCAATGGGGAACCCACAGAAGTAGGTATGGATATGCATGCATATTTCCAGGGTAAATTCACAAAACATAAAAGAGTCTCTTCATCAAACACAAAACGAAGGCATTTATTCAAACACCAAAAAGCCAAATCCATCATAATAACAAAGGAATCTGTACACAATATCAATGCAAAGAGCACAGTCAGACCCAAGCCTTCCTACCATCCAACCAACAAGCTCCCTTAGACAAAATCACTCCTCTTACACTAGCTCTGCCCTGCCAGCTCTCTCAGCTACCCCCACGGTGGTCTCCCGCCATTGGCTCCATGTGACTCAGACCGTGGGCTGGGCCAAAGCTCAAAGGCCAATTAAGGGGCAGGGAAGATCTTTAAATTCCATTACCATTACAAGTGGGGAATGGCTCAACAAGTTGTGGTATATAAATGTAATGAAATATCATTATTCCCAAAAAATTGATGAGGAGACAGGCTTCAGAAAAAAATGGAAAGGCCTGCATGACCAGATGCTGAATGAAATGAAGAGAACCAGGAAGACATGGTACACAGCAAAAAATAACATTGTTCAATGACTCATTCTTTTACACTTAGCTGTTCTCAGTAATGCAATGATCCAAGACAACTCCAAGATTCATGATGGGAAATGCTATCCACATCCAGAGACAGAACTATGGAGTGACAATTCCATGTTCAATGGGTAACTTCAGGGTCAGAATCTCTCTTGCTCTGGGCCTCATCCCCCATAGAGTTGTCTTGCTGGTCCATACCGACCATCACACCCTGGTGTCTGGGGTGCCCGACAATGGAAGGCAAGACAACCCAAAGGGCCCTGTCTCCCAAACAACTATCAACAATGAGGGCAGTGATACTGTCTTTCAGGGTGAACTCTGAAATAGCAGGTTTAAATCTTAGAGAGAGAGCAGGGGTATGGAACCTAGAGGCAGGGGGAGGCAAGTGCAGGCTGGGTGGAAGACCTCACAGCTGGATGAAAATCTTTAGGAGAAAAGCCTGGCATGTGGTAAATACTACAGAAATGAACTATTGCTACCAATTTAATTGGACTTACTCCATTCTAAATATGGGGGGTTTGATGTCATTAGTTGTGAGTACTAAAGTGTCAATGGAGAGAGGATGACTTGACTTTCCTTGTAACACCTGTTTTAAATGCATGGAACTATTTTTCCCTTGTTTTGTAACTTTCTAAAAAAAAGCTAGTAAAGTAGGTTACTTTTGATCTGAATGCTGTTAGATCTTAAATGAATCAATTACAGAATATGACAACATATTTGGAAAAATAATGTGGTATATTTTATTTTGACTATGAAACTAATGATTATGATAAATGACTAACTGTTGGGAGACAAGCATAGCAAAATCCTCTGAAGAGGTTTTTGTCTGTGAGGTTAGTTTGGCCTTCTTAACCTGTGGAAAGATCTCCCTAGCCCTGCTGTTCAAAGATTCTGTAAGGCTGCAGTTTAAGGGCCGAGCATCTCTCCAAGTCGAAGTATGGAAACTTATGGGTTAAACTTTAAATTAGAAATGAGTTTCATCTGTAATCATTTAGAAAATCATGAAATGTTATGTTAATAATTAGCATATGGTAAAGTTACATTTTTGAACCAACTATTCACTGGATGTAAACTAGAACTCAGTGTATTCATGTCAGACTCCAAAATACAGTATTTGTGCTGATTGTCCACCTCATTCAACACTCTACTATCTTGCCTCCACATTTCCTGTGGTAGCTGCTTCCTTCTACTAACACAGTGGATTAAAGCTTTCTAATTTTTATTGGCAAGCTTTACTCTGAAGCCTACTTGCAGTGGTCAGATGTACTCCTCCCCCAATCCCCTGCCCCCTAGTCTAGCCTACCTACAGACTAGACCAATGGGGAAGTTTGAAAATCCATCACATAGGTATTTTGATACAATTAAGAACATACAGGCATGTGGTCAATTTTGCCTCCAACAACTATACTGAATGTATGGAAAGATTAATGAATACTGCATGAATTTTAACCATTGCTTTCAAGGATTACTGTCACAGGAACACAATAACTATATCCTACCATAACAGATGATGAATTTCCTAGAGTTTCTCCCCAGTGTGAATTCTCTCATGCTTAGCAAGACTGGAGCCCTGTGTGAAAGCTTTTCAACATTGATTACATTCAAAGTTTCTCTCCACTGTGAATGCCCTGATGTGCAACAAGCTGAGAGCTCTTTCTGAAAGTCTTTCCACATTGATTACATACATATGGTTTCTCTCCAGTATGGATTCTCTGATGTGCAGCAAGATTGTAACTCTGCGTAAAAGCCCTTCCACATTGGTTACATCTAAAAGGCTTCTCTCCTGTATGGATTCTGTGATGTCCAGCAAGAGTGGACCTCTGTGTAAAAGTCTTTCCACATAGATTACACTCAAAAGGTTTCTCTCCAGTGTGAATTCTCTGATGTGCAGCAAGATGGCTCTTCTGTGTGAAAGTCTTTCCACATTGATTACATTTATATGGTTTCTCTCCAGTGTGGATTCTCTGATGTCTACTGAGATAGGAGCCACCTGGGAAAGCCTTTCCGCATTCATTACATCTATAAGGCTTCTCTAAAGTGTGAATTCTCTGGTGTGCAGCAAGGTGACTCTTCTGTGTGAAAGCCTTTCCACATTGATTACATTTATATGGTTTCTCTCCAGTGTGAATTCTCTGATGATTGGTAAGACTGAAGCTCCGAGTGAAAGCCTTTCCACATTGATTACATTCAAAAGGTTTCTCTCCACTGTGGATTCTCTGATGTGCACTGAGCTGGGAGCTCCTACTGAAAGTCTTTCCACATTGATTACATACATAAGGTTTCTCTCCAGTGTGGATTCTCTGATGTGAAGCAAGATTATAACTCTGTGTAAAAGCCCTTCCACATTGATTACATGTAAAAGGCTTCTCTCCAGTATGGATTCTGAGATGTCCAGCAAGAGTGGACCTCTGTGTGAAAGTCTTTCCACAGAGATTACATTCAAAAGGTTTCTCTCCAGTGTGGATGGTCTGATGTCTACTGAGATCGGAGCTACATGGGAAAGCCTTTCCACACTGATTACATCTATAAGGCTTCTTTCCAGTGTGGATTCTGTGATGTTCAACAAGATGGCTCTTCTGTGTGAAAGCTTTTCCACACTGATTACATTCAAAAGGTTTCTCTCCAGTGTGGATTCTCTGATGTCTACTGAGATAGGAGCTACATGGGAAAGCCTTTCCGCATTGACTACAACTATAAGGCTTCTCTAAAGTGTGGATTCTCTGATGTCCAGCAAGATGGCTCTTCTGTGTGAAAGCCTTTCCACATTGATTACATCTATAAGGTTTCTCTCCAGTGTGGATTCTTTGATGTTTGGCAAGACTGAAGTTCTGAGTAAAAGCCTTTCCACATTGATTACATCTATAAGGTTTCTCTCCAGTGTGGATTTTTTGATGTCTAGCAAGATGGCCCTTCTGTGTGAAAGTCTTTCCACAGAGATTACATTCAAAAGGTTTCTCTCCAGGGTGGATTCTTTGATGTGCAGTAAGCCTGGAGCTCTGCGTGAAAACCTTTCCACATTGATTACATCTAAAAGGTTTCTCTCCAGTGTGGATTCTCTGATGGGCACCCAGACTCTGCCTTGTTGTGAAAGCCTTTGTACACTGATTACACTTATAAGGTTTCTCTCCAGTGTGGATTTTCTGATGTGCAGCAAGGTTGAATCTCTGGGTAAAAGCCTTTCCACACTGATTACACCTGTAAGGTTTCTCTCCAGTATGGATTTTTTGATGTCTAGCAAGATGGCCCTTCTGTGTGAAACTCTTTCCACATTGATTACATCTATAAGGTTTCTCTTCAGTATGGATTCTCTGATGTCTGGCAAGATTGCAGCTCTGTGTGAAAGTCTTTCCACATTGATTACACTCATAGGGCTTTGCTCCAGTAAGGATTATCTGATGTTCAATAAGCCAGGAGCTTCCTGTGAAAGTCTTTCCAAGTTGATCACTTCTATAAGGTTTTCCTCCAGTGTGGATCCTTTGGTGTGCTTCCCATTCGTTACATGCATCAGGCTCCTTTTTAATGGGAATTAGCTGATGAGTAAAGGCCTTCCCACCTTTATTACTTACAGAAAGTATCTCTTCAGTATCACTTTTCTGATGTCTAATGAGGACTGAATTCCAACTCAGAGACCTTTCCCATTGATTACTAAGATATCTTTGCATTTCAGGAAGGTTTCCATGGGACTGAAAAAGCTTTACCTCCTCAGCAAGGATTATGCTATAATCACTACAGGGAATACAGTGATTCCCTGAGGTCATTTTCTTATAGTGATTTAAGATGGAAGACTGTCTGAATTTCTTCCCAATTTCATCACATTCATAGTCACTCTTTGGATTTTTATCTACTTTGAGAATGAAGTCATAAATTTCTCTGAAACTGAAGTCCCAGGGACCATCATTCATGAAACTTTGCCGGTCACTCTCTTCCAAAAAAATTCCAAGTTTTTTAGTTATTTCACTTCCCTTGAACCTGGTATCTACATCAGAAGAAAACAAACATATTTATAGAAAAAGATAAAAACACATAAATAAATGTAATAGCAATGGTTACTGAAGACTTGTACAGCTCATGGCCTTCTCATTACCAACCCAAACGCAATAAGACTTCATGGATGTACTCTTGTCGCAAACACTGGCATTACAAAGACTATGTCACCATAAAGAGAAGAGACAGGATGTGTGAGTGATAAAGGAGATGTGCACCACAGAGTGCTGGACCCCTCAGAGCTAAACATTCTCATTCAAGAAAAGCAGCAATTTTTTGCTTTCCTTCTGATCTTGGCTGCATTGGTTTTATTTGTGGCAAACTATTATAATTTAATGTAATTGAAAATTATTCATTTCACACCTCACCATACTATCTCTTCTTTATCCACAAACTGTTTACTTCTCTCTAAATCTGACTATTAAAATGTTCCATCATGTTCTTTCAATTTCCTATAATGTCTCCCTTTATATCTACATCATGTATCCATTTAGACCTTATTCTGGAAAATGGAATATGATACTGGTCTCTGTCCAATTTCTGACAGACTACTTACCATCTTTCCTCCCAATTTTCACCAAATCAGGGATTCTTATCATAAAATTTATCTTAACATTTTTCAAATACAAAGTTACTCTGTTCTACTCATCTATCTTTCTCTTTCTTAGTCAGCGCAAGAAATTTTTTATTATCATTATTTCTTTTAGAAAATTGTTACTTTTAAGTCATGGAATAAAATAAGCGTTTCCATAATATACGATAAAAGAAGATGATTGCACACAGAGGACCAAATCAGTTATGTATACCTACCTATTCCTACAAAAAAGTTAACATGTAAATTTCTTTTTTTTTCCCTTCCCTCCTTCCTTTGCCCTAGAGATGGCTACCATCAGATACAAACATGTATACATATGGAAAATCATTCCAAACATACTTCTATTATCTATTCTTCTTTGGAGGCAGATAGCATCTACCTTCATATGTCCTTTGCATTTTGGGGGTGTTTATAATAGTCAAAATGGCTTATTCACTGAAAGCTGTGGTTAAAAATTTTTTGTGATGACTGTACATAACATTCTCTTGGCACTGTTCCTTTCTCTTCTTCATTCTGTGTCAGTCTATCCATATTTTTTCTAAAATCATCAAGCTCAAAATTCCTTATAGCACAGTATTACTTCATCATAAATGTCGACTACAACTTGGTCAGTCATTCCTCAATTTAAGGGTATCTAATTCATTGCCACCACAAAAAGAGTTGCTATAAATATTTTAGTATAATTTCTTTATCTTTTGGAATCAACTTTGGAAATGCAGACCTAGTATTGTATTGCTGGGTCAAAGGGTATGGGCAGTTATTAATAAGTCTTTTGACATAGTTCTAGATTGCTCTCCATAATGGTTGGAGAAGATCACAATTCCACCAATAATGAATATCCCAAATTTCTCCACTGGAAAACTGCCTGTCCAAATCTTTTGACCATTTATTAGAGAATGACTCATAATCTTAGAGATTTTACAAAGATCTTTGTGTATTTGAGATATGAGAACTTTATTTGAGAAACCTCATATAAAGTCTCCCTCTGATATTTTATACTTTCCTTGTGATTTTGATTATATTGCTCTTATTTGTACAATGTTTTTGATTTAATGTAATCAAAATTATCCACCTCACACTTCATTCTCTTCCATGTCTCTTGTTTACCCATAAATTGTTCACCTATCCATTAAGTGATGTTCAAATTTGTTTGTAATCTCTCTTTATATCTAGGTCATGTATATATTTTGACCTTTTCTTGATCAACTGTAAAATGTTGGTCTATACTCAATTTCTACCACACTTCTTTCCAGCTTTTCCAACAATTTACCCCAAATAATAAATTCTTATTGCAAAATCTTAAGCCTTCACACTTCTCAGATACATGGTGACCCTATGCATTTGCTGTTTTAAGCTGTCTACCTACTCTGTTCCAGTGATCTACTTCCCTATTTCTTCACCAGTACCAGTTTTAATAATTACTGCCTCACACTATAATTTAAGATCAAGTTCTGCCAAACTTCTTTCCTTCACATTATTTTTCATTAGTTCCTTTCATATTCTTGATCTTTTGTTCTTTCAAATGAATTTTATTATTTTTCTAACTCAGTAAAAAAAGGTTTTGGTAATTTCCTTGGGATAGCATTGAAGGTATGAACTGGTTTAGATAAAATTGTCATTTCTATTACATTGGTTTTGCATACCCATCAACAAATTTGTCTCCAATTATTTAAATCCGCTTTTATTTGTTTAAAATGGTTTTTCTATTTCTGTTCATATAGTATCTGAGTTTTTTCTGGCAGGGGTACCACCAGGATTTTTATACTGTCCAGAGGAGGGATGGGGAACCTGTGGCCTCCTAGGTACTTGAGTGCTGTCTTTTGACTGAGTCCAAGTTTTACATTACAAATCCTTTGATTAAGGGGATTTCTTCTGTGAGATCTAGATTCAGTAAACAGCCCTACTTGAGGACCTATATCGGGGGTCACATATTCTAGACTTGTTTTGTTGGTGATGTATAGAATGCTGACGATTTGTATCGGTTTACATTATACCCTACTACTTTGCTAAAATAACTAATTATTTCAACTAACTTTTTATTTGAGTCTTTGGGATATTCCATGGATAGCATCATAATATCTGCAAAAAGAGATATTTTGTTACCTCATTCCCTAGGGCGATTTCTTCTATTTCTCTTTCTTATTGTTATTCCAGGATTTCCAAAACAACATTGAATAATATTGGTGACAATGGCCATCCTTGTTGAACAACAGGTCTTACTGAGAAGGTTGCTAACTTCTTCCCATTGCAAGAAACTTTTTTGAACACTTTCTTGCAGCATTATATAATTTATTTCCAGTTTTCAACAGTCACTTCCACAAGATTTTCTCCCCATTTCTCTCCTCCCCAATACCAACCCCAATCACCCCTTCTCCCAGTCCCTTGCACTTTTTTCCTATAGGGTAAGACAGATTTTTAATAACCCACTGCTTGTACATCTTATTTCCCAGTTGGATGAAAAATTCATTTTTAAAGCTTTGACTTCCACATTCTCTACTGTCCTCCCTCTCCACCTACCCTCACTGAGAAAGCAAGCAATTTGAGATAGGTCATACATGTGTAGCAGTGCAAAACACTTCCATAACAGTCATGTTGTGAAAGACTAACCATTATTTCCTTCTATCCTGTCTTGCCCTCCATTTATTCCATTTTCTCCCTTGACCTGTCCCCCAGTAATAGTGTTTGGTTCTAATTACCCCTTCCCCCCAATCTGCTGTCTCTTCTATTATCCTCCCTCTCTTATTCCTTTCCCCACTGCCCTCCTGCAGGGTAAGATTGTTTTCCACACCCAACTGAGTGTGTTATTCCCTCCCTAAGCCAAATCCAATGACTTCCTCTCACCACCCCCCTCTTCCCCTCTGTTATTCTTTCTTGCTTCTTATATGTGACAATTTACTACACACTACCTCTCCCTTTCTTTTTCCCAGTACATTCCTCTCAATACTTAATTTTGTTTTAGGTATCCGCCCCTCATATTCAGCTCACCCTGTACCCTCTGTATGCATATATGCATGTATATGCACATATATGTACATACATACATATATACACCTATACGTGTGTGTATATATACATACATACACACACACACACACATATATATACATACATACACACACATACTTATTTATTCCCTCTAACTACTCTAATACTGAGAAAGATCTCATGAGTTACAAATATCATCTTCAACATAGGAATGTAAACAGTTCAAATTTAATGAATACCTTATGACTTCTCTTTTCTGTTTACCTTTTCATATTTCTCTTGATTCTTGTATTTGAAAGTCAAATTTTCTATTCAGCTCTGGTCTTTTCAAGAAAAATGCTTGTTAAGTCCTCTATTTCATTTAAATTCCATTTTTTCCCCAGAATTATGTTCAGTTTTTCTGGGTGGGTTATTCTTCCTTTTAGTCCTAGCTCCTTTGACCTCTGGAATATCATATTCCAAGCCCTTCTATCCCTTAGTGTAGAAACTGCTAAATGCTGTGTTATCCTGATTGTTTCCAAAATACTTGAATTTTTCTGAGTTATTTTTGTTCACAACAGCAAATCCCTATCTCAATGAAATATAATCATTCAATACCTTTTACTGTAGAAGCTGCTAGATCTTGTGTATCTTGATAGTAGCTTCACAATATTTACATTGTTCTTTTCTTGTTGCTTGTGGCATTTTTTCCTTAATTTGAGAGCTTTGAAACTTGGTTACAAAGTCCCTGTAAGTTTTCATTTTGCTATCACAATCGGGGTATGAATGGTGAGTTTTTTCTTATTTCTAGGTTTACTTCTTGATCTAGAACTTCGGGTAAGTTTTCCCTAATAATGTTTTGAAATACTGTATCTAGACTTTTTTTAATTATACATTTCAGACAGCATAACAATTCAAGGAGACACTGTCTCCTTGATCTATTCTCCATATTACTTGTTTCTCTAATGAGATGGTTCACATTCTCTTCAACTTTTCCATTCTTTTGATTTTTAGTATTTCTGGGGATCTTATAATGTTATTAGCTTCCTCATGGCCAATTCTAGTTTTTAAGCACTTATTTTTCTTAAATTTTTGGATCTGTTTTTTCTAATTCGTTAACTTTTCTGTGTACTCAATGCAGCTTTGGAAGTTGAGATGCAACAGAGTATGGATCCATTCTCTGCAACTTGTGCTAATTTTGGGCTGACAACACTAAGAAAAGAGAAAAAATGTCCTTACCAAGAGACAGCAGATTCTGGATATTCTCCAACATGACATCCCTGTACAGCTTTTTCTGAGAATAGTCCAAGAGGCCCCACTCCTCCTCAGTGAAGTCCACATCCACATCCTTCAATGTCACCAATTCCTAAACCATCAAAAGTCAGTCATTTTAGAGCTAAGAGACTCCAGAATTCATCTAGTCCAAACCCCATCAACTTAGAAGACAAACTGAAACCCAGAGAAGAGCTGTGCCTATAAGACATACAACTTTTATGAGTGTCAGAACCAAAACTTGAAACAAGTCATTAAGCACTGAAAGGAACATTGACAAAAGTATTTTCTATTTGACATGAGAATAATGATGAAATAATAAAAGCTAGAAAAAAAATGTCTTGCTATACAATGCTTACCCAAAAGGAAAAGGCAAGTGTTCCCATCAGTGAGATACAAGACTATGTGGAGGAGGTCTGAGCCAAATGGCAAGGAGTCATCTGAGCTCTCCTTAAAACCCTTAAAATAACTATAAAAATTGACTCTGAACAAACTCTAAAGCAGCAAAACTCACAAAGAGACAGATTTCCAGCCCAAGATAGCCTGGAAGATCAATAGGAAGGATCTGTTGTACTGGACTGAGAGAGGAGAACAGTCTATCCTAGGCCACACCAGCACAGACCTAGCCCCAGGAAAGCTGGAACAGGCCTTGGGTCACTGAATCACTGGCAAAAAGTGGCTGTTTCCAGACTTCTCAGTCCACAGATGCCAGAGGTTACATACTGGGAAGGAAAGAAGTGCATTCCAGCCCAGGTTGTGCCAATACAATCCTGACCTCACCAAAGCAGAAGCAGGTCTCAGGAGTGCCTGAATCAGCTGTGGAAGCAGCAGCAGCAGTTATATGCCCATAGATGGAATGTCTGAAAGTCAACTTTTTCAGCTTTCAGGACTCAAGATGGCAGAGTAGCAGTAAGTTGCTCTCACCCTTCCATACTGACCTTGAAAAACCCAGAAAATATTTCCCAGGGAATAATCCTGGTGTAGTAGAGCCAGTAGAATGGTGAGATACAAAAATATTTTAGTTCCAGAGACTAGGGGGTTTAACCAGAAATATTCCCCTTGCTGTGGCTAAAGGGGACCAGAACTGCAGGGGAAGTTTTCCACTAAGGCAGTGGCAAGACTGACCTCAAGGAACAAGGGGGAGATATTCAGCCCCAACATGGTGAAGCAGGTTAAGTACCAATACCAGGCACACTCCATCTACCAGCAACAGGTTCAGCTCAGCACCTGGTAAACTATCAGATCACTATATCCTCCAGCTGCCAGCACCTGAGGCTCCAGCACACAAAACCAGTAACCAAGCCTGTAATCTCCAACACAAGAATTGTCTACAACAGTGATCCTTCTGCCCCAAAGCCAGAGATCAACTTTCAAAGCCAGAAAAAAAGGCAAACAACATGAACAAAAAGCAACAAGAAAAACAATAAAGAAGTACCTTGATTACAAGGAAGATCAAAAACAAATTCAGGAGAGGAGAACATTGACAATACACCCACATCTGAAACCTCAAAGTGGAGTATGAACTGATCTCAAACCCAAAAAGCCTTCTTGGAAGAGCTCAAGAAGAATTTTAAAAGTCAAGTCAGAGAGGTAGAAAAAAATATTGAACAATTCCACCTAAAGTACAGTTGACAAAATGGAAAGAAAGTAGGCTGAAGAAAACAACCCCTTCCAAAAGAGAATTAGTCAAATGGAAAAGGAGGTACTTACAAGCTAACTGGAGAAAATAATTCATTAAAAATTAGAATTGGGAAAGTGGAAGCTAATGACTCTATGAGACACTAAGAATCAGGCAAACAAAACCAAAAGAATGAAAAAACAGAAGAAAATGCAAAATACTTCATTGGAGAAACAACTGACCTGGAAAACAGATCCAGGAGAGATAATTTAAAAACTGCTGGTTTACCTAAAAGTCGTGATTAAAAAAAAAAGCCTGGACAGCATCTTTCAAGAAATCATCAAGAAAAACTGCCCTAACATCCTAGAACCAGAGGACAAAATAGTCAATGAAAGAATTTATCAATCCCTCCTGAAAGAGATCCCAAGTTGAAAATCACAAAGAATATTGTACCCAATTTCCAGAATTAACAGATCAAGGAGAAAATACTGCAAGCAGTCAGAAAGAAACAATTCAAACATCACTGAACCACAGTCAAGATTTCTCAGGACCTTGCAGCTTCTACATTAAAAGATCGGATGGACTGGAAGAAGATATTCTATATGGCAAAGGACCGTGGATTACAACAAAGGATCAACTACCCAGCAAAATTGAGCATAATCTTTCAGGGGAGAAATTGGACATTCAATGAAATACAGGTCTTCCAGACTTTCCTGATGAAAAGACCAGAACTCAATGAAAAGTATGATATTCGAATAGAAGATTGAAGAGAAGCATAAAAAGGAAAGCAGGAAAGGAAAAAAAACAACACATTATTCAATAAGGGCAAACTGTTTACACATCCCCACATGGAAAATGATCCTTATGACTCTTAAGAATTGTATCTTTATTAAGATATTTAGAAGAGATATTCACAGATAGAGGGAGTAGGTTTAAGTTGACTTTAATGTGATGATAAAAGAGTCAAAAGTACTGTAATGGAGGAAGAGGAAAGGAAAGGATAAATTACATCATATGAGGTAGTAGATGGAAAGAAAGGAGGGAGATGAGCATTGTGTGAACCATACTCTCATCAGATTTGGCTCAAGGAGGGGATAACATACTCATTTAGGTACAGAAGTTTAAACTTGTCCTATAGGCAGTAGGAGGAGAAAGCGGGGGGGAAAGGAGTCGAGGGGAAAGGGGGAAAAAAAGGGAGATGAGGAAAAAGAGAATTTGTGCCCATAAAAGAGATACAATTTTTACAGTATTTCTGATAAAGATCTCATTTCTAATGTATAGGGAAGTGAGTCAAATTTTTAAGAATATGTTATTCCCCAAATAATAAATGGTCAAAGGATATGAACAGGCAGTTTTCAGAGGAAGAAATGAAAACTATCTATAGTCATATGAAAAAATATTCTGGATCACTACTGATTAGAAAATGCAAATTAAAACAACTCTTAGGTACCACATCACACCTATCAATGCTGGAGATGTTGGGAAATTGTAACACCAATTCATTCTTGGTGGAGTTGTGAACTGATCCACCCATTCTGGAGATAAAAAATGTGCATTCCCTTTGATCCAGCAATGCCACTTCTAGGGCTGTATTCCAAAGGTATCAGCCAAAAGAGAAAAGGACATATACAAAAATATTTATAGCAAGTTCTTTTTCTGGTGGTCAAGAACTGAAAATTGAGGGGATGCCCATCAGCTGTGAATGGTTGAACAAGTTCTGCTATATGAATGTAATGAAATACTATTGTACTCTAAGAAATGATGAGCAGGCATACAACAGAAAAACTGGAAAGGCTTATATGAACTGATGCTGAGTGATGTGAGCAGAACCAGGAGTACACTGGAAACTGTAACAACAATCTGGCATAATGGCCAACTTTGAGAGATTTGGCTCTTCTCACCAATGCACGGAACTAAGACAATTCCAGAAGACTCATGATGGAAAATGCTATCCACATCGACAGAAAGAACTATGCAGTTAGAATGCAAGTCAAAGCATACTACTTGTTCTTTTCTTCTTTCATTTTGTTTCTTCTTTCTCCTGGTGCCTCCTATTTCTTCTAATACTTCTTTTCAACACAACTAATGTGAAAATGTTTAATAGGAATGTGGATGTAGAGACCATATAAGATTGCATACCATCTTGAGGAAGGAGGCAAAGTAAACACACTCAAAAGGTTGTGACAGTGAATGTTGAAAATCAAAATAAATAAATAATTTTTAACAAAAGAATCTATGGAGGAGGATGAGATAAATTCATCTGAAATCCTTCCCCACAAGTGTCCAAAGTAACATACTAAGAAAATTCAATGAAGACTTTCTGAGAAGCTGGCAAGTACTGTGTATTCTTGTGTGTTTGGGAGTGGCGGGGCGGAGGGGGTCGTGTCCAAGTTAATAGTGATTACCAAGGAAAGAACAAAGAAAAAGGAATGATCTAAATTTCCCAAAAGTATGAAATAAATTCTTCACTTGAGGAAAGTATAAAAAGGACTCTAAAGAGAAATCACTCACGAGCTAGCCTCAACTGAGTGGTATGAAACTGTCCAGCCAAGTGAAGAAGAGTTCTGTATTCCTACACTGAGGGGTTAAGATGGTATTGGCTATGATACATAATGGTCAAAAGCATCTGCTGACATTGCTTTATGAGTGCTTGCAATTGTTCAGGAATACATTCCTTCGTTATATTACTTAATTACAGAGAAACAAAAGTTGAATTATTTCAACATGCCACTAGAACTCAAGAACACCGGTGTTCAGGAGTCAAGAGACAGACTCATGGATATCATACAAGACAGAGGAGACATCTGTAAAGCCTTTGATACTTGGGAAGGCTCACCTATCCAACCTGCTACATGTAGAACACATGGTCAGCCAATGCATTTGGCATTCAATTCTCTTCCATTTCCAGCAGAAGGATGAGCCACTGTTTCACTTTTTCTATTATTTTATAACAATTCTCCTTCATGTGGGTAAAAACTTCATTTCACTTTGGTCATGTTGATTTTGTTGAAAATGTTCATTGTCTGTTTATAACCTGTATTTTACTTTTAGCTTACTTTATGTCTATTATTGAACTTTTGAACAATTGAAGTATTAAGCTTTTCCTGATTTTTCAGATTCCCAAGAATTTACAGCATTTTCTTTTTCACTTGGTGTTCTGAGTCATGATTCTACATAGCATTATATTTATTCATAGCATGAACACCACTTTAGGAAGACTAAGCTTTTACTCATTGATAACTTATCTCTTGAATCCCTAACCTGCTCTTAACAGATGCTCCCCCATATCTTTCCTTCTCCATCCTCAAACATTCTCTCTTCCCTACCATGGAGTGAGATCATGCACTCCAAACCTCCACATAAGGAGAGGATCAGCTCACACCATCTCCATATTTTGCATCTGGCTGTACTACTTTGGAACTTCTCACTGACTTTGCACCCTGTCCCAGTTTCTGGTGTCTTTAGCACAATTATCTCTTCTTTTGGTGTGTTGTCTTACCATTGAAAGTGTAAGCTCTATTTGATTCCCCAGGCCCTAACACAGTTCATGTCATATAGAATGTCCTTCATAAACACTCACTACTGACTATCCAAACACTTTCATCTGAGTATCTTGCTTTTTATGTTGCTTTAAAAGCCCCTCATGACACTTTCTTCTGCAGTCTGCTTCCACCTTATTTCCTGCTGCCTTCACTAACCCAATGACATTGGCGTCTTTTACATACCAGGAAGAAGAAACTCCATCTCTAGACTCTGGACATTTTCCTCTGGCTCTCTAGAATGGCTGGAATTTTCTACCTCCTCATTTATGCCTCCTGGGGTCCTTCAAGTCTCAATCAACATTCCACCATCTATTTTTCCTAGATGACCTTCATTCTACTGCCTTTGTTCTATTAATTATATCCAATTGATGTGACTAGACCCTTTGGGTACCTATATGTGTGTTTGTTTTCTCCCCTTTAGACTGTGAGTTCCTTGAGGGCAGACACTGCTGTTGGCCTCTTTTTGCATGGTGCTAAGAACAGTGGCTGCTTCATATGAGGCACTTATTAAGTGTAGAGTGAATAAATGTTTGTATTCTGTCCTTCTCAGAACCTCTTCCTGGGATCTTACAGTGCCTTCTTTCCTCCATTCTCTAAGAGCCTCGTTTTTGGAAAGACCAATTAGGCCCATGGTCATTTGATCCCCCTCCCCCCATCCACTCCTCCCCAACAGTTAGCACACTCCATCATTCCCCACACCCAGGTCCCTCACATTGTTAACCTTTCTAAATTAGCTGGTCCCTTTCCTAATGATTTCAAACACACCCACTTCCCCCATATTTGAGGAAGCCTTCCCTAAACCCTCTCTACCTTCTGAACAATCATTCTATCTTACCTCCTTATCTCAGCAAAACACCTTGAAACACCTGGCTGATCTATTTTCTTCTTTCACTCACTGCTTAGTTATCATTCAGTTGTTTCAGTTGTGACTGATTCTTTTAGTCACCACCTCAGGGTCTCTGAGAAATGATATAGGAGTGGTTTCCCATTTTCTAGTTATGATCATTTTAGCAACGATGAACCAAGGCAAATAGTTAAGTGACTTAATGACTCAGGATCACACAGCTACTAAGTGTCTCAGGCCAGATTTCAACTCGTGAAGATGAGTCTTCCTGATTCCAAGACTAGTGCTCTCCCACTGGGCCACCTTGCTGTCACCCCTCTCACTCCTTAACCCTTTACAACTTGGCTTTCATCTTTCCTTTTCTCAAAGTGCTCTCTGCCAAGTTAGCATTGATGCTTTAATCACCTAATCTGATGATCATTTCTCAGACCTCTTCCTAACTGACCTCTGCCTCATTCAATAGTCTTGAAGACCCATCTTCTATAAGAAGCCCTCCTTGATTCACTTTCTTTTGATTTCTTGAAATTCACCTTATACGATGAGACTAGTATGTGCCAGGCACAAGCACTTTACAAACATTATCTCATCTGATACTCATACTAACTACTACAGAGGTCCCACTACCACTGTTTTATGGTAGAGAAAACTGAGAGCAACTCTCTAGGAACTTTCTAAGGTCAGATGTGAACTCAGTTTTTCCTGAATCCAGGCCCAGAACTCAAACCACTGTACCTCTTAGTTTCTGATTATGGAAGTAGATATGTATATATGAAATGTTTGTAAATATGTACAATCTGTCTTGTTTTCCCTTTCCATTCTTGGAATTCCAAGAAGCCTAAGAATTCCTTGGAGTAGAGTAGGTGCTTAATAAAAGCTGACTGACTTGCTGACTTGACTAAAGTCATTGGAAAGTGAGCTCCTTGAGGGAAGGAGCTGCTCACCTTACTTTGTAACCCTAGCACTTAGTACAGTGCCTGGCACATAATTAATGCTTATTGAATTACCATGAGTAAGTCCTCAAATCATGGGATTGGAGCCATTCTCTTATTTTCTGCATTCCAAGATCTCACAATCTCAACTATATTCAAGAAAGAGGTCCCATTCTGAATCAGCGCTGGGGACATTTGTGACTGATTGCCACAAACATGAAAATGTCATGTGATATTCTGGTTGGAATGTTGACAACTTCTTTCCAAGGCTGGGAAGATTTGACACCCTTGCTCAAAAGAAAGTATCTACCTGCTGAGTCCCCAGAGATCTGCCCAGAGTGGGGAGGATTTACAGGCTCCTCTGTCCGTCTGGTATTACTTTTACAAATGAACAAATAACACAACAAAAACCACATCAGATTCATAATTATAGAAATAATGTAAACTTATTGTGGATCAAGCAAAATCAATTCAGCTGAAAGTATTTCTGAATTTTCTCACCTAAAAAGTAACTTCATACATTTATTGATGTCACTCTAGACTAAATGCAATCAGATACCAGGATAAAGTAATGTTGATCCCATAATGCTCTTAATTTTTACCTTTATAAATTCTAAATTAACTGCCTTAATGCCACATTTTAAGGGTGGTTTTTATTGAGGTACAATCCACCTGTAAAGGGTTAATAATCACAAGGATTCTAAGAGGAGAACACATGTGACATTACATGAGAACATATTACAATTTAGTTTAGGACAAATGCAATTCCATTTGTAATCAGGTTGTGAAAATATAGTGCCCACTCCTTTGGGTCAGTTCACTGCCAAAGCTCTCTTGTGGCTGTCCTTCTACTCAGAAGTAGAAGAATCTGAGTCCCAAAGTTGAAAGGAGGGAGAATGAGAGCTGATAGACAGATAAGGGAAGAGGGGCTCTCAAAGGGAACCAGTCTTTTCAGTTTTGGCCTAGATAAAATTTGAGCCTCACCATGCAAGTTGGTAGACCAGGGGAAGGTCAAGGCAGAAGAGGTGTCATTTCCAAGACCATGGCATTGCAGTTGATGGAGACCAGGAAGAGGGGCAGATAAAAAGGCAGGGACCTAAGTTCCTGATCCTGAGTGTTGAAGGGAGGAAGAGGATGATCCTGGGGCCTCAGGACCCAAGCAGAGAGGATGTCTTGGACCACCACCCCAGAAAGGCCTTGGCCCATTGAGGCCCATGGGGCCTCTTCAGCTTTGTACATGTCCCCCTTTGTACTTGGCAAGACCTGCCTTGAACTCCTCCTCTTAGATCCCAGGGTTAGAGGGACCAACTGTTTGAGTTCACTGTCTCCTTTTCCCAGAAATGTACCTTTTCCTCTCTGTGTCCCCTAATCTCAATCTCACCCAAAACTTGTTTGTAAATCTGCCTACAAAACCCCACAGATTCTACTGAAAGGATGGGTCCTATAGCTCAGAAAGAGTGTCTGTGTGTGCTCTGTGGAACTATGAAACACACATGTCCATCACCCACTCCTGGAGTGTGTCACACTCCTGAGTGGACAAATGAACCCCACTTTACTGTCTGTAACCTGGGCTCTCTTACTCTGGCTGTCCCTAGATGACCCTGACAATTCTGACAACAGGAGTAAATGAAATAATATTTATGTGGTTCCTGGCACACAACAGATGCCATATGACCAGCCTCTTGACCCTTTCCAGTCTTCTTATGCCTTGGTCCTCTTCTACCCTCTGACCCAGGAACACTGGCCTTCTGGGTGACCCTCGACCAAGACACCCTCCATCCCTTGACCCTGTGCCTTCCCAAAGGCTGTCTCTCATGCTGGGAATGTCCTCCCCCTCATCTGGGCCTGCTGGCTTCCTTCCTATCTCAGTTAACATCTCCCCTGAAAACAAGCAAGCTCTTCCTGGTCCCTGACACTGCTAGAACCTTCCCTCTCAAGGTGTCTCCCATCCATACCGTACAGTTTGTCTGGACACAGCTCATGAGATGTTCTTAGCCCACTTGACTGTGAGCTACTTTAAGGCAGGGACTGTCATTTTGTAATGCTTCCTTTGCATACCCAGGAGGCTGGCACAGTGCTTGGCACAGAGGAGCAACTTTCTACATGCTTATTGACTTGACCAAATAAATGGGCAATGAGAGGGATTCAGAGAAAAGGCAGCTCCTTTTCAGAGAATAGGAAAGCTCCTATGGCCTGAGGCAGGAGGACATGGGCAGAACCGGGAGGACAATTTCTGCTCTGCTGACAACACTAAGTACAACCTCCATCTGGGATAAAGTTTCCTTGGCTCTCTTGAATTCCAGGATTGTTGATGCTGGTCAAATCTGTGGATGGACTGTACTCACCTGAGATGAGGATCTCTGGGTACCAGGGGCCATTCCCTCTGGTTCTAGGAACTGTCCTAGGAAAAAGGTTTTGGTCTCTGCAAGCTGACCTGAGGAGGGAGAAGAAAGTCAGACGGGGAGAGACACTATCTTTGCCTTGTCTTCATAGGGTGGATGCTGACCTACCGGGAATAACAGACGGTGATCTCTCAGAAGGGCAACAAAGGCACTGTTCTGCCCTCAGGGCAAAGACTCCACCCCAGGAAGAGGCAGCAGGGAGATTCAGGCTTGGAAGGGAGCTTGGTCTGAGCAGGATCAGGACTTGCCACCCCCTCTAACTCCTTCCCTTGGACCTCATGACCCTCCCCCAACCCCTGCGGAGACCCAGGAGGCAGAAGGGGCTTGGGATCCCAGAGGGGATGAGACCAGGCACAGCCTCAATGACCCCAGACCCAGAGCTCTGCCTCCCCGTGGTCCTACGGGTGGGAGATGTAGGTCAGGTCACTGTGGCCCAACGGTAAAACTGGGGGTGGCA
>CM053771.1:14652087-14672773 GCA_028658325.1 Potorous gilbertii | reverse complement strand
AACTCCTTCCCTTGGACCTCATGACCCTCCCCCAACCCCTGCGGAGACCCAGGAGGCAGAAGGGGCTTGGGATCCCAGAGGGGATGAGACCAGGCACAGCCTCAATGACCCCAGACCCAGAGCTCTGCCTCCCCGTGGTCCTACGGGTGGGAGATGTAGGTCAGGTCACTGTGGCCCAACGGTAAAACTGGGGGTGGCACCCCAGGGCCTTTGGGGTGTGGCAGGCAGCCTGTTCAAGTAGGAAGGTCACCAAGAGGTCAGAGGGCAGCCAGCAGAAGGGGGGCAGGGGCCCCTTCAGACCCAGCTGGCTGCCAGAAGACAGAGATCTCTGATCCCGGGGCCTTGGTTTCCAGTCGGCCTCTCCCGGGTGGGCCCTCCCCCCACAGTCCAGTGCCTACCAACTTACCACCACCCCTGGCCTGGTCACCTCGGGGCTCCCCCCACCCCCGTTTGCTCCCTGGCTGACTCTCCCGGCTCGGCCCCGGTCATACTCATCTTCGCAGAGACGTGCCCAGCCTACACCTCTCCGCGTCCTCCCAGAGGACCACGGCAGCCGTTATGGACACGCGGGCGCGTTTCCGGGGTAGATTCGGGGAATTATAAACTCTCTTCTTCAAACACGAAACGAAAATCTTTATTTGGAAAGCAGAAAAGCAGCTCCACCGCGGTAACAGGAAGGTCCTCCACGTTACGGTACGAGGAGCGCGGCCATCACCAACCGTCACTGTCCCCCCGCCCGGGGCTCCCCATAAAGAGTCGCGCTGCCAAAAAGTTCCACCTCTCACTCAACCCGCGGAAACTTCCTGCCCGGTCTCTCGCACTTCCGGCCGGCTTCACTCTCACTTCCGGTTCCGCGCGCGCCTCATCATGCCACGGGACTCGGGCTGTGGGCGGGGCCAGAGCTCCAAGTAGATCACCTGAGGCTGTCCTCGAATTCCCTTACCATGGGAGGGGAGGGGGATCACGTGACACCCAGACTTCCTCTCTGTGGCCAAACCCTCCGGCTCTTTGGGGTCTCCCGTCTGGCTACAGAGGTGAAGGGACGGACCGCGGCTGCTCTCTGGAATCTGACCTCCGACCTCCCAGGGCCGCCCGGGTTTATTTCTCTCCTCCCTCCCCCCTGGACCCTCCCCTCCAAGCCAGGCTCCGCCCCGTCCCACCTCCTCCCATTCCGGGGGGCGGAGCCTGCGCTGGGGGCGTGGCCCGGGGTCACGCAGAGCTGCCTCCAAGCAGATCCCCCTCCTTCCTCGGAGCTGGGGGGATGCGATCCCAGAGCCGGCCCGCCCGGGGCTGCACCCCACGGAGGCCTCCCCAGAGACCCCCCCCCTTGTGCTTCTCCCCTGGAGGAGACGGAGGCCTGGAGCCGGCTTCCAGCCCCGAAGCCGTGGTCCTCCAAGGCGGGGCTCCCCATGTCCCCCCTCCCCGCCTCAGTAAACTCAGGGGCTCCCCGTGCCTCCGGGAGCGAACACCATCCGGACCCGGGGTCATCCGCCCTCCCCCCTCTCCGGGCTTCGTACCCCTTCCTCCCCCACGTCTCCAGGACGTTTCACTACAAGGGACGTTCACCCTCCCGCTCCCAGCTCCCGGCCTTCTCTTGGGCTGTCCCCCAAAGCCTGGGTCACCCTCCGTCCTCTGCGCTGACCACTGCCCTCCCTGGCTCCCTTGAAGTGCCAGCTAAAAGCCCTCTTGGTGCCAGGCTTGGTCACGTCCTATCTCTCCCGCTGTCAGCCTTGGCATGTGCTTTCCCCTGGAGACTGAGCTCCGGGGGCAGGGGCTGTCGGTGGCCTCTTTGTATCCCCAGGGCTTAGTCTTGGTCATCTTGACTCGCCCCAACCTGGGGACCACAGCACCCCAATACGTCTAGGGGCTTTTCTTGGCAACTCTTCTGGGCTGGTTTATCATTTCCCTCCCCAGTGAGTTCAGGCCAATAGAGTTAAGTGACCTGCCCAGGGTCACACAGCTAGTAAGGGTGGGGAAGGAAAGACATGGGCAAGAGCTTCTGATGAGAGCTTAGGGATTCAAGGAATGGCCTTGATTGTTCATCCTAGGAATAAATACGGTGCAATCAAGAATTTGACTTAGAACACCTAGTGAATAGGTAATTTTGTAACGTGGGAATCTAAAAAGTCAGGAAAAGTTAATAAATTCTTAAATTGCTCAAAAATTCAATACCAGAAAAAAAAAAGAAGCTGTCTTAAAATGAGAAAAATAGTGAAAATAGATGTGTATCTACATGAAAGAAAATTGGTCTAAAGTAATAGAACTTCCAAAAAAGTGAATCATATCATTCTGCTCAAAATGGAAAAAATGAAATGAAAGAGCATTGAATGCCAAGTGCATTGGCTGACCATCTGTTCTTCATGTAGCAGGTTGAATAAAGAGATGAGCCCTCCCATGTATCAAAGTATTTCCAAACGTCCCTACTGTCTTGTAGGATATCCAGTCTGCCTCCTGGCTCCTGATCCTGTGTTCTCAAGTTCTAGCAGCCTATTTTTCATTAACCATGTCAGTGTTAGGCATTAACTCAAAGTCCAACCCCAGCTCATAAACTATTTCATTTCTACTGAATATTCTTACTTTCCCTACATAGTTGCTTTTGTTTCTGTATCTTTAAATAATACATAGAATGAATGTATTCCTTGAACAATTATAAGCAATTATAAAGCAATGGCAGCAACTGTTTTTAACCATGACACATCACACCCAGTGTCATCTGACCCCTTGACCCTCAATGTAGAAATAGAGAATTCTTCATTTGGCAGAAAACAATCTCTTTCCATTCACTTGAGACCTGCTTATGAGTAAATATCTCTTGGGAACCCTTTTCTTACTTTCATCTAGTTGAGAATTTATTTCAGGATCTAATGGAATTTAACTAGATCATTCCTTTTTCTTTGTTATTTCTTCAGTATCGTTGTTCCATTTCTCTCCCAAGAATACGCAGTTCTTACCAGCGTCTCACAGTCTCCATCAAAATGTCTTAATTTGTCACTTAGGACACTTCTAGTGAGAATTTCAGATGACTTCCTCTCTCCCCCATAGATTATTATACCTCGCTAATGGGGCACTTGACTACGCCCTAATTCCATAGGGATAAGTTTTGTGTAGTAAGACATTTTTTCCAGGTTTTTTATTATTCCATCATGATTCTCACTTCAAATAGAAAATGCTTTTCTCAATGTTCCATTGGGCTCTTAATGCATGGTTTAAAGTATTGCCTCTGACACTTATAAAGGTTGGATGAGTTGTAGGCAAATCCCTCCTCTGGACCTCAGTTTCCTCTTCTAAATGGATGAGGGTTGCACTAGATGAATTGCAAAGTCTCTCAGCTCTAAATCATGTGACTTTTGATGGTTTAGGAGTTGGTGACATTCAAAGATGTGGTCATGGACTTGATTTGGAAAAACAGGCAAAGAAGGGGTACTATTGAAATCCTTTTATGAAAAAATATGTTACGGATATTCAAATCAGTAAGAAAATAGAGAAGAAAAATTATAGACCAAATTTTTTTTTATTATATATGGATGCAAAAATCCTAAATAAAATACTAGTTAGGAGATTACAATAATATATTAAAGGTTCTACAATCTGACCAATTGGGTTTTATGCCAGGAATACAGAGATGGGTTAACCTAAGCAAAAATGTTCATGTGACTTATAGTAAGAATAGGAAAAAACCATATGAATCTATCAATTGCTGAAGAATAAGTTTTTGAAAAAAATTAATACTCATTTCTATTAAAAAACATTTGAAAGCATAGATAAAAATGGATTTTATATTAAATTGATAAAAAAAACAATTGCCTAAAACCATCAGCAAGCATTACTTGTAATAGTGTTAAGCTAGAAGCCTTCCCAGTAAGAGCTAATGTTCAAAGATGGCCACTGTCACCCATATTATTCAGTATTGTACTGTAAGTCCTAGAAGAGTAATAAGAGAAGAAAAAGATGCAGATAATACAAAGATATCCATGGAAAATCCCAAAGAGCCACCTAACAATTTTGTTGAAAAAATTAATAATTTTATCAAAGTAGAAGGATATAATGTAAACCCACATAAATTGGGATTGCATTCCTATATATATCACCAACAGATCTCTGTAAGAAGAGATAGTAAGGGACACCCCATTTAAAACAATTCTAGACAATATAAAATTCCTGGGGGGCCACCTGCCAGAACAAATCCAGAGACTATATGAATATTAAAAAATGTATAACAATAAAATCAGATTTAAATAATTATAGCAATATTAATTCTTAAAGGGTTGGCAGGTCCAATACAACATGAATGACAATTTAAGCTGGGCTAATTTATCCTTTCAATGCCATCCCAATTATCAAAACTTTATTTTATTGAGTAGAAAAAAATAACAAAATTTATCTGGAATAACAAAATGTCAAGGATATGAAATTAACTAATAAAATAATGTAAAGGAAAGAGTTTTAGGAGAATTTGATCATAAACTGTAGTATAAGGTAGTAATTAACCAAAACTAGAAAAAACTAAGAAATAGAAAGGTAGATCAATGGAACAGAGTAGACACACAATTTACAACAGTAAATACAGAAAGCAACCTTGTATTTGACAAGTGTGAGGAATTAAGATTATGGAATAGGAAAATTGTTGGGAAAACTGGAGATCAGTATGGCAGAAATTATGCACAGCCCAACATTTTACATTATTTATCAACATAAGGTCAAAATGGATACATAAACTATATCTAAAGAGAGATATTACAAGAAAATTTGAAGATCATGGAACATGTCAATTATTAGACTTATCGACAGGAGAACAGTATGAATAAACAAGAAGTAAGAAAGAGAGTGAAATGTGAAATGGATAAATTTGATTGCATTAAATTAAAAAGGTTTTTGTACAAATAAAAGCAATGTAACGAAGATCAGAAGGAAAGCAGAAAATTGGGAGTGGGAGATTTTATATACAGTTTCTCAGATAAAGTTCTCATATCTCAAATATACAAAATGTACAAAGATCTTTGTAAAATCTATAAGAATATGAGTGATTCCCCACTTGGAAAATGGTCAAAGGATATGAACAGGCAATTTTCAGATAAAGAAATTAAAGCTATTTATAATCATATCAAAAAATGCTCTAAATCACTATTGATTAGAGAAATGCAAATTAAAACAACTCTGAGGTACCACATCACACCTATCAGATTGGCTCAAATGAAAGAAAAGAAAATGATAAATTTTAGAGAAGATGTGGGCAAACTGGGTCATCAATGCATTGTTGGTGGAGCTGTGAACTGAATACATCATTCTGGAGAGTATTTTCAAACTGTGCTCAAAAGGCAACCAAACTGTGCTTATCCTTTGATGCAGAAATACAACTACTATGTCTGCATGCCAAAAATATCTTAAAAAGTGGAAAGGGTCCCACATGGACAAAAGGGCAAACAATTGGAAACTGAGGGAACGCTGATCAGTTGGGGAATGGCTGAACCAGTTGTATATGATGTAGTAGCGTATTTTTTCATATGACTATAAATTGTTTAGATTTCTCCATTGGAAAACTGCCTGTCCAAATCCTTTGACCATTCCTCAATTAGGGAATTGCTCATATTCTTTTAGATTTGAAAAAGATCTTTGTATGTTTTGTGTACTTGAAATATGAGAACTTTATCTGAGAAGCCTCAAATGAAATTGCCCCCCCAAATTTTTTACTTTCCTTCGGATCTTGGTTACTTTGCTCTAATTTGTAAAAACCTTTTTTAATTTAATATAATCAAAATTATCTATTTCATATCTCATTCTTTTCCAAAGCTCTTGTTTATTCATAAATTGTTCACCTATCCAATAAGACTGATAAGTAATGTGTTCCATGATCTTCAATTTTTCTGGTAATATCTCTCTTTAAATCAAGGTTATGTATCCATTTTGATCTTATCTTGATGCCACACTTCTTTCCAGCTTTCCCAATGATTTTTCCCAAATAATGAATTCTTATCCCAAAATCTTAAGTCTTTACACTTCTCAAATAGATGATTACTCCATTTTTTTTTTTTGCTGTTGTAAATTGTACATCCACTCTGTTCCGTTTATTTGCTTTTCTATTTCTTAGCCAGTACAAGAGAGTTTTCATAATTACTGCCTTATACTACAGTTTAAGATTAGGTTCTGCTAAGCTACTTTCCTTTATATTATTTTTCATTAGTTCTTTTCCTATTCTTTCATTCTTCCAAATGAATTTTATTATTTTTTCTAACTCAGTAAAACAAGGTTTTGGTAATTTCATTGAGATGGCATTGAAGGCAAAATTTTCATTCTAATGTTATTGGTCTGGCATATTCATGAACAATTATATGTCTCCTTTGATTTCTATAAAAATGGTTTGTTTTTTTTCCGTTTGTGTTCAGGTAGTGACTAGCTTTCTTCTGGCAGGTGTGCCTCTAGAAATTCTATATTCTCTAGAGCATGGGTGGGGCACCTGTGGCCTCCAGGCAACATGTGGTCTTCTAGGTCCTTTGGTGCTACCTTTTGACTGAGTCCAAGTTTTACATTACAAATCCTTTTATTAAGGAAATTTGTTCTGTGAAATTTGGGTTCAGTGAAAAGTCTGCACTTGAAGACCTAGACCTAGGGCCAGAAGTGACTTTAAGGACACAGATTTCCTACCCCTAGTATATACTTATTTTGAATAGGATATCTCTTTACTGTCTATTCCTGTAGGGTTTTATTGGTGATATATAGGAATACTGATGATTTAAATGAATTTACATTATATCCTACTATGTTACTAAAATAATTCATTGTTTCAACTAACTTTTAGTTGAGTCTTTGGGATTTTCCATGAATATCATCATGTCATCCACAAAAAGAGATATTTTCATTACCTCATTCCCTAGTCTGCTTCTTTTTCTTCTTCTCTTACTGCTAGCATTAGTATTTCCAATACAATATTGAATAATATTGGTAATTGGTGTCCACCCTTCTTGAACATCAGATCTTATTGGGGGTTGCTAGCTGCTCTCCATTAAAAGTAATGCTTTCTGACAGTTAGTCAAACACTTATCAATTTAGGGAAAAATCCATTTTCCCTATACTTTGAAATGTTTCTAACAGAAATGTGTTCTCTTTTACCAAAAACTTATTCTTAAGCTATTAATAGGCTCATATGATTTTGGTTATTTGTGTTATTGATATAATAGATCATGAGTTTAATTTTCCTTAGGTTAAGCCATGCCTGAATTCCTGGTTTAATCCCAATTGGTCAAAATATACAATATACAATATGCAATATACTGTTATAGTCTCCTACTATTTTATTGAATATTTTGGCATCCATAGGTATTAATGAAATTGGTCTATAAGTTTCCTTCTTTTTTATTCTTCCTAATTTGAATATCAGTACTGTATTTTTTTCATGAAAGAAGTTTAGTTGTTCCCCCTTTTTGCCTATTTTTCCAAATCATTTATTAAACACTGGAATTAGCTGACCTTTACATGTTTGGTAGAATTACACTTCAAACCCATCTGGTCCTGTTGCTTTATTCTTAGGAAGCTCATTTGGGGCCAGTTCAATTTCTTTTACTAAAATAAGATGATTTAGATAGTCTTATTTTTTCTGTTACTCCCTTGAGAATAAGGTTCCAGAACTACGAACCCTCCACTCCCATCTACTTCCTCTATCTCACTTCTTCCTTTCAGGACTTGCTAGGGTTTAAAACCGTCTCCATTTTACCTCTGCCTACCCAATTTTATTTTTTAGAATCAACCCATTATAATCAACTCAGCTTAAGCTTTCTTTCAAACTACTCAAGTAACAGTGACATTCCTCAGGGTACTGACAACATATTCACACATAAAGGGTAAATAGTTTGACCTCTTTGAGTCCCTTATATGGCCTTTAATATTTACCTTATGATACTCCTAGATCCTTTTTAAATTTATAAGACAAAAAAAAGTTCAATATAATGAATTTTCAAAAGGTATTACAATCAAAATCATTTATCCTATTACCCTAGAAGTTTTTGTAATCACATCTAATGACATTGAAAACTCAATATTTAGTGCGTTGTAACTTCAGTCACTTAAAGAGGTAGCAACAGTTCATTTCTGCAATACTTCCCACATGCCAAGCTTTTTCCCCTGGTTCTTAAAGATAACTTTAAAAAGCCAGCTAACCAGAAAAGGAGATACAGTATCTTTTTAAAAATTATTTTGTTTTCAGTTTTCTACAATCACTTCCATATGTCTTAGATTTTTTCTCCTCCCTCCCTCTCTTTCCTCCTTCCCTGCTCACTCCTTCCCCAAGATGGCATGCAATCTTATAGAGGTTCTACACATACATTCCTGTTAAATACATTTTCACCTTAGTCATGTTGCATAGAAGAATTAAAACGAATGGAAGAAACCATAAAACAAAACAAAACATAACATAGCACAAGAGAAAATGGTCTGCTTCATTCTGGGATCCAGTTCCATAGTTCTTTCTCTGGATGTGAAGACATTTTGCCTTGAGTCCCTTGGGAATTTTTTAGGTCCTTGCATTGCTGTGAAGGACTAAGTCTACCAGAAAAATTCCTTGCACACTGTGGTTGTTGCTGTGTACAAACTTCTCCTGGTTCTGCTCTTTTCATTCAGCATCAGTTCATATAAGTCCTTCCAGGCCTCTCTAAAGTCTTCCTATTCATCATTTCTTATAGCACAAAAGTATTTCATTCATATACCAGAACTTGTTCAGTCCTTCCCTAATTGATGGGCATCCCCTTGAGTTCCAGTTTTTGGCCACCACAAAGATAGCTGTTATAAATATTTTTGTACATGTGGGACCCTTTCCCATTTTTATGATTTTTCATGGATGAATATTTTAAAAATTATAAATTGCAAAGATCCAGAATTTTAAGGAAGAAAATGACTCCTTGACAATTTGATTTGGACAAGGAGAAGCCAGTGAAGCTATAGGAGACCAAGTAATTATAAAACAAAATATAAAGAGGGAAAAAATAGGAGAAAACAAAGTTACTACTCTTTGCAGATGATAGGATGATATACTTTAGAGAATCCCAGAGAATCAACCAAAAAACTACTTAAAACAGTGAACAACTTTGGCAAAGTTGCAGGTTACAAAATAAACCCACATAAATCATCTACATTTCTATATATTACCAACAAAGCCCAATAGCAAGAGATAGAAAGAAAAATCCCATTTAAACTACAGTAGACATTATAAAATATCTGGAGTCTACCTGCCGAAACAAATCTAGGGAACAGATGAACACAATTATGAAATATTTTTTGCACTAATAAAGTCAAATCAAAGTAAGTGGAAAAACATCAGTTGCTCATGGGCAGGCCTAGCCAATATAATAAAAATGACGGTCCTACCTAAATTAATTTACTTATTCAGTGCCATACCAATCAAACTACCAGATAATTATTTTCTAGAGCTAGAAAAAATAATATGAAAGTTCATCTGGAAGAACAATATGTCCAGTATATATTAGAAACTAATGAAAAGTAATGCTAGAGAAGGTGGCCTAGCCCTATCAGATCTCAAATTATATTATAAAGCAGTAATCATCAAAACCACTTGGTACTGGTTAAGAAATAGAGGGGTAGGCCAGTGGAATAGGTTAGGCACTCAAGACATAGTAGGCAATGAATATAGCAATCTACTCTTTGATAAACCCAAAGACCCCAACTTCTAGGATAAGAACTCACTGTTTGACAAAAATTTCTGGGAAAACTGGATAACAGTGTGGCGAGAACTAGGCAAATACCAATGCCTGACACTACACACAAGAATAAAGTCCAAATGGATACTTAATCTAGATATAAAGATTGATACTATAAACAAATTAGGGGAGCAAGGAATAGTGTATTTGTCAGATTTATGGACAATGAAGAAATTTTTGACCAAATAAGATATAGAGAACACTATGAAGTGCAAAATGGGTAATTCTGATTACATTAAATTGAAAAGGTTTTGCACAAAGAAACCCAATGCAACCAAGATTAGGAGGGAAGCAGAAAACTGGGAAAGAATTTTTGCAACTATTTTTTGTGATAAAGGCTTTATTTCTAAAATGTATAGAAAACTGAGTCAAATTTACAAGAATACAAGTCAGTCCCCAAATGATAACTGGTCAAAGGATATGAACAAACAGTTTTTAGAGGAAGAAATTAAAGCTATCTATAGCTATATGAAAAAATGCTCTAAATCACTATTGATTAGAAAGATACAAATCAAAACAACTCTGAGGTACCACATCACACCTATCACATTGGCTAACATGACAAAACAGGAAGATGATAAATGTTGGAGAACATGTGGGAGAGTTGAAATACTAATTCATTGTTGGTGTAGCTGTAAGTTGATCCAACCATTGTGGAGAGCAATTTGGTACTATGCCCAAAGGACTACAAAAATGTGCATACCTTTGACCCAGCAATATAGCTTCTAGACTGTATCCCAAAGAGATCATAAAAATGGGAAAGAGTCCCACATGTACAAATATATTTATAGCAGCTCTCTTTGTGGTGACAAAACACTAGAAATCAAGAGGATGCCCATCCATTGGGGAATGGCTGAACAAGTTGTGGTATGTGAATGTAAGGGAATACTACTGTGCTATAAGAAATAATGAACAGGAAGACTTCAGACTTATATGAACTTATGATGAGTGAATGGAACCAGGAGAACTCTTTACACAGCAACAACCACAGTGTGTGAAGAATTTTTCTTGTAGACTTAGTCCTTCACAGCAATTCAAGGACCCAAAAAATTCCCAATGTATTTTTGAGACAAAAGGCCTTCTACATCCAGAGAAAGAACTATGGAATTGGATTGCAGAATGAAACAGACCATTTTCTTTTGTATTATGTTTTGTTTTGTTTTATGGTTTCTCCCATTCATTATAATTCTTCTATTCAACATGACTAAGGTGAAAATGTATTTAACAGGAATATATGTATAGAACTTATATAAGATTGCACACCATCTTGGGGAGGGAGTAGGAAGGGAGGGGGAGAAATCTAAGATATATAGAAGTGATTGTAGAACACTGAAAACAAATAAAATAATTTTTTAAAAAAGAAAAAATATCTAGCAGCTTCTACATTTAGGAATCAGAAGGCTTAGAATATGATATTCCAGAGGTCAAAGGACCTAGGATTCAAACCAAGAATCACTGACCCAGCAAAACTAAGTATAATACTTCAGGGGAAAAAATGGTCATTCAATGAAATATAGGACTTTCAAGCATTCTTCAAGCATTCTATTCAGAGCTGAATAGAAAATTTGACTTTCAAACACAATAATTAAGAGAAACATGAAAAGGTAAACATCAAAGAAAAATCTTAAGGAACTTACTAAAGTTGACCTGTTTATATTCCTGCATAGAAAGATCATATTTGTAACTCTCAAGTCTTTTGTCAGTATTAGGGTAGTTGGAAGGATTATATACACATAGACAGAGGGCACAGGTTGAGTTGAATAGGTAGGGATGATATCTAAAAAAATAAAGTTAAGGGGTAAGAGGGGGAGGAGAAAGGGAGAAATAGAATGGGGCAAATTATCTCATATACAAGAAGCAAGAAAAGGCTTTTTCAATGGAGGGGAAGATGGTTGAGGTGAGAGGGAAAGAGTGAACCTTACTCTCATTCATTTTGTCTTAAAGAGGGAATAACAAGCACACTCAATTTGGTATGAAAATCTATCTTACACTATAGGGAAGTGGGGGGAAGGGGATAAAATGGGGGGAGGGGGATGATAGAAGAGAGGGCAAATGGGAGGAGGGGGTAATTAGAAGTAAACACTTTTGAGGAGGGACAAGGTCAAAAGAGATAGTAGAATAAATGGGGACAGGATAGGATGAAGGGAAATATAATTAGTCTTTCACAATATGACTGTTATGGAAGTGTTTTGCATAAGTATACATGTGTAACCTATATTGAATTGCTTGCTTTTTCAGCAGGGATGGGTGAGGAGAGAGGAAGGGAGAGTAGTTGGAACTCAAAGTTTTAAAAACAAATATTAAAAATTATTTTTATATGTAACTGGGAAATAAGATATACAGGCAATGGGGTATAGAAATCTATCTTGCCCTACAAAAAAATAGAAGGGATGGGGATAAGAGAAGGGAGGGGTGTGATAGAAGGGAAGGGAGATTGGGGAAAGGGGTAATCAGAATGCATGCTATCTTGGAGTAGGTGGAGGGGAGAGATGGGGAGAAAATTTGGAATTCAAAATCTTGTGGAAGTGTCTGTTGAAATGTAAATCTTAAAAAAAAAGAGAGGGAGAAAAATATCGCATTGGAAAAACCACTGACCAGGAGAGACAATTTAAAAATTATTGGACTACCTGAATGACATGAAAAAAGTGACAGCACATCATCTTTCAAGAAATTACCAAGGAAAACTGCCCTAATATTCTAGAAGGAGAGTGTTAAATAGAAATTGAAAGAATCCACCCACTGCCTCTTGAAAGAGATCTCCCCAAAAAACGCCTAGGAATATTGTAGCCAAATTCCAAAATTCCCAGGACAAGCAGAAAATATCACAAGCAGCCAGAAAGAAACAATTGGAGTATCATGAAAATACAATCAGTACAACACAAGATCTAGCAGCTTCTACATTAAGGGATCACAGGGCTTGGAATATTATATTCCAGAGGTCAGAGAAACTAGGATTAAAACCAAGAATCACCTACCCAGTCAAACTGAGTATAATACTTCAGGGGAAAATACAGAATTTCAATGGAATATATTCAATTCAATGAAATAGAAGACTTTCGAGCATTTTTGCTGAAAAGATTAGAGTTGAATAGAAAATTTGACTTTCAGATACAAAAGTCAAGAGAAGCATGACAAGGTAAACAGGAAAGAGAAATCATAAGGGACTTACTAAAGTTGAGCTGTTTATAGTCCTACATGGAAAGATGATATTTGTAACTCATGAGACCTTGCTTACTATTAGGGTAGTTGGATGAAATATAGATAGATAGACAGACAGACAGACGGATAGATAGATAGATAGATAGATGGATAGAGGGCACAAGGTGAGTTTAATATGAAGGGATCATACCTAAAAAATAAAATTAAGGGGTGAGAAAGAAGAATGCACTGGAAGGAGAAAAGGAGCAGTAGAGTGCTTAAATTATCTCACATAAAAGAGGCAAGTAAAAGGTTTCACAGTAGAGGGGAAGAGGGGGAAGATGAGAGGAAAGAGTGAATCTTACTCTCATCGGATTTGGCTTTAGGAGGGAATAACATACACATTCAGTTGAGTATTTTACCCTACGGGAAAGTAAGGAGGAAGAGGATAGGGGTGATGATAGAAGGGAGGGCAGATCGGGGAAGGGAGTAGTCAGAAGCAAACACTTTGGAAAAGAGACAGGGTAAAAGTTGAAAATACAATATATGGGGGTGAGATAGGATGGAGTGAAATGTAGTTAGTCTTTCACAACATGACTATGGAAGTGTTTTGTCAAGTATTCAAACTATGCTACAGAGAGCACAACTCTGATGGGCTAGCCACGTTGTTCAAATGCAAAATATACGCTTACCAAAAAGATTATTTTATGGAGAACTCCCATGGGGCAGGCAGGCAATCACATGGTGGCCAAAAGCAATACAAGGACACTCTCAAAGTCTCTCTTGAGAACTTTGGATTTGACTGTGCAACATGGGAGACACTGGCACAGGACTACTCAGCATGGCATGCCCACATCAGAAAAGGTGCTGTACTCTTTGAGCAATGCAGGATACGCAAATTTGGGATATCTCCCCAAATATTCTCACAAACTATCTGTGCCCAACCTGTGGTAGAGCATTTGGAGCTCATATTGGTTTGATCAGCCACAGTTGGACACGCTGAAATTTCACTTTATCATGGCGATGTCATTTTGGTCCTCTTTGAAGACAAAGGAGAATAATCAACATGGAAGTGTTTTGCATAACTATACATGTATAATCTATATTAAATTGCCTGTCTTCTCAGTAAAGGTGGGTGTGGAGGGAAGAAGGGAGAGAATTTGGAACTCAAAGTTTTAAAAAGAAATGTTAAAATTTGTTTCCAGATGCAACTGGGAAAGAAAATGTAGGCAATGGGGTAAAGAAATCTATATTGCCCTACAAGAAAGTAAGGGGGAAGGGGATAAAGGACAGGAATGATGGTAAAAAGGAGAGTAGACTGGGGGGAAGGGTCATCAGAATGCATGCCATATAAAAGTGGGGGAGGAGAGAGATGAAGAGAAAATCTGGAACTCAAAATCTTGTGGAAAAGATTGTTCAAAACTAATAATAAATTAATTTAAAAAAATAAATGGAATGTTGCCCACCTGAGTATTCCTGAGTCTGGTTATAAGGTTGATGTGCTAATGCATGTAGGAGGCTGTGATAACTTATCCAATCAGGTCCTTGTTTTTCCTTTTTATGGCAGGTCTCTGTAATCAAAGCAAGTAGTAAGTGAAAAATGTGAACATAATGCAAGGAAGTGAAATATTACTGTTTTAATCTGAATGGGTAGCCAGTCAGGTGAAAGAAGAAAATCCCACGAATAGAACATTCTTTCTGAATGTTATAGAAATAATTAATTAGATAAAGGGAAAAGAAATCAAGATACAGACACAATGTTAAATCGTTATTGAACAAACTAAGACTGGCACGACTGAGGGAGATATATTGGGAATTACTTTTGCATTGATGGAAAAGTTAACTGTTTATACTGTGTTCTGTAGTACCCAAAGACCTAGAAGGTTTTATGGGGAAAAACCAGAAATTTAACTTTATGTTGTTAATTAATAGGAACTAGAACAAGTGTAGAAATGCACGCAATACTTAAGCCTCACTTTAAAGTTGTTCCTTAACCAATGTGAGATTATAGTCCTATCTGAATCTTGATATTCAAGACCTTATAGAACTATTAACTGTTATTCTGAGTTTGACTCCAGGTATAATTATCAAGAAATGCTGTTGTGCCACTGATCCACGATGCCAGCAACCCTGAGGGGTACAACTGTGAAATGCAGAGGGTGTCTCATGGGAAGTCTGAGAGAACAACTATTCTGCATGAGCTGAGGTAGGATTCTCCTGATTTAGTTTCCCCACTATGACACCCGATAGACTTTAAGCCTGGCTCAGTGCAGCTGGCAGTCTATACAACTTCTGCCTGGAATTGACATGAAGTTAGGGAAATGTTGTTCCCTTGCTTAGTTAGGTCCCTATTCTTTTATGGAAAATTTCTATAATCAAAAGTTTTGTAAGTGTAATTCCAAAATCTGTCAAATAATAGATTGATGTGGGAACATCTGAGGTTACAATAGTAAGATGTAAATATAAGATTGAGTTATTTGATTTAGGATTTTAGCCCAAACAACTATGTAACCTTGACATCTCTTATTACATCAGGGATCTGTGAAATCAGGATAGTATTCTGTTACTTAGTGTTTCACAGATAACATACAGAAGTCATTGGGGGTTTTTGTCTCCAGACTCTAACAGGTTCATTCTTGATCTGGTCAGACAGCTTGGAAGGGGTTAATAATTAGCTTTATTCTAGTCTAGTCTTCTCAAATGGCTGCTGGGAAAACCAGCTCCTATAGCACTTCCTAATAACCTTTCTCAAAGGGGTCAGTGAGAAGTGGGGGGCAACTATCTCTTGATAGTCTCGATGGGGCACTCCTCTAAATCACCTCAAGCCTCAATGGGGTCTGGTTGAGGCACACAAAGTTTCCCCTATGGGGTCCCCGTGGTTTTTTGCCACTCACTGACCAATGCCTACTTGCTTTATAGGGCAACAGACAAAGAAGGCCTCTTGGCACTATTGAGCTCATAGGTCAACTTTATTAATCTCATTCTGGGCAAGCATACTAACACATTATGTCTCACAGCATAGCCTCAGTAGGACTGTCTGTCATTATGATTCTGGGAATTACTATCTAGCATCTCTGAGACTATTCTAAGAGTTACTATCTCACACCTGGAAACTAGACATTTCCATGGCTATGGATTCTAAGAAGCTGAATTGTAAAAGGATAACAAAATACACTTAACTAATATCAATTAGTGCATGTTAAAAGAAGACTGATTTGTGGTCTACCTTTTAAATGCTTTAAAAGGAGTCTAACAGGACCAGAAGTTAGAGTTGTTTTATGACTTGAAATGTACTGTGTTAAAATTCGGTACTCCATGTATTTATGTATGTATTGGAGCCTGTTATTAATTCCATAGTGGAATCTCATCCACCTGATGGGGAAAAGAATAATGAACAATTGGCCAATGTTCCAATTTTGACTTTATAAGAATAGAGAAATAAGGAGATTGGAAGGAGAATGGACATAAGAAAGCAGATGACAGGAAGTCCTGAGGTGCTGTGCTGAAGACGACTGGAACAAGTACCAGAAAAGTTCATCAAATGATGTTCCCTGCCAGAGAGCTGTAGGAGATGAGACTTCTGAGTCTCCAAGAGACAACTGATTGTTGATTATCGTTTCCCTTTGGGTCTCTGTATCTGTGTTTATTAAGGCGACTGCCCCTTTGGTTTGACAGTGCATCCAGATTAACCTCTTCCCCTTCCTACTTAAAGGGGACATGGATAAGGGGAAGAGTTCATATAAGAAAGAGAGTGAAAGAGTCTTAAAGATGCATTAACAAAATTTGAATAAAAGAAAAGGAATTTATGGGAAACAAAGGTTGGAATTCTGTTTCCATGGGATTAAAACTCCTCCTAGCTTTGAGAGATAGCTAATCAGAGGTATGACCTAGCAGAAACAGGCTTCTGATCAGGTAGAAGCTTAATGAGCTGTGTGAGATGGAACCTACCAGTGAGGAGAGCATGAAGTGGGAGGTTCCAGAGGTTGGATCTAGTCAGAGGAGAGCAAGGGGGGGAATCTGAATTAGGAGGATTATAAAAAAAGCTTTTGTAACTGTCTTTGAGGTGTCCCTCTGCCTGGCCCTTTTCACAAGGGGCTAAAGGTCAAGTCAGAAATGACATGAAAGAAAAAATCTTTTTTTTTTCCTAAATTCACTCATGGACGGGTGAAATTCTTTATAAGACAATTATTTCTAACAATTGGGGGGAAAGGAACACATATATAGTATTATATTTGTCTGAGCAAACATACTCTTCATTCAGGAGGGACCCATTCACTAGGAATGTAAAATAAGTGTAAAATAAAATGAGAACTTTTCTGGCTTCACAACAAGTATTGCTTTTTTCTAGAGTGAGCATGTTTCTCACAATGGTAAAGGTCTTCAGTTTGGAGGACAGCTCAGTGGGGGTGAGCAGATCTGGGTCTAGGCTGCAGAGAAGAAAGGGGCACTTGAGGGAGGGGGGGTGAAACAGGGGACCAGAGTGGCTGGGAAAACCAGGAGGGATGTAGGCTGGGCATAACCTTGCGGGGCAGAAGATGAGTGTAGCTGGGGGAGAGCTGGAAGACTAGGAGATTCTGCTGAGAATAGTTGGAGTAGAAGAGTAGGCTAAGGGAGGGAAGGAGAGAGGGGGTGGAGCAATGGGGAGGGGGAGTTCAGAGATGACCAGCCTGGTGGGTGGTGGCCCTGGTGGAATTCTCTCCTGAGGGTGAAGTTTGGAATCCTGGGAAGGGAGAGAAGGGGAGGGGTCATTCCACAAGACTGTGGGGAGATCAAGGAAGGACTCCTGGGGTTTTGGAGGGCATATCCAGAATATCTGGCTTGCTGGAAACAAAAACCCTAGGATATGAAATCTCTCTCATTCTCTACCTTCTTGCCTTGGAGCTGTATTTTGGGAGCCGGCTCCATACATGCAGGTGCCAGGTAGGTCTGAACAAAGGCCCCTCCCTGCACCCCAATTCTGCTGGCTGCCCTTTTCATTGGGATTCTGACCGTTTGCTGAGCATCCTCCAGGTTTGCCTGGAGCAGACCTCCCTCCGAGGCCTGGCTGTGGGGTTTGTTTCTGCTACTTGTCCAGACTCCCTGCCACATGCTATCAGGTGGAGGCAAAGTTCTGGGTATGGGATCATTGAACCCCTTCTGCTTGCTAGTCTTTGCAGGAGGATGACGGTGGGGCATGAGGTCAAAGGGAAGGAGTTAGAGAAGGTGACAAGTCCTCTTTCTGCTCAGACCAAGCTTACTTCCAAGCCTGACCCTCCCTGCTGCCCTCTTCCTGAGGTGGACTCTTTGTAACTGCTCTGAGAGCTTACCCTCTGCCATTCCTGGCAGGTCAGCATCAACCCTGGGAAGAGAAGGCAAAGACAATGTCTCCTCCACTCTGAGATTCTTCTCCCTCCACAGATCAGCTTGCAGAGACGAAAGTCTTTTCCTAGGACAGAGCCTAGAACCAGAGGGAATAGCCCCTGGCACTCAGAGACCTTTATCCCAGGTAAGTACAGGTCATCCACAGACCTGACAAGCATCAGCAAACCTGGAATCCCAGAGAGCCAAGGAAGCCTTACCCTGGTGAATATATGTTGTCCTTTGTGTGTGCTTTGTGAGCAGAGCAGAAATTGTCCTCCTGTTCCTGCTCATGTCCTCCTGCTTCAGGTCACACACACCTTCCCAGATTTCTCTGGATCCCTCTCATTGCTCATTTCTTATGTCAAGTGAATAAGTATTTAGAAAATGGCTGCTCTGTGCCAAGCATTGTGCCAACCTCCTGGGCATGCAAAGGAAGGTTGAAGACATGACAGTGCATGCCCTCCATGAGCTCACAGTCAAATGGGGAGAGAACATGCCACCAGCTGGGTCCAAACAAGCTCTGTATAGTGTGGATTGGGGGGGCATCCCTGAGAGGGAAGGCTCAGGTAGTGTCAGGGACCAGACAAAGCTTGTTTTCAGAGGGGGAGACTTTAGCTGAGACGTGAAGGAAGTCAGGGCGTCCAGGTGTGGGAGGAAGCCATTTACAGGGTCAGTGGATAGAGGGTCTTGGTCAAGCATCAGCCAGGAGGTCAATGACCCTGGGTTGGAGGGGGGGGAGGGGAGACAGGTGAGAGAAGAGTGGAAGGGGGTGAAACTAGTTACAAGATGTCTGCTGTGCACAGGAGCCACATCAAGAGTTGTCTCTGATTCTGTCTTGAGAACTGTGGGGTCCTTGTTAGAGATCAGAACAAGGGGGCTCGAGTGTGTCTGAGGCCACATCTGACTCCAATTCTGTCCCCTGTGTTACCAGACTCCTCTAAGTAGGGAGAGGCTTTCCTCTCCTGGAGGGGTCCCCCTGCTTCCCCAAAGAACTGGTGGAGTATTTTTCTGGGGCCTGATGGGGTGCTTGGCTACATCTTCTTGGGCCCCAATTCTAAAACTACATTTTTCTTTAAAAATCACATTTCTTCCAAGCCTCAAAATAGTATCCCAGGCAGTTTCTCTCCAGCCCAAGGACACAGCTTGCCCCAACAACAACTGTTATCTCCTTTGCTGATACAGCAGCCAGCTGTACCTGTAGAACTTATTAGTCTGAACCAGCTGTGTACTGGCTTGGCTGTGCACTGGGTCATAAAGACATTTACTACTCACTGACCAATCATATGCAACCTAGAGTTAGACATACATATACTCCCTTACATTTATCTTGTCTAACAAGACATTGATGAGAGCAACTTGTATTTCTGAGCTAGCCTTGACTGCTAGTTGGTTTAGTGACATTTCAGGTCTAAAACTACACCTCTAGATAGTCCCCCGCCTTGGGCTATTTCCCAATAAATCTTGGGTAAAATGCCCATGCAGTGCATAACAAAAGTGCATGTTCCTTTAAGAACGGACCACTCCTTAACCATTCCCTAGTCCCACCCCAAAACACCCAGTTGGCACATTTGGCACATGTTTCCTATAGAACTTCCTATATAAACTCTCCCTGAACCCCTCTAAGGTTGCAGGTTCCCTAAGAACTCTTGCCTGCTGAAAAGTGCAATAAATCTTTAACTTGACCTCAACAATGCTCGAGTCTGTGAATTCTTGTCCAAGCGGCCTGCCCTGGCACCCTGGTCTTTGTGGGGGTCTCACCCCCTCCCCATCCCAGCCCTCATCAGGCCCATGAGGAAAGAACTCGACCCCTGCCTTCCATGGCTCAGCTGCTGGCCTCTGCCTCAGTTTCCTTCTCTAAGAATGGGATGCTGACACAGCAGCACCTCTCAGGGTCCTTTGGAGGAGAAATGGGGCAAGAAGCACTTATTAGGCACCTAGTGTGTGCCTGGGCGGGGCAAACTCATAAGGAGGGGCCCTGCCCTCCAGGGGCTTACACTAAATAAGGACCTCGCAGCACTGGAAACAGAAAGGAAGGGTAATGAAAGACGTCGCCCCTCCCCCACCCCGCCCCTGACTTGGCCCCTCCTCCCGTGGCAGAACCCCAGGGCATGCTGAGAATCCCCGGATGCGCAGGCGCAACTTCTCCCTGGGTTCCCATTTGCGGGGTCGGTTGCCGGTTCGGCTGTTTGTTTTGGGGCCGCCGCAGGGTGAGTACATAGAAGGAGGGAGGCGCGGAGGGAATGAGTGCGCAGGCGCGGCCCCGGCTTCCAGCACTGTGGGGAGGCGCGGGGAGGGCGGAGGAGTGCGCAGGCGCGGCCCCAGCTCCCAGCGCCATAGGGAGGTGCGATGGAGGGCGTGCGCAGGCGCGGCCCCAGCTCCCAGCGCCATGGGGAGGTGCGATGGAGGGCGTGCGCAGGCGCGGCCCCAGCTCCCAGCGCCATAGGGAGGTGCGATGGAGGGCGTGCGCAGGCGCGGCCCCAGCTCCCAGCGCCATGGGGAGGTGCGCA
>CM053771.1:14626744-14651987 GCA_028658325.1 Potorous gilbertii | reverse complement strand
GCTCCCAGCGCCATGGGGAGGTGCGCATGGAGGGCGTGCGCAGGCGCGGCCCCTACTCCCAGCGCTGCAGGGGAGTCGCTTCTCTTCTTCCTCCTTCCCGGGGTAGCTCGCAGACCCTCGCGGACCCGGCTCGGGTTAGTGAGCGTGGGAGCAGCCGGACTGGCCTGGGCCCGGCCTGTAGCGTGGGAGTGCGTGTGCAAGAGAGCTGCCTGGGAGTAAGTGCCGGTAAGCGCGTGCTTTTACCGGGGTGGGATTGCACGTGCGTGGGGGCGTGGGCTCTGGTGGGGGAGGGGCCGGGGCATCTGTGTGTGACTGGGGGGCCTTTGGGCGAGGATGCCGTGGGGCCCCTTCCTTGGAGCAGCTGCTTCCTTGGGGGATCCCACGGGGGCAGGGGGAGGGGCAGGGCTGGTGATTGGGGTGATCCCCTTCCAGCCCATCCTCCAATCCCCCCAGACCCAGCTTTCTTTATTGTAAGAAGAGGGGAGCAGCCCCGGCCCCCCGCAGGTGTCGTCCTGGGGTGTCCCGGGGCCCCTAATTCCTGCTACAGTCTGAAGACCTTGGACCAGGGGCACTCAGGCTTGTCCCGTGTGGCCCCTGAGGATGGAGAGGCCAGTGGGGGAGGGGTCCCCAGAGCCCCCCCTTCAACCTAGGAGCAGGCTTGAGGGCTCAGGATGATGTCATCAGGACCCCTTTTCTGAGAACCCTGGGGGAGAGGCTTTGACCTGGTAGAGAAATACAGTGACTTTTCCATTGCTGGCAGCTTCCAGAGGGAGTGACTCTGACCTCAGTCCGAGCAATTATTAAGCACTTACTGTGTGCCAGGCACTGTGCTAGGAACTAGGGGTGCTATCCTAGCAAAAAGAAATACACTCCCCTCACGTTTTTTTTTTGAGTTCTTCAGTCCTACCCATCTCTCTGTGACCCCATCTGAGGTTTTCTTGGCAAAGATCTTGGAGTGGTTTACCATCTCCTTTTCCAGCTCATTTTACAGATGAGGAAATGGAGGCAAAATGAGTTGCCCAGGGTCACACAGCTAGGAAGGATCCGATGCCAGACTTGAATTCTGGAAGAGGAGTCTTTCTCACTCCAGTCTGGCACTTTATCCACTGTGTCACTTCACTGCCTGCTCTGTCCTCAGAGAACATCCCTTCTAAAGTGGGGGAGGGGAAGAGAATACCTGGAAGGACAAGTGAGAAAGGGAAGGCAAGGAAGAGCATGGAGGGGAGTGAGGAGGAAGGGAGGGAAATTCCTGAGGTGACCAGACTTGGGGGAAAAACCTAAGTGCGATTCAAGTCTTGGGGTAGAATTTGGAAGCCTGGGTTGAGTCTAGGACAGAAGGACAATAGCAGTGACATTGCAGATAATGGCAGGCAGAGTTTGGGGAAGAGAGGCAGGAATGGTTCTGAGGTCTTGGCCTGGTGCCATTGGAGGAAAGGGGGGCTTAGAGGCAGAGCAGGGCAGGATGGGGCCCTTAGAACCCAGAGCAACCTTGGAGCCTTAGCTTCCTTTCCTTGGAGTGGGATTACTCTGCCTTCTCTTGGAGCTGAGTTCTCTGCCTTCTGGAAGCCAGCTCTGCATGTGCAGATACCAGGTAGATCTAGCCAGAAGACCTCCCTGCCACCAGCCTCTGCTGGCTGTCCTTTGCATTAGGGCTCGATTTCTTTGTTCAGCCTCTTGGTGAGAGCCCTGTAGGTATTGTAGAAACAGACCTCCCTCACAGCTACTTGGTCACATCCCAAAGATCCTGGGCTGCTGTCCCCACCTTTACCTTTGGGTGGCCATTAAGTGACTTTCTTGTCTCAACCATGGAGTCACCGAGGCTCTGATTGGTCTCATCCACTCTGGGATCCGAAGCCCTTTCTGCCTCTTGGATTTCTGTAAGAGGATGGGGGAGGGGAGGAGTGCATAAGAGAAGGAGTTAGAGGATGGAAAAAGGGCATGGCTGCAGACGTGTTGTGCAGGTCTGTCCTAGCCCGATCCTACCTGCTGCCTCCTTTTTTTCTGTTAGTGTCTCCCCTGAAGGCAGGGCCAGGGGCTTGGTCATTCCTCTGAGTCCTCACTCCTCTGTAAATCCATGTAGGCCCAACTCCTGCCTAGGAAGAGAAAGGAAAGACATCTCCCCCTCTGGGATCCTTGTCCTTCCTCAGCCCAGCCTGCAGAGGATCAAGTCCTGGCCCAAGCTGGGAGCCTGGAGGCAGAGGACATGGCCCCTGGAGGCAGAGGGACCCAGAGCCCTCAAATCCAGGTGAGTGCAGCTCATCCCCAGACCTGAACAGCATCAGCCAACATGGAGAATTGCCTTTGAGGCTGGCCATCTTTTTACCTATGGATTGTTTCTTTACAAGAGTTGATGTAAAATTGAATACAGTAATAACCACACTGCCCTCCTCTCTTCTTCTCTGTTTTGAAGTCTGTCCGTGGCACTAACCATCCCCACCCCCACAATTGCTGCCCTATGTATTTTTTAGGTTCCCCTTCATTACAGATGACTGACAAGGGTGATCGCTTCACTTATTAGTCCTTATTTGTAGGTAAGCTTCATGGCTTTGCTATCTTTTTTCTTCCCAACCCCCTCCCCCTACATACACACAAGTCCTTCCCCTTCCTCTGTTTCTTGTGGCCAAGCTCTTCCCTGTAGCAACTGAAGGTCAAACAACTTCACCAAGTCTTGTCTGGACGGACCTGGAGCAGAGGTCTGAAGGCTTCCCCAGTTCTTGTCTTTGACTGTTCACAGCAGAAATTGGCCTCCTGGTCCTGGGCATCGACTCTGCCTCGGCTCACACAAGTCTCTCCAGGAATCTCTGAATCCCCCTATTTGCCATTTTTTAGGTCAAGTCAAATAAGCACCAGAAAGTGGCTCCTTTGTGCCTGGTCCTGTTCTAGATCCTGAGAATTGGCCTGTGCTATAAGTCAAGCAAGGCTTGATTTTCGGGACACAAGAAAGTGGCAGCCATGATGAACACAAACTTTAGTTGTGTGTTGTGTTTGCAATTGTTTCTTCTCAGAAAGCTAGGTGTTCAGCCTTTACTAGCATACCACCATCTGGCTCCCACCTACTTTGGGAGAACTGACCTTATATTGCACTAGGGATCCCAACAGATCCTCTTCTTCCCTTATGTGAGGGCATCAGGAAAGCTGCCAATCCCTTGTGGTCTGGACAAGCGGAAATGAGAGGTAAATGGAAAAAGTGGAGAGAAGGGGACTGGCAGCCCATTAGTGGAAACAAAAGGGGGAAGGGGCAAATGGCAGGGATGGGAAGAGAGAGTGACTCTAGGCCCCCAGCCCAGAATCAACTTTGGAGAATGATTAAGAATGAAAAGTGAGGAAGAGGTCTGGTAATATAGCCCAGTCAGTCAGCCAGTGTATCTGATGGGACTCCTCTGTGCCAGGCACTGGATGAGTTGTGAGGGGCAAAGCTACAGATAATGGAATAACCTCTGCTTTCATTCTAATAGAGGAGTATCCCTAACAATAGAGGGAACACCTTCAGGAGAAAGAGGAGGAAAGCCAGTTTGTAAGGGGTTGTTAAGGACTGAGTACCAAAGGGCAGTAGAGAGTTCAGACAGATTTTTCAGGGAGTTTGTCCAAGAAAAGGAAGTGAGATTAGATGATGGCTCAAGGATTTAGGGGAGATTTTCTTAAGAATGGGGGGATGGGTACATTTGAAGTTAGTAGGAAGGGGACCAGCTGATAGAGAAAGGGCAAAAATTTGAGACAAGGGAAGGGGAGGTAGGGATGATTGAGAGTGCAGACTGTTGGAGAAGACAGCAAGGGGTGGGGGACATCAGATGGCTTTGTAGATGGTCACCCTTTCTGAAGACCAGGCTCCCATTTTCTTACAAAATTGAGGAAAGAAGCCAATGTAAGGTCACATGGAGAGATTCTGAAAAGGAGAGAATGCAAACTGTTATATAATAAACACTTATTAAGTGCCTACTGTATGCTGGGCATTGTACTTAGTAGGGGTCATGAAAAAAGAGGCAAACAGCAGCGTATACCCTCAAGGGGCTCACAGTCTAAGGGGGAGACAACAAGCACCAACATGTACAGACAAGCTATAGACGTGGGATATATTTATATAGGGATATAGACAATGGGGTATAATTAATAGAAAGAAGGCATTAGAGTGAAGAGGAGCTGGGAAAGGCTTCCTGTGAAAGGTGAGAGTTAAGTTGAGACTTGAAGAACCCCAGGTGAGAAATGGGGAGATCTCTGAGCTGGACTCTCTCCTTAAATGGAGGTTTGTACTTCCCAGCACCACCCTCTAATCAGAGACACAGGATAGTGAAGAGATTTCTTACCAAGGCTGATGACATGTCATAAGAAGATCCCCATGAGTGGAGAAGACTGATGGAAAAGTCCCAAGGTAGTGGAGCTAGGTGAGAAATATCTGTCCTTAAATGAAAGTTTGGAGTTCATGACCTCACCCCATTGTGGTGAAGGATGGATGTGGGAGAATGGAGAAGGAAAGAACTTTGCTTCTGTTGGGAGTGAGTTAGAGATTCAATTACAGATTAATTATCAGTCAGTAAAAGGATGGTCTTCTTATAGAGATTGTTCATACAATGAGTAAATACAATGCAATGAAGGATTGTAACCTCAAGAGAGAGCCCAGTGAAAAGTAGTGTTTTGTAAGTTCTTGGCAATCTCAGAAAGTGTGAAAAGACTCATAAATCATTGTTTGGAAGCTCAATAATAGAAATAAAGAAACGTAAACCTGAAATCTAGATTACAAATAGAATAGAAATCAGTGTTTTAAATAAGAAATCAAGACGATGACAAAGTACAAGATTTTTATCCACATGAAAGAGAATTGCTCCAAAACAGAACCTCCGAAAAAGACAGTTGTGTCATTCTCTTAGAAACGGAAGAGCATCAGATACCAAGTGCATTGACAAAACGTGTAGGAGGTGGGAAAACTATCTAACCCCTCCCATGTTTCAAAGTATTTGTAGATGTGATCTCTCGTGTGTTATTTAAAAGTTGGCCTCGACTCATGATCCCCAGTGTTCTGGTGTTGTAGGGGTATGTTTAGATAATTTATTTTTCATAAATATATTGTCAATGTCTTATAAATTAGCTTAATTAACCCAGTTAATAAGATATTACATTTTTAATAAGTGAACAAACTGTCCTTATCATAGTTACTCTTCCTATATAAATAATAAAAGTGAATGAATATATTCCCTTCATTAGTGAAATCATAAAGCAAAGACATAAGGTATTTTTGGCTATAACGAATCACACCCAGTGTCATCCTAAGTTGTCAATATAACTATAGATAATTCTTCACTTGACTGGAAACAGTCCCAGTATCACTCAGTTCATTCCAGATTGTGAATAATATCTCTCAAGGATCTTCTTTATGCTTTTGTATAGATAAGACTTTCTTTCAGCCCTTTAAGAAATTAAGTAGATAGTTCCTTTTCATTTGCTCTCCAGTGATAACTGGTAATATTTTTTTCCCCAGAATACATGGTACTTGCCAGCTTCTCACAAACCCTTCATAGAATTTTCTTAATGTGTCCCTTGTCGCAGTTCTGATGAGGAGAAATTTCACATCACCTTCTCTCATCCTCCACAGACTCTCATATTTCATTGATGGAGCACATACCTTCTCCCTGGCTCCATAGGGAGAAGCATTTCATATTGAGACATTTTTCCAACTTTTATTAATCCAACATGATTCTCACTTCAAATGGAAAATGCTTTTCTAACCATTCCATTGGGCTGTTATTGACTATGGTTTCAGGAGTTGGCTTTGACTCTCATAAAGGTGATAGGAGTTCCCTCCTCTAAGTTGTTGAGGGCTGGACTAGATGAGTTCTGGAGTCTCTAAGCTTCAAATTTTGTGACTTTGGTTGGTTTAGGAGTTGGTGACATTCCAGGATGTGGCTGTGGACTTCACCCAGGAGGAGTGGGTCCTCTTGGACCATTCTCAGAAAGAGCTGTACAAGGAAGTCATGCTGGAGAATGTCCAGAACCTGCTGTCCCTGGGTAAGGAGCATTTCCTCTGGAAACTGAATCTGCCATCAGTGGAATGTCTTCATTCCCTTCCTAGTGTGCAGGGTTTCAGCATTTATCAGTTATTCAAAAGACAAAAGTGCTGGTCATTCTACGGGGTCTTCCTGGTTTTCCTATCAAAGATCTTTGAATCACATTGGAAACTGGGACTTCTCCTATGTTGCTCCTGAAATTGTCTCTTTCCTGTTTTGGGGAGCTTGAGGTCAAGACTCTACCCAGTGTTATAGAGTCACAGACTTGGAGCTAATCTCAGAGGTTACCTTCTAATTGGATATGAATTTTGTCTCTGAAGATAGCTCATGCAGCCTTTCCTTGACGTTGGGTGATGAAGGGAAGTCTCTCCCTTTGAAGGCAAGCCCTTTCTCTTTGGGATGGGTCTAGACTTTAGAAGTCTTCTTGTTAACAGGCATCAATCTGTAGCTCCTTGCTTCTAATCCTGCCTGGTTATTATGAACAGCCCTGGGTGTTTAGTACTATGATTATCTCATTTCACAGTTGATAGACCCGATGCCAACAGAAGTCACATAATCTTCCAGGGGCACATAGCTACTATGTGACTGAGGCTGGTTTGGATTCTCCTTTTTGACTCCAGGTTCAGACCTCTTACCACTGTAGTAAGAGCTGCCTCTAATTTCTAGATAATGGAAAGTATGGAATATGCTTGTCCTTCTGAGAAAGAGGTGAATAAATGTAGAATTTTCTCATTTTCAGTTGGCTGCGTGATATCTGCCCCCTCCCAAGATCCCAATAAATACCGTGAGAACCATCCTTGAGGTGTGCTTAACTGTCTTGTGGTTCTTGCTTGCACTTCTCATTTCCCTAAACAGGACTAAATGGTCTATTTCTCTCTATCCTTATCTCCTACTTATTCTATATTCCCAGGACTTCCAGTCCTTAGAGAAGAAGTGATCTCCCCTTTTCATCAAGGGGAAGCACCAGGGACGCTAGAGCCAAAAGGCCCAAGGAACTCCTGGCCAGGTGAGTGAGATGAAAGCAGGTGTATGAGGGCTGTTATCACAAGAGGCATCATTGTGTTGTGACGAAGGGAGTGCCAGACTTGGGGGCAGGCCAATTTGATTTGGAATTTGTTTTTAGACACATTTGTGCAGTGGGATCCTGGGCAAGTAACTGAACCTCTTCTAGAATAAAGTAGAAGGGGTCACACTCCTTGGCCTTTCAGTTCCCTTCCAGTGATAAATCTGTGGTCTTCTAAGAAGTCATTGTTTGGCACTTTGGGGCATAGAACTCTCCTGAAAGCATCTAAGATGGGCAGAGGGTATCTAAACCAATATAAACTCTTTCCTAGCCTTTATTCAAGTGATTGAGTAGTAAGCACCTACTGTGTGTCAGACCCTGTGCCTCATGAGTACCAGGGATACAAATAAAGGCAAGGGATAAGCCATGCTCTCGAGGACTTCCCAGTCTAGTGGCAAGATAAAATGCAAAAAACTATGTATAGACCCACTACGTCCAGGATAAACACTAATCAAGAGAGGGAAGGCATTACGGCTAAGGAGGACTGCAGAAGATGTATTGTAGAATGAAGGGTTTTAGGTTGGACTTCAGGGAAGCCAGAGCAAGCATGAGGGGCAGCTAGAGAAAACTTGGAGTTGAGAGATGGAGTGTCCTGGTCAAGGAACAAAGAAGAGCCCTGAACCACTGGTTATTGCACATGTGGAGGAGGAGGAACGTGAAAGCAGACTAGGGATGAGGGAGGGGGCAGATGATGGAGGGCTTTGACAGCCAAGCAGAAGATTCTGTAATTGTTCCTGGGGATAGGGAGCCAAAGGGAGTAGGAATAGGCAGGGACATGATCAGAAGTGCCTTTTAGGAAGATGAATTTGACACCTGGGTGGTGGATTGAATTCATGGGGGAAAGAACTGATGCAGCGAAGCCAGGCAAAAGACTTGGAATAATGTGTCAGGTGTGAGGTGATTGGTAACCGAACCAAGAAAGTGGCAATGTTGGGAGACAAGTGGATGTGTAGGAGAGATGTTACAAAGGCAGAATCAACATGACTTTCTCCCATGTTGAATATGGGTAGATGATGATGATTGGATGACACATAGGTTATGCACTTAGATGATTGGAGGATCGTGTTCTGTACAGCAGTGAGAAAGTAAGAAGACAGGAGGGTTTGAGGAAATGTGACGAGTATAATTTTGGATCTTGTGGAAGGAGAACCAGGAGAAAGTATTTTCACCAAAGCCTAGAATAGAAAAGGGAGTGTCAAAGGCTAGAGAGATCAAGAGGGATGAAGATTGAGGGAAAAAAACCATTGAATTCAGCAATTAGGAGATTATTAGGAACTTTTTAGAGCACAGTTTCGGTTGAGCAGTGATATTGAAACCTGGAGTGTAGAACATTTTGAGGAAAGGAAGATGGAAGGAGTTTGAAACACTAATTGTAGATGGGCCTCTCTAGGTATTTAGTCATGAAAGGAAAAAAGGATGTAGGTCAGTAGCTAATGTCATTGAATAAATCGTGAGAATTTTTTTCAGGATCAAGGAGACATTGTTTTATTTATGAAAGTAGGGATGAACCAGTAAAAATAGAGATTGAAACTTGCTGAAACAGTTGGGATGATACAGAAGGGAGTATGCTGGCTGGAAGATGGGATAGACTGAGATGGGATCATTTATTCATGTAATGAGGTTTCTTTGGTAACCATAATGACCATCTCTTCATGGGAGACCAGGGCAATGGAGGAAAAAGAAAACCTCTGATTTAGGTGAGATGGGGAGTTAAGAGAGCTTTTGCTGAGTTTCCTGTTTTTAAAACAATGAGGCCAAGTGTTCATCTGAGAGTATTGGGGGAGGTAAACCAAATGAGAGAATAGGGGAAGAATGGAAAATTCTAGAAAAGCTGCTGCTGATAGAAGGAAAGGGAGACAGGGAGGTGTCAAAGAATTGCCTTGGCATAGTGAGGGTCCAGCTGAGATCATGGAACCTGAATTTGGAGCAGATACAGACAACCTAGTTTCACAATTTTCTCTGTCTTCATGCAGCCCCATGTAGATATCAATGGAGGCCATTGCCTTACTGGAAGTAGTAATCTAAGACTGAGGTTTGCACAAGTTATCAACCTAAGGTTCCTATCCTGTTCTCTGTGGCCTAGTCTTTCTATTTTCAGAAAATAAATAGCCTGATATGGAGGTGACCACTCTAAGGTTAGGCAGTTTAGAGGTAGTTACTCCCAAACATCTCACAGAACCAGATCCTCTGGGACTTTAGAAGCTTTTGTGATCTCCAGTTCAGGAGGGAAATCAGTGAATAGAAGGAGAGAAGAATAGCAGTTTAAAAAGGAGAGTGGAAATGATCATTCCCAGCATTATGTAGGGCCTACTAAGTGCCAAGTGTTTTACAGATATTGGAACTTCACAAAAACCATGGAAGATAGGTGCTGTTTTATTCTCCTTTTACAGGTAAGGAAACTGAAACAAATAAAAGTATTGTGATTTGTGTGTTGTAAGAGGTAGAAATTGTGAGTCTGAATTTGAACTCAGATCTTCCTGACTGCAGGCATGGTGCTCTGTCAGCCACCTGGCTGCCTCATGGTAGAAAATAATGGTTCCATAGAATAAGCTTCACACAGGGGACTTAAATGGATAAGAAATTTTTAAGATCATGTCCTGGCCAGAGGGAGGGCCGCAGGAGGGTAGCAGCAGAGCACATTAGAAAGAACACCACACCGTCCTATGTAAAAGAAACATCCTTGATAAATAGATTCAGAAAGCATGACATTCTGTAATACTTTTTGGAAATATTTCTCCAGCTCGCTCCACTGGATGCGCTTTGACCCAATGGTAACCACTAGACCAGGGATGCAGAATCTATAGCCTCAAAGCCGCATGTGACCCTTGTTAGTCCTCGAGTGATGGTGACAAACATTCAGTCAAAAGGCCACACTTGAGGACCTAGAGGGCCACATGTGTCCTCAAGGTCACAGGTTCCCCACTCCCGGACTAGACCTATAAATAAAAGAGGTCATGGAAAGAACGCAAGACCCATTTACACAACACAGAATGATAGGTGCTTTTTTATTATTATTTTTGCAAATATCTGGGAAGAAGAAGGTGTCCCTGTATTGGGGCAGAACTTAAAAAAAATGATGGTCTAAAAATATAAAGGAAGATTATGGAGCCAAAAGAAGTGATGAAAGGCAGTGTCAGAGAAATCTGTAATGAGTTACCTCAACTGATGTAGAGAGTGAGCAGAACCAGAAGAGTCTGTACTGTAGCAACACTCATCAGTGTCATGGACAGGCAGGACTCCAGAGCAGTAGTTCCCAAACCTTCTTAACACTTGTTTCAAGAACCAAAAGAGCTTGTTGTGAAGCTCCCCGCCCCTACCCCTGTCATTTATTCTACACATCATAACATTTTTAATATAAACATCAAGAGTTTACTCTAAGATCGGATGACTTACCCCACAAAGATCCAAATTATTATGTTCATTTCTCTGTGCAATTATAAAATGTAACATTTTATGCTACTTTAAATTAGGAAAATGTACTCTGGGGATTTCTGTAACAATTTCTTTAAGTGCAGTAAGACCTCCTGCTTACTGATAACTGCAAGATTTCCCTTCAGCTTTCTCTTACAAATGTTGTTGAATAGGAAGAGCACTTTGAATCAAATAAGTTACAACTTGGAAAATGTCAGACATAGCATAATACATGAACTTAACTTTGCAGTTGGACCTTTTTCTCTGAGTAAAAGTTTGCAGCATTTGGTTCAATCAGTGACAAAGCTGATATTTGATTTGGTTTCTGTATCAAGTTGCTTTAATAATGACTACAACCATAACTAACATTTCTGTTTGTTTTCTGTGTACCTATTACTGGGCTAAGTGCTTTATAGCAATAATATCCTTTAATTTTCACAACAGTGCTAGGAGATATATCGATACTGTGATTGTCTCCATTTCACAATGGAGGAATTTTACATTTACATAGTCAGAGGTGAAGTGATTCCCAGGGACATAATGTTGATAAGTTTCTGAGGTGGGATTTTAACTTGGCTCTTGCAGTCTGTTACGCTGATCTCTCCATCCACTGTGCTAACAGATGTACAAGCAGTTCTCATTTTACATAAATTGCATTATGCAAATTCAGCTCATTAGGGGCAGCAAGATCCAAGGGCAGATGTACTAGGGGTCCTCTGCCCTAAGCAATGAAGTTACTCTGGCATTGGGGGCCCACTCATTGAAAGCAACTCTAGCCAAGAGACCACAAAGCTGTGGAGATGGTAGGCTGGGAGGGGAAGGTCTGTGGGACAGTCTACTTAACTTAAGAAGAATTAGCTGTGTTTTTATTTGTACCCAAACTACAGTGAAAATGTTTCCTCACACATGGATAAGAGAAACTTGTGGGAGAATTTTATAAGCTCTCTTGTTGAGAGATGTAGTTGTTTTTAGTCTTTAGACCAGTCAACAAAATGAATAGTTAGCTATTGTATCAAAGATTGATATTTCTATTGGCAAAGAGTGTATTAAATAGTAAATGTACATTCTACTGCAGGTATTGCTTTGTTGTTTAATAAGCCATTTTTATATGTCAGACCACCTTTGTAAGGAAAGAACTCTTCAGACCTAACTTACTGCTTTCTACCACTGGCACACTGACCACACTCTCACAGAAACTCTATGGAAAGACTGACCTGGGTTGCCAACCAGTTCCTTTGAAAATTTCCTTGATAGAAGAACAGCACCATGAGAGAAGTAGCTTTAATGCTGAGATGAGAGGCAGTGGAAGGAATGCTTTTGTAGGCTGTGTGTGATAGTACATGATGGTAGAAGATGACTTGTAATGTGCATGCCTAGTGATCATGTTTTTCAAAAACGCTCCCATCTATATTGGAGTAAAGTAAACATTTGTAACCTCTTGATGTGGTGATTACAGCACTGATTAGTTAAGATTACAAGGTAATGTTGGACTGGGGCTACTGTTCTGGTGAGTGTAAAGAAAGCAGTTGAGGATATGTGCATACCTGTGATCATCCACTGGGAATTGATTTGCACTTGTATGTCAAACTTTTATGGAAATGAGGACACAATTTGAGGGCAGGATGAGAAACCAAAATAATATCTTGCACTTAGCAGTGGTCTGAGTTTGATGGAATCAGTGCATGAGCACCAAAGTCATTTTCTGCCTCATCATGATGATTGGGAATCACGGCACAGAGAAATCTATTATGCCTCAAACATAAACGTACATCTTGTCCCAAGGGAAAAAGATATTGGTAACAAAACTGAGCAGTTCTTTTCTGCCAAAAGTGCCATTAAAGAATTTTTGCCCAAAACCCCTTGGATATCATCCTGAGTCTCCAAAAGTTGGATAAACCACTAAATGGGCCTTAGTGCTAGAGGACCAATAGTGAATCATTCTGTTCACTTCCTTACTAACAGAATGGTAATGGATTCACAAAATACTGTATGAAAGATACATGATAATAAATTTATATTTTTAGCATAGCTCCATATGTGAATGAAAAAGTTGGATATAACACTGAAAATTATTACATAGTAGTTAAGAGTAAACTGTTTCTCAACAGCATATGAAGTTTACCAAGTATGACCATGTGATAATGAATATAATCTGGTCAGTACAGAATAGCAGTGAGATTACCTGAGATTGACAAAGATTATAAGTATAAACAACAGGCCTTTGAAGAAAAGATGGAAAGTGAAATGGAGAAAGCCCATCAGGTACTGTGGAAAGATCACAATAAGTCACAGGGTTTGAATTTTGCTCCTGGTTACGCAGACATGGTGGTTACTCAGTCATTATGATTTCTTCGTCTGAATTGAGACGAGGATGAGAATGGTAGGCCTGCCTATGTCACAGGTTTGTTGTGAGGATGTAATATTATTGTATGTAAAGCTCTTTCTAAAATAAACCATCTGGGGATGTGATCAAAAGGTGTTTCCAAACATTGATTCTGTCTGTTAAATTTGGAAAGGTTTCTTTTGAAATGGGGAAATAGAATATAGATCAGTTTATTTTCTGCCGCCAGAAGAAAGAATATACATTTATGCCTGTATTTCATTTATGTGATTGTTTTCCTCAGATCCAGAGACCAAGTTTGAAGTGAATGAGACAACTACAAAGCTGAGAATTTTTATGGAAGAATATGGCAAGCAAAGATTCATAAGTGATGGTCCATGTGACTTCAATGTGAGAGAAATCCACAACTCTAATGTGGAAGTGGATAAAAATCCAAACAGTCACAGTGAAATTGATGTAATTGGAAAGAAAGTCAGACGATCTTCAGTCCCAAATCACTCTAACAAAATGACTTCAGAGAATGACTGTCTACAGGATAGTGAATATAGCAAATGCTTTCCTGAACAAGTAGAGCCCCAGGAGAAGCCTCCTGAAATGCAAATGTATCAAGATAATCAACAGGAAAGGGCCACTACCTGGAGTTCAGATATCATTAGATATCAGAAAAATAGTGGAGAAACGCTTTATGTAAGCAATAAAGGTGAAAAGATCTTCAAGCAAAACTATAGCCTTATGATTCATCAGAAACCTCACATTATAAAGGAGCCTGATGAATACAGTGAATGTGAAACAACCTTATCCCATCACTCATCTCTTCCTTGTCATGCTACATTTTGTACTGGAATGAAAATATATGCATGTAATCAGTGTGGGAAGACCTTTACTTGCAACTCAGATCTTATTAAACATCAGAAGATTCGTACTGGAGAGAAGTGTTATGAGTGTAATGAATGTGGGAAGAGTTTCTGCTACAAATCACTCTTTATTCGCCATCAGAGAATCCACACTGGAGAGAAACCTTTTGAGTGTAATCAGTGTGGAAAGACTTTCAGATACAGCTCCCATCTTGGTAGGCATCAGAGAATCCACACTAGAGAGAAACTTTATGAATGTGATCAGTGTGGAAAGGTTTTCACAAAGACCTCCAGTCTTGCCATACACCAAAGAATCCACACTGGAGAGAAATTTTATGAATGTGAACAGTGTGGAAAGGCTTTCACAAAGAGCTATCTTGCCATACATCAGCGAATTCACACTGGAGAGAAACCTTTTGAATGTGATCAATGTGGAAAGGCTTTTATACAGAGGTCCCATTTTGCTACACATCAGAGAATCCACTCTGGAGGGAAAGTTTATGAATGTAATCAATGTGGAAAGACTTTCAGAAAAAGCTCCAGTCTTGCTGCACATCAGAGAATCTACACTGGAGAGAGACTTTTTGAATGTGACCAGTGTGGAAAGGTTTTCACAAAGAGCTCTGGTCTTGCCAGACACCAAAGAATCCACACTGGAGAGAAATTTTATGAATGTGAACAATGTGGAAAGGTTTTCAGAAAGAGCTATCTTGCCATACATCAGCGAATCCACACTGGAGAGAAACCTTTTGAATGTAATCAATGTGGAAAGGCTTTTACACAGAGGTCCCATTTTGCTACACATCAGAGAATCCACACTGGAGAGAACCCTTTTGAATGTAATCAATGTGGAAAGACTTTCAGATACAGCTCCAATCTTGGTAGGCATCAGCGAATCCACACTGGAGAGAAACCTTTTGACTGTAGTCAGTGTGGAAAGGCTTTTACACAGAGGGCCAATTTTGTTACACATCAGAGAATGCACACTGGAGAGATACCTAATGAGTGGCATACATGACAGCTTTTAGTTACCACTCAGCTTATTTAACTTAGAATTTACAGTGGAGAGAAATCTTAAGAAAATAGTCATTGTACTGAAGTCTTCACTTATTTCTCATCAGAAAATTAATATCTTAGAAATATCACAAATGAGGAAAGGTATTCAAATGGAGTTCGGAATTTTTCACTATTAGAAAATTAATTCTCATGAGCAGTTTCGTAAGGACTCAGCATGGAAGGTTTTTAGCTATAAGTCATCTCTTTATATCAGAGGATTCAGTGGAGAGAAGCCTTAACGATGTACAGTATGTCCTTGGGAGGAGGGTTATCTGTAGGCAACAGTATTCATATTGGAATGAAGACATATAAAAGCAATAGTTATGTTAAGGGCTTTCACTAGAGCTCATAGTTGACTGTCCATTGGATAAATCATTCTAGAAATAAAACTTAATGGATCTTTTTAACAAGAGAAGGTCTCTAGCTATAGCACAGAGTTCATTATACCTCTCGCCAAGAGACCTCATTAAATATTTCAGATTTTACTTGGTGCCTAAAACACTTCAATGAATTTTTCTCTGAAATCCTGATGTTTGTAATTACTCCTCAAAATTCATGGCATTTATATGATATAATTTCTTCACCCCTTTCCCATTTAATTGGTACTTGCATTGTTTCCTGGCCACAAAAAGCCCTCGCATAAAAATTTTGGTAACTATTGGATATCTATTTCTCTAATGCTTTAAGTAGCTAGGTGGCTCAGTGGATGAAATGCTGTGGTTGGATCCACAAGACCTGAAATAAAGTTTCAGTCTCTGGCACAAACTAGCTGCACGAATGTCCCTGGGCAAGTTATGTAACCTGTTCCTGAGTTTTTCCATCGGTAGAATGCAGCCAAGAAGAGCACCTGCCTCCCAGGTTTGAAATGAGAATTCAATGGGACTGTCAGATATTTTGCAGTATTAAATTACTACAGAAATACTCATTTTTTTTTGTGATGATCATTCCTTGGATCATTAAGCTCAGAGTAAAGTCAGAAAACTAAAACTTGGAAAATTTACTCATTTTCTTTAAGTTCAAATTGATATTCAGAACAAAGAAGAAGGCACTAATTTTAATGGATAGGGCACTGGATTTACAATCAGGGAAAACAAGGTCACATTCTGACTTAGGTGCTACTTAACTGTATAATTCTGGGCAAGGCACAACCCTTTCTGTGTCTGACTTTACTCATCCCTAACATCAAATGGTTGGATTGAGTGGCTTCTCTGGTTCCATTCCATTCTCATCAAAAGTACATTCATATGTCTATGATATAGCTCTTTCAGTATTCTAGGCAGCAGGGTGTAGCAGGACCAAATCTGAAACTAAGTCATGAATACATGACTTAGACATAAAACATCGTTTCAAAAACATGAGAGCAACCATGAAGAGGTACTGTTCTGGATAATGAAAGAGTTCATCTCCATGGAATAGAGAGGAACACAGAAAATAAAATGGACAATTTTCATCTCATTGAAATCATCTAAAATTTAAAGAGAGGCAGTTAACTGAGAAACATTCATAGTAGGTTTCCCTCACAAAGACGTCTTGTGTAAGAAAGGAAGAACAGATACATATACAAGAACTTAAAGGATATAGTAGATATATGGTCATAAGCTATGTGCAGGCAGTTTTGAAAGAATTGAAAATCACTGGTGAAAAAATTCTATAATTTCTAATGCAAATCACAAATAATTAGATTTTTAGATTGATAAAGGTGATAAAAAGAATCATAGGGAATTTTTTTTATTCTGTATTTGTTGTGAGTTTTGTGTTTTTTTACCTGAGGGCAGATTAGTGAGGGAGAAAATATAATTAAAACCAAATTAAATAAGAATGCTCCAAATCAATAATTAGATGAATGCCAGGAAATGAATTTTCAGGCTCTACTTCACCCCTGTGCATTTGACAAAGATGGAAAAATATATGAAGAACTAAAAGCTGTGGGAAAATAATCATATTAATTATTTTATGTTAGTTAAGCTGTGAAGTTCACTCTGCACACACACTCGTAAAATCACAATATTGGGTGTACTCTCATACCACTAGAGGGTATATTTCCTTAAAGAAAAAGAAAGCAAGTATACAGAAATGTTGATAGCAGCAACTTTTTTTATGTCAAAAGAATTGTAAGATATAGTGTCCCATAATAGGACCACAGCTGACCAAATTTTGGTGTACAAATGTCACACAGTAGTAATATGGCACAAAACAGGCAATTTCAGTGAAAATCAGGAAGATTAGCATGGACTACTGTAGACTACAGGGAGTAATTGATAACAATTGTGTTTTGTCCTTCATTCTTGAAGAGGACCATGACATCAAGATGATGACATGACTTGTAGTTGATTTTGATTTGAGTGGGGGACATGTTCTAAAACTTATATCTTAATTGATAACAGAACATTATGAAGGACAACAGCTTGACAAAGTGTCACATCTCTTGTCATAATTAACCACTGTACCAGGAAATGATCAGGATCTCTGCAACTTGGCTCCTATCCAAGAGGTAATGGATGCAAGACATATAATAAAAAGTATAGTTAGGGTAATGGACAGTATGACGATTTCTTCTCCTTGACTATGCTTTCATTTCAAATATTTTGTTGCTTCGTTGCAGTGTGGGGTAGGAATAGGATTTCCTTCCTGTCACCCTCCCCAAACCCATAGCAATAATGAAATTGATGTATTGTAATAATACATGCAATAGAACATACACAATGAAAACCATTTTAAAAGTGCCATCTTGAATTTTTTTATTATCCCAAAAGAAAGTCAAACTATGCATGTTAGAACTTGTTTCATGTACAGTCCTCTTTTTCTGTTTTATGGTGTATATGAAATGTTCATTTTATTTCACATTTGTGAATTTTGAAATAAACACTGGTTGTTTTCTGTTTGTTGTTTTCACCAGTTAAAGCAGTTCCCCTTTGAATTATTTTAGTTTTCCATTTATTTCATTTTCTGTGCCTTTTCCTTGAAAGGATCTGCCCCTATTTCTCTTCTTTATCTTTTGTTTTTGACTACTCTTATTTTTGGATTTATGACACACTGTCTTGTTCCTTCTTTATTCTCTGTATTCCTTGTGGCGTTAGTAATTTTGAAGCATTTATTTTGGCTTTCCTCTTTTAAAGAGATTCTGCTATTGCCTTTGAGATATTTTTGGCCCCCTCCCTCCTTTTTCTGTTATTCTTCATTTTCAGAAATACAAATGCTTGCAGGTGATAGGATACCATACCATTGTAGGGATTTTTCTATGCCCTGATTATTCAGTTTGTTATTGACTATTTCCTCTTCATGGTCAACTTTCCCATTTCCTTTGACATCTCTTTCCTGGTTCCATAATTTTCTGGTTGTCAGCTCTGATTTCCCTTCCCCTCAGATAGTATAAGTGACCTCTGTAAACAGTAAATTCCTGAGGAGAATAGTGGTTTAGAGTTCCAAATCTCCCATTACAAAATATTGCTTTATTTCATTGTTGCAGTTATCAATGGTACACCCTTCAAATACTGAAACAAGCTTTCCTTTTCTTCCATTTTCAATCCTTTCCTTTTTCTCTTCAACCATTCTCCTGTAGATTCTCATTCTTGGAAGACTACAGGAGTAAATTTTCTTTCATTTTTAGCCTTTATCTTGATTAAGTTACATCACATACTCCCTTCTATGATTTTTTTTCTCTCTTTTTTGAAGCCTCCCATTCTGTAATTTAGTCACGGAAAAAATATCAATTCATCTGGAGGATGGTGTGAAGATTATTCCTTGATCTTTCAAGCCTGTTTTTTTCCACTGTCGCTTCTTTTTGACCTTTGCTTTTATCTTTCTCTCCACATGTAATTAAGAAACAATCCTCTTAGTCATTTTTCGTTTTGTTTTTGTAGTATTTGGTTATCCTTTTTGGTATACTTCTCTTGCCTCAGTGGTTTGAAAAGCAAATAATTTATCCCAGTCTGGTTTTCTTTCTAGGTATGTTTTGAATACCCTTTTCTTATTGCATGACCATTTTTCATTTATATTTAGACTCACATTTTTACAACAGGCCATTTGCGGATTCACCTGAAGCTCCCCCCGCCTTTTTTTTCTTTTTAACATTAGTTGTTTGATGTGCCATCAAAATTCCTAACTCCCCTGAGATGTCCCAAATTCTTCAAGCATTTTTAACACCTCAAAACAAATTCTGGAGTATCAGAATGCGCAAAAAGACAGAGTGAAACATTTTTTCCAATTCAACACAACTTACAAGATTTGTAGGCAAGGTCTGTTGCACTGGGGTGATAGTGGAATGTACTCCACCAGTACACAACACACCACAGGAAATGAGGATGGGCTTTGGGGGTGTGTGAATCAGCAGTGGTGACTGCTGGAGCTCTCAGCCCACATATGGTAAGAGGATTGGACACTAATCAGAAGATTACAGGGATCCCTATGCTGACACTAAGTGCAGAGCTCTGACCATGTGTGGATCTGGTTTGCAATCTTGGGTCATAGTTCCAGGGCATGGAGGAACAGTAGCAAATGAAAGTTTAGATCTGCAGGGTGGTGGGGAGCCTCAGGACAGAAAAAGAGGGTTTGCTCACAAATAGAACACAGGCCATGAGAGTAGTAAACACACCTCTCCTTAAATCATGCCACCTTGGAAAAACTGAAAATTTACAGTCTGCAAAACTAATTACAAATAGCTGCACAATAATCTTGAAGCTCCACCCCAAGAGCAAAGCCCAGCTTTAATAGAAAGTTAGAAACCAAGAAATAGGCTGGGGAAACGAGGAAAAAACAACAAAATAAGGTCCTGATCACAGAAAGTTACTATGGTGACAACGAAGATGAAATCAAACTCGAAAGAAGATAACAAATCACAGCTGCTACATCAAAGAATAATATGAATTGAGCTCAAGCCACCTGACCAGGATCAGCAAACCTGATATCCAAGAGTGCCAAGGAAGTTTTATCCTGTTGGATGGAGGTTATCTTTGACAGTGCCGACAGCAGAGCAGAAATCTTCCTGAATCTGCTCATGTCCTTCTGCCCTAGGCCACATGAGCCTTCCCAGGTTTCTCTGAATCTCTCTCATTTCGTATTTCTTCCATATAGTCAATAGGCATTTAGAAAGTGACTCCTCTGTGCCAAGCATTGTGCTAACCTACTGGAGATGTAAAGGAAGGATTACAAAATAATAATCCCTGCCCTCAAGGAGCTTGTAGTACAATGGGGAGAAAACATCTCATGAGCTGTGTCCAAACCAGCTCTTTACAGTATGGATGGGAGATACCTTGGGAGGGAAGGTTCTAGCAGTGTTGGGGACCAGGAAAAGCTTGTTTTCATGATAGGAAGCCAGGAGGCCCAGGTGAGGGAAGGCATTCTAAGCATGAGAGACAGCCATTGAGAAGGCATGGAGTCAGGGGATGGAGGATTTTGATCAAGAATCAGTCAGCAGGGCAGTGTCCTTGAGTTAGAGGTAAGAAAAAGACCAAGGTCTGAGAAGAGTTGAAAAGGTGAAGAGGCTGGTATCATTTCATTTAGTCTTGTTGAAAGAAATGTCAGGGTCAGCTAGGGACAGTCAGAAAGAGGGAGCCCAGGTTAAAAACAGACAATAAACTGGGGTGCATTTGTCCACTCAAGAGTGTGACACACTCCAGGAGTAGGTGATAGATGTGTGTTTCACAGCTCTACAGAGAGCACAGAGACACTCTCCTCATGAGTTATAGGACCCATCCTTTGGGTAGGATCTGTGAGGTATTGTAGGCAGGCTTACAAAGAAGTTTTGGGTAAGATCAGGTTAGGGGACAGAGAGAGGAAAAGGTACCTTTTTAGGAAAATGAGACAGCTTTAATTGCTCAATTGTTTTATAATAGACATCAAGCATGCTAAAAGTAAAATATGGATTACAAATAGAAGATAAATGTTTTCAAGAAAATCAAAATGACAAAAGTGAAAAGAGATTTTTACATACATGAAAGAGAATTGGCTTAAAATAATAGGAAAACTGAAAAAATAACTCATCCTTTTCCTGAAAATGGAAGAAAAGGAAGTGGAAGAGTATCTAATACTAACTGCATTGGCTTGAACATGTATTCTACATGTAGCAGGTTGGACAAATAGATGAGCCTTCCTAACTATCAAAGGCTTTACAAATGTTGCATCTCTCTTGTATGATATCCATCAGCCTGTCTCTTGAATCCAAATTGCTAACATTCTCTAGTTCTAGTGGCCTGTAGAAATAATTCATTTTTCATTAATAGTGTCAATGTCTCTCTTATGCATGAACTCAATCTCCAACCCCAGCTTATAAAAAATTACATTTTTACTGAATAAAGGAACTTTTCTTCCCCACATGGTTACTTTTGTTTCTCTATAATTAAATAATGTAATGAATGAATATATTCCTTGAACAATTGCAAGCAATCATAAAGCAATGACAGCAGATGCTTTTGACTATGACACATCATAGCCAGTGTTATCTGAATCCTTCAGCGTTAAGAACAGAGAACTCTTCTTCACTTGGCTGGAAACAGTTTCATACATTAAGTTGAGGCCAGCTTGCGAGGCATCTCTCGGTAGAATCCTTTTCATTCTTTCATGTAGTTAAGAATTTATTTCAGACTTTTAAAAAATTTATAAGATAATTATTCTTCATTTATTCCTCAAGAATTAGTTTTCATTGCCCCACCCCACCCCCCACAAGAATAAACAGTACTTAAAAGCTTCTTACAAAGTCTTCTTTGAATTTTCTTAATATGTCATTCTGGACATGTGTGGGGAGGAATTTCAGATGATCTTATCTCTTCCTCCAAAGATTCTTTCTTAATTTATTGTTAGTTTTCAACTTTCATTTCCATAACCTTTTGAATCAGTTTTCTCTGCCTCCCTCCTCTCCCTCGAAGATGGTGTGCAGCCTGATATCAGTTCTACATATGCTTCATATTAAACATTTTCTTGTTAGTCATGTTGAAAAGAAGTTGCTACAAATATTTTTGTACATGTTGGTCCTTTTCTCATTGCCTGATATCTTTCAGATAAAGCCAAACAAGTGGCATTGCTAGGTCAAAGGGTATGCACATTTTTAATCTTCAAAAAGGTTGGATCAGTTCACAACTCCACCAACAATGAATTAGTCTTCCAATTTTCTAACATTTCTGGGATTTACAATTTTCCTATTTTGTCACATTAGCAATATAATAGATGTGATGTGATACCAAAGAATTGTTTTAATTTGCATTTTTCTAATCAATGGTGATTTAAAGCATTTTTTCATATGACTATAGCTAATTTTAATTTCTTCCTCTGAAAACTGTCTCTTCGTATCCTTTGACCATTAATCAGCTGAGGAATGACTTGTATTCTTAAAAATATAACTCACTTCTCTATATATTTAGAAATGATGACTTTATCAAAAAATGTTTCCCATCTTTCTGCTTTCATCATAACTTTGGTTGTGTAGCTTTTGTTTGTGCAACAACTCTTTTAACTTAATGTAATCAAAATTCTTCATATTGCATTTCATAATGATCTCTATCTTTCGTTTCACAAATTCCATTCTCCATAAATCTGACTGTTAAACTGTTCCTTGCTTTCCTAATTTGATTATAGTTTCAGCCTTTATATCTAAATCATGTACCCGTTTGGACTTTATTTTGGTATATAGTGTAAGATGTTAGTCTATGTCCAGTTTCCACCATACTATTTTCCAGTTTTCCCAGCAGTTTTTGTCAGACAGTGAGTTCTTATCCTCAAAGCTGGGGTCCCTTGGTTTATCAAATTGTAGATTCCTACAGTCACAGACTATGTTGTCTTGTGTACCTAACCTATTCACTTATCTACTGCTCTATTTCTTAGCTAGTACCATGTAGCTTTAATTATTGCTGCTTTATATCACAATTTAAGATCTGATATGGCTGGGCCACCTTCCCTACCATTTCTTTTCATTAATTCCCTTGATATTCTCGACCTTTTGTTTTTCCAGATGAATTTTCATATTATTTTTTATAGCCCTAGAAAATAATTTTTGGTAGTTTCATTGATATGACAGTGAATAAATAATTTAAGTTGTGTAGAATTGTCATTGTTATTATATTAGCTCAGCCTAGCCATGAACAAAAATAGATATTTTTCCACTTTTTTAGAACTGACTTTGTGTGAAGTGTTTTGTAATTGTGTTCATATACTTCTGGGTTTGGTTTGGCTAGTAGCTTCCCAAATATTTTACGTCTATGCAAATTTTTTTAAAAATATGTAATTTGTTTCTTTTCAGTTTTCAACCTTCACTTCAAAGTTTTAAATTTTCTCCCCCTCTCTCCCCATCATGGCATGCAGTCTGATATGGGCTCTATACATACAATCCTATTAAACACATTGTCACATTAGTCATGTTGCTTAGAAGAATTAAAACAAATGGGAGAAACCATGAGAAAGAAAACAAAAGAGAAAAGAGTCTGCTTCACTCTGCAATCTACCTCCACAGTTCTTTCTATGAATGTGGATGGCATTTTCCATCATGAGTCATTTGGAAAAGTTTAAAGTCCTTGCATTGCTGAGAAGGGCTAAGTCTATCAAAATCAGTCCTCACATACTGTGGCTGTTGCTGTGTCCAATGTTCTCTTGATTCTCCTGACTTCACTCAGCATCAGTTCATATAAGTCTTTCCAGGTTTTTCTGAAGTCCTCCTGTTCAGCATTTTTTATAATAATAATATTCCATTACATTCATATACCACATCACATCTTGTTCAGTCATTCCCCAATTGATGGGCATCCCCTCAATTTCCAATTCTTGGCCACCACAAAAAAAAGCTGCTATAAATATTTTTGTAAATGTGGTTCCTTTTCCCATTTGTATGATCTCTTTGGGATACAGTCCTGAAAGCAATACCGTTGGGTCAAAGGGTATGCACATTTTGATAGCCCTTTGGGCATAGTTCCAAATTGCTCTCCAGAATTGTTGGATCAGCTCACAGCTCCACCAACAATGAATTAGTGTTCCAACTCTCCCACATCTTCTCAAACATTTATCATCTTCCTGTTTTGTCATGTTAGTCAACTGATAGGTGTGATGTGATACCTCAGAGCTGTTTTGATTTGCATCTCCATAATCAACAGTGATTTAGAACATTTTTTCATATGACTATTGATAGCTTTAATTTCTTTCTCTGAAAACTGCTTGTTCATATCCTCTGACCATTTGTCATTTGGGCAATGACTTGTATTCTTGTAAATTTGACTCAGTTCTCTATATAGTTTAGAAATGAGACCTGTATGAGAGATATTTGTAAAAATTCTTTCCCAGTTTTCTGTTTCTATCCTAATCTTGGTTGCATTGGCTTTGTTTCTGCAAAAAAAAAAAATATTCAATTTAATGTAATCAAAATTATCCATTTTGTATTTCATAATGTTCTCTATCTCTTGTTTGGTCATAAATTCCTCCATTTTCCATAAAGCTGACAGATAAACTATTCCTTGCTCCCTTCATTTATTCAGAGTATCAGCCTTTATACCTAGATCATGTACCCATTTGGACTTTATTTTGGTACATGGTGTCAGTCATTGGTCTATGCCCAGTTTCTAACATACCATTTTCCATCTTTTGTCAGACAGTGAGTTCTTATCCCAGAAGCTGGGGTCTTTTGGTTTATCTACTAGTAGATTGCTATAATCATTGACTATTTTCTCTCAATTTCCTCCAGAGGTCTACCCTATCTAACTTTTCTAAAATTATATTCACCTCTTTAACTTCTTTTCTGTTTATTTTAATGGTTAGATACATCTGCTTCTGAGGGGGGATGTTGAAGTCCCCTATTAATATATTTTTGTTCTCTATTCCTCCTGTAACTATCTTTGCTTTATATTGATGCTATTTCACTTCATGCATATGTTTAGTAATGATGTTCCTCCATTGTTTATGGTGCCTTTTAATGGGATGGGGTTTCCTTCCTTATTTGTTTTAATTCAATCTATTTTTGCTTTTCCTTTCTTAGAGATCAGAACTGCTACCTGCCTTTTTATTTTTAATTCAGATGAAGTATTCTACTCCAGTTTTTTCGCTTTATCCTGCGTGTATCCCTCTGTTTCTTTTTCTTTAAAATATATTAATTTTAGTTTTCAACATTCACTTGCATAAGTTTTAAACTTTCTCCCCATCTTTCCTCTCTCCCTCCCCAAAATGGCATACAATATAATATGGCTCTACACATACATTCCTATTAAACACATTTTCACATTAGTCATGTTGCATAGAAGAATGAGAACAAATGGAAGAAACCATGAGAAAGAATGTTGGAATCCTTATCACACTCAATGCAGTATGCAACATTAAAAAAGGGAGGAACACATTAGATTAAGACATTTGATGATCAAAAATACTCATAGCAGCAGCTTTCAAAAGATGGTATTATTAAATCAAGTCATTGCACTTGGTCATTTTATTGCTACAGCAAAATAAGGCCATTTTATCTTTTGTTAATAATTTTTTATTTTATTCTTTAAAATTTACTTATTTAACTTTTTACATTCATTTTCACATAATTTTGGGTTCCAAATTTTCTCCCCATTTG
>CM053771.1:14601316-14626244 GCA_028658325.1 Potorous gilbertii | reverse complement strand
CTTCTAGATTTGAACCAGAAAGGCAGAATTCTCCTTTTGAACTATCCCAAGAATAAAACCTACTGTCAAAGAAAAGCTATCTAGGTATCAGATAACTACATGAGAAATCTGGGATTCAAAAAGTTTTGTTTAGATGAAAATTAAGAATGGATTCCTGGGATACAAGGAACTTAATGTTAAATTAACACTGAAATAATAATTGCTTTGTATGATTTGTATTGATTTGTATGGTTCATGTTTAATTTTTCTTGTTTATATTGGTGACATGTAAATCTCCCTTTCAAAACTAGTCGATTGGGAGCCATCTAAGTTTTAATCTGTACCTGACTTAATGTAAAACTGCAATTTGTGAATTGAAAAAAAACTTCATTGTGTTGTTTGAACCTAGCCCTGCATGGCTGGGAAACTGAACTATTGCTAAGTGCCTTTAGCCATGTTAACTAGGCTGTATTGTTTCATCTCAATTATCAAATCATGTTTTCTGGGAGACCCTGTCAAGTTTTCTGTATAGACTCTTGGAACCATCTGTCACCTCCATTGCCCCTGCTCCTGAGTGGACCGTGCCTCCAAGTTTGAAGAGGCCTGAAGAAGATGCCATCAGACATAGACAGCTTTCCCCAGAGCCTGGACCAGACTTGCTCTCACACTACTGGTTATTTAGAAGTTTTTTTCATGTCTTTGGTTGGTCTACAGGCGAAGCCTTCGGCTTGCCTTTGACCAAAAGGAGGGAATGATAATGTTTAATATAAAATTTTGGAATAATCTCTTTGTTCTCTCTGAAGCAAACTCAGAGAGTGCCTCTTCCTCCCAGCAGCTAGAGGCAACACTGGTTGTGTGTAATGATGCCATGCAAGTATGTTACAGCAGACCTTACTCCATGCCACTGTTTACCAACTGAAAGTATCCAGCAGGAAAATGACATGAAAGTCCTGGGAGAGGCAGAAAACCCCACTCCCACTGCCTAATCATGGTGATCAAGGGGACTGAAGCAGCCTGGGAACAGTATCAGGATGCCCAGCAGAGCTCCTTCAGAATCTTATGGTATTGTGGTCCTCTCCTTGGAGAGGAGATAGGGTCCAACCAGGGTCTTAAGGCACATGACTTGCACCAATGACCATTATGAAATTCACCCTTTGGATGCATGCATTTATTGACTACTAAAGGCTGGGCAATTAAGTGGTACAGTGGATAGGGCACCTGGCCTGAGTCAGGAAGATGGATCTTCCTGAATTCAAATATGGCCTCAGTCACCTACTAGTTGTGTGACCCTGGGTGAATCACCTCACCCTGTTTAGGTAGTTTCCTCAGCTGGAAAAGGAGCTGGAGAAGACAAGGGTAAATCCCTTGAGTATCTCTTCCAAGAAAACCCCAAATGGGCTCATGAAGTCTGACATGACTGAAGAACAAGATGTAGTGTATGAAGTGTAGTGTGTGAAGAGTGGCCAGTGATTTGAAAAAGTGTAGGAGCCCAAACCTAGGGGAAGCCTGGGTCAGCACTCATGGATCTCAAAAGACAGGAGTTTCTCTATCACTGAATCATTGGCTTGAAGACCCTCAGCCTTTGGCTGTGACCTGAATCCAAGCCATTATGCTCATCAGGACGTCTGTGCATCTGCCAAAGGTCCTTGTCCCAGCCTTGATCAGCTGACTGTAATGGCCTGAAAGAAGGGAGTTCTGATCAATGGAGAAAGATTGTGTGTCCTGACACTTAATGCCTCTTAATGAAAAGTGAAAAGTTAGAACTTAGAACATATTAGCATATTCTGGAGCTTTTGCGATTGATCATTGAAGAGTTTTGAAATACATCTCCATAATCCCAGTCACGCCCTTCCCCCATTCCCTTCCCTTGAGTTAAAAAGGTATCACAGTTTGGGGACTGCAAAGAGCTAAGAGTTTTCCTGTTGACCCATCCCATCCCAGATCAGATTAGGAGAAGAAAGTGTAGGAGAATAGTAGGGAATTTAGGTCACCTTCAGATTCACCCTCCCTGACCTGAATAAAGGAAGGAGGGGGAAAGAGTGACCCCACATACATAGGTGGCCCCACTGGCAACGTGCCTGCCCCTGGACACTCTGTAGCCCACCCAGAATGTGTTAGTATCACCCAGTTTCAGCACATCCCGATCACCTCCCTCCCATCCCCCAGCAGTTGTAAGGAGAGAGGAACTTGAGATGGGTCAAGAAAGTACAAGGTAAGAAGCTAACACTCCTTTACACTTGGTAAACCCACTGTTTTAAAGTTGCAGTTTTAACATATTAATGATGACATGGCAATTCTCTGTCTAAAGAAATTTGGACCCCAAATGACAAATGGTCAAAGGACATGAATAGGCAATTTTCAGAGGAAGAAATTAAAGATATCCATAATCATATGAAAAAATGCCCTAAATCACTATTGATTAGAGAGATGCAAATCAAAGCAACTCTGAGACATCACATCACACCTATCAGATTGGCTATCATGACAAAACAGTATGATAATAAATGTTGGAAAAGATGTGGGAGAGTTGGAACACTAATTCATTGCTGGTGGAGCTGTGAGCTGATCCAACCATTCTGAAGAGCAATTTGGAACTGTGCCCAAAGGGCTATAAAAATGTGCATACCCTTTGACCCAGCAATAACACTTCTAGGACTGTATCCCCAGGAGATCATAAAAATGGGAAAGGGTCCTAAATGTACAAAAATATTTATAGCAGTTCTCTTTGTGGTGGCCAAAAACTGGAAATCAAGGGGATGCCCATCAATGGTTGGATAAGTTGTGGTATACAAATGTAATGGAGTACTATTGCGCCATAAGAAATGATGAACAGGAAGACTTCAGAGAGGCCTGGAAGGACTTATATGATCTGATGCTGAGCAAAAGGAGTAGAACCAGGAGAACTTTGTGCACAGCAAAGACCACAGTGTGCAAGAATTTTTTCTGGTAAACTTGGAACTTAGTAATAATGCAAGAACTTAAAAAAAAATAATCACTCCCCAATGGTTTTCTAGGGCAAAATGCCTTCCACACTCAGAGAAAGAACTATGGAATTTATTTGCAGAATGCAGCAGATCATGTTTGTTTATGTGTGTGTGTGTGTGTGTGTGTGTGTGTGTGTGTGTATTATTATGTTTTGATTTGTTACATGATTTCTTCCATTTATTTTAGTTCATCTACACAGTATGACTATAGTGAAAACGTATTCAATAGGAAAGTATATGTAGATCCTATATAGAATCCTATGGAGTCTTGGGGAGGAAGAGGGGTGATGGGGGGGGTAGGTGGGGGGGTAAAAATCTAAGTTTTTTGGTAGTGATTGTAGAACATTAAAAAAAATTTGGAAATGAATTCAACATAATTGAAAGTCATCTGATTGGTCTGTTTCAAGTTTCAAATTGGTAACCTTGTGTATCAGTTATTTCAAACAACTTTTCAAAACTTGGATGTTATTAAAGTATGAAATGAGAAAAACTTTTAAAAAGAGCAGAAAAAGCAGTTTCCCTGCTAACCATCTTATAATGTTTTGTAACTGATATTTAGAAAACTGAGTATTTTCACCTTAGCCTTTAGTTAAGAGGAAGGTTTTAAGATAAAATAAATTGGCTCTAAGTTATGACAACTGTAAAATTGTTAACTAAATACTGAAACCTAAAACTGGTAATTAATTACCCTGTGTGTGGAAAAAAGGGGATGGATCAGGTGAAAGTCTTACCCAGATTGGTTCTGCCCATTCAGAGTACTCAAGGCTGCTCCAAAGGCACAGCCCATAGTAGTTCTAAGGGAGATAGGGGGGATAGGAAACTGCTTCTCCCTGATGTTGTAACCTTGCCAAAGAGCTTGCTAGGGTTATGGAGTTCCTAAACAATAAGTTAGATAAGAAAACCAGCAGATTGCAGGTGGATTCAACCAATCAGGAAACATGCCTTCAGAAAGTCACAAAATTTTTGATGACAAGGTCCAGGCCTGAAATTGGCCTGACCCAGTCAAGAGAAATGACCTAGAATAACCTTGAGAAGGCTTTTTTTCACTGTGCTTGCTTAATGAATCTCATGCATATAAGCAGACACACCCTGCATAAAATTATCCCTCCATTTTCTGATCATGAGTCCTATGTTAAAGCATGTTTGGGGCAGGGAATCACACCACTGCTGGTTACATAATGGGCACACAGACAATGGAGAATGGACCAATCTGTCTCCTGGTGAGAGCACCCGTCCTGGAGTATTCTGTACTCAGTGCTCCCTCCTCCACAAAGGGTAGGGCCCGCTTTGGCCAAAGTGTTCAATTTCTCTGAACTCTGCTGCAATATATTTTCCTTGAAATCTTTTTAGTGTCAAGAGTGTTTCTAACAGGAGAATGGCAAAATCCTGTTAAGAGATGTTAGTCTGTTAGGTTCCTTTGGACTTCTGCCTTAACCTGTGGAAACACCTCCCCAGCCCTACTCAGGGTTCAAAGACTCTGTAAGGCTGCAGGTTAAGGTACTAGAACCTCTCCTAGTCAACGTAAAAAACTGAAGCATTAAACTTTAAGTAATGAGTTTCCTCTGTGGTCATTTAGGATATCATGAGATTATATCTTTTAATACTTAACACATAGTAAAATGAAGTTTTTGAACCAGATATTCACAGGGTGTCAATGAATGCTCACTGTCTTCATGTAAGATTCCAGAATTTACTATTTGTGCTGATGGTCATCCTTATCCAACATTTGACCAGCTTGCCCTAACGTTTTCTGTAGTAGTTGCTCCCTTGCAACTATTGCAGATTAAATATCACTTTGGTGCTATAGGATTAAATACTGTGGATTAAATACCTTTAACGCCTCCTGGCAAGCTGTCCTCTGAAGTCCACCAAATGCACTCTCCCTTCCTCTAGTCTACCTATAGACCAGAGCAAGTGGAGAATTTAAAAACCTATCAAATCTTTATTAAGATATAATTTAGAACATATGTGCCTGTGGTGACTTTTGCCTCCAACAACGATACTGTATGTATGAAAAGGTTAATGAGTACTGTATGAATTTGAACCAACACTGTTAAGGATTACTGTCACATGAACAAAATAACCAAATCCTGCCTGAACATATGATGAATGAAGTTCCTAGGGTTTCTCCCCAATGTGAATTCTCTGATGTAAAGCAAGACTGGAGGTGAATCTGAAAGCCTTTCCACATTGTTAACATCCATAAAGCTTCTCTCGACTGTGGAGTTTCTGATGTTTAGCAAGATTGTGGCTGTGTATAAAAGCTTTTCCACATTGATTATATCCATAAGATTTAGATTCTGGACATTTTCCAGCATGACCTCCCTGCACAGCTCTGTCTAAGAGACAGCACTCTTCCTCAGTGAAGTCTACAATCACATCCTGAAATGTCACTAAATCCTAAACCATCAAAAATCACATGATTCGAATCTGAGACTCCAGAATTCATGTAGTCCAACCATCATCCACTAAGAAGAGGAAAGTGAAGCCCAGAGAAAGAATTTGCCTAAAACTCACATAACCTTTATGAGTGTCAGTCAACAGCTGAAATCACTCTTGAAAAACCCAATGAAATATTGAGAAAAGCAAAATGCTTTGTATTTGAAGTGAGAATCATGATGGAATAAAGAAAACCTGGGAAAAATGTCTTTACTATACAATGCTTTTTCCAAAGGAATTAGGTAGCACGTATGTCCCTGTAGCACCAAAGTGATATTCACTGTGCCTATGGTGGCTATGAATATGCTGGCATAGTTCTAAATAGTAAAACACAGCAGACTCTCCTCATGGATGACAACCAAAACACTTAATCAGATACCAAATCCTTCACAGTAACCAAGAAGTCAATACACATTTTCACTGCAGGGAACATGAGTATTCCCAAACTACCACCCCACCCCCTCCTGACTGTGATTTTCCCACAAATACTCATGAGCCTAGCTGTCTGCTTGCCTGTGTCTTCTCCTCCCTCCACTCTAACTTCTGTCTCCAACTTCCTCCCAGTTCTACTCCACCCTGACTGTTCCACCCATTCAAGTAAGCTCCTTCCACCACTTATGACTTAGGCTTCCATGTGATTTAAGCAGGTCACATGGGCCTATAAATGAATAGGAAAGATCTTCCCATTTAGATTACCATTCCATTTGGCTCCAAGATCTTTTGTATTCATTACATAGGTCAACTGGTATCAATAGAAGAGTTAACAGGGATAGCAGAAAATAAACATGTAAAACAGTATCTTGGGCAACTGGTGTCAACAGAACTTTACAATATAATAGGAATCACACAAAATAAGTACATAAAATAATATCTTAGGGTGGGGCTTGAGCACCAGTACCGCATCATCCCTCCTACCCTAAAATGAATAGGGCCCAAAATCCTGTGAGGTAAGGGGCAAAGGTCTCTTTTTCTATAGTTACTTCGTGCTGAAATTGAATGTGGAGCTGTCCCTGCCCCAAAAGGTCCAATTCCAGGAGTCATTTCCTCAGCGGGCATCCAGAGCTTGGTATTTTTTTCACCTAAATTTATTAATTTATTTGTTTTCAGTTTTCAACAATCACTTCCATAAGTTCCAAATTTTCTCCCCCGCCACAAGTCCACATGCAATCTTATATGAGTTCTACACACATATTCCTTTTAAACCCATTTTTACATTAGTCATATTGCACAGAAGAATTAAAATGAATGTAAGAAACCATGAGAAAAACAAAACAAAACAAAGGGGAAAATAGTCTATTTCATTCTGCATTCCAACTCCATAGTTCTTTCTGGATGTGGATGGCATTTTGCATCGAGTCCTTTGGAAATGTCTTAGGTCCTTGCATCGCTGTGAAGAGTTAGGTCTATCAAAAAATAATCCTCGCATACTGTGGGTGTTACTGTGTATAATGTTCTCCTGGCTCTGCTCACTTCACGCAACATCAGTTCATGTAAGTCTTTCCAGGTTTTTCTGAAGTCCACCTGTTCATCATTTCTTATAGCACAATAGTATTCTATTACATTCATATACCACAACTTGTTCAGCCATTTCCCAATTGATGGGCATCCTCTCTATTTCCAGTTCTTGGCCACCACAAAAAGAACTGCTCTAAGTATTTTTGTACATGTATGTCCTTTTCCCATTTTTATGATCCCTTTGGGATACAGCCCTAGAAGGCGTATTGCTAGGTCAAAAGGTATGCACATTTTATAGCCTTTTGAGCTTGCTTCCAAATCACTCTCCAGAATGGTTGGATCAGCTCACAGCTCCATCAACAATGTAATCCCAATTCTTAAAGTTATTTTCTTCAGTGGATTTTTGTACCTCCTCTTCTATTTGGCGAATTCTACTTTTGAAGGAATTGTTTTATTTTTTTCAAGCTGTTGTCTCTTTTTTATGATTGTCTTTCATCACTCTTATTTTTTTCCCATTTTTTACTCTACCTCTCTAGATTTTTAAAATCGTTTTTGAACCTTCACAAAGACTTTGGGGCCTGAAACCAATTCATATTTCTCTTTGAGGTTTCACATGCAATTATTTTGACATTGTTGTCCTCTTCTGAATTTTTGTCTGATGATCTCTGTCATCATAGTAACTTTTTATGGTCAGGGATTTTTTTTAAATTTTTGCTCATTTTCCCAGACTATTTCATCACTTTTAAGGTTTAGCTCTGCTCTTAGGGTACAGGGGGAAATGTCTCAAGTGTCTTGCTCCAGGGGCTAGGGGCCTAGTCACCAGTTTTTTATGCTAAGGCCTCTGGGGCTGGTAGCTCATTTGTTGCAATGGGGTCCATGGGTTAATGGTTGGCCCACCACACTGGAGTTACCTGGGCCAGCCTAGTCAATCTAGTTACAACACTTGCACTGAGTTGTTTGCCTGCTACACTGGGGCTGGAGGTGATACGTCCAGGAGTGACATCACAGTCATAGAAAGGGGGTAACATCTGGCTTAAAACATCAGGCATCTACAGGTGGAGGGTATTAAGCCTGTAGAAAACAAATCTGACACACAAGGTGAACAGACAAAAAGCCAAAAAGAAACAAGGAGACAATAATCTGAAGCAGGGTAGACACAGGGTCAGCCATGCTTCTGGGGTCCATGAATCCACTATCATAGCCTTATTCACTGTTGTTTACTGTTTTCTAATTTGCAGTTTTGGGGTCATCATTCTGGCTAGAGGTATGCTGTATTTAAACAGAGCTAGGGCCTGGCCAATTTCTATTCTTCCCTGCAGGTGTGATGAACTTAGGTACAATGATTCAGGAGGATCTGTAGGGGCAATCCTTATTTCCCTGCTCAGTCTAATATCAAGCTTTTCTCAGTACATTTTGTATAGTTCATTAGTTGGAATGGCATCTATTCTTTCAAAATCTACCCCAGCTCTCAACAAAGCACTAAACAATTCTTCTCTTGTGAATTTGTTCTGACTTTGAATCTGCTGGGTATTTACTCTTCTCTCAAGGATATTGATCTTTTTCACTGATTCTCACCATCCAAGATTCCAATGGTTTTCCCATCCTTTGGGGGAACCAACTAAAAATATCTCTTACCTCCTGCAGAGTAAACTCTTCAACTACCTCCCCAAACGCTGTTGGGGGGGTGGGGCTGATTCTCCTGTTCTCCTTAGTATTGGGCATGCTTCTGCCTGAAAACCCTCCCACTCATCCTGCTACCAGATTGTAGGGAGCCACTGAGGACCAAAGGTCGTTGGTTCGGCCCTCTGGGATCTCATACAATAGCCCCAAGGCTTTCGGGTCTTAGGTAAACATCTTAGTATTTGACAAACATCCTGAGGCAGTTATTGGGACATGCGTTTGTTAATGCAAGAGGATTGGTGAAAGTAATCACAGCATGAGCTTGCCACAAGTATGGAACTTACAGCTACACAGCATATAAGGCTTGTACTTGCTAATAATAAACAGAGCTTGTAACGTCTTTGTCTCCCACCTCATCACTGTGTGCCTGAGACCGAGATGTGCCGCGGTCTGGGGGTCTGTCCACTGAGCCAGCTGTAACAGCAGATGTTTGGGACCCAATCAAGTCTCTTGTTACTTTTTTGCTTCTTTTTGTGAGCTAAACTAACACCTTTTTCTTCTACTACCTGAGACTTTCTAGCTTGCTCTTCCAAAAATCTTCATTCATGCAAACCAGCCAAATTCCTTCCCATCTGAGCTTTCTCTTCCAGCAACTTGTCTCTGCTTTTACACATACTCATTAGCAAGGCCCAGTCTCTCCTACATACCCCTGCCAGTTCTTTCCCCAGTTCTATTGCTTTCCTTGCAAACACCTTTCCAAATCTCTAGGTTCTTCCTTCCATTGCCTTGATTCCCAGCTTTCACAACACCCTGTGCTTTTAACCTGTTCTCTTTGTAGGGAGTAAGGCAAATCCTCCCATCCTGGGACATCCCTTTCTCTCTCTAAAGCCTTTCTGCCTTCAAATAGAGGTCTGATATTTCATGATCCCATGAACCAGAATAGTGTGCAAGATCAACTATGATTGGGCTCTTCTCAGCAATACAATGATCTAAGACAATTCCAAAAGACTAATCTTAATGGAAAATACTATCCACATCCAGAGAAAAAACAAAGGAGTCGGAATGCACATCAAAGCATACTACTTGCATTTTGTTTTTTAAGACTTTTCTCTTCTGTTCTTTCACATGACTAACATAGAAATATGTTTACATGATTGCACATGTACAAAATATATCAGATTGTTTTCTATTTTGGAGAGGGAAATGAAAGGGAGGGAAGAAGAAAAAATTTGGAACTCAAAATCTTATAAAAAGTGAATATAAAAAGTTGAAAACTACATGGAAATGGAAAAAAATTTAAAATACTATTTAAAAAAGAACAATCAACAAAACAAATAGTTCTGTTTTGTTGCAAAAAAAAAAGTCTTTATATGTATTTGGGAAAACTACACTATTAGAAAGAAAAAAAAAGGTGTCTTATTCCACAGGTGCCTTAATCATTGCCACCCCATTCAAACACTGAGGGAAATTTTACCTTTTTTCTTTCTCCCATTTTCTATCTTTCCCTTTTGATTCTCCTGTGGTTCCTCTTCTTTCTAGCAGACTGCAGCATGAAATTCCATTTCCTTGTCAGCCTTTGACTTGACTAAGGTACACCACATATGCCCTTCTGTGAGTTTCTTTCCCTCTTGTTTATACCTCTTCATATTCTATAATTTAGTTCCAGAAAAATACCAACTCATCTGGAAGATGGTGCAGGGATTAGTTCAGGATCTCTCAATTCTGTTTCTCCCACTCCCACTTCTTTTTCATTTTTACTTTCACCTTAGTGTCCACATGTACATTAAGAAACAATTGTCTTGACTACTACTCTTCTGTTTTGTTGTACTTGGTTACTCCTGTGTGCCATACTTCTGTTGCCCTCAGTGGTTTGAGAAATAAATTCTCTCAGTGTGTTTTTCTTACTAGGAGTGTTTTGAATACCCTCTTTCTTTTTGAGGGTCTATTTTCATTTATAGTTTGTCAACCCCAAAAATCTACAGAATTTAATCTAAGAAAGACAAACTGGATTAGGTCAGGGTTATGTTTTTATTTCTCTCAAGCTGGCATAACAAATATTGCATGGGACTTATGGTCCAGATCTGGTCTGATTTGCGATTTGGGGGTACAGTTATATACCCTTCAAAGTGTAGATGTTCCCAAGACTGCCAATAAACTGACTGGTCAACACACTAGGAGGTGGGCTATATTAAAATGAAGGTCTTGAGTGCATGACTTGGGTCCCTTAATCCTGGTACAACACCTTTTCAACAGTGGCTCATATCACCCCACCTGGGAACATAGGAAATACCTCTTCTATCAAATCACCCCCCAACCACACCAGACCACACCCAACCTTGGGCTACTCAGGCAAAGAATCTGTCTCCATCCAAGCCTGGGCAACTTCCTATGCAATCTCATTATCAGCAATGTCCTTCTGAACTTGTCTGAAGAGGGCTGGAGCTCTGAGCTATTCGGCCTAAAACTACATTCCCTTCTACATCCTAAACAATTAAGTAATACGTTATTGCTATTAATTACAGAAATTGAACCAGAAACATCTTCAACTTGACTTAGGGAAGAGAATGTTAGTGAAATTTTCTTGTATTCTCTCAAATCTTTTGCTATAATTGGAGTCAGTCTCTGGACAAGGGTGGAAAACTAATATCTACAAAACGTGTTGCTTCCCAATAGTACTTGACATTCTAAAGGAAATAGAATCACAGTAGAAGCCTGAGGAAGGAACAAGATCAGACAATCCTGTATGTCAAATAGAAATGACTCTAACAGAGTTCTTACCTTGTTTTGCTTTCCCCTATTTTGATATTTTTAATTCTCCCTATCTTTGGGCCCTACATATTAAACAACTTGTCAGACTTGCTTGTGAGATTTGTGTCTTTCAGACCACAGGACATTCACATACAGTTGGTAGCAAACAGTGGGTACTAGGTAATGCCCCCCTTCTCTTGGGTGAAGCCTGTACTTGGTTCCAGTCAGCCTCTTCTCTGTGACCCCCTCAAAGTAGTAGCAGCTCTACAACCCTTCCAACAGGAAGCACTTTCAGAAGCCAAGACGCAAAAGATTTTAGGTCCAATCTGTTTGTGGGGGAAATGAAGGGGTGATGGTACCTGTACCCTGAATTTCCCCAAGCATTTAAGCAACCTAGTCCCAAGATGTCTCACCAAGCCCAACCCACCTAAACAAGCAGTAGGTCTGTCACTGTGTTTCTCTGACCCAGCCCAGACCCAGCTATACCTGGGCCACTCCAGACTATTTACCATCCTTAATATACAGCCATTAAGTGGAACTTGGGCAGGGATCCACTGTGGTCCAATTTCTGAGTTTTAGAGTTAAATAGGTTTAAGGAGGAAGGGAGGGAGGGAGGAAGAAAAGAAGGAGGGAAGGAAGGAAGGAGGGAAGAGGGAGGAGAAACCTAGCCAGTAGACCCAAGTTAGCTGGGCAGCTTCTGACCATCAAAATTGGGCCCTCCTGGCTTAAAGTGAATGTCAATGGTAACTGCTTTTCTTTGGAACAGCAACCCTGAGGGTCTTCTCTCCCACCTCGATTTTTTTCTAATTAAAGGGGCAATCCCTTTACTCACTTCTTAAAGAGACCTATTCACTGAAAGGGCATTACCTCACTCAAAATGAGAACCTAAAAAGACCTTAGCCTAAAAGGGTCAAGGTGTCCCACTGCATCCTGGGCCATCTCCAATCATCCTGATGAATATCAGGCTACTGGACTCAGATGACTCTGGAGGAGAAAGTAACGTTGGTATCCTTGCACAGCCCTCCCTCCCTCAAATCCAAGTCAACTGCAATTCATGTCATTGTTTTCCTGATGCCATGGTCCTCTTCAAAAGTGAAGGACAAATACAATCACCCTTAATCACATCTAGATCCTTTCACTATTCTTTTTTCCTATACAAGTATCAATCTTTAATCTCCATTAAAGCGCTGGTTCACTAGGAATCAGGCCACCTTCTATTGGCATTATCATAAACCTTACCAACTTTGAAGGATGTGCTTGAAGTCCTTCCAGACAGCCTTGCTGTGTAACATGACATTTCAGGATTGCCAGCAAACACAAACAACATCATGTGTGTATGTATGTGTGTGTGCGTATATTCCTTCTTTTGCCTTCATTTTCATACCAAAACTTACCCTCTCTACCACTTCAACTAACAATAAACAAGATCAATACACACTCGGCCAAGTACCTGGTTGATGACTGTCAATCTATGCCTTAAGCCCCACTCCCCAGTCCCTCCCTGCCTACCACTCCCCATTGCAAGACTAAATTCAAGAGGGTGAAGAGTGCCTTTACTTTTGAGGGGATAGCCATCAACTGGTGCAGCTATGGATATGCATGCGTATTTTCATGGGAAATTAGCAAAATATAAAGACTTGAAACCAAGACAGTTACTGTGACACCAGAAAGCCAAATCCATCATAGTAATGAGTGAAATAAGGACATTGTGAAGACTGTTCATAATAAAATATGGGGAATGTTGTATTTTCTAAAAAAAATTTCTTTTCCATAAGGCCTCTCTTTCTGGATACCTGATTTCCAGGAATCCAGCCTTGTGGGCAGTTGAACTCCCTCCCTTCTCTCTGTGAAAGTGCTGTGGACTATAGCCCAAAACTTGGAAGTTACTCAAATTTCCCCTTTGTTTGATATCTGTTGCCACATCAACACTACAAGCTCCCCTGTTTCTCCTTCCCTGCTTTTTACTTTAGTTATAGAATAGCTACATCAGCAATTAGTGAGGATTAAATAAAGAAGTGTGTTGGGATAGGTGAATATTTCCTAGGGTTTGTCTAGTTTTTCTGCACTTAGACTGTAGGCCTGCCTCCCAGCCAAAGGAGAGATGGGATAGTGGGGGTTGGGATTCTCTGTGTTAGGGTATAACAATTGTACTTCGATCTCTGTAAGTTGCCTCCTTCCATCAGACCCATCCTGGTGGAGGGACACCCCTTTCTCACGAGAATTGAATAAATCACATTCTGTTCTTACCTTGAGAAATCTCTGAATTTATTTAAAATTTTGGGTAAGGGTCTTTTAACTCACACAGTAACAAAGCAATTTGTACACATTATCAATGCAGGTCACACCATCTCCAAGCATTCCCTCCATCAAGCATCCCCACAAACAAGTTCCATTAGGCAAAATCACTCCCTCTCACTCACTCTAGATGCTCTGACTGCTCTCTCTTAGCTCCACCCTTCCTGTTGCACCTAGTAATCAAATTCCTCTCACCATGGGCTCCATGTTAACTCAGATAGCAGGCTGGGTCAAAGCTCAAAGGTTTATTAAGGGGCATGGTAGATCTTCAAATTCCTTTACAATTGAGGAAAGGCTGAAAAAGTTATGGTATACAAATGTACCGAATAACATTAATCTCTAAGAAATTGTGAGCAGGCACACTTCAGAAAAACCTGGAAAAGCTTGCATGAACTGATGCTGAATGAACTGAACAGGAGAACATGGTACACAGTAAAAACAACAATATGCAATGGCCAACTTTTGTTATGCTTTGCTGTTCTCAGCAATGCAATGATCCAAGGCAATTCCAAAAGACTCAGAATAGGAAATGCTGTCCACATCCAGAGAAAGTAATACGGAGTGACAATTCCATGTTCAATGGGCTGCTTCAGGGTCAGAATCTCTCTTGCTCTGAGCCTCATCTCAGATAGAGCTGTCTTCCTGACCCATATTCACCATCACACCCTGATATCTGGGGTGCCCAACAATGAAAGGGAAGACACCCAGAGGGGCAATGTCTCCTGCAAAGCCAGCTTTGCACAATCTGAAACAATTGTCAACAATGAGGGCAGCAATATCATCTTCCAGCGTGATCTCTGAAGTGGCAAGTTTAAACCCTGGAGAGTTAGGAGGTAGTATGGCATCTAGAGGCAGGAGGCGGCAAGTGCAAACTGGGTAGAAGACATCACAGCTAGATGAAACTATTTATTTAAGAACTAGGGAGAAAAACCTGGCATGTGGTAAATACTATAGAAATAAATTATTGCCATGTCTTTAATTGACTGTACTTACTCCATAATAAACATGGGGGTTTTGATGCCATTAGATGTGATTACTAAAATGTCAAGGGAAATAGGATGACATTTTCCCTGTAACACCTTTTGAAAATGCATTCTATTGAACTGTTTTTCTCTTGTCTTATAACTTAAAAAATAAAGCTGGTAAGGTGGGTTACCTTTGATCTCAATGCTGTTCGACCTTAAATGAATCAATTATCGAATATGACAAAATATTTGGAAAACAATGAGGTATATTTCATTTTTATTATAATTATATTATATATAATTACATATACATTAAATATATAATTAATTGTCATGATTAATGACTAACTGTTGGGATAGAAGCATAGCAAAATCTTCCGAAGAGGTCTATGTAAGATTCATTTGGCCTTCTTACCTAACCAGTGTAAAGATCTCCCTATCCTTGTTGACAAAATTTAGAGATTCTGTAAGACTGCAGTTTAAGGCATGCACTAGGACCTCTCCAAGCCAAAGTAAGGAAATTTATGGGTTGAACTTTAAATAATAAGTGAGTTTCATTTGTGATCATTTGGAAAATCATGAATTATATCTGGTAATATTTAGCATATAGTATAGCTACATTTGTGAAGTAACTATTCGTGTAAGCCAGTGCTCATTGTTTTCCATTAAGATTCCAGAATGTACTATTTGTACTGAATGTCCACCTTATCCAACATTCCACCAGCTTGCCTCTCCCACATTTCCTGTTGGTGGTTGTTGCTCCCTTTAACTTACTTAGTGGATCAAAGCTTTTTAATTCTTATTGGCAAGCTTTACTCTAAAGCCCACCTGAAGTGGCCCAGATGTACTCCCCCTTCCTCTAGACTACTTATACACTAGACTAAGGGGGCAGTTTGAAAACCTATCAATTACTTATTTGAATATAATTGGGAACATATGCATGTGGTGAATTTTTTCTCCAACAACTATAACGTATGGAAAGGTTAATGAATATTGCCTGAATTTGATCAATTGCTGTTGAGGATTATTGTTACACAAACACAATAACTATATTCTGTCATAATATATGAAGTTCCTAGAGTTTCTCCCCAGTGTGAGTGCTCTGGTGTTTAGCAAGACTGGAGCTCTGTGTGAAAGTTTTTCCACACTGATTACATTCAAAAAGTTTCTCTCCACTGTGGATTCTCTGATGTGCAGCAAGCTGGGAGCTCTTTCTGAAAGTCTTTCCACATTGGTCACATAAATAAGGTTTCTCTCCAGTGTGAATTCTCTGATGTGCAGCAAGATTATAACTCTGTGTAAAAGTCTTCCCACATTGATTACATCTAAAAGGATTCTCTCCAGTATGAATTCTATGATGTCCAGCAAGAGTGGACCTCTGTGTGAAAGTCTTTCCACATAGATTACATTCAAAAGGTTTCTCTCCACTGTGGATTCTCTGATGTGCAGTAAGCTGGGAACTCCTTCTGAAAGTCTTTCCACATTGATTACATAAGTAAGGTTTCTCTCCAGTGTGGATTCTCTGATGTGCAGCAAGATTATAACTCTGTGTAAAAGCCCTTCCACACTGATTACATCTATAAGGCTTCTCTCCAGTATGGATTCTGTGATGTCCAGCAAGAGTGGACCTCTGTGTGAAAGTCTTTCCACATAGATTACATTCAAAAGGTTTCTCTCCAGTGTGGATTCTCTGATGTCTACTGAGATAGGAGCTACATGGGAAAGCCTTTCCACACTGATTACATCTATAAGGTTTCTTTCCAGTGTGGATTCTGTGATGCCCAGCAAGATGGCTCTTTTTTGTGAAAACATTTTCACACTGATTATATTCAAAAGGTTTCTCTCCACTGTGGATTCTCTGATGCCTACTAAGAGAGAAGCTACCTGTGAAAGCCTTTCCGCATTGATTACATCTATAAGGCTTTTCTAAAGTGTGAATTCTCTGATGGGCAGCAAGATGGCTCTTCTGTGTGAAAGTCTTTCCACACTGATTACATCTATAAGGTTTCTCTCCAGTGTGGATTCTCTGATGTCTGGCAAGACTGGAGCTCTCCGTGAAAGCCTTTCCACAATAATTACATCTATAAGGTTTCTCTCCAGTGTGTATTTTCTGATGTGTAGTAAGATGGCCCTTTTGCGCAAAAGACTTTCCACATTGATTACATTCATAAGGCTTCTCTCCAGGGTGGATTCTCTGATGTGCAATAAGCCTGGAGTTTTGTGTGAAAACTTTTCCACATTGATTACATCTATATGATTTCTCTCTACTGTGGGCTTTCTCATGGGCTGAAAGACTCTGCCTCGCTGTGAAAGCCTTTCCACATTGATTACATCTATAAGGTTTCTCTCCAGTGTGGATTTTCTGATGGGCAGCAAGATTGAACCTCTGACTGAAAGCCTTTCCACACTGATTACATTTATAAGGTTTCTCTCCAGTGTGAATTTTTTGATGTCGAGCAAGATGGCCCTTCTGTATGAAAGTCTTTCCACACTGATTACATCTGTAAGGTTTCTCTCCAGTGTGGATTCTTTGATGTCTGGCAAGACCGGAGCTCTCCGTGAAAGCCTTTCCACAATAATTACATCTATAAGGTTTCTCTCCAGTATGGATTTTTTGATGTGTAGCAAGATGGCTCTTTTGTGCGAAAGTCTTTCCACATTGATCACATTCGTAAGGCTTCTCTCTAGGGTGGATTCTCTGATGTGCAATAAACCTGGAGCTCTGTGTGAAAATCTTTCCACACTGATTGCATCTACAAGGTTTCTCTCCAGTGTGGGTTCTCTGATGGGCAACAAGACTCTGCCTCGCTGTGAAAGCCTTTCCACATTGATTACATCTATAAGGTTTCTCTCCAGTGTGGATTTTCTGATGGGCAGCAAGATTGAACCTCTGACTAAAAGCCTTTCCACACTGATTACATTTATAAGGTTTCTCTCCAGTGTGGATTTTTTGATGTCTAGCAAGATGGCCCTTCTGTGTGAAAGTCTTTCCACATTGATTACACCTATGAGGTTTCTCTCCAGTGTGGATTCTCTGATGTCTGGAAAGACTGGAGCTCTCTGTGAAAGCCTTTCCACATTGATTACATCTATAAGTTCTCTCTCCAGTGTGGATTCCTTGGTGTGCTTCCCATTCATAACATGCATCAAGTTCATTTTTAATGGGAATCTGCAGATGAGCAAATGCCTTCTCACCTTTATTACTTAGAGAAAGAATCTCTCCAGTATCACTTGTCTGATGTCCAATGAGGACTGAACTCCAGTTCATGGTCATTTCGTATTGATTACCAAGATACATTTGCATTTCAGGAAACTTCCCATGGTACTGAAAAAGCTTTAACTCTTCAGAAAGGCATTTACTATAATTACAGTCTGGAACACAATTCCCTGAGGTTATTTTCTTACAATGATTTAGGATGGAAGACTGTCTGAGTCTCTTTTCAGTTTCACCAAATTCACAGTAACTCTTTGGATTTTTGTCCACTTTGAGAATAAAGTCATGAATTTCTCTCAAATTTAATTCCCAGGGACTATCATTCATCAATTTTTGCAGGTCATGCTCTTCCCAAAAAATTCCCAGGTTTCTAGTTATTTCATTTACTTCCAACCTTGTATCTACATCTGAAGAAAACAAACCATCAAACAAATACAGAGAAAAAGATATACACACATAAATTAATGTACTAGCAATGGTAACTGAAGACTTTTGCAGCTCATGACCTTCTCATCACCAAACTAAATGTAATAGAACTTCATGGATGTATTATTAGAGCAAATATTGGCATTACACAGACTATGTCACCGTATGGAGAAGAGAAAGACAGGATGTGCAAGTTGACAAAGGAGATGTGCATCACAAAGTGCTGGATCCATCAAAGCATAAACATTTACATTCAACAAAAATAGTAGCCCCAAGGCAAGGTCACTACCAGGATACTTAATGGCAACAGCTAAGAGTGACTTTCTACAGAACACTTTGTTGCTAAGGTGGAAGAGAAGGCTGTGCCAAAACATGATTTTTAACACTGCAGCAGGAAAGGAGCAGTCAGCATTCAGAGATTTATTGTACAGGACTACATTAGCTCATCTGGACCAGAACATAAGTAAAAATCTAAATTGGTTTTGATGAAAATCAAGGGGAAATAGCCCATGAGAGAATTCCCCGAGCCCTACTGCTACAGGCTGTGCTCTGCTCCAAGGCCAGTGCAACAGACCCTTCCTGTTGGCCTTCCAGATTGTCTTGGCCTGGAAATCTGTTTCATCCTGTCATTCTGTGGCTTCTGCTGCTCTAGAAACTTTTCAGTCATTTTTACAGGTATTTTGAAGTATTTGAAGGGAGACCTCAAGCAGGTCTCTGCTTTTACTCCACCAGTTTGGCTCTGCCCCTAGAAATAATGTGCTGACAGCTTTAGGTAAGTGCTTTTTATCAATTTAAGGAAACATTCATTTTCACTATACTTTCAAGTGTTTCTAATAGAAATGAGTGTTCTATTTTATCAAAAGCTTATTCTTCAGCTATTGACATACTCATGGGATTTTTGTTATTAATATAACAGATCATGTGTATGATTTTCCTTCTGTTGAACCATCCTTGAATTTCTGGTATAAATCCCAAATGATCACAATGTATAATCTTTGCAATATATTCTTGTAAGTTCCTAGTGGGCCTTTTATTTAGTATTTTGGCATTCATACACATTAATGAATTTAGTCTATAATGTTCTTTTTTTATTTTTCCTGACTTGAATATCAATATCATGTTTCATAAAAGGAATTTGGTAGTTCCTCTTTCTTTGCCAACTTTTCCAAATCACTTATTTAATACTGGATTTAGCTGACCTTTGCATGTGTGGTAGAATTTCCTTGCAAATCTCTCAGATCCTGTTGTTTTATTCTTAATAAGCGCATTTGTGGCCAATTCAATTTCTTTATCTAAAACAAAATGATTAAGATATTCTATTTTTTCTTCTTAATCACATGAGAATAAGGTTCCAGCACTACCACAGCTTCACTCCCATCTGCTTCCTCTGTCTCACTACTTCCTTTCAGGACTTGTTAGTGTATTACCTCTACTTACCCAATTTTATTTTGGAGAATGAACCCATCATACTCAACTCAGCTTAAGCTTTTCTTTCAAACTACTGAAGTAATGATAGCATTCTTAAGGATACTGATAACATTTTTTCATACAAAAAGTAAACAAGTTTGACTTTACTTAGTCCCTTATAACTGGTCTTTAATGTTTATATTTCAATGGCATCTTTCATGTCCAATTTTCCAATGAGTTCTGCTACTTTACTCATAAATATCTGAATGTCTTTCACTTCATTATATACCCCTTTTTTTTTTCATTCAGGATTACACTCAGCTTCCCTGAGTTATTTTTTTTTTCACAACAGCAGATCTCCGGCTCTATGAAATGTAATGACACAATGTCTTTTACTGGAGAAGCTGGTAGGTCTTGTATTATTTTGATTATAACTTCACAGTATTTACGCTGTGCTTTTCTTGTTGCTTGTGGTATCTACTCCTTAATTTGGGAGCTTTGAAACTTGGCTATAATGTTCCCATAAGTGTGAATGTTAATGTCTCTCTCAGGTGGTGAATGATGAGTTTTTCCTATTTCTACTTTACCTCTTGTTCTAGAACATCAGGGAAATTTTCCTCAAGAATTTCTTGAAATGTTGTATCCAGACTCTTTTTCAAATTATACCATTCAGATAGTATAACAATTCATATATGTGTCTCCTTGATCTATTCTCCCTATCATTTATTTTTCTAATGAGATGGTTCACATTCCCTTCTACCTTTTCAATCTTTGGTTTTTAACATTTCTGGGTAACTCAGGTGATTAGGTTCCTCATGTTCAATTCTAGTTTTTAAGAAGTTTTTTTCTTTCTTAAGTTTTTGCAACTGTTTTTCTATTAAGTTGACTTTATTTTCATAATTTTCTTCTTTTGCTAGACTCTTCTTATTTTTCCCCTTGGTCTCTCATCTGATTTTTGAAGTCCTTTAAGTTGTTCCAAAAACTGTTTTGGGGCTTGTGACCATTTGAAATTTTTCCGTGAAGTACGAGTGATTTTTTTATTAACCTTACTTTCTTCCACTGAGAATGAACCCAGATCTGTATCTCTAGCTACTTGACTGATGACAAGCTATTTAAGTTGAAAATGCTGAAAGCCAAGTACAAAGTTGATGGAGAATTGGTGTACACATAGGACTGTGCATTCAATGCAGTTTTGGAGGATGAGATGCAATAGAGTATGGACCCATTCTCTGCTATTTGTGCTCATTTGGGCCTTACACTATCACAAATAAAAGAAGGGAAATGGTCCTTACCCAGGGACAGCACATTTTGGATATTCTCCAGCATGACTTCCTTGTACAGTTCTTTCTGAGAATGGTCCAAGAGACACCATTCCTCCTTAGTGAAGTCCACAACCACATCCTTGAATGTCATCAACTCCTAAACCATCAAAAGTAACACAATTTTGAGCTGAGAGACTGCACAATTAAGCTAGTCCAACACTCATCAACTTAGAAGACAAACTGGAGTTCACAGAAGGTCTTTATCTACAACTCATAGAACCTTTATGAGTGTCAGAGACAATACCTGAAACCAGTCATTCAGAGCCCAAGTGAATATTAAGAAAAGCATTTTCTATTTGAAATGAGAATCATAACAGTACAAAAAAGCTGTAAAAAAAAGTCTTACTATACAATGCTTAGCTCAATGAAAAAGGTAAGTGCTCCCATCAGTGAGGTACAAAAAAATACGTGGAGGAGGTCTGAGCCAAATATTTGAGTGAAACCAGAGATTTGCCTGATCTCTCCTCAAAACCTTTCAAATACCTCTAAAAAGTGACTGAACAAATGCTAGAGTGGCAGAATCCACAAAGAGAGAGAGTAAGGGAGACTTCCTGCCCAAGACAACCTGGAAGATCAACAGGAAGGGTTTACTGCACTGGGCTAGACTGAGGAGAGCAGTGTAGTACAGGCCACACCAGCACAGACCCTGCCCCAGCACAGCTGCAGCAGTTCTCAGGTCACTGAATCACTGGGAACAGTAGCAATTTCGAGACTTCTCAGCCTACATTTGCTAGATATTGCTTAGAAGGTCAGCAGGAGGGGTGTGGAGAAACTGAGTGAGAGAAGTGCAGTCCAGCGCTGGTTATGTCAATAGAGACCCAGTCTCAGCAAAATAGAGATAGGCATTGGGAGTGACTGAATCAGCTGTGGCAGCAAAGCAGCAGCAGTGGCTACTCCTGAAGATATGAGCTCAGAGAAAAAATGTTTGAAAGTCACCTTTTTCAACTTCCAGGAACCAAGATGGCAGAGTATGCAGTAAGTTGCTTTCACCCTCCCTGATTGACCTTGAAAAACCCAGAGAATATTGCCCCTGGAAAAATCCTGGAATAGTGGAGTCATCTGAAAGGTGAGGGGAAGCAGTCTTTTAGCTCCAGAGGCCAGGAGGATTAATGGGAAATGTTCCTCCTGCTGTGGCTGAAGGGGACCAGAACAAGATGGGAATTGTCCCAGCAAGCCAGTGGCAGGCCCAATATCAGGGAACTGGGCGGGGAGGGGTGATCCTGAGCCCCAGGCTGGTGGAACTGGCAAGCACCAACACCAGCTACCACCAGCAGCTCTAGCTCAGCACAAGGTAAACTATCAGATCACTACAGCCTCCAGATGACAGCACCTGAGGAACCAGAATGCAAAACCAGAAACCAGCCCCCTAACTCCCAACATAAGAAGCCTGAGACAGTGCCCCCAAAACACAGATCAACTTGCCAAGAAAAAAAAAAGACAAACAACATAAGTCAACAAGAAAAACAAAAACCATAGAGAAATGTCTTGGTGACAGGGAAGATCAAAACACAAATTCAGGAGACCACAACATTGACAACACACCCACATCTGAAAGCTCAAAGGGGAGCATGAACTGGTCTCAAGCCCAAAAAACATTCTTGGGAGGGCTCAAGAAGGACTTCAAAAGTCAAGTAAGGGAGGTAGGAAAAAAATGATTACTTTTAAAATACAGTTGACAAAATAGAAAGAAAGTACACTGAGGAAAACAACCCCTTAAAAGGGGGAATTTCCAAATGGAAAAGGAGTTACTTAGAAGTTAACTGGAGAAAACATACATTAAAAAATAAAATTGGGCAAATGTAAGGCAATGACTATGAGAAATCAAGAATCAGTCAAAATGAAAAGAATCAAAAAAAAAGAAGAAAATGTAAAACACCTCAGTGCAAAAACACTGACCTGGAAAACAGGTCCAAGAGATAACTTAACAACTGTTGGTCTACCTAAAAGCAATGATAAAAACAACACCTGGATAGCATCTTTCAAGAAATCACCAAGCAAAACTGCCCTGAGGTCCTAGAACAAGAGGTCAAACAGTCATCAAAGGAATCCATCAATGACCTCTGGAAAGAGAGCCCAAGTTGAAAACCCCAAAGAACATGATAGCCAAATTCCAGAGTTAACAGGTCAAGGAGAAAATACTGCAAGCAGCCAGAAAGAAACAATTCAAATACCATGGAACTACAGTCAGGATTTTTCAGGGCCTTGCAGGTTCTTCATTTAGGATTGGAGAGACTGAAATCTGATACTGCATAAAGCTTGAATTACAACCAAGGATCAACTACCAGCAAAACTGAGCATGATCTTTCAGAGGAGGAATTGGACATTCAATGAAATACAGGACTTCCAGGCTTCCTGATGGAAAGACCAGAGCTCAATGGAAAATATATTTAAATAAAGACTTGAGAGGCATAAAAAGGCAAAGAGAAAAGGGGGTGAAAAATGACATGTTAGGCAATAAGGGTAAACTTCCCTACATGGAAAGTTGATACTTATAAATCTTGAGAACTGTATCATTACTAAGATATTTAGAAGGGATATACATATAGGGGGTGGGTTTAAGATGACCTTGATGTGATGATAAAAAGCTTAATTAAGGGGTGAAAAGGGATTGTAACAGGAGAAAAGGAGGCAAAAAAGGGTAAATTACATCAAATGATGAGACAGAAATACACTATCACGGTACAGGGAAAGGAGGGAGATGGGCATTGTCTGAACCATATCTCATCAGATTTGGCTCAAGGGAAGTAATAACATACTCAGGTATAGAAATCTAACTTGCCCTATAGGTAGTAGGAGGGAAAAGAGGAAAGAAAAGGGAGGTGGGGAAAGTAGGGAGGGAAGAAGTAGTGAGGGAAAAGGGAAAGAAATGGGAGGGGCACTGACAGAAGGGAGGGCAGACTGAAGTGCCTAGTGGTCAAAAGCAAAACTCTAGGAGGGAGGGAAAAAGAGAAAGGAGAAAGAAAAGTACAAAGGGGGCACAGAACAGAATGGAGAAAAAGACGTGGACAGTCATCATAACTCTGAATGTAAATGGGATGAACTTTCCCACAAAATGGAAGAGGACAGCAGAATCAATTAAAAACCATCACCCTACACCATGCTGTTCACAAGAAACGCATCTGAAACAGAGGGATGCAATATTTTTGTATACATGGGTTCTCTCCCATTTTTATGATCTCTTTGAGATGGTATCTCTGAGATCTCACATCATACCTACCAGACTGGCTAACATCACAAAACAGGAAAATGATAAATGGTGGAGAAAATGTAGGAAAGTTGGAAAAGTAATTCATTGCTGGTGGAGCCCAGAGCTGATCCAACCATTCTAGAGAACAATTTGGAACTATGCCCAAAGGGCTATAAAAATGTACATATCATTTGACCCACCTATACTACCTCCAAGGCTGTAACCCACAAAGACCACACAGATGGGAAAAGGAACCACCTGCACAAACATATTTATAGCAGCTCTTTTTGTGGGGCCAAGATCTAGGGAAAAAAAAAAAGCAGGGGTAGCCATCCTGATCTCAAACAAAGCAAAAAGCAAAGACAGATCGAACTAAAAGAAATAAGGAAGGAAACTCCATCCTGTTAAAAAGTACCATAGACAATAATGGAATATTATTACTAAACATATATGCACCAAGTAGTATAGCATCCACATGCTCAGGAGAGGGTAAGGGAATTACAGGAGGCAATACAGAGCAAAACATTCCCCTCTCAGAAGTAGATGCATCTGACCATAAAATACACAGGCAAGAAGTTAAGCAGGTCAATAGAATTAGAGAAGTTAAACAGGGTAGACCTCTGCTCTCTTTTAAACAAAATCTCGTCCTTTGGTGTACTGTCTTCCCCTTGAAAGTGTAAACTCTTATTTGAATCCCCAGGCCTTAATACGGTGCATGGCAGAGGAAATGTTACTGACAACTGACTACCCAAACAGTTTCATCTCAGTATCTTTTTATATACTTTGCTTTAAAAGCACATAATGACCTAGACATCACTTGCTTCTGGAGTCTGCTTCCACCTTATTTCCTGCTGTCTCTGAACCAATGACACTGGCCTCCTTTATAT
>CM053771.1:14584132-14600816 GCA_028658325.1 Potorous gilbertii | reverse complement strand
CCTTCTCTAAGATTTCAGTTTCCTCTTTTAATGAGTTGTAGGCAAATCCCTTCTCTGGGTTTCAGTTTCCTCTTCTAAGTTGATAAACTAGACAAATTCTGGAGTCTTGCAACTCTAAATCATGTGATTTTTGATGGTTTAGGAGTTGGTGGCATTCATTGATGTGGTCATGGACTTCATTTGAAAAAATAGGCAAGGAAGGGATACTGCTGAATTCCTTTTGTGAAAAAATTATGGTATTGATATTTAAATTAATAAGAAGAAAAAAGAAAAGAAAAATGATCAATTACATATGGATGCAGAAATCCTTAAATACTATGTAGGAGATTGCAACAATGTATTCTACATTTTGACCAATTGGGATTTATACCAGGAATGGAGGGATGGGTTGACATAAGCAAAATTATTCATGTGACTTGTAGCAAGAATGAAAAAAGCTAAAATTGCATGAATATATCAATTGCTGAAGAATAAGCTTTTGATAAAAATTGCTCCTCATTTCTATTAAAAAATATTTGAAACTATAGACAAAAATAAATTAATTTAAATCTTAAATTGATAAAAAAAAACAATTGCCTAAAACCATCAGCAACTATTACTTGTAATGGTGTTAAGCTAGAAGCCTTCCCAGTAAGATCTCATGTTCAAGGATGGCCACTGTCACCAATATAATTCAGTATTGTATTGGGAATCCTGGAATAGTAATAAGAGAAGAAAAAGATACAGATGATACAATGATATCCATGGAAAATCCCAAAGAGCCACCTGAAAATTTAGTTGAAATAATAATTTTAGTGAATTAGAAGGACATAATGTAAACCCACAGAAATCATCAGCATACCTATGTATCATCAACAAATCCCTGAAAGAAGATATAGTAAGAGATTCCCCATTTAAATCAATTCTACAACATATAAAATTCCTGGGGAGACACTGCCATAACAAACCCAGGGACTACATGAATACGAATATTAAAAAAATTAATACAAATGAAACCAGATTTAAATAATTATAGCAATATTAATTCTTAAAGGGTTGGCAGGGCCAATATAATAAGAATGACAATTTTACCTGAGCTAATATATACTTTCAACGCCATCCCAATTAAATTATCAAAACTTTATTTTATTAAGTTAAGAAAAAAAGAAAATTCATTCAGAAGAACAAAAGGTAAAGGATAAGAAAGGACTTAATAAAAAATAATGTAAAGGGAATAATTTTAGCAGAACATTATCTAAAATTATGGTGTAAAGCAGTAATTATCAAAACTATATGGTATTGACTAAGAACTAAAAAGGCTGATCAACAGAAGAGAGTAGGCATACAATTTATAAGAGCAAATATAAAAAGGAAGCTTATATTTGGGAAGTGTAAAAACTTATGATTTTATGATGGGAATTCATTGGCAAAATCTGTTGGGAAAACTGGAAATCAATAAGGCAGAAATTATTTATAGACCCACATTTTACATTATTTATCAAGGTATGGTCAAAATGGATACATGACCTATATCTTGTAATGAGGATTTAAATGGGAAGATTTTTCCCATTCATTAATAGGCCCATGTGACCTGCCTGAGTCACATGGAAGTCTGATTCACATGGAGCCTGTAGTGGGAGGAATTTGCTGAACAGATGGAATAGGAAGAGTGGAACAGGAAGAGGCAGAGCTAGAGCAGAGCTGACAGGAATTTAGACAGAGTCTAGTCATAGCTAGTAAGGATGCAGGCAAGCAGGCAACTGGCTAGCATGAGTGAAGGAACTGATTTGTGATTTGTTTAAAGGAACTGGTTTGTGGGAAGCCTAGCAGGGGAAACCTTGGGAAGGGTGTTGTTCTCTAAATTGTTATTGTGTATAGATTTTTATTACTAAGATGGATTTGACTTTATGGTGCCTTAATAAATGTTTTGGTTCCATCTTCCAAGTGGAGAGTCTGCTGCATTTTGTGATTCAGAATTGCTCTGGGATATTCATGGCCTCTATAGGTGCTGTGAATATCACAGTGGCACTACATATTTAAAGAGAAATATTACAAGAAAATTTGAAGATTATGAAACATGTTACTTATTAGACTCATGGACAGGAGAACAAATTATAAATAAACAAGAGATAAGGAAGAGAGTAAGGTGAGAAATAGATAATTTTGATTACATTAAATTAAAAAGGGGTTTTTGTATAAATAAAAGCAATGTAATGAAGATCAGAAAGAAAGCAGAAAATTGAGTGGTGGGGGGATTTTGTATACAGTTTCTCAGATTTAAAATTTCCATATCTCAGATATATAAAATTTACAAAGAATTTTATAAGATCTATAAAAATATGAGTGATTCCCCAATTGATATATGGTTAAGGGATATAACCAGGAAATTTTCAGATGAAGAAATTAAAGCTATCTATAATCATATCAAAAATGCTCTAAATCACTATTGATTAGAGAAATGCAAATTAAAACAACTCTGAGGTACCACATCACACCTATCAGCTTAGCTCATATGACAGAAAAAGAAAATGATAAGTGTTGGAGAAGATGTGGGCAAACTGCGACATGAATGCATTGTTGATGGAGTTGTGAGCTGAGTATATCATTCTGAAGAGTAATTGGGAACTATGCTCAAAAGTGCATATCCTTTGATACAGTGATACCACTGTTAAGTCTGGATCCCTTAGATATAAAAAAAAATGGAAAGGACCAAACATGGACAAAAGTGTTTATAGAAGTTCTTTATGTAGTGGCAAAGAATTGGAAACTGAGGGAATGCCCATCAGTTGGAGAACGGCTGGATGAGCTGTGGTATATGATGTAGAGGCATATTGTTGTCCTATAAGAAATGATAAGCAGTAGCTTTCAGAAAAATCTGGAAAGACTTACATGACCTGATGCTGAGCAAAGTGAGTAGAACCAGGAGAACATTGTCCATAGGAACAGCAACAATGTGCAATGACCAACTATGAAGATCCCACCACTACCAGTTCTCCACTCCCATATGCTTCCTCTGTCTTACTTTTTTCTTTCAGGAATTGTTAGTATATAATAACATCTCCATTTTACTTCTCCCTACCCCATTTTATTTTTTAGAATCAATCCTTCATACTGAACTCTACTTAAGCTTTTCTTTCAAACTACCCCAATAATGATGGCATTCTTAAGAGTACTGATAACATTTTCACCCATAAAAAGGAAACAGTTTAACCTCATTGAGTCCCATATAACTGGTCCTTAACGTTTACCTTATGTTTCCCCTGGACATTTTAATTCCATTTTTCCACTGACTTCTGCTCTTTTTCTCATAAATACCTGAATATCTTTCAGTTCATTATGTGTCCATTTTTTTTCATTCAGGATTACACTCAACTTTCCTGAGTGAGTTACTTTTGATCACAAACCCAGCTCCCGTACTCTGTGAAATATAATGTTCCAAGCCCTATTGTCTTTTAATGTAGAAGGTGTTATCTAGATTGTAGCTCCACAATATTTATATTATCAATTTACTTGTACCTTCTAGTATTTTCTCCTTCATTTCACAGCTTCTAAACTTGGCTATGATGTTCCTGTAAGTTTGCATGTTGTTATCTCTTTCAGGGATTGAGTGGTGAGTTTTTTTCTATTTCCACTTTACCTCTTGTTCTAGAACTTCAGGGCAATTTTCTTTAATAATGTCTTGAATATTGTATCTAGACTGGTTTTATTTTTTTGATCATACCTTTCAATTAGTGTAACAATTCTTATATTGTGTCTTGTTGATTTATTCTTCATACCATTTGTTTTTCTAATAAAATGTTTCACATTCTCTTCTGCCTTTTCCATTATTTTGGTTTTTAGTATTTCTGGGTGTTTTATAATGTCATTAGCTTGCTCTTGCCCAATTCTAGTTTTTAAGAAGTTATTATCTTTCCTATGTTTTTGGATCTGTTTTCGTAATGAGTTGACATTATTTTCATAATTTTCTTGATTTCTTGGACTGTTCTTATTTTTTCCCGTAAGTTTTCCTCAGTCCCTCATTTGATTTTTGAATTCCTTTTTAAATTCTTTCAAGAACTCTTTTTGGACATTTTACCAAAATTTCTCTTTGAAGCAGGGGTATTGTTTTTCAAAAAATTTCATTTCCTTCCTCTGAGAAAGAACTCAGATCTTAATCTCTAGCTCTCTGATTGATAGCAAGTTATTTAACTTGAAAATGTTGAAAGCCAAGTACAGTCATATGCACTGTGCACTCAATGTAGCTTCTGAGGCTGGGATGTCCCAGAGTATGTACCCGTTCTCTGCCACTTGTGCTAATTTTGGCCTTACAACACCAAGAAAAGAAATGAAATGATCCTTACCCAGGGAGAGCAGATTTCGAATACTCTCTAGCATGACCTGTTTGTGCAGCTCTCTCTGAGAATGGTCCAAGAGGCCCCACTCCTCCTCAGTGAAGTCCACGATCACATCCTTGAATGTCACCCATCAAACCATCAAAAGTCACGTGATTTAGAGCTGAAAGAGATTCCAGAAGTCATCTAGTCCAAACCTTATCAACTTAGAAGAAGAAACTGAAGCCCAGAAAAGGGTTCTGCCTATAACTCATAGAACCTTTATGAGAGTCAGAACCCATATTTGAGACCAGTCATTAAGAACCCAATGGAATATTGAGAAAAGCATTTTCTATTTGAAGTGAGAATCATAATGAAATAATAAAGGCTGGAAAAAATATCTTATTATACAATGCTTACCCCAATGTAATTAGAGAAAAGTCAAGGACTCCATCAGTGAGGTATAAGCATCTGTGGGAAGATCCTTGGTGGAGCGAAGATGGTGGAGTGAAAGTGGAGATTCACCTGACTCCCCCAAATCCCTTCAAATACCTTTATAAAGTGACTCTGAACAAATTCTAGACTGGCAGAACACAAAAAGAGAGTGAGGGAGAATTCCAGCCCAAGATAACCTGAAGATCCAACAGGAAGGATCTGTGGCACTGGACTAAGAGAGAAGAGCAATCTAGCGCAGGCTGCAGCAATACAGATCTAACCCCAGAAAACCTGGAACAGGCCTCTGGAAACTGAATCACTGGCAGCAGTGGTGGTTTCCAGACTTCTCATTCCACAGATGCCAGAGGTTACTTAGAAAGTCAGCAGGAAGCGTGTGGAGGAACTGGCTAAGAGAGAAGTGCATTCCAATGCTGGTTGTGCCAATATAGCCTGCGGCCCTACAAAGAAGGAGCAGTTGAGAATGACTGAATTGACTGTGGTAGCAATAGCAGCAGCAGTAGCAGTGGCAGCGGCTGCTCCTGGAGCTATCAGCCCACAGATGGAATATTTGAAAGTCACCTTTTTCAACTTCCAGGAACCAAGATGATGAAGTAAGCAACAAGTTGCTCTCACTCTCCCTTATTGAGCTTGAAACATCTAGAGAATGTTGCCCCAGGAAAAATCCTGGAATAGTGGAGCCAGCAGGAAGGTGAGGTGTAGCAGTCTTTTAGCTCAGGAAGCTAGGGAGATTAGTAGGAAAGGTCCTTCTTGCTATGGCTGAAAGGGACCAGTACAGGATGGGAGCTGTCCCAGCAAGCCAGTGGCAAATTCCACCTCAGAGATCCAGGGGTAGATTGTGGGCTTCAAGCTGGTGAAGCAGGCAAACCCCAACCCTAGGCACACACCAGCCACAACCAGCAGCTTAAGCTCAGCACTAGGTAAACTGCCAGACCACTACAGCTTGAGGTTGCCAACACCAGAGGCCCTAACACACAAAACCAGTGGCTAAACCCCTAGACCCCATGATAATGTAAGAGTAAGCACATCAACATACACAGGGGGGCCTGCTATCACAGGTTCTTTGATCTTGTTATCTAAAAGTAAAGGCAACTTTTGAGGGGTTAACAATCATTTTAATGAAGCACATATATCATTCAGTTAGTTCAGAGGAAAAAGCACCCTCAACTGCAGAGAAAATACAGAGAAATCAAAAGTCAACAGACATGCTTCCAATATGTCTGACCATTAACATACATAGATCTTTTCTGGAGAGGGAACATGTGGGTTTTCAAAGGGGGAGGAGAGGGCTTCTTAGTGGATTTCTAGAAGCCTCTTCTGGCCAAAAGTAAAACCTCACCCTCAGAGTATTTATACACTTTTCAGAGCCAGAGGGCATGACCCAGTGCCTCAACAGAAAAAACAAAAGGTACTAGGGACCCTCCTACAAAATCACTCCCCTAATCAAGTTTCCCTCATTGGGCAGGCACATCAAAGGATGGGGAAGATCTTTTTTGTTGTTGTTGTTCCCATAAGTACTTGATTTTGTCCAATGATTAATACAGATCACATGAGATAGATACAAATTTACCATTGGGTGGGCAACATAGGAATTCTCCAGGAATAAAATGGGGGTGGACTCTAAGATCCAGAAGTTTGTGTCAATGGCAAAAAGGACAAAAACAATTGAGTGAAAAGAGAAACAATTGTGATCTTCAGGGAACTAGGAATCCCTAAGGAGTTACATTTTCTTTTACAATCGAGAATAAGGAGGGATTTCAAAATGCTTTCCAGCATCTTGCTGTTGTTTACCTGAAAATTTGGTTAAGAAAAAGGCAATAGACTAAATGCATGCAATGTATTCCCTTAAAGCCAGCAGTTACATGATTCCAAGAATCACGGAGCCAGAATAAAATTCTGACTAATACAAAAATGACCAGGCTTAAATCTGTTTTAGGACAATCCAAGGTCGTCTTCTTTACATACATTATTCAATCAGAGGCACTTGTAGTGAAACAAAAAGAGCACAAGATGCTAATTTGATTGCCATCACAGATAAGAAGGCTGGGACAGTATTCTCTGTGCCCCATAAGCAAAGATCAACTTTAAAAGCCAGAAAAAAAGGCAAATAACATGAGCAAAAAACAACAACAACAGGAAAAAAAACCAATGACCACAGAGAATTATCTTGGTGACAAGGAAGATAAAACAATACCAATTCAGGAGAGGACAACATTGATGATATACCCACATCAGAAACATCAAAGGGGAATATGAACTGGTCTTAATCCCAAAAAGCCTTTTTGGAAGACCTCAAGAAGAATTTTAATAGTCAAATAAGGGAGGTACAAGAAAAATTGAACAATTGCTTTAAAAATAATTGACAAAATGGAGAAAAATAGTATACTGAAGAAAACATTCTTTAAAAAGTACATCTGGCCAAATGGAAACAAAGGTAACGAAGCTAGTGACTCTATGAGATATCAAGATTCAGTCAAACAAAATCAAAAGAAGAAAAACAATAGAATAAAATGTAAAACAACTTATTGGAAAAATAACTGACCTGGAAAAGAGTTCCAGGAGATGTAATGTAAGAATTGTTGGTCTACCTGAAAGCCATGATCAAAAAGAGAGCCTGGACAGCATCCTTCAAGAAATCATCAAGGAGGGGGCACAGCCAAAATGGCAGAGTAGAAAGACTCACATACACTAGCTCTTCCCCCACAGCCCATAAAATACCTGTGAAGAAAGATTCTCAACAAATTCTAGAGCAGCAGAAGCCACAGAACAATGGAGTGGAGGAGCTTCCCAGTCCAGGGTGACCTGAAAGCCCGATGGGAAAGGTCTGTTGCACCAGACATGGAGCAGAGCCCAGCCTTGGCCACACAACATGGCCCAGGAAGGAGGACCAGAGCAGGTGTTGGGGGCAACAATAGCAGCGGTTTGCAGATCCCTCAACCCACAGACACCAAAGGTCAGTGAGGTTTTTTCAGCTGCCTGAGAAGGGAGCAGGGTCTTCCCATAGCTCCAGGCTCAGGTGGCAGCAACAGAGGCTGCATCCAGTGGCAGCAGCTCCCACAGCAGGCCCCACAGCAGCCTATATCCATTGTTGGAACCCCTGGAAGCACTGAGCAGCTGATCCTTTCCTTAGTCCTATGTGAAGGCCCTGCCCACATCTAATGCTCCTGGAGGAACTGCGCAGCTGTTCTTTATTTCACATTGAATGGTGGCCCTGCCCCCTCCAAAAGTCCCTGGGGGAATCGAGCAACTTATCTGAATCTCAGCCCCAAGTACACATTGGTCTCAGGTATATGACCATCTTCCAGGTGAAGGATCAGTCTTTTAAGTCTATTAAGAAAGCCTCTAGTAAGAATTTTGCCAGCAATGACTAAGAGAGAGATCACCATGTGATTTTTGCAGGACAATCTATTCCCTTTAACCTTATAGAGATAGAAAATAAAAGCATCCTAGAATTCCTGGGGTATAACCTTCTCTTGCCATATAATCTGGAAAATTTCAGTCAGCTTTTGTATGAGCAATGGTCCCCCTACCTTGTAAATCTCAGCTGGAATAGAATCAGTACCAGGTGCTTTGCCACATGAAAGGAGCCTAACGTCCCTCAAAACCTCTTCTTCATTTGGAAATTCAGCTAAGGATGGATTGACTTCAACCTGAGGTAAATGGTCATTGATTAATGATAATCTGTTGAGAACACTATGGAAGTGTTCAGGCCATCTCTCTAGGATCGTGTCCTTATCACTAATCACTGTGACTCCATCAGCTCTGAGTAGTTGTGATGCACCATAGATTTTTGTTCATAAATAGCTTTCAGGGAATCATAGAAGTGCTTTGGATTGTTACTATCAGCATAAAAACTGAATTTCATCTGCTTTCTTACTGAGCCAGGAATCCTACATCTCTCTAAACTTTGCTCGTACTTTACATCAGATGGAATTAAATGTTGCCTTCTTAGAGATGGATGAACTATCTGCCGGTATATCCTGTGGAGTTCTCATTTTTCATTTAGCTGCTTCTGGATTTCCCCATCATTTTCATCATACCAGTCTTGTTTGCCAGTGTTCTGATTCAGATGAGCAAATACAGTACTGTATACCAAGTATCTGAAAGCTGCCCATTCCTTTTCTGCTCCACTGTTGCCAACTACATGGCGGTTCAACTTTCCCTCCAAATTAGCAACAAACTGTTATTTTTTCTTTTGCTCATTAAAAAGGCCAGTCTAAGACTATTTCTTAAAGAGGTCTGTTCTCTCAATGGGAATTACCTCCCTCTAAGTGAGTATCATAAAAGGTCAAATTCTCCCATTGCATCCTTGGCCATCTCCAGTCATCCTGATGAATATCTGGTGCCTAGATCCAGAATGCTCAGGAGGAGAAAGTGAGGCTGGTGGCCTTGGACAGCTCTTCCTCACTCAAAACAAAGTCAAGTGCAAGCCATATCACCAAGTCATATCACAACAACCACCTATATAAATATCAATTTTTAATCTCCATTAAGAGGCTGCTTTCTCAAAATCCAACCCTCTTCTATTGGCTTTACAACAAGCCTAGCCACTTTAACTAAAAGAAGTGGTTGAATTTTTCCAGGCAGAGTTGCCATGTACTCTGACATTTCAGGATTCCCAGCAACCCTAAACCATGTCAAATGTCAGTTGTTAGGTATGATTTAATTTTCTTTTCTTTTTTCAAATGTCAGTTGTTAGGTATGATTTAACTTTCTTTCCACAGAAAATAACACAAAAACTCGTATACTGCAGTGGGAGGCAAATGCTGACTACCTGGAAATCAGCATATCTACTACTTTTCTTTTTTCTGAAAAGGCCTTTACCTGTTGTTGTGTTTATCCTTCATTCTTGAAGAGGACCATGACATCAAGATGATTACATGACTTGCAGTTGACTTTGATTTGAGTGAGAGAGGGCTATGCAAAGTCTCCAGGTCCACTTTCTCCTCCAGAGCTATGGGAAAACGGGAAGTAAGTTTTATTTCCACACTTTGATGGGGGGGTGTTTGACCTAGTACAATGAGGTGAAGGTCAGAAAATTGCTGTGCATGCTCAATAAATTGTTTGAGGGAAAGCCTATCAGAGAATTACATGAAGTCACATGGCCAGGTAAGGCTACAGTGGAAAATCCAAAGCTCAGAATTCTATAAGGATCCTGCCTCATCTTGACCTGGTCATAGTCCTTCCAGTGACCATGCTGGAAGCTACTCATTCCTTTGGGGGAAGGAACATAGAAGGCCTTCCCTCCTCTGAACTCCATTTTTAAAAACTTTTCTTGATACTTTCTTTGTGTGTCACCTTTTTTGTGTGTCAAGTTTGTCTCTAACAAACATGGCACCCAACATGGGGTTCCCCCAAATGAGGCGCACCCAACTTGCTGCATTGGAGGAAGTGAGATTAAATTTGTGGGATGAGCACTCCTGTAAGAAAGGTTTTTTTTATAGTCCCTGTAAATTATATCTCCTCCAGTTCAAGCACATAACACCGGGCCACAGGCAGGAGTTCAGAGGAAGGAAGGGAGAAAACTTTGCTGGCAGACTATGTAAGTCAGTATACTGAGGAAAGATAACATCACTCCAAGAGGTTCCACTCTGGATCAGTCTTTTACTGAGAAAAGGGAGTTTGAAGTGGCAAACTCTTTCTTGGACCCCTTATCCTGTTTGGAAGTTTTGTGGTTTTTTATTGGCACTAAGCAAATGGAGAAAAGTTGGACAGAATACCAGGAATTTGAGCCATGGTGGGAGGGAGAGCCCCTGGGGATGTTGGGAGGATTTGATCCACTACCAGGTCAAAAGAACTATGGTGGTCACTAGGGCCCAGGGATGCTAGTCTCAACAGTGACCAACCTGCATTTCCCTAAACTGGGAACTCTAGGTGTTTGTCCCAGAAGCTGGAGTGAGTCTATTAGTGAGGAATTTAATCCTTAGAGTTGACTTGGAATCAGTCTGAGTAAACTGACATGAATAGTTGGATTCTGACAGATCTAATCTAAAATTAGTTTATTTCCTCAAAAGAGAGGATCTCTATTGCTCTATCCACTCTGTTTGTCTGAGTGTTTGTGAAGTGGTTTGTTAAATTGTAAATGCAGCCAGTCAGAGTAGCAAGGGCTATAATTGGACTTTCCCTTGGAATTCTGCTGTCTCTTAATCTTCTCCTCTCCTTGTCTCCCTGATTACAGCTGCCTCAGAGGAGTGAGTGGGCTGGAGAGAGAGAGAAAAAAATGCTTTACTGTTTGGCCTGATAATGGTGTTAATAGAAAGTTTGAAAACTTTTAAGGAGTTGCTTAAAAACTCTTTCTTTCTGCATTCTAGAACCCTGACCAGATTATGAATATGAAAAGAAAGATTTTTGGCTCTTTGCAGAGTATGCAACTTAAAAAATTTGGCTCTATTAGTTAAATTGTTAAATTAAATTTTTAGGCTCTTAACCTCTAAGATTTCCTTTTAAGGAACAAAGAGGTTGGAAGAGATGGTGAGCATTTGGTTTATTTGAAATATAAAAGGTGGGGAGGATATGGGTCGCATGGTGGAGTATTAATGTGTGTGCTCAGACCATGTGCTCGCTCCCCGACCCTGCACCGCCCACCGCGTCCCATTTAAGAAAATTTTTAGCCTGATTGGGAAGTCAACAGACAAAGTTATGGAAGGTTATTGGACTGAAAGATTTAAAATTGTTTACTGGGATTTGTAATTATTACTGCTAGTAATTAAGCTCCCGAGCTTCATGCTTGGAAGTCACACTTTGTCAGTAATGAATTATTTAGGCCTTTTTGCTTGGGCCAGGACGCTCTTTAAATAATCTGATTCAAAACTTTTTTTTGAATCTGGGAAAGTCTTTCCTGCTCAGATAGGGAAGTGGCAGACTTCATCTAAAGGATGATCTCTTTTATAATCGAAATTAGCAGAGTCAAAGACCAGGAAGTCTGGAGTGAAAAGTTGAGTTTTGACTTAATGAGACCTCAAAGCTAAAATCTGTACTTTATGGTTAAGTTAAGTAAATATACCTGATACTAGAAGACTATGTGTTTAAAATTGCTAATTCACTTTAGAATTTCAGTGATTTCTTTCAGAAGCATTAACTCTGTCCATGTGCTCAGACCAGGTGGACAAGGGGAAGTTACCAGCCCCCCAGTATGATTTAAAGGCTGGACTGAGACTGGGAGAGCTGGCCAGGTGGGCCTCAGAGTGGGAAGGGGAATTGGAAGATGGCATTTCAGTTCTTTAAGGAAGATGAATAAAAAAAGAGATTATGGGAAGTTAAAAATAAAGTTTTCTTTTAAGTAGCAAGAGTGTTTTAAAATCAGCTAAAATGTTTATCATTAGTGATTATACATCCAGGTTTGATATAATTCAAGTTAAAATCTGTCCTGAAGAAATACAGAGCAGCATATGAGAATGCTCTTCCTATCAGGATTAAGCAGGAAAAGTTATTGCTGTTTGGCATTTATGATTCTCAAGTACTTGATATAGGGATAGGTATACATTAGATGCAACCTTAATCTAATGTAATTGTTGCACAATTTTTAAATTTGCGGGATGAGTGCATATACACACACACACACACACACACACACACACACACATATATATGATGCTAATCTGAGCAGCGCATATATATATTGGACTAGCGCACATATAGATTGGGGTTATACATATAATGCAATAAACCTTATATGTAATCAAATGCCATGGAAATATAAGCCGCAAAACTAATTGGAAACTAAATAATCTAATTCTAAAGAATGAGTGGGTTAAATAGCAAATTATAGAAACAATCAACAACTTCATTCAAGAGAATGACAATAATGAGAAAACCTATCAAATCTTATGGGATACTGCAAAAGCAGTTCTTAGGGGAAGTTTTATATCTTTGAATGCCTACATGAATAAAATGGAGATAGAGGAGATCAATGAATTGGGCATACCACTGAAAAAGCTTGAAAAAGAACAAAATGAAAATCCCCAAGTAAATACAAAATTAGAAATACTGAAAAATAAAGCAGAGATTAATAAAACTGAAAGAAAACTATTCAACTAACAAATAAAACTAAGAGTTGGTTTTATGAAAAAACCAATAAAATTGATAAACCTTTGGTCAATTTAATTTTATAAAAGAAAGAAGAAAACCAAATTATCAATATCAAAAATGAAAAGGGTGCACTCATCTCCACGAGGAAGAAATTAAAACAATAATAAGAAATTACTTTGCCCAATTGTATGCCCACAAATTCACCAATCTAAATGAGATGGACGATGTCTTTAAAAGATATAAATTGCCCAGATTAAAAGAAGAGGAAGTTCAATATTTAAATAAGCCCATTTCAGAAAAAGAAATTGAACAAACCATCAATGATCTCCCTAGAAAAAAGTCTCCAGGGCTAGATGGATTTACAAGTGAATTCTATCAAACATTTAAAGAACAGTTAATTCCAATACTATATAGACTATATGGGAAAATTGAGGAAGAAGGAGTCCTACCAAATTCTTTTTATGATACAAATATGGTTTTGATAATTAAACCAGGAAGAGCCAATTTACTCATTCAGTGCCAATCAGTCTATCAGATAATTATTTTGTACAGCTAGAAAAAATATCAGAATTCACCTGGAAGAACAAAAGGTTCAGAATATCAGGGGAACTAATGAAACGAAATGTTAGGGAAGGGTGGCCTAGCTCTACCAGATCTCAAATTGTATTGTAAAGCAGTAATTATCAAAACCACTTGGTACTGACTAAGAAACAGAAGGGTAGACCAGTAAAATAGGTTAGGTACTCAAGACACAGTAGTCGATGAATATAGCAATCTGTTATTTGATAAACCCAAGGATCCCAGCTGCTTGGATAAGAACTCCCTATTTGACAAAAATTACTGGGAAAACTAGATAACAGTGTCATGGAAACTAGGCATAGACCAATGCCTGACACTGTACACAAGAATAAAATCCAAATGGGTACATGATCTAGGCATAAAGATTGATACCATAAAGAAATTAGTGGAGCAAGGAATAATTTATTTATCAGATTTATGGAGAAGGGAAGAATTTTTGACAGAACAAGAGATAGAAAACATTATGAAGTGCAAAATGGATAATTTTGATTACATTAAATTGAAAATCTTTTGCACAAACAAACCTAATGATTAGGAGGGAAGCAAAAAACTAGGAAAGAATTTTTGCAACCAGTGTCTGTGATAAAGGCCTCATTTCTAAAATATATAGAGAACTGAGTCAAATGTACAAGAATACAAGTCATTCCCCAATTGATAAATGGTCAAAGGATATGAACAGGCAGTTTTCAGAGGAAGAAATTAAAGCTCTCTATAGGCATATGAATAAATGCTCTAAGTCATTATTGATTAGAGAGACGCAAATCAAAGCAGCTCTGAGATACCACATCACACCTATCAGATTGGCTATTATGACAAAACAGTATAATAAATGTTGGAAAAGATGCGGGAGAGTTGGAACATTAATTTATTGTTGATGGAGCTGTGAGCTGATCCAACCATTCTGAAGAGCAATTTGGAACTGTGCCCAAAGGGCTATAAAAATGTGTATACCCTTTGACCCAGCAATAACACTTCTAGGACTGTATCCCCAGGAGATCATAAAAATGGGAAAGGGTCCTAAATGTACAAAAATATTTATAGCGGCTCTCTTTGTGGTGGCTAAAAACTGGAAATCAAGGTGATGCCCATCAATTGGGGAATGGCGGAATAAATTGTGGTATATGAATGCAATGGAATACTATTGTGCTAAAAAAAATGATGAACAGGAAGACTTCAGAGAGGCCTGGAAAGACTTACATGAATTGCTGCTGAGTGAAAGGATCAGAACCAGGAGAACTTTGTACATAGCAACAACCTCAGTGTGCGAAGATTTTTTTCTGGTAGACAGTACTTCATAGTAATGCAAGAACTTAAAACATTCTCAATGGTCTCTTGAGGCAAAATGCCTTCCACATCCAGGGAAAGAACTATGGAATTCGATTGCAGAATGTGGCAGATCATTTTCTTTTGTATTAAGTTTTGTTTTGCTTTATTATTTCTCCCATTCATTTTAATTTTTCTATGTTTCAGTCAAAACATGACTCAATTGCTGTATTTAGTAGCAATGTATGTGTAGAACTATATATAATTTGTATGCCATCTCAAGGAGGGAAGGGGGAGGTAGGGGAGAAAGAGAAGGAAGGGAAGAAAATCTGTTATATGAATGTAACTGTAGACACTGAAAACAAATAAAATAATAATCAAAAAAGTAGAAAACAAGAGACAAGGAACTACAGCTCCTCTCCAGTCAAGACTGGAAGGTATGAGAGCCTCTCCCTTTCCTATTCTCCTTCTCCCTAAATACCTTGGAAGCATTTTGGGGTTGGGGGTGTGGGAGGGGGTGCTGACTTCTCAGGTTCCTGTAGGTTACTCTTAAACTTCCTTAATGGAGGATGGATCTTCTAGTCCCAACCCTAAAATGGGTCAGCCCTCTTCATTCCCCCAAAATTTGCCTTTTAGTTTGTCTTTTACAAAATTGGAAAAATTTAGTTTCTTTAAAGAACTTAAAAGGAAAAAACTGGTGTTCTTTTGCAACACTGTTTGGCCTCAGTATTGCCTAGAGGGCCATGAAATATGATCAGTTTTGGGCACTTTAAAAATGAATATACTTGGGGCCAGAGCCAAGATGGTGGAGTTGAAAGACACAAAAATGCAGTCTCTCTCCACACAGCCCATAAAATACCTGTAGAGAGGGACTCTCAACAAATTTTGGAGCAGCAGAAGTGGAGAACAGCAGAGTAGAGGAGATTTCCAGCCCAGGGTGACCTGAAAGGCCCATGGGAACCATCTGTTGTCTGTTACACCGGAAGTGGAGTGGAGCCCAGTCTTGGCAGCCTAGCATGGCTCACGAACAGCCCTCGGGGTGGAATCTCCGGTCGAGGAATCCCCAGTCCCAGTAGCAGCAGGTTCTCAGACCCCTCAACCCACAGGCACCAAAGGTCAGTGATGGGGTTTTTTCAGCTGGCCAGGAAGGGAGAAGGGCCTTCCCATAGCTCCAGTCTCAGGCAGTGGCTGCAGTTTTCAGGCCACATCAGGCAGGCGGCAGCAGTTTTCACAGCAGCCCCTATATCAGCCTGCAACCATTGTTGGATTGTAAAAACCCCTGGGGGCACTGAGGAGCTGATTCTTGTTTCACCCCTGTGTGGAGGACCTGGGGGGGGGGGGGTTGGTCTTTGTCTCACAATGAATGGTGGCCCTGCCCCCACAGTTTGACTGAATCCCACCCCCCACCCCAGTGCTGGCTTGGCAGAACTGGAGGCCAGATGGCTGTGGAAAGGAAACTCTGCTAAGATTCTGGGCACAAAAATCCCTCACTGCACCCAGACCAGTACATGCTTCATTGTGCCACCTTGGAGGAACTGAGATTTTACAGATTTCCAGAGTATACCCTGCTCTTGACAAAGAACCCAAAAGTCAAGTAACTAGTTGGGAAAATGTCCAAAAAAGGGGAAAAAAATAAGACCACAGAAGGTAATTTTCTTGGTGAACAGATATCTCTTCCCATCCTTTCAGATGAGGAAGAACAATGCTTACCATCAGGGAAAGACATAAAAATCAAGGCTTCTGTATCCCAAACATCCAAAATAAATATTCAATGCTCTCAGGTCATGGAAGAGCTCAAAAAGGATTTTGAAAATCAAGTTAGAGAGGTGGAGGAAAAACTGGGAAAAGAAATGAGAGATGCAAGAAAAGCATGAAAAGCAGGTCAACACTTTGCTAAAGGAGACCCAAAAAAACGCTGAAGGAAATAACACCTTGAAAATAGGCTAACTCAATTGGCAAAAGAGGTTCAAAAAGCCAATGAGGAGAAGAAGGCTTTCAAAAGCAGAATTAGTCAAATGGAAAAGGAGGTTCAAAAGCTCACTGAAGAAAACAGTTTTTTCAAAATTAGAATG
>CM053771.1:14549347-14583632 GCA_028658325.1 Potorous gilbertii | reverse complement strand
AAGTTGAACTATTTACATTCCTACATGGAAAGACAGTATTTGTAACTCTTGAAATTTTTTTTCAGTATCTGGGTAGTTGGTGGGATCACACACACACACACACACACACACACACACACAGCACAGAGTGAATTGAATAGGATGGGATCATATCTTAAAAAAATGAAATTAAGCAGTGAGAAACATATTGGGAGGAGAAAGGGAGAAATGGAGAAATGAAATGGGGCAAATTATCTCTCATAAAAGAGGCAAGTAAAAGACCTTTCAGTGGAGGGGAAAAGACGGGAGGTGAGAGAAAAAAACATGAAGCTTACTATCATCACATTCAAATAAAGGAAGGAATAAAATGCACTCATCTGGGTATGAAAACCTATCTTACAATACAGAAAAGTGGGAGAGAAGGGGGTAAGCAGGGTGGGGGGAGATGGTGGAAGGGAGGGCAGTGGGAGGAGGGACCAACTTGAAGTCAACACTCTTGGGGAGGGACAGGATCAAAAGAGAATAGAAGCAATGAGGGGGGCAGGATAGGATGGAGAGAAATATAGTTAGTCTTACCCAACATGACTATTATGGAAATCATTGGCAAAACTACACAGATATGGCCTTTATTGAACTGCTTGCCTTCCCAAAGGGAATGGGTGGGGAGGGAGGGGTGAAGAGAAGTTGGAAGTCAAGTTTTAGGAACAACTGTTGAGTATTGTTCTTGCAATTAGGAAATAAGAAATACAGGTAATGGGGTATAGAAAGTTATCTTGCCCTACAGGCAAAAGAGAAGAGGGGGATAGGGGAAGGGAGGGATGTTAGAAGAGAGGGCAGATTGGTGATAGGGGCAATTAGAATGCTCAGCGTTTTGGGGTGGGGAGAGGGGAGAAATGGGGAGAAAATTTGGAACCCAAAATTTTGTGGAAATGAATGTTGAAAAGTTACATAAATTTATAAATCTAAAAAAAAATGAATACACTTACAATTAGAATTACATCATGTGCTTGAAAGGAAAATGGATAGGAAACTTTTATCCATATGGTGGCCTTTGTCCGGCTGTGTCAGGACCCTGTTCTCAGGAAAAATTGTGAGGTGCTTGTAGCTAGAACTTCCCCTCAAAAGGTGAAATGGAGGTCAACCAGACATTTTTGATGATCCCCTTCTAATGGCCCTCAGGGTTTTGGCTCTCTCCCTCTCCCCCAGCCCCAGCAATGGATCTTGCTGAAGTGTGACCCTCTGCAGCCTCTCTCCCTGAGGCAACTTTGCTTAGGCCTCAGGCCCCACTCTCCCCAGCAGTCTCTGAGTATCACCCGCACTGACCCCTTCCTCTCCTCAGATGTCACCTGATCTTTCCCTTGCCAGTCAAATCCCCTAGCCTTGTAGCCTAATCCAGTTCAGACAGCATTCCCCAGCCCCTCTCTCACAAGTGGGACTTCCTATCTCTAACCAACCCCATCCTCACAGGGCCTTCTGGACTTCTTCCCCTGAGGGAAGTACCTGCTTCTAGTGGGACCATTAGAGTGTATGTTCTGTTTTCCATCTCAGACCTTATTCAGGTTAGAGAGAAACTGGGGAGATACTCAGAAGACCCCACTACTGAGGAAAGCTTTCTTGGCATGATAAACTCGTAAGTTTGGGAATCGTTTGGCTAGTGGTGATCCCACAATATCCCTCAGGAGCAGTTACTGTTCCTACTAGTGACTCAGGATGGGATTATCAGAACAGTGAGGATAAGGGAAAGGGAGATCATATGACAATTTGCTTGTTAGAAGACCTAAGAATTGTATTTCAAAAGCAAGTAGATTTTCAAAAAAAAATTAGGGAAATTACTCAGGGAGAAAAGGAAAACTATCCTTTTTCAAGACTGGTTAGTAGAAGCTATTAGCCTGACTCTATTGAACAGACAACAGCTACAGCCTGGAAGGATCTAGGCTCAGCACATAGCCACAGTCATGTGTAGAGGATGAAGGAGGATGGGTCAGGATGGAGAAGCCAGCCAGTTGCTGTCTGCATTGGTAAGACAGCCCATCCTTTCTAGCAAAAATTTTTATATGATTTGAAAATGCAATTGATGTCATCTGAAATTTATTGCGTTCACAGCTAAAACAATTTGGTTATCACTTATGGAAACTGTAAGTTTGCTGTTTATATTTCTAATGCTAAAACCTAAATCTGGTACACTGTGTGTGTATGCATGGAAAGAAGCAGTCCTCAGGCTAGTCAAAAAGTAAAGCCCCAACAACTGAGAAGATTGTATAAAGAACTTGCTTTGGTGAGAATTTTAAAATGTATAGAAATGATCTCCAGTGATTGGCTTTTAGGACAAAATTAAGATCTAAGATGTAAGTGTAGGTAATATTCTTGATTAGTGAAACCTGTCATCAAATACAAAGCCTCTGGGACCATTACAAATTGTGCTCTATTACTCAGAGAAGAATGTGACTATTACAGACAGATACTTCTGACTCAGTTTCCCCATTGTGTTCCTCTGAAAAGGAGTGTTTTCCCCTTTGATTATTTCTGACCCTGCTTATAAGGTGGAGATGATATCTAATACAGTCCTTGCTTTTTGTCTACATGGCATGGTTCTATAATCATAGCAGATAGTTTAAAATGTAAGCACAATGCAGGTAGTGTTTGTTTGCTGTTTTCAATTAATTGGGTAAACGGGTACTCTGGTGTGATCTTGTGAAAGATCAACTCCTTGAAATAGAACATTTTTCTGAATGTTACTGGAATGATTAGATAAAGAAAAGGAAACCAAAGTATAAATGTGATGTTGACTCATTGTTCCATAGAACAAGATTGGAATGTAAAGTTAATTGTAATGGTATGGAATTGTTGAGGACTCAAAGAGCGTGACTTGCTGGATCCTGCTCAAACGAATTCAACCCAAGCCTTCTATCAACCAAAGAGAGTCAAATGTTGTTGAGATTTCTCAATACTGGGTGGACTTTTAGGGAATCTGAGTATTTGTAATGCTAATAGAAGATGTATCTTACCTACAGAGGGACTCTGAGGAAGGAGTCTGGGGTGATCCTAGGTGGTCTGGGGGTTCCAGAAATGGTTTTAATGGGAGTGGCCAGTAACCTGGAGATTTGGATTGATTGGATTAAGAGCGGAAGTAGAACAGATTTAGGCATAGTGAAAGGGAAAGTTTATGGGCCTGTAGAGAGCCAGTTCACATAGGACAAGGTGAGGTTTTCCAGGGCCCTTTCAGACAAATGGGACTAAAACTCTTTTGGGGTAATGGACAATTGTCCCAACCTAGGATAAGGTTTTTACATGTTACAAAGAGCAATTGGGTAAAAACAATTGACTGAATTAATTACTGAGACTAAATCAAAGGCATCTTTAGTTTGAGGAAAAGAATTTCATTCTAAGTTTCTTAGAGGCAGATAGCCTCTGGTAATATTTGGCATTGGTGAAAAAGTTAAATGTCTGTTTTGATTTGAATTCATTTCATGAACATAAGTTGAAGTTAATGTTTGAACTTATCATATGTGTAGGTCATTCTTTTTGATTAAGCAGGGTTAGAAAGGGACAGAGTAGTTTGGGATACAGATATAAATCTATTAGAGCAATAACTTATGATTGCTATTTAATCAGGAACTAGAGCATGTATAGAAAAGCATGTAAGTCACTTAAGACTTTCTTCAAAAGATGTTCCTTAGCCAATGTGAAATTTTAGACATATGTGAAACTAATTATTGGAGCTTGCAATTTTAGGATTTTACAGGACTATTAACTGACTGTTCTTCTGAGTCTAACTCCAGGTGTGGCTAGCAAGAGAGGTAGTCTGAGACACTGATCCATGCCAGTAAACCTATGAGATGGTGGTATAAACTGCAAAAAGGTGATCTCATGGGAAGGCTGGAAGAGCAGCTGTTCATCCTGGGCTGAGGTAGGATTCTCCTGACTCAATTTTCCCAACACCTGGCACACTTTAAGCTTGGCTGAATGCCAGTTGACAATCTACTCCTGCCTGAAATTGATATAAAGTTAGGGAGATGTTATTTCCCTGCACTATCCCTACTCTTAGTGGCAATTTCCTATAATCAAAAGTTTTGTAAGCTTAATACCAGATTTATTAAAAGATTGTTGGTAAGGGAACATCTGAGTTTAAGTCTAAAATTAAGCTATTAGGCTTAGAATTTCAGACCAACAAGTTAGGGTCCTTTAATTCTTAGTAATAGTATGGAAACGGTTAGATTGAGGGCCTATGAGGTTAGCATACATAGTTATTTTGTCTTAGCTGGTTAATGTTAAAAGAAAAATGGTTTGTGGTCTATATTACAAATACTTTAAAAGAAGCATCACATGACCAGAAGTTAGAATTGTTTTATGATGCGGTATGTACCATGTTAAAAATTATTATTAAATTTATGTAAAGACTGGAGCCTGATATTGGCTCCTTAGTAAAATCTCATCCTCCTGATGGGGAAAATGAATGATGAATTAATATAAAATGTGAAACATGGCAATTGACCAAAGTCCCAATTTTGATTTTATAAGAGTGATAGGAATGGTAATCTAAAATTGCATTAAGGTCAGTTTTGTAGGAGAATGAACATCTGGATTTCTACAAGAAGATAAAGGGAAGATGCTGAAGTGAAGACTGCTTGAAGGAGCATCCAGACCAGAAAACTACATCAGATGATGTTCCTCTCCAGATCTGCTGTATGAGATGGAACCTCTAAATGGACAGATCACTAATTTACCTTTTCCTTTGAATTTCTGTATCTGTACTTACAAAAAGAAGATAGATGAAGGGAAGAATTCATAGGGGGAAGACAGTGAGGAGGTATTGTTTGGATTTAGGCATGGAAACAAATATTTTAATAAAGAGAAAAGGAGAGAATTTGTGGGAAGACAGGGAAGTTTTATTTCCATACTTTAATGGGGGGGTATGTGACCTAGTACAGTGACATGAAGGTCAGAAAACTGCTGTGCATGCTCAATAAGTTGTTTGAGAGAAAGCCTATCAAAGGAGAACATGAAGTCACATGGTCAGGGGATGGTATGGAGGGAAATCAAAAGTTCAGAACTCTGTAAGGGTCCTGTCTCATCCTGACCTGTTGTAGTCCTTCCAGTGGCCATGCTAGATGCTACCCGTTCCTTCAGAGGAATGAAAGTAGAATGCCTTCCCTTTTCTGAACTCCATTTTTAATAAATTTTTCTTGATACCTTGTGTGTCAGGTTTGTCTCTAACAAGAGCCATCTGGGTCCAGTGGCCTGATATTCATTAGGATTACTGGAAATGGCCCAGGATGCAATGTGGGACCCTGGCCATTTTAGGATAAGGTTGAGATACACCCATTCAATGAAGAGACCTCTGTAAGTAGTTATTCTAGGGATGGCCCCTTTTAATAAACTTCTTTTTTAAACTGGTAGAAGACCCTCAGGATTCCTGGGTAAAAGAGAAATAGTTACTATTTAGTATTTACATTCACACTATGAAGAGGAGAGACAACTGCCAGAACAGGTCTAATTCACAAAGGATAGGAACAAGGGCCATAAACCCAAGCTTTTCACTGTCTTCAGACTCACAGCTTTTGTCACTTATCTAAGCAACTGAAAATTCCTCTCTATTTCTCTATCTGATGCAGACAAATAGACTAAAAATATAAAGAAGTATATGAGAAGATGTAATCAAGGGGTGGGATTTAGTGAGCACTGGAATGCTAGTCAATGGGAGGAAGGTGGGAAATCTGAATTGAAATTAGGGCATTTAATCTGACCAGTTGTCTGAAACAAATGTGCTCTCCATTTGCAAGGGACCCATTCACTAAAAATGTAAAATAATTGGAGAAGATGGCACAGTAGGTCAGAAAATTCCTAGCTCTGAAGATTTCCCTCCACAAGAGTCAAAATAGCACCTTAGGGCTAACAAAGGAGAGATGGAGATAATTAAGAATGGGGTACAATGAGTCTTCCTGAGATAACTAGATGAGAAGAAAAATCCCAGAACTAGGTTTGTTCTCTGTGAAGAGTAGGTAGGTTCCCGTTCCACAAGTCACTTAAACAACAAGCATAGTTGGTTGTTTCAACCAGTTCAAATTCAAATTCAGTTCAATACAGAATTAGTTGGTTTGAGAGGCTGCCTTGGCTTAAGCCACAGTTATTTTCATTCCTGGGATAGTGAGGGGAGTTGGGTATTTGTGCCCCACAAGATTGAGGGAAATTTTGCTGATGAGGAAGGCCAGCTCCAGCTATGCTGTGAAGATCAGCAGAGTGAAAAGGGTCCTGCACATGCCTCAGGAGGGCAGAAGCAGTAGGGAATAAAGCCCCTGGCTGTGGGCACTTATAGGAGGTTGGAAATTTGGCTTTGGTTCCAAGCAGGAGGGGAAAATTTAAGACATAGGGTATGAGGCACCATTTCCCATACTGCAGGTCTAGAGGTAATTACAAAAATTAAGCTATTACCACCAAAAATGCACAGGCAAAGGAGAAAAAATCCAACTATAGAAAGCTACGAGGGAAATAGAGATAACAGGGGTTCATCTTCAGAGGACGATATTCAGGTAGAGAAACCACCAAAGAATGGTCATGGGCCCAAAAAGAAAATTTTTTTAGAAGAGCTTTAAAAAGAGTTTAAAAACCAAGTGACAGAGACTGAGAAGAAAATAAGAATAATCCAAGAAGAAAAAGGTAATGAAAGGAAAGTTACCAAATTAGAAAAGGAAAACCAGAATCTTAAGGAAGAAAACGACACCTTGAAAATCAGAATTGGGCAAAGTGAAGCCAGGAAAATTATAAGAGATCAAGAAATAATCAAACAAAATATGTATAATGAAAAATAGAAGAGAAAGTAAAACATAAGAAAAACCACAAATTTGGTGAATAGATCAATAAGAGAAATATGATCAGGCTAACTTAAAGTTATGATAAAAAAAGAATCTTGATACAAGAAATAAAAGAAAATTGTCCTGAAACATCAGAACGAGGGGGTGAAGTAGAAATAGAAGAAATAGAAAAAAATAGAAAAATTCCAAAACCTCCAGCTGAACAATAAAATATTAAAAACATCAAGGTTAAAACAATTTAAATATGGACTCACACAAGACTTAGCAGCAAAGACATTAAAGGACTGCAGGCCTTGGAACATAATATATCAGAAAGAAAAAGAACTGGGGTTCTGGCCAAAAATATCATACTCTGCAAGGTTAAGTATTTTCCTGAATGGAATAAAAAACAGACATTTGATAAATTCTCAGATGTTTAAGACTTTCTTTTCTAAAAATCCTGAACTTCATAGATTTGACATTCAAGAACCAAGGTACATACCAAAGACTGATTAAAAGGGATTCATAAGGATACTGTTTACTATATATATATATATACATATATATATATATGTATATATATATGTCTAAGATATAGACATATATGTCTAAGATATAGACATATATGTCTAAGATATATATATATATGTCTAAGATTCTTATTAATAATTGGATAGCAGGTAATATTGGGGAAAACCTGAGTAAGATATGAATTGAAAAAGTAAAACCATCTAGGAAGAGCTAAAAAGAATAATTATTTTAAACAAATGAGGTGAAAGAGGAAGAACTGATACAGAGGAATAGGATGGGTAAAGAGGTCTGACAGTTCTGGCAACCTATTTTCAGTGGGAATGGGTTTAAGAGGGAATAGTACGTATGTGTGTGTGCGCGTGTGTGTGTAAGAGTATAAAAGTCTTCTAAATTCAGAAGAAATAAAATGACCGGGCCATAGGGAGGAGGGAGAGGACAAGGGAGAGATCTATAGAGGGGAAGGGAATAGTTAAAAAGGGGTATAGAAGGATATTTACATTTATATGAGTGAGAGTATTGGGAAAGGATCCAAGGAGGGGGCAGGAAGTAATAGGAGGACAAGAGAGGGGGTAGAAATAAAGCAGAGGTGGAGGCAGGAGGGATAGGAAACAAAAGATATGCACAAACGAAAAACAAAGATCAGGAACAGAGTATGTTTTGGGAAGTATATCTCTATATATGTATATACATATATAATGAAAGGTTTAAACATATCTAAACTTTATTGTGGGCTCCTGGGAGGTTTGGGGGTGGGGGGAGAACAAAATTTTAAAAGTGCACAGCAGAGAACAAAATAACTCACAACGAAACAAAGATGAACAATTTTCAACAAAACAAGGATTATTTGTCCTACGGATTTTCTGGAAATGAAAATTTTTTATTTAACTTCAAATCTCTCTTATGCTGTTAAGCATGACATACTTTTTAACTTTGTATTTAATATTCCAATATTTAAGTTTATGTTTTTGGTTATTTTTTCTAGGCTATATTTGTGTTCTGGTGCTTGGACCTAACATACAATTTAACAATGAAATAAAAAATGTAAAAGAATTTGCCAAAATAAAATGAGTTTTCCTGATTTCACAGCAAATACTGTTCCTTTTATAGTGAGCATGTTCTCATAGTGTGCATATACGTGTATGTGTCTCTCTCTATACATATATGCATGTATATATCATGTATGTATGTATGTATATATATACACATTCTTTCTTTTGCCTTCCTTTTCATTCCCAAACTTTCTCTCTCCTTTCCAATTCAGCTAACAAGAACTCACTCTGCTCCAGGACCTGGTTGATGAGTGTCAATCTGTGTCCTAAGGCCCTATTGCCCATTCCAGTAACTTCTTCCTCCATTGAGCCTGTCCCTCCCCACCACTCCCCATTGCAAGATTAAGTCTAGGAAGGTGAGGGCTCCCTTTATTTTTGAGGGGATGTCCATCCCTTGGGGAATGGCTGAACAAGTTGTGGTATAGAAATGTAATGCAATAGTATTATTCCCTAAAAAATGATAAGTGGACAGACTTCAGAAAAACCTGGAGAGACTTCCACAAACTGATGCTTAATGAAGTGTGCAGAACCAGGGAACATGGTACATAGTAAAAGCAACATTGTGTGATGACCAACTTTATCACACTTTGCTGTTCTCAGCAATGCAGTGATCCAAGACAATCCCAAAAGACTCCAGGGAAAAACTGTCCTCATCAGGAGAAAGAACTATGGAGTGACAATTCCATGTTCAATGGGCTACTTCAGGGTCAGAATATCTCTTGCTCTGGGCATCATCCCTCACAGAGTTGTCTTTCTGACCTATACCCACCATCACACCACATTGTCTGGGGTGTCCAATCATGGAAGGGAAGACAACCTGAGGGTCAGTGTGCAAAGCTGGTTTTGCTGGAGACAATCTGGAGCAATCGTCAACGAGGGCAGCAATAGCATCTTCCAGGGTTAACTGTAGTGCCAAGTTTAAGCCCTTGAAAGAGGAGGTGGTATGGCCCCTAGAGGCAGGGGGTGGGCAAGCGCAGGCAGCTCTCACAAATTGTTTAGGAGTAAAGTCTGGCATGTGGTACATACAGTAGAAGTGAACTGTTGCAACCTCTTTATTTGACTGTACTTGCTCGATACTAAATAATAGGGTTTTGATGGCATTAGATGTGATTACTAAAATGCCAAGGGAGATGGGATGATTGATTTTTCTTGTAATGCCTTTTGAAAATGCAGGGATCTGTTTTTCTCTTGTCTTATAACTTTAAAAAAAGCTGGTAAGACAGGTTACTTTTGATCTGAATATTGTTAGATCTTAAATGAATCAATTATGGAACGTGCCAAAATTTTCTTAAAAAATAATGAGGTATAATTTATTTTAATGAAGAAACAAATGATAAAGATAAATAAGGAACTGGGGAGAGAAAAGCAGCATAAAATCCTCTCACGAGGTCTCCATGAGGTTCTTTTGGCCTTCTTACTTGACCTGTGCAAAGATCACTTCAGTCCTGCACAGAGTGTTCAGAGACTCTGTGTGACTGCAGTTTAAGGCACTACCACCTGTCCCAGTCAAAGTAAAGAAAGGTATACATTAAACTTTAAAGAAGTTAGTTTCATTGACCATCATTTAGAAAATCATGAAATTTTATCTGTTAATAATTAGCATATAGTGAAGTTACATTTTTGAACTAACTATTCACTGGGTATAAACTCATGCTCACTGTATTCATGTAAGACTCCAAAATATACTAATTTGTGTTGATTGTCCATGTTACCCAACGTTCTACCAGCTTGCCTACCCAACAGTTCCCATGGTAGTTGCTCTCTTCTACCTATTCAGTGGATTAAAGTTTTTGATTTCTTATTGCCAAGCTTTACTCTGAAGTCTACCTGCAGTGGCCAGAGGTACTCCCCCCCTTGCTCTAGCCTACCTACAGACTAGACCAAGGGGGAATTTGAAAATCTATCCAATAGAACTGAAAACAAATGTGCATATGGTGAATTTTGCCTCCAATGACTATAATGAATGAATGGAAAAGTTGATGAGTATTGCATGAATTTGAACCTATACTGTTGAACATTATTGTCACATAAACACAATAACTATACCCTGCCATAATATATGATGAATGAAGTTCCTAGGGTTTCTCCCAAGTGTGAATTCTCTGATATTTAGCAAGACTGAAGCTCTGTGTGAAAGACTTTCCACACTGATTACATCCATAAGGCTTCTCTCCAGTGTGGATTCTTAGATGTCCAGTAAGAGTAAACCTCTGTGTAAAAGTCTTTGCACATCGATTACATTCAAAAGATTTCTCTCCAGTACGGACTCTCTGATGTTTACTGAGATAGGAGTTATATGGGAAAGCCATTCCACATACATTAAAGTTTCTCTCCAGTGTGGATTTTCTGGTGTACAGCAAGAATGTAAGTCTGTGTAAAAGACTTTCCACATTGATTACATCTAAAAGGCTTCTCTCCAGTATGGATTCTGTGATGTCTAGCAAGAGTGGACCTCTGTGTGAAAGTCTTTCCACATAGATTACATTCAAAAGGTTTCTCTCCAGTGTGGATTTTCTGATGTCTACCGACAGAGGACCTACATACAAAAGCCATTCCACATTGATTACATCTATAAGGTTTCTCTCCAGTGTGGCTTTTCTCATGTGCAGCCAGATTGTAACTCTGTGAGAAAGTTTTTGCACAATGAGTACATCTATAAGGTTTCTCTCCAGTGTGGACTCTCTGATGTTGGGTAAAACTGAAGCTCTGAGTGAAACCCTTTCCACAATGATTACATCTATAAGGTTTCTCTTTCTCTCCAGTATGGATTTTTTGATGTCTAGCAAGAGTGGACCTCTGTGTGAAAGTCTTTCCACATTGATTACATTGAAAAGGCTTCTCTCCAGTGTGAATTCTCTGATGTGCAATAGACAAGCAGTTCTGTGTGAAAGCTTTTCCACACTGATTACATCTATAAGGTTTCTCTCCAGTGTGGATTTTTTGATGTCTAGCAAGATGGTTCTTCTGTGTAAAAGTCTTTCCACATTGATTACATTCAAAAGGCTTCTCTCCACTGTGAATTCTCTGATGTACAATAAGCAAGTATTTCTGTGTGAAAGCTTTTCCACACTGATTACATCTATAAGGTTTCTCTCCAGTGTGGATTTTTTGATGGGTAGCAAGATGGCCCATCTGTGTGAAAGTCTTTCCACACTGATTACATTCATAAGGCTTTTCTCCAGTGTGGATTATCTGATGAGCAGCAAGATTGTACCTCTGTGAGAAGGTCTTTCCACACTGATTACATTCAAAAGGTTTCTCTCCAGTGTGGATTCTCTGATGTGAAGCAAGATGGCCCTTCTGTGTGAAAGTCTTTCCACACTGATTACATTCATAAGGCTTCTCTCCAGTGTGGATTCTCTGATGTATAATAAGAAAGGAGTTCTGTGTGAAAGCCTTTCCACACTGATTACATCTATAAGGTTTCTCACCAGTGTGGATTTTTTGATGTGGAGCAAGATGGCCCTTCTGTGCGAAAATCTTTCCATATTGACTATATCCACAAAGTTTCACTCTACTGCGGAGTCCCTTCCCATGGGACTGAAAAAGCTTTCCCTCTTCTGTAAGGCATTTGCTATAATCACTATCTGGAACACAGTGATGCCCTGAGGTCATTTTCTTACAGTGATATAGCATGAAAGACTGTCTGAATTTCTTTGCAATTTCAGATTTGCATTCACTCTTTGGAATTTTACCTACTTTTAGAATAAAGTCCTGAATGTCACTCCAACTGAAGGCCCTTGGACCATGACTCATGAATCTTTGCTGGTCATGCTCTTCCAAAAAAATTCCCAGCTTTCTAGTTATTTCATTTGCTTCAAAATTGGTCTCTACAACTGAAGAAAAAAAAAATCAAACATGTGAAAAGGAAAAAGATATACACGAACAAATAAATGTAATAGCAATGGTTACTGAAGATGGTAACAGCTCATGACCCCATCATCAACAAAAATGCAACAGAACTTCATGGATGTACTCTTGGACCAAACATGGCCATTACATAGACTATGTCACTTTAAGGAGAAGAAACAGGCAGGATGTGAAAGTGACAAGGGTGATGTGCACCACTGAGTGCTGGATTCATCAGAACCAAAACATTCACATTCAACAAATGCAGCAGCCCCAGGACAAGGTCACTATCAGAACACTTAATGGCAACAGCTATAGAACACCTGGTTGCTAACTTGGAGAGAAGGCTGAGCCAAAACACAGTTTATAACATTCCAGCAGGAAAGGAGTGACCAGCTTTCAGATTTATTGTACAATACCATATTAACTCATCTTGGCCAGAACACAGGTAAAAAATCAAAATTGGTTCTGATGAAAATGATGGGGAAATTCAGAAGGTACTAAAATAAAAAATGGGAACTTGATAGGACTATCAGTATATTACTTCATCCATCTCTAAGAAAGTTGTATTTAACTGCAGCAAAAGTTAAAGGCAAGCAAAGCTTAGAGAGATTCAGCATTCTTGACTCAATAAGGCAGATGGAATTTAGTTTTATGCTGACTAACAATCCAAAGCACTTTTATGATACTCTGAAGGCTGTGTGAATTGTCTTTCATTCTCAAAGAGGACCATGCCATCAGGAAGATGATGCCATGACTTGCATTTGAATTGGATTTGAGTGAAGGAGGGCTGTGCAAAGTCACCAACCTCACTTTCTCCTTCTGAGCCATCTAGGTCCAGTGGTCAGACAGATTAGGATAACTGTAGATGGCCCAGGATGTAGTGGGACAACTTGTTTGTTTTTAAGCCAAGGTCTTTTAAATTTCTCAATGACTGAGGAAATGCTGATTTAGTGATTAAGCCTGCTTATAAGTGAAGTCATGGGAATGGGTCCCACATGTACAGAACTATTTATAGCAGTTCTCTTTGTGGTGGCCAAGAATTAGAAATGAAGGGAATGCCCATCAATTGGGGAATGGTTGAACAAGTTATGGTATAGGAATGTAATGGAATACTATTGTGCTATAAGAAATGATGAACAGGAGGACTTCAGAGAGGCGTGGAAGTACTTATATAAACTGATGCTGAGTGAAAGGTGCAGAACCAGGAGAACTCTGTACACAGCGACAACCACAGTGTGAGGAATTTTTCTGGTAGACTCAGTCCTTCACAGCAATGCAAGGACCTAAAAAATTCCCAATGGACTCTTTAGGCGAAATGCCTTTCACATCCAGAAAAGAAACTATGAATTGGATTGCAGAATGAAGCAGATTATTTTCTCTTGTGTTTTGTTTTGGTTTTTCTCCTGGTTTCTCCCATTTCATTTTATTCTTCCAGGCAACATGACTAACGCAAAAATATATCTAATAAGAATGTATGTGTAGAACCTGTATAAGATTGCACGCCCTCCCCGGGGGGAGAGGGAAAGAAAGAGAAACAAAATCTAAGGTATATGGAAATGACTGTAGAAAATTGAAAACAAAGTAATTTTTTAAAAAGTGAGTCAAACGATGACCCCTTCAATTAAAAAAAAAAAAAAATCAAACCTTGATGAGAAGACCTTCAAGTCACTGGCCTGAGACACAATTGCTATTTATATTCACTTTCAGTCATCAGTTGATCTTTCTGCCCCGATTAAAAAAAAAAAGTGGTCCTTGGGCAGGGACATATTGTTAGTCAATAAAAGAGAGTCAGAGTGAATTGTGTTTAAGGTTGTGTGGTTATGGGTTATCTATTGTTCTGGAAGAGGACCATGACATCAGGAAGATGACGCCAGGCCTTGTAGTTGAATGGGATTTAAGAGTTGGAAGGCTGTGCCACGTCACCAATCTAACCAGCCTAACATTCTCCTCCAGCGCCATCTGGGTCCAGGGTGCAGGGACATCAAAACAACTGGAGATGGCTACCATCAGAGACAAACGATATCTAAAATCATTCCAAACATACTTCCTTCTATTCATCAGTTCTTTCTCTAGAGGCAGACAGCATCTTCCTTTATAGGTCCTTTGTATTTTGGAGGTGTGTATAATAATCAAAATGGCTTATTCATTCAAAGTTGTTAAAAAACATTTTACTGTTACTATATATAACATTCTCTTGATACTTCAATATTTTGTTAGTCTATCCAGGTTTTTTTCTAAAATCATTAAGCTCATCATTTCTTCTAGCACAGTGTTACTTCATCACAAATATCTACTACAACTTGGTCAGTCATTCCCCAATTGAAGGGTATCCAGTTCATCGCCAAGACAAAAAGAGCTGCTATAAATATCTGAGAATATATAGCTTCTTTACCTTTTTCCCTAATCATCTATGGAAATACAGACCCAGTAGTGTTATTGCTGGGTCACAGGATATAGGCTATTTAATCATATTTTGGGCACAATTCCAGATTACTCTGCAAAATGGTTAAGTTCACAATTCCACCAACAATTAATTAGTATCCCAAATCCTTTCCAACATTTGTCAATGTCCCTTTCAATCATTTTAGCCAGTCTGATAGGTGTGAAATAACTTAAGATTCCTTTAATTTACATTTCTCTACTCAATACAGATTTAGAGTATTTTTTTAATATGACTATAAATTATCTAGATTTCTTCATTAGAAAACTGCCTGTCCAAATGCTTTGTTCATTTATCAATTAAGGAATGACTTATAACCTTATAGAGCGTACCAAGATCTTTGTATATTTGAGATATGAGAACTTTACAAAACATTTTTAATTTAATGTAACCAAAATGATGTAGATCACACCTCATTCTCTTCCAGGTCTCGTTTATTCATAAATTGTTCACCTGTACAATAAGTTTGTCCGATAGGTAACATGTTCCATGATCTTCAAATTTCCTTCTATCTTTAAGTTTAAATCATGTATCCATTTTGACCTTATCTTGATAAACTCTAAAATATTGTCTTTGCCCAATTTCTGTCACACTTCTTTCCAGACTTCCCAACAATTTTCCCCAAATAATGAAATCTTACTCTAAAATCTTGTCTTTCCACTTCTCAAATAACTTTATTTGCTACTCTATCTAAACTGTACTTCTACTCGGTTCCACTGTTCTGCTTTTCTATGCTTAAGCCAGTACCAGAGAGTTTTGATAATTGCTGCCTTCTACTACAGTTGAAGATCAGGTTCTACCAAATTTCTTTCTTTCACATTATTTCTCCTTGCTTCCCTTCATATTCTTGACCTTTTGTTTTTCCAAATGAGTTTTTCAATTACTTTTTCCAACTGAGTAAAATAAAGTTTTGGTAATTTCATTGGGATGGAATTGAAGGTATGAATTAGTTTAGGTAAAACTGTCATATTTTTAATACTTATTTTGCATACCCATGAACAATTAATATCATTCAAATTATTTAACTCAGCTTTTATCTGTAAAAAATGTTTGTTTTCTATTTCTGTTCATGTATTTCCTGAGTTTGTTCTGGTAGATGTACCCCCAGGAATTTTGTACTGTCTAGAGCAGGGGTAGGAAAACTATGGTCTTCTAGGTCCTTGGGTACTCTCTTTTAACAACATCCAAATTTTATATTATAAATCCTTTTATTAAAGGGATTTGTTTTGTGAAGTTTGGATCAGTGAAAAGACCACACTTGAGGACCATAGGGCCACATTGGGCTTCAAGGTCACAGATTCAGTATTCCTGGTCTAGATTTATTTTAATTAGGATATCTCTCACTTTTTTGGTGATATAAAGGAATACTGATTCTTTATGAGTTTAACATTATGTTCTGCCACTTTGCTAATATAATTAATTATTACAACTAATTTTTTAATTGACTTTGGGAATTTTCCATAGATTGCAATATATCATCTTCAAAGAGATATTTTTACTACTTCATTGCCTATTTTCATGCCTTCTATTTTTTTCCCTTTCTTATCGATATTCTAGGATTTAAAATACAATATTGAATAATATTGTTGACAATGGCCCTTCTCATTGAACATTGGATATTACTGGTAAAGCTGTTAATTTCTCTAAATTATAAGTAATTCTTGCTGACAGCTGTAGGTAAGAGGGGTTTTTGGGTTTTTTTTTTGTCAATTTCAGGAAAAATCCATTTCCCCTATAGTTCCAAGTGTTCCTAATAGAAATGAACATTCTCTGTGATCAAAAACCTATTCTTCAGCTATTGATATATTCATGTTTTTTGTTGTTGAGGTAACAGATCATGTGTATAATTTTTCCTTAGGTAAAAACATTCTTGCCCTCCTGGTATAAATCCCAGTTGGTCACAATGTAGAATCTTTGCATTTGGCATCCACAGACATTAATGAAATTGCTATATAATGTTCTTTTTTTTTATTCTTCCAGATCTGACTATTAATATCATATTTGTTTCATGAAAGGAGTTTGGTAGTTTCCCCTTCTTTACCTATTTTTCCAAATCATTTATTTAATACCTGAATTACCTAACCTTTAAACGTTTGGTTGAATAGAATTCCCTTGCAAATCCTTCTAGTTTGTTTCAATCTTAGGAAACTCATTTGTGGCCAGTTGAATTTCTTTTTCTAAAACACGATGATTTTTAGATATTTTATTTTTTTCTGTTAATTCCATATGAATAAAGTTGCAGCATGACCAGCCATCCACTCCCATCTGCTTCCTCTGTCTCACTTTTTCCTTTCAGGAGTTATTAGTGTGTAATAATTTCTTCATTTTATTTCTTCATTTTACCTGTACCTAGCCAACTTTATTTTTTTAGAATGAACCCATCCATCATACTCAACCCAGATTAAACTTTTCCAAACTACCCAAGGCATGATGGCATTATTATTAAAAGTATTATTATTAAAGGTACTGATAACATTTCACATGTAAAAAGTAAAGAGTTGACCTTGTCAAGTGCCTTATAATGGATCTTTAATGTTTATCTTATGTTTTTCCTGGATCTTTCATGTCCAGTTTTCCATTGAGTTCTGCTCTTTTACTCATAAATGCTTGAATGTCTTCTATTTCATTAAATATCCTATTTCTTTCATTCAGGATTATACTCAGTTTTGCTGAGTGAATTAATTTTGGTTACAATCCCAGCTCCCTTGCTCTATGAAATATAATGTGCCCAGCCCTATGGCCTTTTAATGTAGAAACTTCTATTCTTGTGTTATCTTGGCTGTATTTACAATATTACAGTACTGACAGTATTTACATTGCAATTTTCTTGTTGCTTCTAGTATTTTCTATTTAACTTGGGATCTTTGAAACTTGGCTAAATGATCATTTTGTTATCTCTTTCAGGAGGTGAATATTGAGTTTTTTCCTATTTTTACTTTATTTCTTCTTCTAGAACTTGAGGTCAATTTTCTTCTGCATGTGCAATTCTAGTTTTTAAGAAGCTATTGTTTCAAATTTTTGGATCTGTTTTTCTAATGGATTCATTTTTTTCAAAATTCTCTTGATTTTCTAGACTGCGTAGTTAGCTTTTCCCTTAATTTCCCTCATTTGATTTTTTAAGTCATTTTGAAATTCTTCCAAGAACTTGTTTTGGCTTTGTGGCCATTTGAAATTTCTCTATTAAGCAGGAATGCTGTTTTTAAATTTTCATTTTGTTTCAGTGAGAATGAATCCAGATCTTAATCTCGAGCTACCTAACTGATGGTAAATCATTTAACTTGAAAACGCTGAAAGCCACATACAATGTACAAAAAGTGGATAAAGAACTGGTATACACAGATGACTTTGCACTCAAGGCAGCTTCTGAGGCTGAGATGTAAGAGTATGGATCCATTCTTTGCCACCTGTGCTCATTTTGTCCTCAGAACACCAAGAAAAGAAAGAAAATTTCCTTACCCAGGGACAGCAGGTTCTGGAAATTCTCCAGCATGACCTCCTTGTACAGGTCTTTCTGAGAGTTGTCCAAGAGGCCCCACTCCTCTTTAGTGAAGTCCACAACCACATCCTTCAATGTCACCACCTCCTAAATCATCAGAAATAACATGATTTAGAGCTCAAAGAGAGACTCTACAATTCATTAGTCCAACCCTCTTTAACTTAAAAGAGGAAACTACAACCCAGGGAAGAACTTTGCATACAACTCATGGAACCTTTATGACTATCAGAGCCAAAATTTGAAACTAGTCATTACAAAGCCCAATTAAATATTAAGAAAAGCATTTTCTATCTAAAATGAGAATCATCATGACGGAATCATGAAAACTGGAAAATATGTCTTGCTATACAATGCTCAGCCTAATGGAATTAGTAAAAAGGCAAGTACTCCATCAGTGAGGAATAAGAATATGTGAAGGAGGTCTGAGCCAAATGGTAGAGTCAAATCAGGAATTCACCTCAGCTCTCCCCCAAACCCTTCAAATACTTCTAAAAAGTGACTGAACAAATTCTAGAGCAGCAGCACCCACAAAGAGACAAAGTGAAACAGATTTCCAGCCCAAGACAACCTGGAAGATCACCTGGAAGGGTCTGTTGTACTGGACTGAGAGAGAAGAGCAGTTTTTCCCAGGCCACCCCACCATACATCTTGCTCCGGAAAACCTGGAGCATGCCTTGGTTACCTGCATCACTGGCAGCAATGGCAGTTTCTAGCCTTCTCAGCCTATAGATTCCAGAAGTTACTGGAAGGTCAGCAGGAGGGGTATGTAGGAACTGGTTAAGAGAGAAGTACAATTCAGCACAGGTTGTGCCAGTACACCTGGCAGGAGCAGGCCTTGGGAGTAACTGAATCAGCTGTGGCAGCAGCAACAGTGGCTACTCCTGAAGTTGTCAGCCCACAGATGGAACGTTTGACAGTCACTTTTTTCAATTTTTAGGTGCCAAGATGGTGAAGCAAGAAGCAAGTTGCTCTCATCCTCCCTGACTGAACATGTGGAGCCAACAGAAAGATGAGGTGCAGCAATCTTTTTGCTCCAGAGACTAGGGGGATTAATGGGAAATATCCCTCTTGCTGTGGCTGGGACCACAAAAAGATGTGAGATGTCAAGCAGCCAGTGGCAAGCCCCACTTCAAGGAACCAGGGGGAGATCCTAAGCCCCAGGATGATGGAGCAGGTTAAGTGCCAACATCAGGCACACACCAGCCACTACTAGCTGCTATAGCTCAGCACCAGGTAAACTATCAGATCACTAGAGTTTCCAGCTACCAGTACCTGACACCCCAGCACACAATACAGTGACCAGACCACTAGCCCCTGACAGAAGAAGCCTGGGACAGTGTCCTCTGTGCAGCAAAAGCAGATATCAACTTACAAAGCCAGAAAAAAAGGCAAAAATCATGAGCAAAAATCATGAGCAAAAAGCAACAAGAAAAGCAATGACCATAAATATAGAAGTAACTTGGCGACAGGGAAGATCAAAACACAAATTCTGGAGAGGACAACCTTGACAATACACCCACATCTGAAATCTTAAAGGGGAGTATGTATTGATCTCAAGACCAAAAAGCCTTCATGAACACCTCAAGAAGGATTTCAAAAGTCAAGTAAGAGAGGTAGAAAGTAACTGAATGATTCCTTTTAAAAAAATTTGACAAAATGGAAAGAAAGTATACTGAAGAAAACAACCCCTTCAAAAGGAGAATTGGCCAAATGGAAAAGGAGGTACTTAAAAAGCTAACTGGAGAAAACAATTCATTAAAAACTAGAATTGAGCAAGTGAGAGCTAATGGCTCTATGAGACATCAGGAATCAGTCAAACATCAAAGGAACGAAAAAAATAGAAGAAAATGTAAAATATCTAATGGGAAAAACAAATGATCTGGAAAAACAGATCCAGGGTATGATAATTTAGAAATTGTTGGTCTACCTAAAAGTTATTAAAAAAAAAAAAAAAGACCTGGACAGCATCTTTCAAGAAATCATCAAGGATAATTGCCCTGTGGTCCAAGAAGTAGAAGGTAAAATCATCATCACAAGAATGCATCAATCACCTCTTGAAAGAGATCCCAAGTTGAAAACCACAAAGAATACTGTACCCAAATCCAAGAGTTAAAAGGTCAAGAAGAAAATATTGCAAGCAGCCAGAAAGAAACAATACAAATATCATAGAAACACAGTCAGGATTACACAGGACCTAGCAGCTTTTACATTAAAAGATAAGAGGACTTGGAATATGGTATTCCATCAGTCAAAAGAGTTTGGATTACAACCAAGAATCAACTAACCAGAAAAACTGGGCATAAGCATTCAGGGAAGGAATTTTGCACATTCAATAAAATAATAGAGGACTTCCAGACTTTCCTGATGAAATGACCAGAGCTAAATGGAAAATATGATATTCAAATACAAAATTGAAGAGAAGCATGTAAAGGTAAATAGAAAAGGAAAATAAAATCATGTTATTCAATGAAGACAAACTACATTCTTACATGGAAAGATGACTTAAAACTCTTGAGAACTGTATCTTTATTACTTAGAAGGGATATACAAACAGAGGGGATGGGTTTAAGTTGACTTTGATGTAATGATAAAAAACCAAATTAAGGAGTTTGAATGGAAGAAGAGGAAAGGAAAAAGGCAGAAAAGGGTAAATTACATCACATGATGAGGCAGAAGTATCTATTATAGGAGATAGAAAGAAAGGAAGGAGAGGAGCATTGTTTGAACCATACTGTCATCAGATATGGCTCAAGAAGGGAGTAACATACTCAGGTATAGAAATCTAACTTATCCTATAGGTAGTAAGAGGGGAAAGGGGGAAAATGGAGATGGGGAAACAGAAAAAGTAGTAAAGGAAAAGAGAAAGAAATGGGAGGGGAACTGATAAAAGGGAGGGTAGATTGAGGTAGGTGGTGGTCAAAGGCAACTCTAGTGAGGAGAAAGGAGAAAGAAAAGTGTAAAGGGAGGGAATAGGATGAAGAAAAAAAACTCAGAAAGTAATTATAATTGTGAATGTGAATGGGATGAACTCTCCCAACAAAATGGAAGGGGAAACAGAATCAATTAAAAACCATAATCCCACAATATGTTGTTTATAAGAAATACATTTGAAACAGAGGGATATAAATATTTTCGTATACATGGGTCTTTTCCCCATTTTTATGATATCTTTGGGATGGTATCTCTGAGGTATCCCATCACATCTATCAAATTGCTAACATGACAAAACAGGAACATGATGTTGGAGATGTGAGAAAGTCAGAACACTAATTTCACTGTTGGTCGAGGTGGGTGACCTAATCAAAGCATTCTGGAGAGCAATTTGGAACTATGCCCCAGGGGCTACAAAAATGGGCATACCCTTTGTCCCAGAAATACTGCTTCCTGGGCTATATGCTAAAAAGATCATACAAGTGGGAAAAAGAACAAAATGTACAAAAATATTTATAGCAGCTCTTTTTGTGGGGGCCAAGAACTGGAAATTGCAGGGATGGCCCTCAAGTGGGGAATGGCTGAACAAGCTGTGGTATATGAATTCAATGGAATACTATTGTTTTATAAGAAATGATGAGTAGGCACTTTAGAAAATCCTGGAAAGACTTACATGAACAGATGCATATGGAAGTGTGCAGAACTGGGAGAACATATGACCCAGAAACAGCCACAGTGGGGTATAACTGATTTTGATAGACTTAGGCTTTCTCAGAAATGCAAGGACCAAAATAATTCCAAAGGATTCATGACGCTAAATGCCATCCACATTCAGACAAGGAACTATGGAGTCTGAATGCAGACATACTATTAGCTCTTTGTTTTGTTCTGTTTGTTCTTTCTCATGGCTCCTCCCATTCATTCTAGTTCTTCTATACAACATGACTAATGTGAAAATGTGTATAATAGGAATGTATGTGTAAAGTCATACCATATTGCATGTCGTCTTGAGGAGGAAGGGACAGATAATTTAAAATTTACAGAAGTACATATAAAAAATTTAAAAAAAAATGAATAAATCTTAAAAAAAGAAACAGGAATGCATGCAGGGTAAAGGTTAAAGGCTGGAATAGAGTATATTGTGCTTCAGCTGAAGCAAAATAAAGCAGGGATAGCAATCCTAATCTCAAAAAAAGAAAAAGCAAAGATAGATCTAACAAAGAGATAAGTAAGGAAACTCCATCCTGTTAAAAGGCACCATAGACAATGAAGAAATATCATTACTAAACATATATGCATCAAGTGGTATAGCATCCAGATTCTTAGAGAAGTTAAGGAGGTACAGAAGTAAATAGAGAGCAAAAATATACTAGTGGGGTACTTCAACATCTCCCTTTGAGAAGCAGAGGCATCAGGGGCAAAGACAAGATGGCAGATAGAAGACACAACTCTACAAGCTTGCCTCTCAAAGTCCATAAAATACCTGTAATAAACATCTCTAAATAAATTCCAGAGCAGCAGAAGTCACAAAACGACGGAGTGAAAGAGATTTCCAGCCCAACGCAGCCTGAAAGGCCAACAGGAAAGGTCTATTGCACCAGGCATGCAGCAGAGCGAAGCCCAGCCTTGATCACACGATAGCAAAGACAGGACTGAAGCAGGCTTCAAGGTGCCACCAGCAGTAGCTGTGGGTCCCAGATTCCTCAACTCACAAATGCCAAAGACAGCTTCAAAGGTCAGTGAGAAAGCTCTTTCACCTGGGTCAAAAGGGAATGCTGTGGTCCAGCCCCAGCCTCAGGCAGTGGCAGTTTCTATTGGTAGAGCCCTGGCCTAAAGACCCTGGGGGAATTGAGCAACTGATCTGGAGTAAACTCCTTTCACTTGATTGTGCCACCTTGGAGGAACTGAGAACTTACAGATGCCCAGAGTATACCCTCCTCTTGATAAGAGACTCAAAAATCATGTAACTGACTGGGAAAATGTGCAAAAAGGGAAAAAGAATAAAGACAACAGGAGGTTATTTTCTTGCTGAGCAGGTATTTTCTTCCATCCTTTCAGATGAGAAAGAACAATGCATATCATCAGAGGAAGACCTAAATGTCAAGGCTTCTGCATCCAGAACCTTCAAAATAAATATGTGATGATCTCAGGCCATGGAAGAGCTCAAAAAGGATTGTGAAAATCAAGTTAGAGAGCTGGAGGAAAAACTGGGAAGAGAAACGAGAGAGATGTAAGAAAATCATCAAAACTGAGACAACAGTTTTGCTAAAGGAGACCCAAAAAAATGCTGAAGAAAATAACACCTTTAAAAATAGACTAAGTCAAATGGCAAAAGAGGTCTAAAAAGCCAATGAGGAGAAGAATGCTTTAAAGAACAGAATTAGCCAAATTGTAAAGGAGGTTCAAAAACTCAGCAAAGAAAATAGCTCTTTAAAAATTAGAAAGGAACAGATAGAAGCTAATGACTTTATGAGAAACCAAGAAATCACAAAACAAAATCAAAAGAAGGAAAAAATAGAAGACAAAGTGAAATATCTCACTGGAAAAACAACTGACCTGGAAAACGGATGCGGGAGAGATAATTTAAAAATTGCGGAACTACCTGAAAGCCACGATGAAAAAAAGAGCCTAGACATCATCTTTCATGAAATTATCAAGGAAAACTGCCCTGATATTCTAGAACCAGGTGACAAAATAAACATTGAAAGAATCCATTGATCACCTGCTGAAAGAGATCCAAAAAGAGAAACTCCTAGGAACATTGTGGCCAAATTTCAGAGTTACCAGGTCAAGAAGAAAATATTGAAAGCAGTTAGAAAGAAACAGTTCGAGTATTGTGGAAGAACAATCTGAATAACACAGCATCTGGCAGCTTCTGCATCAAGGAATGGAAGGGCTTAGAATATGATATTCCAGAAGTCAAAGAAGCAAGGATTAAAACCAAGAATTACCTACCCAGTGAAACTGAGTATAATACTTCAAGGGAAAAAAATGGTCATTCGGTGAAATAGAGGACTTTCAAGCATTCTTGATGAAAAGACCACAGCTGAATAGAAAATGTGACTTTCAAACACAAGAATCAAGAGAAGCGTGAAAAGGGAAAACAAGAAAGAGAAATCATAAGGGACTTACTAAACCTGAACTGTTTAAATTCTTACATGGAAAGACAATATTTGTAAATCTTGAAAATTTTCTCATTATTTGGGTAGTTGGAGGGACTACACACGCGCACGCGCGCATACACACACACTGAGTTAAATAAGGAGGGATGATATCTAAAACAATAAAATTAAGGGGTGAGAGAGGAACATATTGGGAGGAGAAAGGAAAAAATGGAATGGGCAAATTATCTCATAAAAGAGGCAAGAAAAAGCTTTTTCAATGGAGGGGAAAGGGGGGAGGTGAGAGGGGAAAAAGTGAGGCTTACTCTCATCACATTTGGCTTAAGGAGGGAAAAACATGCAGACTAAATTTGGTATGACACTATCTTACGCTACAGGAAAGTAGGGGAGAAAGGGAGAAGTAAGGTGTGGGGGGGGGATGATAGAAGGGAGGGCAAATGGGAGGAGGGAGCAATCAGAGGTAAATACTTTTGGGGAGAGACAAAGTCAAAAGAGAGAATAGAATAAATGGGGGGGGCAGGATAGGACGGAGGAAAATATAGGTAGTCTTTCACAACATGATTAATATGGAAGTCTTTAGCAAAACTACACATATATAGCCTATATTAAATTGCTTGCTTTCTCAGTGGGAATGGGTAGGAAGGGAGGAAAGGAGAGAAGTCAGAACTCAAAGTTTTAGGAACTAATGTTGAGAATGGTTTTTGCATGTAACTGGGAAATAAGAAATACAAGTAATGGTGGGGTATTGAAATCTATCTTGCCCCACAAGAAAAGAAAGAAGATGGGGATAAGGGAAGGGAGGGGTGTGACAGAAGGGAGGGTAGATTGGGGGAAGGGATAATCAGAATGCACAGTGTTTTGGGGTGGGAGAGGAGAGATGGGGAGAAAATCTGAAAGTCAAAATCTTGTGGAAATGAATGTTGAAAACTAAAAATAAATAAATAAATTGAAAAAAAAAGAAGTAAATATATCTAACCATAAAATAAACTGTAAAGAAGTTAAGGGAGTGAATGGAATTAGAAAAGTTAGATGCTGTAGACCACCAGAGAAAACTGAATGGGCATACAATGAAATATACTTTTCCTCAGCAGTACATAACACCTACACAAAAACTGATCATGTACCAGGGCACAAAAACCTCATAGTCCGCTGCAGAAAGACAGAAATGTGAAATGCCATCTTTTTCAGATCATGATGGAATAAAAATTACAAATAATAAAGGGCCATGGAAAGAGACTAAAAATTAATTGGAAAATAATCTAAAAAATGAGTGGGTGGAACAATAAATCATAAAAATACTCAATAACTTTATACAAGACAATGACAAAAATGAGATAACACAGCAAAACTTGAGGGATACAGTCAAGGTGATTCTTAGGAGGAGTTGTGTATCTCTAAATGCTTACATGAATAAAATGGCAAAGAAGATCAATGAATTAGGCATACAACTAAAAAAAGCTAGAAAAAGAACACATTAAAAATCTCCAATTAAATATCAAATTAGAAATACTGAAAACCAAAGGAGAGATTAATAAAATTAAAAATAACTATTGAACAAATAAATAAAACATCTGGCTTTATGACAAAATCAATAAAAGACAGAAACCTTTGATTAATTTGATCAGAAAAACAGAAAGAAAACCAAATTTCCAGCATCAAAAATGAAAAGGGTGAATTTACCACCAATGGAGAGGAAATAAAAACAATAAATAGGAACTATTTTGCGCAACTGGATGCAAATAAATTTGACAACCTTAGTGAAATGTATGAATATTTACAAAAATATAAATTACCCAGATTAAGAGAAGAGGGAGTAAAATACTTCAAACAATGCTGCAGTTTAGGGCATAGCTCCATTTGAGCAAAAAGTCCGTGGATTTCCAGTTCAGGAAATTATAAGACTTGTTGGTTGTGTGGTGGCCGTGTGTGTGCCAGAATGTTTTAAATTTTTTGTGTTATTTCATTTAATACAAAATTTTGCTTTACAATTTAATTTTGTAAAGGTGAAATACTTTTTCAAATACAGGACTATCAATATATTTGATTCATATAGATATTGAAATAATATATAAAATAGCTTTTGGGGTAGCTGATTTTGGTTAAATGTATAAACTTCTGGCCCAATGAAATGACTGCTAATCAAAAGGAGCTACCAGTATTCCATGTATATTTTTTAAATGACCAAGCAAATGAAGTTTTTTGGGTTTTTTGTTTTTGCACCCAAACCTTTTCCCCAAACACCCCTTTCTCAGCTACTCAGTTTTAATGATAGTAAAGTAAAGGGGAAAATTTTAAGCTCTTTATATTCTAGAAAACATTTCCTTAGAAAATGTATTTGAGAAAATTTTTCCTTTTCCTTCTTGGGAAGAAGTTGAGAAATTAAATATTCTTTTCTTGGTTTCTTAGTAGTCAAGATCATTCATATATTGATTATAACATATAAAGACAACAAAGATTTTTTTAAGTGCGAAATTTACAAGTGTGTGTGTGTGTGTGTGTGTGTGTGTGTGTGTGTGTGTGACCTGGGAAGATTTGCATGACCTGAGGCAGGAAGACATGAGCAGAACCAGGACAATTTCTGCTCTGTTGACAGCACTGTCAAGGACAACCTGTGTCTAACAGGATAAAGCTTCCTTCACTCTCTTGGATTCCAGGTTTGTTGATGCTGGTTGGATCTACTGGATGGACTGCACTTACCTGGGATGAAGATGTCTGGGTGCCAGGAGTCATTGCCTCTGGTTCTACGCTCTCTTCTAGGAAAAGGCTTTGGTGTCTGCAAGCTGACCTGGGGAGGGAGAAGAACGTCAGAGTGGAGGAGACATTGTCTTTAACTTCTCTTCCCAGGATGGATGCTGTCCTGAAAGGAATGACACAAGGTAAGCTCTCAGAGCAGTTACAAAGGCCCTGCTCTGCCCTCAGAGGAGAGATTCCACCTCAGGGGGAGGGCAGCAGGGAGGGTGAGGCTTGTAAGTCAGCTTCATCTGAACAGGAGGACTTGCCACCCTCTCTAAACCTTTTCCTCATGCTCCTCTACCATCCCTCTGAAGAAACCAGAAGGCAGAAGGGGCTCAGGATCCCACATGGGATGAGACCAGACAAAGTCTCAATGATCAGAACAAGAGCTCTGCCTCCAAGTGATACTATAGGTGAGATGTGTGACCCATTGACAAAACTGGGGATCACACCCTAGAACCTTTAGGATGTTGACAGGGAACCTGGAAAAGAAGCAGAGGCAACCCTCACAGCCAGGACTTGGAGGGTTTTCTGGGAAGAATTACTCAAGGGGTTTGCCCTTTTCTTTTCACGCAGAAGAAAATATACCTAAACAGGGTGAAGTGACTTGCCCAGAGTCACACAGCTAGGAGGTACCTGAGGCCAGATTTCAACTCAGGAAAATGAGTCTTCCTGACTTCAGGCCAGGTGATCTATCTACTAGTACCACCTAAATTGTGGAATTTAGGTGAATAAATGCATGAAGCCAAAGGGTGAATTTCACACTGGCCACTGGTGCAAGTCATGTTTTTTTATGGTACCAATTGATAATCCCTATCTCCTTTCCAAGGAGAGGATCATAACACAAGAAGGTTCTGAAGGAGATCAACGAGGCAACCTGACTCACCTTCCAGGGGACCTCCCTTTTGTCACTCTAGTTCCCCTCACTGCCATCACTGTGTGTGTGTGTGTGTGTGTGTGTAACGATTGCATTCAAATGGCTCTGGAGAAGTGAGGCTGGTGACCTGCACAGTCCTCCCTCATTCAAAACAAATTCAAGTGCAAGTCATGTCATCACTTCCCTGTTGGCATGGCCTTCTTCGGCAAGAAAGGACAAACATGATCCTGTGACTAGATGCAGCTGGCTGAATGCTAGCTGGGTACCTCACCTCCTCTTCCGTCTGCCTCTCCTTCTCTCCAAAGGAAGGTAAATTTGGATGGCCAAATATTGCCCAACTGACTTGGGTTTTACTGCCTTCTCTCCTCTCCTTTCCTTCCTCTATTCCGTCCCCTGTCCTCTCCCAAAACCTTAAACCTACTACATTCTGAAACTGGGCCACTGCCAAGGGCTCCTGGACCCACCCCCCATCCCGCAGCATTACAGTGATTATCAACAGTAACTGTTGCTGTTTCCCTCCTAACATAATGTCTTTGTTTTCCTGGACCTCATTAAAGGGGCCATGCCCTAGTTACTTCTTAAAAAGGCCTATTCGATGAATGGGCGTTGCCTCACCCTAAATGAGTACCTGCAAAGGCCTTGGCCCAGAGCAACCTGAGACATCTCCAGTCATCCTGGGGAACATCAGGTCCCTGGATTCAGATGGCTCAGGAGAAGTGAAGCTGATGACCTGAACAGCCCTCCTTCACTGAAAACAGTCAAGTACAAGTCATGTCATCACTTCTCTGATGGCATGGTCTTTGTCTGCAACGAAGGATGAATACGTGTTGGGAAAAGGGCCAGTGATGGGAGGTGAGGTTTTCTGCCTGTCCCAGGATTTTCATCTCATTTTCGGGCTAGATACTTTCAGTTAAGATACTTTCAGGTAAGCAATGCCACACAGCAAGGACTAGTCTGGCACATTTATATAGTATCCTTCCACACCACCAGTGTTGCCTCTGTTTGCTGGAGGCTTTTTGGTGGGGCAGAGAAAACACGTTCCTGTTTGACCTTTCCCATAAGCTCTGCTCTAGGTCCACTTCAAGACTGGGTTGGCCAAAAGGTTATTAGATTATAACCCCGACAGCAACTTGGGCAGGCCTCCCTGACAACAAGGACAGTCAAATGGTCACCCTTGGTACCATGCGCCTTCCTTCAGACCTAGCACCTGCACTGCAACACCATCAGTGCCCATGGTAGGTCCTCCTCCCTCAGACTAGGTTCCCTCCAGTAAATTAAAATCTTTATGCAAGGAGGATGTGTCCCCCTTCTGGAACCCTGCCTGGTGACCCCCTCATCTTCTGCTCATCATCCCTCCTCAACAGGGGACCTCTCCTTAACAATGGATGAAGCAGGTATCTGTAGTCATGGTGAACCTACCCCAGCTCTGTCTGCAATCCCAATGTTGTTCACTCCTAACTTCCACTAGCCACTATTATGACCCATGGGCTTGGCCTCCCTCCTGCTTCTCTATCCATCAGAATCCTCTTCATGAACTGCGCTCTATTGAGTATGAGCCTGGCCTAAACCACAACAGGAGAAGACCTCCCTAGCACCTGGGCACAGTGAGCCAGAAGGCCCAGCCTGGGCCTGGGGTGTGGCTCAGGAATCTCAGGGGCAGAATGGAGGGAGGGCTCCCTGTGGCTGAGGCCTGGGCTTCAGACTCTAGCCCTTGCTCTCCTCAGTGACAGCAGGGAGCCCTGCCCATTAAGAGATGGCTTCCAGAAGACCCAGCATTGGTCAGTACTCATGGATCTAAAAGGAGTTCCCTGTCTCTGAGGAGCCTAAGCCCCTCCACCCCCTGACTTCAAGTCTTTCATCAGTGCCAAACTTTTCAGGATGATCAGGGCAGTTGCCTGGTTTTGGCAACAGAGATCTAAGAGGGAGATGAGTAAAGGTTCCCTCTCATAGAAACAGTGACCCGGCCCTCACAGCTGCCAGCAAACCTTAAAGATCAGCTTTGGTCAGTGCCTAAGAACCAAAAGGAGGTACCTGGGGTCTACTTTAGCTTGTTACTAATCCAGCTGGTTCAGTCACATTCTGTCAGGAAGGGCAGTTCCAGGAGTCCTTACAGGAAGCTTGATTAGTATATGGCACAGCATTGCCACTTGGTGGGTAGGCTGCTCTGGTCTGGAGGCAGGTGGGGCATGGTAGGAGGAAAACATAAATGGAGACAGGGAAAAGGAAAGGAAGGGTTGAGGCAGAGGCTAGGTATATCCCTCATGGGGGTTAGATGAGCCCTGTAGAACAAAGGAGAGGCTCTCTGAGCATCAGATGGGAGGGGCAGACAGTCCAACAGGGCACAAGTGTTGGTGAACACTGCATCCATTGGGCCCCAGTAAGACCAACTGTCTTTCCCCAATCACAAGAACAAGATGACCTATGAAGAGATTCTCTTCTAAAAACTGGACTATCTTGTAACCACAGAATTATCATGTATAGATTCCCAAAGTTATCAGAGGCAACAGAAGAAAAATACACTCCTGAGCCTGGTTTCCAGGAGTGAATGACACCCCTGATCAAAGTTGTTAAATTATCACCTAATTAGCATAACTGCCAGATAATCCACTACTTTTCCTACATAAGGTTTAGCATCACCTAGTTAACTTGTAAGTTCCCAAAGGAATCTAAGCTCCTTAAAGAGCTCTGCCCACTACACTGGTGTTAAAACAAATCTTTGCCACCTTGACATAAAGAATGTTGAGCCCCTGAATTCATTTCAGAGGATTCTCTCTTGTACTGGAGTGTTTGGGGGCAGGGGAGGGGTCCATGAACCTTTTAAACTGCATCAGGGTGATGCCCTCCTAATGTGGACAGAGAAGGCATTCTCACTCAGCCCTGAAGGGAAGATGGGGGATTCCCTCCTGTCTTCAATGGGGGGAGGGCATTCCCTTCCGAGCATCTGAGCACAGCTAGGTCTTATCTTTAGATTAATGGGTGAAACACTAGCCCAGTGTTTTAACCTTAGATCATCTTGACAGTGACATCTTGATGCCCAGGGTAAAAAAGCAGGATACTTTATCCAAATGCATTGTCAAGGGAGGCTAAGACATGGAAGACTGCATCAAGTCAGCTAGCAAAATACCACAACAAATTAAAACTCACAAGTGAATTATAAGTTGGGCCCCAAGTGCCAAGTTGTTGGTCCACAGGTCCACACAGTCACAAGTTTCAACTACATAGACTCAAACCAGTTTCGGTCTTTCCCGCTAGTTCAAAACCAGGAAGGTCCAGCAACTGTAATTCAAGCAAGCAGACAACAACGATAAAGCAAATGCTTGTTGACTTCTTGACCAACTGGGTACCAGGCACTAACCTAGGACCTGGTGGTACAACGTTGTGAACCTGGTTAATGAAAAGGCTGGTGGTGCTCTTGAAGGCCACTAGGTGGCAGAGGGGACTTAGCACTCACCATGGAGTCAGGAAGACATATCTTCCTGAGTTCAAATCTAGCCTCAGACACTTGACTGTGGGACCCTAGACAAGTTCCTTCACCCAGTTCCTCATCTGTGAAATGAGCTAGAGAAGGAAATAACAAACCACCCCAGTATCTGTGCCAAGAAAACCCCAAATGAGGTCATGAGGAGTCAACTGAGCAACACAGAAAACCCTGATAGAAGCAGGAAGGTTTAAAAGAGGAGTCGTTCAAACGGTGGAGTGGACCTGGGAAAAGTGAGACGTTAATGTACTGATGGAAGTGTTGGAAACTGACTAAACTATGCTACAGAGTAACTTGGAACTATACCAAAGAACTATAAAGCCAAGCAATGACCTAGCAATACCTCTACTGGGTCCGTATCTCAAAAGAGATAAAAAACGAAAAGGAAAAGGACGCATATGAACAATGTTTATAGCAGCTCTTTTCTGGGGGTAAAGAATTAGAAGCTGAGGGAAGGCCCATCAACTGGGGAACGGCTGAATAAACTGTGGTATGTAATTATGATGGAATTCTATTACACTCTAAGAGATGATGAGCAGGATACTCTCAGAAAGACCTGGAAAGATTTACACGTGTTGAAGCAAAATGAAATGAACTGGGTACAAAGCAACAGCAACAGTGTAAGATTATCAGCAGTGAATGACATGGCTATTCTCAGCAATACAGGGATCTGCAGCTCTGAAGGACTTAGGATGAAAAAAGTTATCTGTCCCCAAAGAAAGAACTGATGGTATCTGAACAGCGATCCAAGCAAATTTTGGGGTTTTTTTCACATTATTCATTTTCTTGTGGTTCTATGTTTTCATTCATGACATGACTATTATGTATTTGTTTTACATGACTACACATATATAACGCAGATGGAATTGCCTGCCTTCTCGATGGGGGGGGAGGTTAGAGAGAGGAAGGGGTTAATTTGGATCTCAAAGTTTTAAAAGCAAAGGTTAAAAAATTGTTTTTAGATGTAACTGGGGTAAAATTAAATACTAAGTATATACAAAAAGAGAAATCATTGAGGGAGAAAAGATGATATTTCCTGCTTTAGATATGTTGAATTCAAGACAGCAGAATTGCCTGGCCTCTGGGATCTTCTCCAGCTCCAATAACTCTTCTGATTGTATGGCAATAATAATGTGTGTTGGAGTCACTCAGTGGAGTCCAATGTGTCATGACCCCACGGAGGAAACTGAAACAAACAGGGTAAGGTGACTTGCCCAGGGTCACACAACCAATAAGTGGTCTGCCACTAGATTTGAACTCAGGAAAGTGAGTCTTCCACAGCAGGGACTCCATCCACTTCTCCATCAACTTGCCCAGCTTGAAAGAAGGCCTGAGTTTAAATTCCACCAAGACACCTCTATAGTAATATAGCCTTTGTAACAGACCAAGGCTTTTGCAAACCCTATGCCCTGTACAAATGAGATAGTATGTCATCTAATCCAAGCCCTGAATTCTTCAAATTGGAAAATGAGACCCTTGAGATGGAATCCAAATGAGCTGTAGACCTCTCAATGCTTTTATTTCCTATTCCAGACACAGGCTCCTAAAGGCTCACCTTTCCAGCCCTTTCCCACACTCAGACAAACAGAAAAGTATCCCCAAGTTCTGCTCCCTACAGCCTGAAAAGCTCCTCCCCTCCCCCCTCAACATTAGCATCCTTCAAGATAGAGCTCAAATCCTCCCTTCTGCAGGTTTGCCCTGGTTTTCTTCCTCCATTCACAGCTGCTAGTGCCTTCCTCTGAGATTACCTTCCATGTGTCTCCATGCTTCACCAAAGTAGTCCTTCACTTGTTGTGAAAGTCATGTGTGTTCTTCTTTCATTGCCAAAGAAGACCATACCATCAGAGAAATAATGATGACTTGCATTTGACTGCATTTTTTTTGAGTGAGGGAGGGCTGTGCAGCTCACCAGCCTCACTTCTCCAGAGCCATCTGAATCCAGTAACCAGGTACTCATCAGGATGACTAGAGATGACCCAGGATAAGGGAATTGGGGTTAAGTGACTTGCCCAAGGTCACACAGCTAGTGAGTGTCAAGTGTCTGAGGTGAGGTGTCTGGGGTGGAACAAAATCTGGGGAGAACCATTAGCATTTCATTGTCACAGCAGATCCCCAACAAAGGCCACAAGGCAAAAGGGAGGCTCACATGTATTTTACAGATGAAAACAGAGAGACCTGTGGGGATCTGGGCTTTCTAGACTAGAAAGAGTTGGGGCAGATGGGGGTGAGGGGGAAGGAGGGGAGCCTCAATGACCACGATTAGCTCCAAGCCACTCCTAATCAACCCAGTGCAAAGAGAAGAGGGGGGTGAGAAATGGGGATGGGTGTGAGGGTCCAGGAATAGAGGCCAACAGAAATGAGGGAGCTGAAAGGGGAATGTCAGAATCTGGAGGAATGGGAAGGGGGTGCGACTATAACAGCAATAAATGCCAATCCAAGGGAATGAGGGAAGGGTCTGAGGTGGGAGGAGGGGCGATTCCCCAACCCCCACACTCCCATTCCCTCAGGATTTTCAGGAAAGGCTTTCCAAAGGCCAGGTCCTGTAATGGGGTAGGCTAATGGGGGGCAGATCTGTGCTCTGGTGCTAGAGTCTGTATCTTCTACGGCAGATACGGGAGTGGATTAAGGATGAGCTGAATAAATGACTTTTCATTCAGTCAGTCATTCGCTGGGAGAGGTAAAAGGACCTGAGAGCCAAGTTCCAGGTCCACAGGCATTTAAAGGGTGGTCACAGACTCCTTGGCTCTGAGGACCCCAGGCCCTGCCCACTGGGCACTTAGAATTAAAGCTGAGCTGGGGAAGAAAGGGGGCACAGCACCAAGGCTCCTCAGATCTTAGATAAGGAGGACCCTCAGAGATCACCAACTTCCACCCCGCTCAGACAATAAGGCTGAACAGCCAATCAATCAGTAAGCATCCATTCAGCACCTGTTAGGTGCTAAACTAGACAGAGTGCCTGCTCCGGAGTCAGACTTAAGAAAATATTCCAACCTCAAACACTAGCTGTGT
>CM053771.1:14496073-14548847 GCA_028658325.1 Potorous gilbertii | reverse complement strand
TGACTGAATCAGCTGTGGCAGCAGCAACAGTGGCTACTCCTGAAGCCCAAAGATAGAATGTTTGAAAGTCACATTTTTCAACTTCCAGGAGCCAAGATGATGGAGTAAGCAGTAAGTTGCTCCCACCCTCCCTGACTGAACATGAAAAACTCAGAGAATATTGCCCCAGGAAAGATCCTGGAATAGAGGAACCAGCTGAAAGATGAGGTGCAGCAGTCTTTTTGTGCCAGAGACTAGGAGGATTAATGGGAAATAAATCTCTTGCTGTGGCTGAAGGGAACTAAAAAAGGTTGGGAAGTGTTCCAGCAGCCAGTGGCAAGCCCACCTCAGGGAAATGGGGAGATTCTGAGCCCCAGGATTGTGGAACAGGTTAAGTGCCAACACCAGGCACACAGCAGCCACTACCAGCAGCTCCAGCTTAGCACCAGGTAAACTATCCCATCACTAGAGTTTCCAACTGCCAGCACCTGAGGCCCCAGCACACAAAACCTGTAACCAGGCCCCTAGCCCCTGACAGAAGAAGCCTGAGACAGTGCCCCCTATGCCACAAAAGCAGAGATGAACTTACAAAACCAGAAAAAGGCAAACAACATGAATAAAAAGCAACAAGAAAAGCAATGACCATAAATAAAGAAATACCTTGGTGACAGGAAAGATCAAAACACAAATTCAGGAGAGGACAACATTGACAATACTCCTATATCTGAAACTTTAACGTGGAGTATATACTGATCTCAAGACCAAAAAGTCTTCTTGGACAGCTCAAGAAGGATTTCAAAAGTCAACTAAGAGAGGCAGAAAATAACTGAATGATTCCATTTACAATACAGTTGACAAAATGGAAAGAAAGTACACTGAAGAAAACAACCCCTTCAAAAGGAGAATTGGCCAAATGGAAAAGGAAGTACTTAAACACTAGCTGGAGAAAATAATTCATTAAAAATTAGAATTGGGTAAGTGGGAGCTAATGGCTCTATGAGACATCAGGAATCAGAGAGCCAAAAAATTAAAGGAATGAAAAAAATAGAAGAAAATGTAAAATACCTCATTGGAGAAACAATGGACCTGGAAAAAAATCCAGGAGAGATAATTTAGAAATTGTTGGTCTACCTAAAAGTCATGATAAAAAAAAAAAGGCCTGGACAGAATCTTTCAAAAAGTCAAGGAAAACTGTCCTGTGGTCTGAGAAGTAGAAGGTAAAATCATCATGAAAAGAATGTATTAATTGCCTCCTGAAAGAGATCCCAGGTTGAAAACCACAAAGAATATTGTACCCAAATTCCAGAATTAACAGGTCAAGTAGAAAACACTGCAAGCGGTCAGAAAGAAAATTCAAATATCATGAAACCACAGCCAGGATTACACAGGACCTGGCACCTTCCACATTAAAAAATAAGAGGAATTGGAATATGGTATTCCAGTCAAAAGAGCTTGGATTACAACCAAAAAGCAACTACCCAGCAAAAATGAGCTTACTCGTGCAGGGAAGGAATTTTGCAAATTCAATAAAATAGAGGACTTCCAGACTTTCCTGATGAAATGACCAGAGCCCAATGGAAAATATGACATTCAAATACAAAACCTAAAGAGAGGCATGCAAAAATACACAGAAAAGGAAGAAGAAAACATGTTATCCAATGAGGACAAACTGCATCCTTACATGGAAAGATGATACATAAAACTCTTGAGAACTGTATCTTTATTAAGACCTTTAGAAGGGATACATATAAATAGAGGGGATGGGTTTAAGTTGACTTTAATCTAATGATAAAAAACCAAATTAAGTAGTTTTAATGAGAGAAGAGGAAATGAAAGAGACAAAAAAAGGATAAATTACACCACACGATGAGGCAGGAAGGGAGATGAGCATGGCTTGAACCATACTCTGATCAGATATGACTCAAGGAGGGAATGCTATACTCAGGTATAGAAATGTAACTTATCCTATAGGCAGTAAGAGGGGAAAGGGAAGGAAAGTGAGGAAAAAGTTAGCGAAGAAATAGTAAAGGAAAGGGAAAGAAATGGAAGGGGAACTGACAGAAGCAAGGAGATCAAAGTGGGTGAAATGAATATATGGGAGGAGAAAGGGAGAAATGGAATGGGGCAAATTATCTCTCAAAAAAAGGTCAGGAAAAAGTTTTTCAATGGAGGGGAAAAGCAGGGAGGGTGAGAGGGAAAAAGTGAAGCTTACTCTCATCACATTTGGTTTAAGGAGAGGATAACATGCACACTCAATTTGGTATGGAAATGTATTTCAGAGTACAGGAAAGTAGGGGAGAACATGGTAAGTGGGGTGGGGGATGATAGAAGGGAGGGAAATGGGATGAGGGAGTAATTAGAAGTAAACACTTTTGGGGAGAGGTAAGATCTAAAGAGAACAAAATAAATAGGGGGCAGAATAAGATGGAGGGAAATATAGTTAGTCTTTCATAACATGACTATTATGGAAGTCTTTTGCAAAACTACACATTTATAGCCTGTGTTCAATTGCTTGCCTTCTCAGTGGGGACAGATGGGGAGGGAGGAAGAGAAGTTGGAATTCAAAAGTTTTGGGAACAAGTGTTGAGAATTTTATTTGCATGCAACTGGGAAATAAGAAATACAGGTAATGGGGTACAGAAATCTATCTTGTCCTACAAGAAAAGACAGAAGATGGGGATAAGGAAGGAGGAGGTGTGATGGAAGGGAAGGTAGACTGGGGAAAGGGGTAATCAATACATGGTGCTGTAGGGTGGCAGGAGGAGGAAAGATGGGGAGAAAATTTAGAACTCAACATCTTGTGGAAATGAATGTGGAAAACAAAACATAAATTAGAAAAAAAATTGTGCCCATAAGCACAAAGCTTTGAGTCAACTGTGTGATATCTATAGGAGCTATTATGCTGAAGTATCTGAGAAAGTACTGCATACAGAGGTATGCCGCAGTTTTTGCAATGTAACACATTGATTCAGTATTCACTTACCTTCCTAAAGGTATCAAAAATGAACATGCCCAAATGTAAAAATATTTGTTGTAACTTTTTCTTTAGAAATATTAAGATTTCTCTGAAGATAAAAATAGAAAAGTGGCCTCACATCATACCAATTTATTTTCTGTATTTCTCACTATGGTCATCGATAGAACAAAGAAATATGCTCTAAATTGTTTTCAAATATTTTGTCCACATGGAAACTTACAATGGATGAGGAGAAGGACAATCAGGTAAAATTAGAAATGAAAGGTGTTAACAACAATGAAATGGCCTTATTTTGCTGTAGCAATATAATTACCAAGTGCAATGATTTGGTTTAATAAAATCATCTTTCAAAAGCTAGTGATATGTGTATTTTTAGCCATAATATATCCTAAACTAATGTATTCCTCCCTTTTTTGCTGTGGTGTATTGCATTGGGTCAGATAAGTATTCCAACATTTCAAAACGTAACAAGCAATAGAAACATACTGATGTCTTTACAGATAATAAAGATGCATTTTTCCCTGAAAAGAAAAAAAATTCAAATTAAAGTACTGCTGAAAAAAAAAGAAAGTAAAGAGGTGAACAGAATTTTAGAAAAGTTAGATATGGCAGACCTCTGGAGAAAACTGAATGGGGATACAATGCAATATAATTTTCCTCAGCAGTACTTGACATCTACACAAAAACTGATCATATACTAGGGGATAAAGGCAGAAATATGAAATGCATCTTTCTCAGGTCATGATGGAATAAAAATTATATGTAATGAGGCTAAAAATTAATTGGAAACTATATAATCTAATCATAAAAAATTAGTGGACCAATCAACAAAGCATAGAAACAATTAATAATGTCATACAAGAAAATTACAGTAATGAGACAATGTAGCAAAACCTAAAGGGATACAGTGAAAGGAATTCTTAGGAAAAGTTTTATATCTCTAAATGCTTACATGACTAAAATAGAAAAAGAATTCTATAGCCAGCAAAAGAATACATTAAAAATCTCCAACTAAACACACCAATTGAGAAATATTTCTAACTAAAGGAGATGACTAAAATTAAAAGTAAGAAAACTGTTGAACCAGTAATAAAACTAGGAGCTGGTTTTATAGAAAAATCACTAAAATACAAGAACCTGTGGTTAATTTGATTAAAATAAAGATACCTAGGTGACACAGTAAACAGAGCACTGGCCCTGGAGTCAGGAAGACCTGAATTCAAACCTGGCCTCAGACACCTGACACACTTACAAGCAGTATGACGTTGGGCAAGTCACTTAACCCCATTTGCCTTGCCTGCCCCTCTCCAAAAAAAGGGAAAAGGATAAATTTAGCACTAATAAAGAGGAAATTAAAAAAATAATTAGGAACTATTTTGCTCAACTCTAAGCCAGCACTAGAAATACTAGATTTAGCAATAAGACAAGAATTAGTTGAATTAATTGAAGGAATTAGAATAGGCAAAGAAAACAAAGCAATCACTCTTTGCAGATGATAGTATGATATACTTAGAGAGGCCTAGGGAATCAAGTACAAAACTACTTGAAATAATAAACAACTTTAGCAAAGTTAGATACAAAATCCACATAAATCATTGGCATTTCTGTATATTACTAGCAAAACCCAACAGCAAGAAATAGAAAGAAAAATTCCATTGAAAGTTACTGTAGACATCATGAACTATTTGGGAGTCTACCTGCCAAAACCAACCCAGAACTATATGAACACAATTACAAAACACCTTTCACACAAACAAGTCATTTCTAATCACTGAGAAAATATCACTTCTTATGGGTAGGCTGAACTAATATAACAATGACAATTCTACATAATTTATTTATTCAGTGTCATACCAATCAAATGACCAAAATTTATTTTACAGGGCCATCGAAAATATTACAATTCACCTGGAAGAACAAAAGGTTCAAAATAAGAAGTGAATTAATGAAAAGAAATGCTAGGGAAGGTGGCCTAGCCCTACCAGATTCCAAATTGTATTATAAAGCAGCAATCATCAAAACTACTTGGTACTGGCTAAGAAATAGAGTAGTAGATAAGCAGAATAGGCTTAGGCAAAGTGGTCAGTGACTGTAGAAATCTACCATTTGATAAGCCCAAAGATCCATTTCAGGGATAAAAAAATCACTATTTGACAAAAACTGCTGGGAAAACTGGAAGAGGATGGTAGGAACTGGGCATAGACTGACATCTTAAAGCATACACCAAAATAAAATCCAAATGGGTACATGATTTAAATATAAAGGCTGATATTATAAGCAAATTAAGAGAGCAAGGCATAGTTTATCTGTCAGACTTAAGAAGAATGGAGAAAGTGACGACCAAATAAGATAGAGAAGATTATGAAATGCAAAATGGATGATTTTGATTACATTAAATTAAAAAGGTTTTGCACAAACAGAAGCAACACAGTCAAAATCAGGAGGGAAGCAGAAAGAAGGGAGACAATTTTCACAATAAGTATTTCTGATAAAGGCCTCATTTCTAAAATAGATACTGAGTCAAATTGATCAGAATACAAGTCATTCCCCAATTCATAAATGGTCAAAGGGATGAAGAGGCGGTTTTTAGAGGAAGAAATTAAAACTCTCTACAGTAAATCATTATTTATTAGAGAAATACAAATTAAAACAGCTCCTGGTCCCACATCCCACCTATTTCATTGCTAACACGACAAAACAGGAAAATTGTAAATACCGGCAATGTTGGAAAATTGGAACATTAATGCATTTTTGGTGGAGTTGTTAACTGATGTCACAGTTCTGGAGATAAAAAAGTCACATCCTTTGACCTAGCAATGCCACTTCTAGGGCTGTATCCCAAAAATATCAGCCCAATGGGCAAAGGCCTAACATACTGAAAACTGAGGGGATCCCCATCAACTGGGGAATAACTGAACAAGTTGCGGTATATGAATGTAATGGAAAACTATTGCACTCTAACAAAGGATGAGCAGGCAGACTTCATAAAAATCTGGAAAGACTTATATGCACTGATGCTGAGTGCTGTGAGCAGAACCAGGAGAACACTGGAAACATTACAAGTAATATTGTATAACGGCCAGCTTTGGGAGACTTCACTCTTCTCACCACAGCAAGGAACTAAGACAATCCCAAAAGACTCATGATGGAAAATGCTTTTCATATCCACAGAAAGAACTATGGAGTCTGGCTGCAGATGGAAGCAGACTATTTGCCCCTTTTTTCTTTTGTCATTTTGTTTCTTCTTTCTGGTTCCTCCCATTCATTCAATACATCTTGTCAACTTGACTAATGTGAAAATGTTTAATATGAATATGTAGTATATGCAGAGCATACATCAGATCCCACAGCATCTTAGGGAAGGAGGAGAGGAGGGAAGTAGAGAAAAAGAACTCAAAAAGTTATGAAAGTAAATATTGAAAACCAAAAATAAATAAAATAATTTAAAAAAAGAATCCGTGGAGAAGAGATAAGGTCATCTGAAATTCCTCCCCACAAGTGTCCAGAATGACTTATTAAGAAAGTTCAATGAAGACTTTGTGAGCTGGGAAGTAGTGCATATCCTTCTGTCTATGAGGGGGGAGACAATGAACAGTAATTACTGAGGAAAAAACAAAGAAAAGGAATGATCTAGTAAATTTTCTAAAAGTCTGAAATAAATATTTAACTACATGAAAGTATGAATAGGATTCTTAAGAGAGATCACTCACAAGCTAGCCTCAAGTGAGTAGAATGAAACTGATCCCAACCAAGTGAAGAAGAGTTCTCAATCTTTATACTGAAAGGTTCAGAGGACACTGGCTATGATTTGTCACAGTCAAAAAGCATCTGCTGACATTGCTTTATCAATGCTTGCAATTGTTCAATGAATATATTCATTCATTATGTTATTTAATTATAGAGAAATAAAAGTAACCATATGGGGAAGGAGGGTTCCTTGATTCAGTAAAAATAGAATGTTTTATGAGCTGATGTTGGAGATTGAGCTCATGCATAAGAGACACTGACACTACTAATGAAAAATGAATTATTTCAACATGCCACTGGAACGCAAGAACACTGGGGATCAAGAGTCAAGAGGCAGACAGAGGGACATCATACAAGAGTGGCCATTATCTGTAAAGCCTTTGATACTTGGGAGGGCTCATCTATTTGTCCTATCTGCTACATGTAGAACACATGTTCAACCAAAAAACATGGCATTCCATGTTCTTCCATTTCCAGCAGGATGAGTCACTTTTTCAGTTTTTCCATTATTTTAGACCAATTCTCTCGTGTGGATAAAAATATTTTGTCATTCTGATTTTGTTGAAAACATTTCCCTTCTATTCATAACTTATATTTTACTTTTAGCTTCCTTTATGTCAGTAATTGAACTTTTGAGCCATTAAAGGTAAACTGTCTCCTTTTCCTAAAAAGGTACACTTTCTTCTCTCTGTCCCCTGACCTGATCTTACCCAGCACTTCTTTGTAAGTTTGTCTATAAGACCCCTCAGATCCTACCCAAAGGATGGATCCTACAGCTCAGGAGAAGAGTATCTCTATGTCCTCTGTGGAACTCTGAGACGTATGTCCATCACCTACTCCTGGAGTGTCTCACAGTCTTGAGTGGATAAATGAACCACTGTTCACTGTCAGTCTGCAACCTGTGCTCCCTTATCCTGGCTATTCCTAGCAAGAACCCTGACAATTCTCACAATAGGATCAAAGGAGATAATATTTATATGGCTGCTGGTACATAGCAGACACCATAGAACCAGCCTCTCAACCCTTTCCAGTCTTCTTCTACCTTGGTCCTCTTCTCCTCTCTGACCTAGGAACACTGGTCTGCTGGGTGATTGCAGACCAAGACCCTCCATCCCCTGACCCTGTGCCTTCCCAAGGACTGTCTCTCATGCAGGGAATGTCCTCCCCCTGACCTGAGCCTCCTGGCTTCCTTCTTACCTCGGGTAACATCTCACCTGAAAACCAACAAGCTTTTCCTGGTCACTGACTCTGCTGGAACCTTCCCTCTCAGGGTGCCTCCCACCCATACTGTACAGAGCTTGTTTGGACACAGGTGCTGATATGTTCTCTGCCCCATGAGACTGTGGGATCCTTGATAAAAGGGACTGTTATTTTGTAAAACTTCCTTTGCATCCCTAGTTAACTTGGCACAGAGGAGTCACTGTCTAAATGATTACTGACTTGACCTAAGAAATGATAAATAGGAGGGATTCAGAGACAACTGGGAAGATGTGTGTAGCCTGAGACAGGAGGACATGAGCAGAACCAGGACGACAATTTCTGCTCTGTTGACAGCACTACCAAGGACAACCTGTGTCTAACAGGATAGAAATCTCTTGAATTTCAGATTTGTTGATGCTGGTGAGGTCTGTGGAAGGTCTGCACTCACCTGGGATGAGGATCTCTGGATGCCAGGAGCCATTCCCTCTGGAAAAGGCTTTGGTCTCTGCAAGCTGACCTGGGGAGGGAAGAAGAATCTCAGAGAAGGATAGACAGTACCTTTGACTTCTCTTCCCAGGGTGGATGCTGACCTGGCAGGAATGATACCGGGTGAGCTCCCAGAGCAGTTACAAAGGCCCTGCTCTGCTCTCAGGGGAGAGACTCCACCTCAGGAAGAGGGCAGCAGGGAGGCTGAGGCTTGAAAGTGACCTGTCTGAGCAGAAGACTTGCCACCCTCTCTCTTTCCCTTTGACCTCATGTCCCTCTCCCATCCTTCTGCAGAGACCAGAAGAGGCTTGGGATCCCATTTGGGATGAGACCAGGCAGGGCTTCAGTGATCCATATAAGAGCTCTGCCTCCAAGTGATACTATAGAAGAGATATGTGGGTCAGACAGCTATAACCCATTGGTAAAACTGGGGATCGCACCCTAGAATCTTTGGGATGTGACAGGGAGCCTGGAGAAGCAGCAGAGGCAACCCTCACAGCCAGGATTAGGAGGGTTTTCTTAGAAGAAATACTGAAGGGGTTTGCATGTTCTTGTGTAGCTGAGAAAACTGTACCTCAACAGGGTGAAGTGACTTGTTTAGGATCACACAACTAGGAGGTGTCTGAGGACAGATTAGAATTCAGGAAGACATGTCTTCCTGATGTCAGGCCAGGTGCTCTATCTACTAGTACCACCTAATTACCCAGGATTCATTGGTGAATAAATGCACGCAGCCAAAGGGTGAATTTCATACCAGTCATTGGTGCATATCATGTCCTTTATGGCACTGGCTGATGGTCCCTATCTCCTTATACCAGAAGACACCCCTTTTGTTACTGTAGTTCACCTTGCTGCCGTGTGTGTGTGTGTGTGTGTGTGTGTGTGTGTGTGTGTGTGTGTGTGTGTGCGCGCATGCATGTGTGCTTATGTGTCTGCGTGACTTAAGTCATGGTTAAGTCACAAAATTAGAGAGAATGAGACAGTTAGAGTCTGTACCTGGGCCTTGTGACAGTCTGTTGAAGACTAAAGCAAGTGCTTAGAAATCCTGCCTGTGTGACTCTGGACAAGTCACTAGACTTATTGGTCTCACTTTCCTCAATTATCAAGTGGAGAGAATAATGGCACCTCCCCCCAAAGGCTGCTATGACGATTCCATTGCTCAAGTGCCTGGTAGTGCCAGGCCCATGGGTATGATCTAAATGCTACCTTTTATTATTTGTATTTCTCTCGAGGAGGTTCATGGGAACTCTGGGCTAAGGAATTCCCCAACACTAGCCTCAACTTGCATCTCCCTTCCATCCCACTGCAGTGTTTGGAACCCACACAGGAGGAAACTGAGGCTAACAGATCAAGTGACCTGACACAGCTGATAGGTATCTGAGGAAGGGTTTGAACTCAGGTCTAGCTGACTGAGGTCCAACACTGCCCACTGCACCACCCAGCTACTTCCCTTCATAGAGATGACAGAGTAGGCTACAAAAAAGCAGGGCCAGGACTGAGGAAGAGGTAACTCCATGGGGAAGGAGGTGGGAGGGGAGAAAAGGAAACCAGGTCAGACCGCAGGAAGAACTTTCTAAGGACCTATGGGTCCCTTGGTTATCAGTCAAACAGGCAGGAGAAGATTCAGGAAAAGAGAGAATCTCCCAGAACAAGTGTTTATTCAACAAGTAGTGATGGCTGACCATAACACTGGCTACAGAGAATTCAGGAAAAAGCCAAAGAATGGGCTAAGGTCTTTAGCAATAAGGAGACCATGATTTTCAGTTGACTGAATGAGACCTGATTTACAGGAGGTGAAGGGAGACAAGGGGGTGGGAAAAGGAGAGACGGGATGGTCTCTGGGACTTGTTCTTTTACCTTTTTTTGAGGAAAACAATGGTTAAGTCACTGACTCAAACTCACAAGTAGTGTCTGAGGCCATCTTTGAACTCAGATGGCCTTGGCACTAAGCCCTTGCTGTGGTCACTGCACTACCAGCTGCCTCACACAGAGGTTGAGGCTTTCTGGTTAAGCATTTGCCTGTGAAAGGGAGGAAAAAGAATAAACTTAGGGATGAGAGGGCTAAAGGAAGTGTTTTAAGGATGGGGGAGATGTGAGCATTTCATATTTCGGAGTTAGCTCTTCAGCCAACTGAGTGCTACAGACCACTACTTTAACTTTTCTGGGCAGAGACCCTGGAGTGCCTTGGCATTTCCTTCTCCAGTTCCTTTTGCAGATGAGGAAACTGAAGAAAACAGGGTTGGCTGACTTGCCCAGGGCCGCACAACCAGTAAGTGGTCTGCCACTAGATTTGAACTCCAGAAAGTGAGTCTTCCACACCAGGGCCTCTGTCCATTTCTCCATCAACTTGCCCAGCAGGTAAAAAGACCTGAGTTCAAATTCCACCAAGACACTGCACTCCTCTACAGTAATAGAGCCTTTGTTACAGACACTAAGGTTCTGCAAACCCTATGTATGCCCTGTACAAATGAGATAGTAGATCATCAGATCCAAGACCTTAACTCCTCGGATTGGAAATCCAAGTGTGCAGCAGACCTCTCAGTCCTTTCATTACTCCGCTTTCAGACACAGGCTCCTACGTGCCAGCCTTTCTACCCCTTCCCCACACTCAGACAACACAAAACTACCCCCAGGCTCGGCTTCCTACAGCCCGAAAGGCTCCTCCTTCCCCATCCACATTAGCATCCTTCAAGATGGCGATCCAATCCTCCCCTCCGCAGGTTTGCCCTGGGGCACAGGGGCATTCCCAGTTCCCGATCGTCCCATCGGGGGACCGGGCAGACTTCTGGAAGGGAGGCTTTCTTGGGGAGGGGGGCCCGGCACTAAAGGCTTCCGTTCCCGGCCCAGAGAGAGGACGGCGGACCCTGCGGAGACCAGGCGGCGAGAAGGGGGCGAGGGCACCTGAACCCCAGACTTACTTTCTCCGGCCAAAGACTCCAGGTTCTTAGATCTCTCTTGGGTCCTGCTTCAGAGCTGGGGAAAGGTAGAGACGGCGGAGTCCCCGGGATTTGTATCTCCTCCCTCCGCCCCTTGGCCTCCCCAGCCAGCCCAGGTTAATCTTGGCTCCTCCCAGCCCAGGGTGGGGGTGGATTAAAGGGGGAGGGCGCCACATCCAAGGCTCCCTTTACCCAGCCTGGGTTCGGTGCTGCCTCCAAGCAAAGACCCCTCCTCCTTTTGAAGCGGGAGGAAACTGACCCCAGACCCTCCCCGCCCAGGACTGAGTCACATTGAGGACTGCCCCAAAGGTCTGCCTGTGTCCCTCCGCCCCCCACTCAGTAAACTCCCGTAGCTCCCTATTGTTTCCAGGAACAAACACAAAATGCTCAGTTCAGCATCCTGGGCCCTGTAGCTTGGCCCCCTCTCCCACCTTTCCGGACTTCTTACACCTTTCTCCTCCACATTTCACTCCCAAGACCTCCCAGCTCCCGGCATTGTCTCTGGCTGTCCCCCAAAGCCTGGGACACTCCTCCTCTGCTCTGACCACTGACCTTCCTGGCTCCCTTTAAGTCGCACCTTAAAATCCCTCCATCCACAGGAACCTTCTCCACCCCTCTTCTTTCTAGTGTTAGTATTGTCCTATTTATCCTCTAAATAACTCACATAGTAAGCATTTGCACGAGATTTCTCCCCTGGACTGTGAGCTGCCTGGGGGCAGGGACGGTCTTTTGCCTCTTCCTATCCGCTGTGATTAGCGCTAAGCCTGGCACCTAGTCGTCCTTCAATCTCCTTCGACTCTCCCTTACCCTGGGTGATGCCCTGAGGGCTAAAAAGAATATTAAGAGTTGCTTTCCCAGTACTTTGTGAAGCCCCTAGTTTATTCTGTAACCTAAAGGTGCCCTAAAGTGCTTCCCCCATTATGTTGACCCAGTATCCAAGGAATTGCTTTTATCTCCCATATCCTATGTCCCCAGCCTCCTTTGTTCTTTAACCAGCATCCTCCTGCACTGCCCATAAATCCTTAAACCATAACACTTCCCCCTTATCTTGGTCTTGTCTCCTCCCCATCCAGGGTCATAAAATTTCCTGCTTCCCTTACCTTACCTCTCCTATCCAGTCATCCATATTCTTCATCCTGTGCCTCAGCTTTAACCTCCATAAAAATCTCTAGAGTTCCATCCCCCCTCTGAAACCTCTATAAAAGCATAACTCCCCCAAATATCAGGGTCTCACTTAGCTTTCTTGCTGCCAGACCAGTCTGCTTTTTCACCTAAAATAAACCTCCCAATGGCCACAGAGGAGGTCTAAGTGAATATTTTCACACCTGCACCTGCTCTACCGACTCTGAACCTTGTCGGGGGAAACCACAGCACCCCAATATTGTACACGAGGTTTACTAGGTAACTATTACAAGTGCATTCTCTCAAACATTCAAAGAATAGTCAACAAACTATAAAGGAAAAGTAGATGCGCCCTCCAAAAGAAAGGGGTATTCAAAACACTCCTAGAAAGAAAATCACACTGGGAGAAAGTCTTTGCTTCTCAAACCACTGAGACAACAGAAGCACAGAACACAAGAGAAACCAAGTACAAGAAAACCAACAAAATAAAAGAGTAGAGATTAAGAAAATTGTTTCTTAATGCATATGTGGACACCAAGGTGAAAGCCACAGTGAAAAAGAGAAAGTGGGAGAAAGAGCATTGAGTGATGGATATTGCATATCCTCCAGATGAATTGAGGTTTTTCTGGAGCTAAATGACAGAATGTGAAAAGGCATGAACAAGAGGGAAAGAAACTCACAGAGGGGTATATGGGATGTACCTGAATCAAGCCAAAGGCTAACAGAAAAAAAAATTTGATCCTCTAGTCTGCTAGGAATAAGAGGACCTAAAGGAGAATAGAAAAAGTGAAAAAGGGAAGGATAGAAAATGGGAAATGAAAAGAGATAAATCTTGCTTCAGTATTTGGATAGGATGCCACTGATTAATGCACCTATGGAACAGATAGCTCTTTTTTACTTTTAAATAGTATTATGTTTTTCCTCAAAACATTCAGACAATTTCTTTTTACAACAAATCAAGAATTTATCATTTATCCCCCAAAAAGGTTCCAATTGAAACTGAACACACACACACACCCCAATACACATGCATACCTATGACTGTTCAACAATCCCTCTCTTAAACTCTCCCTCCCACCCTTTCTCTTTCTTGTTGTTTCTTTCTGAATTTAGAAGACTTTTATAGTCTTCCAAATATGTTATTCCCCTTTCATCCCACTGTTGTTTTATCTGGAAACCATTCTATACATCCCCCATCTTATTCCCTTACCTTCTTTTTATCTAAATTGAGACTTGTATTCCTTTCAAAATGTATGTGTATTGGTCTCTCCTTACCCCAGACATGTGTGTAGAGTTCCCTCTAAAAATTCCTCCTTTATCCTCTCCCTCCTCCTTATCCCCTTAGCCTTCTATTTCTTTCTGAATTCAGAAGACCCTTCTAGATAGATATCCATTGTTCTCTCTTTAATGCATTCCCAACAAGTGAGGCTGGTGACCTTGCACAGCCTTCCCTCAGTCAAAACAAAATCAAATGCAAGTCATGACATCATTTCTCTGATATCATGGCCCTCTTCAAAAAAGGAGGAACACAACCTGTGAGTAGACAAAGCTGCCTAAATGGGAACCCAACTAGCAATGTAACTGTTTTGCTCCCCTCCCTTCCCTTCTCTTCTTGTCTTCCCTAAAGCTTTGCACCCCATACCCTCTGAAGCCCCTGAAGATCCCTGCCCAACCTCCACTCAATAGCTGGTTTTGGACCCTCCTGGCTTAGAGTGAATGTCTATAGTAACAGTTTCTCTTCTAAACAACAAACCTGAGGCTCCTGCCCCTCCCACAGTGATTTATCTATTTACTTTTTCTTTTCTGTTAAAGGGGCCACCACCTACTACTTTTTAAAGAGGCCTATTCAATGAATGGTCTTTACCTCACTTTGAGTACTTGAAAAGGCCTTAGCCTAAAAGGCCAAGGACTTCCACTGCATCCTGGGCCATCTCCAGTCATCCTGATGAGTATCAGGCCACTGGATCCAGATGGCTCAGGAGGAGAAACCGAGGCTGGTGAGGTTGCACAGCCCTCCCTCACTCAAAACAAACTCAAGTGCAAGTCATGTCATCCTATCTCTGATGTCATAGTCCTCTTCAAAAATGATGAACAGAAGGTCAACACATTTAAGTGACTTGCCTGGGGTCACACAGCTAGTAATGATGGGAAAGAAGAGATGTGCAAGGACTTCTGAGAAGAGCAAGCTAGGGATCCAAGACATAAATTATCAATGAAGAAAAGCATGGCCTTCATCTAGTGTCTGCTCATCCTATGAATAAATACAGTGCAGTCAAGAAGCATGACTCAGAACACCTATTGAAGAGATAATTTTGTAAATTCTGGGGAATCTAAAACATCAGGAAAAGTCTAATAAATTCTGTAACTGCTCAAAAGTTCAATACCAGAAAAAAGGAAGCTAAACTGAAATACAAATTATAAGTAGAAGATAAATCAGAGGTCTTAAATCAAAATGACAAATAAATGGAAAGAGATTTTTGTAGCGAACACCCGCGTCCCTACACGGCTTGGTGATACGGTTGAAAGAAAAGAGTCAGGGGAGGCAGGAAAAGATAGACCAGTTCTGTTTATTGATCTGAGGGTTAGGGTTTATATAGACAAGGTACTGCAAGTCTACTTGACACTCTGCTAGTCTGTCCCAGTGATTAAATCAATCAGGATGATTAAATCAGTCTTCTGATTAAATCAGACCGTGAGCCTAGGAGCATCTATTTTACATATCCCTTGTTTTCTGTAATTCTCTTGTCTCACAGAGACAACAACATCTGGGGGGCATGGAGAGACATTCTGGATGATAATGAGCACAGTCTCAAAGATCAGTTTCCCCGAAGGTTTATCCTGATCTCCTCTGCACTGCACCCTGGCCCTCAACAGATTTTTATCTACATGAAAGGGACTCTAAATTAATGGAACTTCTAAAAACATCAATCATATCGTTCTGCTCAAAATGGAAAAAATGAAATGGAAGAGCATTGAATGCCCAGTGCATTGGCTGAACATGTATCCTTCATGTAACAGTCTGAATAAATTGATGAGCCCTCCCAAGTATCAGAGTATTTAGAGATGTCCCCCCTCTCTTGTATGACATCCATCAGTCTGCCCTTGACTCCTAATCCTCAAGTGTTCTCAATATTCAGTTGGGCTGTTACTGAGTAGTTTCAAGTGTTGCCTCTGACACACATAAAGGTTGTATGAGTTATAGGGAGATGCCTTCTCTGGGCTTCAGTTTCCTTTTCTAAGTGAGTGAGGGTTGGACTAGATGAATTCTGGAGTCTCTCAGTTCTAAATCATATGACTTGATGGTTTCGGTGATGTGGTAATGGACTTCATTTGGAAAAATAGGTAAAGATGGGGTACTACAAAACTCCTTTTAGGAAAAAAAAATCTAAAGAGATATAGTAAGAAAATTTGAAGATCATGGAACATAATACTTATTAGACTTATGGACAGGAGAACAATCTATGAATAAACAAGAGGTAGGGAAGAGAATGAGGTATGAATAGATAATTTTGATTACATTAAATTGAAAAGGTTTTTGTACAAATAAAAGCAATGTAATGAAGATGAGAAGGAAAGCAGAAAGTTGGGAGTGAGGGATTTTATATACAGTTTCTCAGATAAAGTTCTCATATCTCAAATATACAAAATATACGAAGATCTTTGTAAAATCTGTAAGGATATGAGTGATTCCCCATTTGGCAAATGGTCAAAGGATATGAGCAGGCAGTTTTCAGATGAAGAAATTAAAGCTATTTCTAATCATATCAAAAAATGCGCTAAATCACTATTGATTTGAGAAATGCAAATTAAAACAGCTCTGAGATACCACCTAACACCTATCAGATTGGCTCAAATGACAGCAAAGGAAAATGATAAATTTTGGAGAAAATGTGGGCAAACTGGGTGATTAATGCATTGTTGGTGGAGTTGTGAACTGAATACATCCTTCTGGAGAATATTTCCAAACTATGCTCAAAAGGCAACCATACTGTGCATATCTTTTGATGCAGCAATACAACTACTATGTCTGTGTGCCGAAGATATCTTAAAAAGTGAAAAGAGCCCTACGTGAACAAAAGTATTTATAGCAGCTCTTTTTGTGGTGGCAAACAACTGGAAACCGAGGGAATGCTGATCAGTGGGGGAACAGCTAGACCAGTTGTGGTATATGATGTAGTGGCATACTACTATGCTATAAGAAATGATGAGCAGGCATCTTTCAGAAAAACCTGGAAAGATTTACATGACTTGATGCTGAATGAAATGAGCAAAACCAGGAAAACATCATCCATCCTCACAACAACAATGTGCTATGACCAATCATAATTGGTTTAGCTCTTCTGAGCAACACAATGATATAAGACAGTTCCAAAATGATCACAATGGAAAATTATATCCACATCCAGAGACAGAACTATAAAATGTTAATGTAGATCAAAGCACACTATTTTCACTTATTTTTGTTCTGTTTTTTCTTTCACATGTGGAAATGTGTTTATATTATTGCACATGTAGAACCTATATTAGATTGTCTTCTATCTTGGGGAGGGAGTATGGAAGACAAGGAGGGAGAAAAAAATTGAAATTCAAAATGTTATAAATAATGAATGTTGACAATTATCTATACCTAGATCTATATTGGAAAAAAAATACTCTTTACAAAAAAGAGTAGATAGTAAAAAAAAACCAATAAATTAAGTACTGATTTGTTGCAAAAAAAGAAAATTGTCTATATTATTTCAGAAAAATACAATACTATTTCAAAGAAAAAAAACCATGAGAAATTTTATTTTTAAGGTACCTTAATTGGTGGCATCCTATTCAAACACTGAAGCAAGATTGACCTCTTTTCTTTCTCCCATTTTCTGTCCTTCCCTTTTTCTCTGTATCCATTTTCCTGTAGGTCTTCTTATTCTTAGCAGACTACAGGATCATACTTCCTTTCCTTGTTAGTTAGCCTTTGACTTGATTAAGGTACATCCCATATCTACCTCTATGAATTTCTTTCCCTCTTGTTTATGCCTCTTCATGTGTAATTTATTGCCAGAAAAACATCAATTCATCTGGAGAAGGGTGCAAAGATTTGTTCATGATCTCTCAATTCTATTTCTTTTACTTTCACTTCTTTTTACTTTCACCTTGGTATCCACATGTACTTTAAGAAACAATTATCATAATTGCTACTCTTGTATTTTGTTGGTTTTGTTGTACTTGGTTGTTTTTGTGTGCTGTACTTCTGTTGCCTCAGTGGTTTGAGAAGCAAATAATTTCTCCCAGTCTGCTTTTCTTTCTAGGAATGTTTTGAATACCCCTTTCTTTTTGAATGTCCATCTATTTTCACTTATAATTGGACTCACATTTGTGGGGTAGGTGATCTTAGGAATCATCTCAGGGTCCTTTTCTCTTTGGAACACAACATTTCCTTCCCTCTTGTGGATTTGCATGGTTGCAGAATAGGCTTGTATGATTTGAGTTTCCTTTCCTTTGTATTTGATGGTATTTGTCCCCTTCCCTTGCAGAATTTGCTGTTTTGATTTGCCAGTGGAATTGTTCCATTAAACCATATTAACAATCTGGATGTTTTATTTTCTTTTTTATTTAGAGGAGATATGTACATTCTTCTTAAATGCATTGTCTTCTTTGTTTTTAAAAGTTGGGCTCAGTTTTCTTGTATTATTTTTTGCATTATGCTATTTAAGTTTTTTGACATTCTTTCAAAAATTTTTTAACATTCATTTTTAAAAAACTTTTAAGTTCTGAATTCTCTCCTCCCCTGCTGCCTTTCCTTGACCCAGTGTGATGGAAACAAATATGATATCAATGATACATGCGAAATCATGTAAAATATTTCTATATTAGCCACGTTTTTTAAAAAAGCTAGAAAAATAAGGTGAAAAATGTGGTTCAATCTTGTGGCATTAATCAGTGGCATCCTATTCAAACACTGAAGTAAGATTTACCTCTTTTCTTTCTCCCATTTTATGTCCATCAATTCCCTCTCTGGAGGTGGATAGCTTTTTCCATCCTAAGTCATTCAGAATTGTCTTGGGTCATTCTACTGCCCAGAATTACTGTCATTCAAAGTTGATCATCATACAATGTTGCTTTTGCCCTGTTCAATGTTCCCCTGGTTCTGTTCATTTTACTTTTCTTCAGTTCATATGAGTCTTTCGAGATTTTTCTGAGACCATCCTGCTTTCATTTAGTAGCACAATAGAGTTCCTTCTCAATCATATACCATAGCTTGTTCAGTTATTGCCCAATTTATGGGCATCCCTTCATTTTCCAATACTTTGGCGCCACAAAAAGAACCGCACTGAATATTTTTGTAAATATAGGTCCTTATCCTTTTTCATTGATCTCTTTGGATAAAAGCCTAGTAGTAATGTTGGTGGATCAAAGGGTGAGCACAGTTTGATTGTCTTTTGGGCATGGTTTCAAATTGTTCTCCAGAAGGGTGGATCAGTTCCAGAAGGGTGGATCAGTTTCAGAAGGGTGGATCAGCTCCAGAACGGTGGATCAGCTCCAGAAGGGTGGATCAGCTCCAGAACGGTGGATCAGCTCCAGAAGGGTGGATCAGCTCCAGAACGGTGGATCAGCTCCAGAAGGGTGGATCAGCTCCAGAACGGTGGATCAGCTCCAGAAGGGTGGATCAGCTCCAGAAGGGTGGATCAGCTCCAGAAGGGTGGATCAGTTCCAGAAGGGTGGATCAGTTCCAGAACGGTGGATCAGTTCCAGAAGGGTGGATCAGTTCCAGAAGGGTGGATCAGTTCACAGCTTCACCAACAGTGCATCCAAATCCCGATTTTTCCACATTCCTCCAATATGTATTATTTTCCCTTTTTCCATTTCAGCCAATTTGATAGGGATGATGTAGTACCTCAGATTTCTTTAAATTTACTCTGATCAGTAATGATTTAGAACATATTAAAATATTTCCATAGATGGCATTAATGTCTTCTTCTGATAATTGCCTGTCCATGTCCTTTCAGCCGTTATCAACTTGGGAATGACTCAGATTTCTGTAACTCCAATGCAATTGCCTATATTTGAGAAACAAGGCCTTTAACCCGAGAAATTTTTTCCATTTTCTTGCTTTTCTTTTAAAATTGACTGCATTGGTTTTGTTTTTAGAAAGCCTTTTTTATTTCATGTAATCAGAATGAGCCATTTTACTGTCCCTGGTTGTCGATCTCTCATTTAGTCATAATTTCTTATGTTATTCATAGATACGATAGGTAAAGTTTACTATGCCCTTCTAGTTTGCTTCTGAGATTACCCTTTATCCTTAAATTTGTGCTCATTATATTATATATATATATATATATCATATATATTATTATATATATGATATGTATTTGGTATATGGTATGGTATGAGTCGTAGGCAGCCAACTGTATCCAGGATTTCAGAAACAGACTTGGGAATTAACTAGGTAGGAAATTGTCTCATATGAAGATCTGAGTCAAAGGTCCTTACCTTATCCTTCCTAGAGTGGTCCCTGATGGAATCCTAATAAAGCCATCCCCAGATTCAAGATAGCCCCTGCCACTACCTAGCCACTGCCTACTCCCTTCAACTCAATACCCTAACTTCCTCAGGCATGCCTCACTGTCTCAGCAGAACAGCAGTTGTGTCCATAAACTCCTGGCCCAATAGAAACAGCAGGTATATCCCTATGAATGGGATCCCAGCCACTGCCTCTCACTAGTCACTCCTCCAGAACAATTCCTCCTTTTTTCTCATGGAAACAGTAGGTGTGTCCATGAACTGAACCACAACTACATCCATCTAATCTCAGACAGGACCACAACAGTCAGCCAGTCAGAAAGCAGCACCACCAGGATGCCCAAGAAGGATACAGACACCAAAACAATGGAAGGGACTTTCCTTAAGTAGGCACCTGCACAATAATAGCAAAAGCTGATCTTTAGGTGACACAGGCTTATTATAATATCATCATCATATATATCTGCCTCCCTAAACGTTTCCATATGCATTGTGGGAGATCGCATGAACAATTCCACTGAACCTTGCCCCTTCTCCCATTACCTAATCCTGTGAGATATTTCTCCCCATCCCCTAATCCCTTAACAAATCCCTCCTGCCTTGTCCATATTCGTAATTTCGGTTGTGTAATCAGCATCTTTACACTCCTCTATCTTTGCTCAGAGCACTTCAAATGGGGGTTTCAGACACAACTGAAACGAGCACTTTAGAATTATTTAATTGCTCCAACAACCCTAGGATGTAGGTGCTCTCCTCATTATTATATCACCCTGTACATTCAAAGATTGGTCCAATACTCTAATATTTTAGAATTCTAATGTAGCTTCTAAACAAAATTTTCCCTCAAACCAATATTTGATTTAGAGTAACAAGTGACAATAACTAAACTTTTTCACAAGGACCCCATATTTTTATTAGCTTCAGATTCAAAACAATCTATGGTGATGCTCTCACATCTTTTTTTCTTTGAATTGCCCCATAGAGGCAAATCAAATTTTTTAATTTTTTAGACTTAATCTTTCCAGTGTGCCTTCAAGCATTTCTCAGAAAATTCCTCAAATCTTTTTCTTAAGTGGGATCAAAAATGATTTAAATGAACACAATTCTCCATTACACTAATTGAACTTTGAATTCTCCTGAATGAAATATAGATGTGTAATCACTAAGGTTAACAATTTAACAATCTCAACTTTCACAAGGACCATTTGCTACTAATACTTCAAATGTCAAGGTCCAATATTATGAATGTGTGTATGCTTTAATTTATGCTTGACAAGAGGCAGGGAACATCCTGAAATAATTTGCAGATTCTGTTTTGTTCTCTCAATATTCCAGGGTTTTATACTCATATTTATAAATCATATGCTCCTTTTAGTTTAATCTTTTGTAGTCTGACCACCCTCTATTACATGTGCATGCACTTAATTCATTCTTATGCATTCCTGTAATGCCATATTCTTGTTTAATCCTAGCCTTAGTAACTTTTACCCTAACTTAGCATAACCTTCACACAATTCCCACAAAATGCATTAACTTTTACTTACTTTCTATTTATAGCAGCTCTTTTTGTGGTGAACAAGAACTGGAAATTGAGGGGATGCCCATCAGTTGGGGAACAGTTGAACAAATTGTGCTATATGAATGTAATGGAATATAATGTGCTATGAGAAATGATGAACAGGCAAACTTCAGAAAAACTTTAAAAGACTTACATGAACCGATGTTGACTGAGAGCAGAAGGACCACAGTAACAGCCACAGCAATGCAAGGACCTAAAACATTCCCAAAGGATTCTTGAGGCAAAATGCCATCCACCTCCAGAAAAAGAACTGTGGAATAGGAACGCAGAATGAAGCAGAGTATTTTCTTGTGTGTTATCTTTTGTTTTCTTTCTCATGGTTTCTCCCTTTCATTATAATTCTTCTATGCAACATGATTAATGTGAAAATGTGTTTAATAGCAAGGTATGTGTAGAGCCCATATCTGATTGCATGCCATCTTGGGGAAGGAGGGTTGGAGGGAGAAAATTTCTAACTTATGGAAGCAAATGTTGAAAACTGAAAGGAAATTAAATATTTTTTAAAAATAAATTTTACTTACTTTTGAGGTGACTTATGGTTTTGCAACAACCTTTTCTCTCTCTGGATAAGTTGGTGTTTGAAAGCAGAAATTAAATTCAAATTCTTCTGACCTGTGTTCCTTTGGGGACTAAAGGTCCCTGTGAAACCCAAAGGATTCCCCAGCATGACACCACCCAAAACATGTTCAAACTCAGAGATTGACTGCCAGACACTTCTTTGGGCTTAGCAAATATGTCTCTTTTTTACGATCCTGAGTTGTGGAATTATTTATAGTAGCAGGAATCTTACTCTGATTTCTCCTATACTGTTTTTCTTATTTTAAAACACTGAATTTTAATAAACCCCTATTTCACTGACTCTCTCCTGAACAGATCCCATGACTGACAAAACTGGTTTTTTTATTTCTATTTGTTTTATTTTTTACCTATGAAATAAAACAAGCATTTCCATAACATAGAATAAAAAAAAAACCAACAATGATTTCCCGTGAAGCTGCAAATCTATTTTGCACAATTCACATTTCCACCAACAGGGTACTAGTGAGCCTAGTTTTCCAGTCTTTCCACCATTTACTTTTCCCATCCTCTTTGTTCTAATATGGCCACTCCAAGATAAAAAATTCATGTTTGTGGTCACTAGGTGATGCAATGGATAGACTGGGAGGCTCTAGTCACTTACTAGGCATATGACCCTGGGCAAGTCACTTAACTCTGTTGGCCTTAAGCCATTGGAGAAGGAAATGACAAAACTACCCAAGAATAGTCGCCAAGAAAACCCTGTGAACAATATTGGAGTGCTATGGTCCCGAGAGTAAGGGAGAATCAAACCAGACAGACCAACCACGTGACAGGCACAGTGCCAAGCACTGGGAGTACAAAAAGAGACAAAAGATAGTCCCTGCCCCCAGGCAGCTCACAATCCCAGGGGTCAACTACAGGAAAATGCTTCCATAGTGAGCTGTTTAGTGGATACATAGGAAAGGTCTAACACGGCCATGACTAGGGGTTGGAGAAGGCTTTGTGTAGAGGGGGCAGTTTAGCTGGGACTTAAAGGGAGCCAGGGAGGTCGGTAGTCAGAGTCGAGGACAGAGAGTGTCCCAGGCTTTCTGTGACAGCCAGAGAAAATGCTTTGACCTGACAGCTCTAGGGTCTTGTGAGGGAAACCTCAAGGAGACCAGTGTCACTGTGTGGAGGAGGAAATGTGGGGGAGAAAAGTGTTAAGAAGACAGGGAAGGTGGGAGAGGGCCAAGCTATACAAGGCTTTGGATGCCAAGCAGAGCATTTTCTATTTTTTCCTGGAAGCCACAGGGAACCACTGGAGTTGATTGTGTGAGGGAGGGAGGTGGCATGGACAGACCTGCACTTTAGGAAAATGACTGGGGCTGGACCAGAATGGGGAGAGACTTGAGGCAGGATAAAGGTCTTTGTCCCCTCCCCTAGGCATAGAAGAATACCTAAAATCTCTGTGAGTCCTAAATCTGATTCAATCTGGGCAGGGGGCGGGTCTCGGATCAGATTCCTCGAGCTCCAAGGAAGGGGGTGGGAGCCCTAACCTCAGGAAACCCCACTAACCCAGGCTGGGTGAAGGGAGCCTTGGATGTTTGACCCTCCCCCCACCTCTCCCACACCAGGGCTGGGAGGAGGCGGGGGCAAGGAGGAGCCAAGTTTAACCTAGCCTGGCTGGGAAGGTAAACGGGTGGAAGGAGGAGAGAGAAAAATTTGTGGCAATGAGGAAGGGTAGAGGACAGATTTCAGGGAGCAGTCCCTCTTGGTCTTCATCCAACTCCGCAGGTAGACTGAGAAGACATCAAAGGACCAGAAAAAGTAAGTCTGGGGGTCAGGTCCCCTCCTTCCCCAAACCCTGGCCTCAGCAGCCCCGCAGGTATCTGCCCTCCCCCCACCTCCTTTGGAAGACAGACCACCTCAGGACCAGGAAGGGAAGCACTTTTCAGAATCCTTTTAGTCTCCTGTCCTACTTGGTCAATAATCCCTTTCCTTTCCTCCAGAGAGAAGTCTCCAATGGCCCCACCATGATAGGAGCCTGCGTGGTGGAGGGGTTTGAATCCAGCTCCCCCAGGACCCAATACTAGATCCTAGTAGTCGTACTGTGCTTTACACATGAGGTCGCATTTGATCCTCATTACTCTGCCTGGTAGGGGCTATTATCCCCATTTCCTGGATTAGAAAATTGAGTTTGAGAGGTGCAGTGACTTTCCCAGAGTTTTAGTTAGGACGTGTCAGAGGGAGGATTCTTAACTAGGGTGTAAGTGACTCCAGGCCTAGGTCACTGCCCACTTAGCCTTGGCTCAGCGTTCTCTTTGTAAAATGAGGGGGCTGGACTTGGTGACCTCAAACTAAGCCCCTTTGGGGTTTCACATGTAGATGCATTCCTGCGATGTCGAGATCAGCTCAGAAAAAAAACCTCAGGGATGTTTGGAGTTGGAAGGACATCAGAAAATGATTTTGAAATTCTCTACTGGTGTCAATCTGTGGCCCAGGCTGTTCCTTAATGCCCCTGTGACCCTGGGCCAGTCATTGAGAGATCTGAGTCTTGTTCCTTCAGGCACAAAGAGGGCCTGGAGCTCTGAGGCCCCTCCTGGCTGTAGCCCATGGTCCTTTCTGAGCTGGCCACTTGAAAAGTGGATTCCAGCCTGTGAAAGCCTTTCTGTCCCTGCTCAGTGTCCTGTTTCCCTGCTCCTTTCTTACCTTGGACAGCACCTGGGCCCAGGCTCAATTGGGAGCATCCTGCAAACACATTTTGGGGACCTGAATGAATCCTGCTCCAATCTTCCCAGGCTAATTAGATTCCCCTGGGTCTTTTCATTCTCCACACCTCTGTGTCTTCCCTTCTCTCACAGACAGGCTCTGGCCTCCTAGTCATTTCATCTCATCTTTCCATGAACAGCATAAAATACCCTCTTCCCCTCAGCCCAGCCCTGGGCTATGTTTGAAAATTCCCCCAGGAAAACTTGTTGGCCTGGCACATACAAGATGCTTTATTATGGTAGTTTTAGTTATGTCTGACTCTTTGGGACTCATTTTGGGGTCTTCTTGGTAAAAATACCTTAGTGATTTGCCATTTCTTCCAGCTTGTTTTACAGGTGAGGAAACTGAGGCAAACAGGGTTGTGACTTACCCAGGGTCGCACAGCTAGTCTGAGGTTGGAAAATGAACTTAAATCTCACTCCAGACCAGGCAGTCTGTCCAGTGCACCACCTAATAGGTGCTTAATTGATTATTGATGGTTTGACCTGCTGAGCCTTATTGACTGAGGGGGGCATGGAGGTGAATTATCTCCTAGGATCCTTCTTCATCTAAGAATCCAGGATCCTTGGTTCTGTGACCCCTTTCTGCCACAGCTCAGTTTTTCTTCTAAGTGCCCCATGGTAGGGACTGGGGTCCTCATGTTGAGGTTCAGGGGTGCTGGGGACCATGGAGGGTTTGGGTGGGAAGCAGGTGGGGCAATCGAGAGGGAACAGATAATGGCCACAGATTTGGATATCAAAGGCCAGGTTAAGTGGGGAGATTCAAGGAGGTTCCCAGAGCCTGAACCGGATCATTTTACCTTTCAAACCAATTGGACCCAAATTCTTTTGGGGCAAAGGGCGAAGGTCTCAGCTTCTGAAACTGCTTCCTGCTGGCAAGGGATGTAGAGGTGTCCCTGCCTGGATGGGTCCTGTTTAAGGGTGCATAGCCTGAGCAGTCATCTGGAAGTTGATGACATACTCTGGAAGAGACAAACTGGCAGACAGGAACCAAACAGGCACAAAAGGAGTATAAAGAAATGACAAATTCCCTGGCATTAAAGACAATTTCTCTGAGAGAATTAAAGATGACTGTGGCAAGGCCAAAACACAGAAGGACATGTTTGATAGGGGAGTTCTTTTCTGTCAGATAGCCCCCTTTCTTTCCAGATTGCTCCAAGGGTAAGTAAAACATCCGCTAGCCTAGGGTCTGATGCTAAGGTATGGGTTAAGACTCCCAAAACCTGTCTTCTCCTTTCATCAACATACAGAGTGAAAGTCTTTTCTAGCCTTGGCAGGGCTAGTGCTGGGGTCATGGTTAGTTTTCAGTCTCAAAAGCTTTAGCCTGGTCTGAGTCAGGGCCTTGAGTATTGTCATAAAGGTAAACACCGAAATTAGGAATCCAGAGTCTACAAAATCCAGTCATGCCTAAAATGACTGGAACTTGTTTCTTAGTGGTTGCAACAGGGATAGACAGGATAGACTCCTTTTTCCCCCAGATTAAGGAGTGAGAGGTGGGTATGAATTCATGGCCCAAATACTTTAGGAACTGGTATGCTATCTGGACGTTGTTCAAAGAGATCCTATAGCCTGGAATCCCCAAGAAATTAAGGGCTTCAATGGCAGCCGAAGGACCTGCCTGGGTGGGGCTACAAATAAGTTTATCCTGCACATACTGAATCAAGTCACTACCTGGTAGTTTCAGGTCCTTTAAATCCCTTCCCAAAGCCTGGCTAAATAAAAAAGGGTTACATAGAAACCAACCCTTGGGGCAGCACTGTCCTTGTTAGCTGATACCGACTAGATTCCCCAGGAAGAGTCCATTCAAAGGTGAAAATAAATTGTGAGAATTCTCCATTAGGCTTTTTTGTGGGAAGGATTGCAGTATTGCATGGAGTTGAACAAGGGAGTTCTTCCCAGGTGTCAGGCTTAATCAGATACTGGCCTAGATGGGGAAAAACTTTAGGGTCTGGTAGATTAAGAAGGGCTGGGGTGGCAGAAGGAGCTCACCCTGGAGTTCCCACATCCCAAACAATTGGCTCCACTGTCTCCCACACATATAAGTGAACATGGGGAGATAATAGTGAACAGAGGGAAAAGGGAGATGGGAGGTTTAACTAGAGAAAATTGGCTCCCCAATTTCACCATCAGGTCCCTTCCCAACAAGAGGGCAGGCCTAGAGGAGGGCATAAAGCAGTGTTTAAATAACAGATTCTCCAGTAGGCTGGGGAGGGGGTATGTCTGAAGACATTCCTTAGTTTCCTCTAAAATGCCTATGACCCAAAGGGTCAAGGTCAGGTAGGGACAGAGTGACTGGTTAAAGCAGAGAACTTAGCCATGTTAAAGTGGGTAACCTTACCTTTAGCCTCTGTTTTTGCCTAGGGCTTGGTGAGAGAAGTGGAGAAAGTGGGAGCACTGCCAGCACCCAGGCTTTTCCTGTTCCAAGTCTTGAGAAGACTGAAGGATAGGGTACTGGGGGGTGGCTCCACCATTTTTCCAGGTTGAGGGACAGTCTTTTCTCCAATGTCGCTCTTGGTCACATGGATGTGGTTCCACAGGCACTGGTTCCTGGGGGGAGGGGGGCGGGGAGTGTCCTGGAGGGGCACTTCTTGGACCAATGGCCCTCCTTGTGGCATGGAAAGCATGTTTCTCCACTGCCCAAGTAGCCAGCCTTCCTCCAAGGGGGCGCCCTGGATTGGTGCTCCCTGGGTCTTTTCTTGGCCATGGCAGCAGCCAAGAATTGAGCCTGCTCCCTGGCCCTGACCCTTCCCCTGGGTTCTCTTTCCTCTGCTTCAACGAAGCCTCTGTGGTTAAAGACTCCAAAGGCTGTCTCCAGTAATTGGGCCTGAGGTGTTTGGGCTCCCATTGCCAATTTCTGCAGTTTCCTCCTAATATCTGGGGCAGACTAAGAACATACATGCTAAGGATTGCGGCCCCTTCTATGGAGTAAGGATCCAAATTTATATGCTTTTTAATAGCTTCTGCTAGCGGGTCTTGACAAAGGGCAGGGATTCCCTTTTCTCCCTGAGTAATTTCCCTAACTTTTTGAAAATTTACTTGTTTTTGAAATGCAGTTTTTAGGCCTGCTAACAGGCAAATTCCCTTAAGATCTCTCTTTCCTCTATCCTCACTCTTTTGGTCATCCCATCCTGGATCACCAGTGGGAACAGCAGCTGCCCCTGGGGTGTATTTTATGGGATCATCGCCAGCCATATGATCCTGGGCATGTTCCCAAATGTTCCTTCCCTTCAATGGTACAACAGGCAGAGAAAAGAATATGCAGATCCTTCAGATGAGGTCTGTTGGTGAAGGGTTGGACCCCACAATACCGACAGTCTGGGTCGTGCTCGAATGAATTCGACTCAAGCCTTCTTTAAAGTCAAAGAAAACAAAAGTTTATTAAGAATTCGCCTAATTGGGTTGCCTCTTACAGAGCCTAAGCATTAGTAACACTTGTATTCACAAGTGGGCCCCATTGAATCTGAGCGCCTTCGTGGAGGCAAGGTGGAACTTATATACAGAAAAGAGTATAGAAAGAATGTGGCGGGGGGTGGTCTGGTATTCCAGGGTGACGGGAGAAGGGGTTCAGGGAGGGTCTTGGAGAAGTCCCAAGCAGGGTCAAAGGCTGGAAATAGCTGGAGGATAGCAGGAGATATCAGACAACGGAAGGTTTGAGTGGAAAGCCGGTGGGGCAATCCAGAGATCTTGATAGGGGAAGTATAAGAATGGATACGTATCTTGACGGGAGTGGTGGGCAGCCTGGGCTAGGGGTTTTGATGGGATCAAGGGTGGGGAATGCAGGAGACCTGAAATAATAATGAAAAGCCCTTGGGCTTCCTGAGACTGTCGGAACAAATAGGAAGATTAGATTTGAGTAAGAAAGGCCAGATTAAGTGAGGAGATTCCAGGTGAGCTCAAAGAAGTTCCCAGACTCTGAAACCCATCACTTCCAGGAAAGTTCAAATTGTAGGAATATGTCCTGATAATATTTAATATAAAATTTTGGAAAAATCTCTTTGTTCTCTCTGAAACAAACTCAGAGAGTGCAGCTTCCTATGTCAACCAGAAGTCAGGGTGGACTTAATGTTTCTTAAGAGACCTTTAACCTAAGACACTTTTTTTCTGAATTAATGGGATATTTTCCATATCTTAATATTTTGTGGACATATACTGTGTTATGGCATGTTAATAGTAAAAAAAACAGACATCTTGGGTCATAATTTCTATTTGAAACTTTGTCAAACTTATCTTTTTGTATTTACAACCTATGTAATTAAGAAATTCCTTTCTAATGGTCTAGTTAATCACTTATGGAGACCTTAAATCTGGAGGACTTAGAACACTTTTCTTTGTTGTAAACCAGATTTAAGGCTGGCTGTTTTTGGTATCTGGTAGCTAGATTTAATACCTAGCTCCATGGACTCCACATACGGTTACTTTCAAGAGAATGTATTAATTAATAAATGTATGCATTTAGCCTGTTGCCTCTACTTAACCAACTTTCAAGTCAACAGTCCCTAAAACTCTCAGTAAACCTAGTGGAGTCTTTACTTCTAAGTGCCCAGTGGGCAGGCACCGGGATCCTCAGAGCCAAGGAATTTTTGGCCACCTCTTAAATGGCTGTGGACCTGGGACTTGGTTCTCCATTTCTCTTATCTCTCCCAATGAATGAATGGTCATTTCTTCAACTCTTCATTAATCCATGCCAGAATTTGGAGTAAGTGCTGTAGACTCTAGGACAGAGCCCAGATCTGGGACTCCAGTTGGCACTTGAGACTCCACCCCGCCCAAACCCCAGAATTTACCCTCTAGTTCTTTCTAGTCTTGAAATCCCAGATCCCCTCAGGTTTCTATTTTCCTTATTCAAATTCAAATGATCCCCCCCTTTTGCCTTCTGATCTTGGTTGGAGATCTTCTGGGACAATGAAATGCTAATGTTTCTCCCCAGAACTTGTCCTGCCCAAGTCCCACTCTCCCCTAGTCCCCCTCCAGCCCCAAGTTTTTGCTTTTTTGTCTGCACAATAGCCCCATTGATCTGTTCCTCATTCCACATCTCATTCAAAGTTCCAGCCTCTGCCAATTAATTCCTGGAGAGAGGAAAACAGAAACAATCCTTGCCCTGGGAAGCTAACTCTTTAACTAGAGATTGCCCCTTCATTTATGAATATTGGGGGGGGGGGTCTGTGGGGGTGGAGCACATTGTCGGTGAGCCCCGCTGGCAAGGCAGGAATATGTACATGTAATGACTTGTTTACGGTACCATACCTTGCAATATTGCTGCATCCTAATTTTAGTGCAGGAAAACCCCACAAATTGATAAATATAAAATTTAAGATGCAATCTTTTTTTCAAAAATTTTTAAATGATGCCAATTTCAAAAAATCATTAAAGAGTTAAAGCTTGGGGGGAGGGACAATGAGTAATTTTTTCTAAAGGGGGCAATAGGCAGAGAATCTCTGTTTTGTCTTCAACCCCAAACATTCCCTCTCCTTTCCAATTCAGCTAACACGTGTGGAGATCTATACCTACTCTGCTCCAGGACCTGGTTGGTTTGTGTTAATTTGTGCCCTAAAGCCCAGCTTCTCTACCCAGTAACTTTTTCAGTCGTTGAACACCTCCCAAAGCTCAGCTTTGCCATAAACTGATCTGGTTTAATGTCCGAGATGGTGGGAACTGTCTTTTGTATAAAAAAAATGCCAGAAGGATCTCTGAGGATTCTGTGCTGGAATATTGAGGCCCCCCACAGCAATCCCACATCAGTCTTTTTCTGGCCTCCTTCCTAATTTCCTGCCATCCTGGTGCCCCAACAATATTTCCTGCTTCCTGCTTGTCTTCTTTAACCATTAGAACTCGGGTTTTGAGGGCTGAATAGAAAAATTGTGGGACCTCCCAATGGATGGACTTCATTTGCTTAATCAGGTAACAGTCAAACCTCTGATGTACAGAGAGATGTGAAGGTAATGTAAGTGGGTAGACAAAGTTTATAACGTGATCTGATGCACTGGGACCAGGCAGGTGATGTCCTGGCCTCAGCTCCTCATTAGGATCCAGCTTTTCTTCCAGTGAGAAAACAAGGAAATAAAATCTAGACAAAGGGAAATATGTCCTCAGCGTTAAGATTGGGGTAGGGAAGGTCTAGAATGGAGATGGGTCCAGGAGGTAAATTTTCAGTTTGGAGGAGAGTTGGGTGAGGGTGGGCAGGTCTGAGCCCAGACTCTAGAGAAGAAAGGAAGGAGGACCTGAGCAGGGAGGGAAATCAGGGGAAGGGAATGGCTGGGAGAACCTGGAAGGATGTAGGCTAAGCATATCTTTGTGGGCAATAAAAGAGTGTAGCAGGGGGAGAGCTGGAAGACCAGGAGATTCTTCTGAGAAGAGTCAGAATCTCAGAGCAGGGTAAAGGAGGGAGGGAGAGGTGGTACAGCCATGGGGGGAGGGGAGCTCTCAGACATGGTTGGTTGGTTGTCCTTCATTCTTGAACAGGATGAAAATGATAGCACTATGCTAGTCCAGTTTCTGCTTGTCCAACTATGGCATTCAAACAATGTGGCCAGCCTGTCAGAGGTGTCCTCTCTGAAACACAGTTCTAATGATTGGCAGTTTAGTTTGAGAAAGGACATCAGTATCTGCTATGTTAATCTGCCAGGTGATCTTCAGAATCTTCCTAAGACAATTCAAATGGTGGTGATTCAGTTTCTTGGCATGGTGCTCCTAGACTATCCATGTTTCACAGGCATACAACAATGAGGTCAGCACAGTAGCTCTGTAGACTTTCAGTTGGGTAGTCAGTCTAATACCTCTTCTCTCCCACACTTTTCTTTGGAACCCCCCCAAACACTGAACTAATTCTGGCAATGGATGGCTACATCAATATCATTATCAATGGGTACATCCCTTCCAAGGTAAGTGACCTTATCCACAGAATTCAAAGCTTCTCCATCTGCTGGAGCCAATGGTTCCATGTGTGGATGGTGTGGTGGTGACTGATGGAGCCACCTGTGTTTTATTGATGTTAATTGTTAGGCCAAAATTAGCATAAACAGCAGAGAATGGAACCGTACTTTGTTGCATCTCAGCTTCAGAGACTTCATTGAGTGCACCATCATCTGCAAACAGAAAATCATGCACCAATATTCCCTCCACTTTAGTCTTGGCCTGTACCTTTTTCAAGTTGGAGGATTTACCATCAGTATAGAGCAATACAGGGGACAAAAGAGGTCAATTTAGAAGTTTAGGGCAGGTATGGGCTCTTGGGATTAGGAGGACCCACCTAGAGCAGGTTGGCTGGAAGCAGAAGCACTAGGAGCTCTGTGTTTTGGAGTAGAGAAATCTTTCTGGGAGCCAGCTCTGCACATGCGGGTTCTAGGTAGGTCTGAAGGAGGACCACTCCATGCACCCCACTCCTGGGGGCTTCCTTTTCATTGGACTTCCTCTTTCCTCTCTGATCTCTAGGTGACTGTCCTGCAGGCTTGCCAAAGCAGACGCCTTCAAATTTCTGGCCCCAGGTGTTACTCTTCTACTTGTCCAGGTTCCCTGTCACATCCCAAAGGTCTTACACTGTCATCCTATTTTATAGTTGGGTCACAGTGACCTGACATAAATATCTTACCCACAGTATTCAATGAAGGCAGAGTTCTGGGTCTAGACACATTAAGGCTCTGCCTGGTCTCATGCCCTCTGGGATGCCAAGCCCTTTCTGCCTCCTGGGTTTCTACAGGAAGATGGGGGAGGAGTGTGAGGTCAAAGTGAAGGAATTAGAGAAAATGGCAAGTCTACTTCCTGCTCAGACCAAACTCATTTCCAAGCCTCATCCTTTCTGCTGCCCTACTCCTGAGGTTGAGTCTCTCCCCTGAGGGTAAAGCATTCTGGGAGCTCAACCTCTGAAATTTCTGGCTGATCATCCACCCTAGGAAGAGAAGGCAAAGACTTCCCCTTGCTGAGATTTTTCTCCCTCCTCAGGTGAACCTGCAGATGACCAAAGCCTTTTCCTAGGAGAGAGCCTAGAACCAGAGAGAATGGCCCCTGACACCCAGAGACCCTCATCCCAGGTGAGTGCAGTCCATCCACAGACCTGACCAGCATCAGCAATCATGGTATATAAGAGACCAAAGAAGCCTTATCCTGTTAGATGGAGGTTGTCCTTTGCAGTGCTGTCAGCAGAGTAGAAATTGTCCTCCTGCCTCAGGTCACACAAATCTTCCCAGGTCTCTCTGGATTCCTTCCATTTCCTACTTCTTAGGTCAAGTCAATAAGCATTTAGAAAGTGTCTCCTTTCTAAGGCAAATGAGCCAAGCACTGTACCAACCTACTGAGGATGTAAAGGAAGGGGGCATAAAACACCAAAAAACAGTTCCTGCCTTAAAGGAACTCCCTTTTTAATGGAGAGAGAACATCTCATTATCTGTGTCCTAACAAACTCTCTACAGTATGGACAGGAGATTTCCCAAGAAAGAAGTCTCTAACAGTTTCAGGGACCAGAAAAAGCTTGTTTTCTGAAGGTGAGATTTTAACTGAGATGTGAAGGAAGCCAGGAGGCCCATGTGAGGAGGGAGGACATTCCAAGCATCAGAGATAGCCATTGGGAAGGCACAGGGTCAGGGGATGGAGGGTCTTGGTCAAGGATCAGCCATGAGGCCTGTGGTTCTGGGTCAGAGTAGAGAAGAGGACCAAGGTGTAAGAAGAATGGAAAGGGTTTGGAGGCTGATCATGGGCCTTCTGGATAATTAAGAGTAATCTTTTGACTGAAACAAAATTTTACAGAACAGGTTTTTCAGATTTGTCGATTAAAGCTTCAATTCTTAGTTTGGAGAGAGTATGTTTAGGAAAGGAAGGATGCAAGTTAAGTTGTGTAAAGGGTTAAAGAGTGAGTAGAAGGCAGCAGGTTTGCCCACTGAATAGAGCCCTAGGCTTGGAATCAGAAACACTTGTCTTCATGAGTTCAAATCTGGCCTCAGACATTTACTAAGTGTGTGATCCTCAGTCATGTAAGTTGCTTAACTCTGTTTGCCTCAGCTTATCTCTACATGAGTATGAGCAGGAAATAGCAAACCCCTCCCATATCTTTGCTCAGAACACCTCAAATGGGGTTACAAGAGTCAGACACAACTGAAACAACTGAACAACAACTAAGGAGTGAGAGAGGAAAGTAGAAAGGTCAGCCAGATGTTACAAGAAGTTTTGAGAAAAGGAGGTGAGACAGAATGATTGTTGTGAAGGTGGTGAGGGTTTAGGAAAGGTTTCCTTAAAGATGGGGGAGATGGGTATGTTTGAAATCACTAGGAAGGGGACCAGCTGGTAGAGAAAGGTTAACAATGTGAGGGACCTGGGTGTGGACAGTGAGGGAGTGTTCTAAGTGGTGGGGAGGATAGGATGGGGGGGGATCAAGTGGCCCTGCACATGGCTGGCCTTTGCCAACCATGTTCTTAGAGAATGAGGAAAGAATGCATTGTAAGATCACCTGAAGAGGTTCTGAGGAGGGGATGTAAGCAGTCATTCACTCAAGATTTATCAAGTGCTTACCATGTGCCAGACACTGCTCAGTAGGGGTCATGCAAAAAGAGGCCAATAGTGGTGTCTGCTCTCAAGGAGCTCACAGTCTAATGGCAGAGACAATGATCACACAAATATGTACAGTTAAGCTACAAGCAGCTTCTCACAAAGTCGTCATAGAATTTTCTTAATATGTCACTTAGGACACTTCTAGGGAGGCATTTCAGATGTTCCCTTCTCTCTTTCTCCTCCACAGACTCCCTAATTGCACTGGGAGAAGTACTGTGTAGTAAGACATTGTCCCCAGCTTTTATTATTCCAATGTGATTCTCAATGACAGGTTTCAAGTGTTGGGTTTGAAATTCATGAAAGTTAAATGAGATTTTGGGAAATTGCTTCTATACTTCTGTTTCCTCTTCTAAATTGATGAGGTTTTGGACTAGAACTCTCAACTCTCTTTAGGAGTTGGTCATGACATTCAAGGATGTGATTGTGGACTTCACTGAGGAGGAGTGGGGCCTCTTGAACCTTTCACAGAAAAAGCTGTACAAGGAGGTCATGGTGGAGAATGTGCAGAACCTGCTGTCCCTGGGTAAGGACCATTTCCTCTCTTTTTTTGGTGTTAATTATTAGACCAAAATTAGCAAAAATGGCTGAGAATGGATTCATATTCTGGTGCATCTCAGCTTCAGAAGCTTCATTGAATGTACAGTCATCTGTGTGCCATTTTGGGCTTGGCTTGTAGTCTTTTCAAGTTCAATAATTTACCGTCAGGTGATTGGAGATAAGGATTTGGGTTCATTCTCAGAGGAAGAAAGTAAAATTTAAAAAACCCACTCCTACTTCCAGGAGAAATTTCAAATCATCTCAAGACCAAAACAGAGTTCTTGAAAGAATTTAGAAAGGAGTTCAAAAATCAAAGGAGGAATTGGAACAAAACTAGGGGGGGAAATAACCACAGTCCAGGAAATCAAGAAATTAGAAAAAAGCAATCAAAACCATAAGAAAGATATTTTAAAAGAAAAAGGAAAGAAAGTAATTCATTTAAAACTAGAATTGGGCAAGAGAAAGTGAATGACATTAGAAACCATCAAAAAATACTGAAAGCCAAAAGACTGAAAATGTAGAAGAGAAAGTGAAACATCTCACTAGAAAAGAAACCATATGAAGACCAGATCAAGGAGACACAATATAAGAATTATTGCACTACCTCTAAGGTATGATCCAAAAAATTACGTCTAAGTACAATATATCAGTACATTTTTAAGGAAAATTTCTCTGCACTTCTAAAAGAAGAGGTAAAATGGAATTAGAAAAACATTCATCATTCATTCCCTCAAAGAGATCCCAAGATGAAGAATTCCAAAAAACATAGTCAGGTTTCAGTGCTCCCAGGTTAAAGAGAAAATACTACAAGTAACAAAAAAAAAAATTTAAACATGTGAATACTGTGGAGTTAAATATAATCTTGAATGAAAAAAGAGACATTCAAGTATTTATGAAAAAAAGACTTATAAACCTTGTGGCCAGGAGAATAATTTATGAATAAGAGAGAAGAGAGTGAGGTATGAAGTGGATAATTTTTATTATGTTAAATTAAAAAGATTTTGTACAAATAAAATCAATGTAACCGATTAAAAGGAAAGCAGAAAATGGGAGGGCAATTTTATGTGGTTTTTATTCTATTTTTGATTTAGAGATTAAAACAAGCATTTCCATAATATGTTACAATAAAAAAATGATTGCAGATGAAACTGCGAATGTACTGTGTGTACAACTTGCTATTCCTTTGAAATATACAACAAAATTGTGATGGAAATTTCTTTTTTCCTTTCCTCCTCCCCTAACAATGGCTGCCATGAGATGTGTATGATAGTTTCCCAGATAAAGTTCACATATATGAAATATATAAAATATACAAGGATTATTGAAAAATGCAGAAGAATATTAGTCATTCCCTGACTGATAAATGATCAAAGGATTTAGATAGGCAGTTTTCCATTTTTTTAGAAATCCAAACAATTTATAAAAGTCTAATGAAAAAATGCTCCAAGTCATTATTGAGCAGAGAAATGCAAATTAAAGCAGTCTTGAGATAATCATTTTATACCTATCAAATTGACTAAAGCGATTGCAAAGGAAACTCACAAATGTGGGCATGTGGCAACATTGGGACATCAGTTCATTGGTGGAATTGTGAGTTGATCCCACCATTTTAGAGAGCAATCTGGAATTATGCAAAAGTGTTATTAAACTCCCTATGCAACTGACTCAGCAATACCACTACTAAGTCTGTATTTCCAAAAATGATTAAGGAAACAGAAAAAGAACCTATATGGTCTACAGTATTTACAGGAGCTCTTTTTGTTATGGCAAAGAACTACATACACTTCATTTGGAGAATCACTGACCAAGTTGTGGTAGATGACTGGTGAAGTACTGCTTTACTAGAAGAAATGATGAGTTTGATGATCTTAGGAAAATGTGGGTAGACTTACTCAAGAGTAATGAGGAGGGAAAGGGGCAGAATCAAGAGAACATTGTATACAGTAAGAGCAAAATATTTTTAAGTTCAACTTGGAGCAAATAACCCATTTTGAGTGTTAAACTTCAAAAACTTACAAAGGGCATATGAAGGAAGATGCTGTCTTGCCTCCAGAAAAAGAACTGATAAATAGAACTATGTGTGGAATGATTTTGCCTACATGAGCATGTGTGTGTGTGTGTGTGTGTACCTCTGATGGTAGTCATCTCTAGGGGAAAAGGAGGAGGGAAGCGAAAAAAGGGAAAAGAAAAGAAATTTACATGATAACTATTACCTATTTAAAAGGAATAGGATGTTCTACAATAATTAATTTGCTGCTTCATGTGTAATCACATTTTTTTAATTATACCATGCAATGAAAAAGCTTATTTTACTCCATTATTTAAAAATAAAATAGATAAAATTTAAAATAAAACTAAAGGTAGTGATTTTTAAAAACTATCTTGTGCTGGTGAAGAGACAGAAAGGTAGATCAATGGACCAACGTAGACATGCAGGACATAGTAGCAATTGCTTATAGTAACTTTGTGTCTGAAAAATGACAAGTTTTTGTGGTAGGAATTCCTGATTTGGTGAAAATGGTGAAAAAAGCTGGAAAGTAGTCTGTTAGAAATTGGAGAAAGGCTAATCTTATGCTCCCTTTACCAAAATTAAAAGAATATGGAATATATGACCAATCAAACTTATGGAGAGTTGAATGATTTATACGTAAACAAGAGAAAGGATGATAAGGTGGAAAATAAATGATTTTTTTTTACTAAATTATGTTAAAAAGTTTTGTATAAATAAAATCAATGCAGCCAAAATCAGGAGGAAAGGAGAAAGGGGCAGAAGGGGAATTTATAGATAGTTTCTCAGATAAAGGTCTTATATCTTAAATACATGGAAGAACTTGGTCAAATTGAAAACAATAAGTCATTCCCCAGCTGATAAATGATCAAAGGCTAGCAACAAACTTTCTGGTGAAGAAATTAAACCTATATAGTCATATGAGAAACTGTTCTAAATCATTAGTCATTACAGAAATACTAATTAAACCAACCTTGTGGTATCATCTCATAGTTGTCAGGTAGAATACAGTGATAGAAAGGGACAGAAAGAAATGTTGGAGGAAATATGGAAAATTTTAGACACTAATTCACTGTTGTTGGAACTGTGAACTGATTCATTCATTTTGCAGAACAATCTGTATGTAGTCATACCCAAAGAGTTATAAAAAACTGTCTACCTTTAATTCAGTAATACCATTCAAGTCTATTTCCAAAGATGATTAAGGAAAACAGGAGAAAATGTATGTCTTAAAATACTTATAGCAGCTCTCTCTTTGGTGAGAAGAATTGTAAATCAGTTGGCTAATGGCTTGAGAAGGATTGAGTACAGCCTGAGTAAATGGTCAATACCTTCAGCAGTGGTTGAGCATGGTCTCTAGAGAATGCCATGGAACTGGTTGTCCCAACCCTCCAGGATCTTATCCTTATCACCAGTCAGTGTGGTTCCATCAGCACTGAGTAGTTGAGATGTACTAGGGTCTTTGGCCCATACTTAGCCTTCAGAGTATTATAAAATCAATTTGGATGTTTACTACCAATACAAAACTGAATTCCATGTGCCTTCTTATTGAGGCAAGACTCCTGAATCTCAAAGCTTTGCTTGCATTTAACTCTCAGAGGAGTGAAACACAGATAAATGAAATAACATACTGGTAGGCCTGTTGAGTTCTCATTTTTTATTCAGTAATTTCTGAATTTCCCAATCATTTTCATTAAACTGCTTTGAAAGTTTCCAAGTGTTCTGTCTCAGATGAGTTAATGTGGTGCTGTACATTAAATCTCTGAAAGCTGGCTACTCCTTTCCTGCTTGAATGTTGAAAACTGTTTTGGCTTAGCTTTCTCTCCAAGTAAAGAACACACTGTTCTCCCTTGGAGATCCACTGTAATCTGCTGACTTTTCTGGTAGCAACCTTGTCCAGGGGTTGCTGCTTGAATGTGAATGTTTAGTCTGATGGGTCCAACCTGCTCTGAGGTACAAACCTCCTTTGTCACTCAGAGAGCTTGTCTGTTTCTTCCCCTTACAATGACACAGTCTATTTAATGCCAATCTTTGCTCCAAGAGTACATCCAGAAGGTTTTATTGCATTCAGAATGGTGATGAGAGGTTCATAAGCCACAAAGTCTTAAGTAACAATTGCTCTTGCATATATTTATTTGTGTATATCTTTTGTGTGTTTATATGTATATATTATATGTGTGTGTTTGTCCATTTGCTTCAGTTGTAGAGACCAAGTTAGAAGTAAATCAAATGCCTAGAAAGCTGAGAATATTTGTGGAAGGATGTGACCTACAAAGATTCATGAATGATACTCCCTTTGACTTCAATTTGAGAGAAATCCATGATTCTAATATTGAAGTAGAACTTTTTCAGTCCCTTGAGAAGGCTCCTGAAATGCCAATGTATCCAGGTAATCCGTTGGAAATGGCCTTGAGCAGGAGTTCAGACCTCTTGGGACATCAGAAGAGTGAGAGTGGAGAAATGCTTTCTGTAAGTAAGAAAGGTGGGAAGGCCTTGAGTCAGAACTCCAAGCTCATTACTTATCAGCAAATTCCCTTGATGAAGGAACCTGATGAATATAATGAATGTGGAACAACCTCATCCCATCACTCATCTCTTCTTTCATCTCAGAAGATTGCTACTGGGGAGACATTTTATAAATGTCATGAATGTGAGAAGACTTTCTGCTACAGATCACTCCTTATTAGCCATAAGAGAATACACACTGGAGAAAAACCTTATGAATGCAATCAATGTGGAAAGACTTTCACACGGAGTTTCGGCCTTGATGAACATAAGAGAATCCACACTGGAGAAAAACCTTACAGATGTAACCAATGTGGAAAAAGTTTCAAAAGTTGTTCCAATCTTACTGCACACCAAAGAATCCACACTGGAGAGAAGCGTTTTAAATGTAATCAGTGTGGAAAAGCTTTCACACAGAATAACACTCTTTCTGTACATCAGAAAACCCACACTGGAGAGAAGTCTTATAGATGTAATCAATGTGGAAAGGCTTTCACAGAGACCTCCCATCTTGTTGCCCATCAGAGAATCCACACTGGAGAGAAACCTTATGTATGTAATCAATGTGGAATGGCTTTCAAACAGGGGGGCCATCTTTCTGCACATCAGAGAATCCACACTAGTGAGAAGCCTTATGGATGTAATCAGTGTGGAGCAACTTTCACACAGTGGGGCCATCTTTCTACACATCAGAGAATCCACACTGGTGAGAAGCCTTATGGATGTAATCAGTGTGGAAGGGCTTTCACACAGAGTTGCACTCTTACTAAACATCAAAGACTCCATAGTGGAGAGAAACCTTTTGAATGTTATCACTGTAAAAAAGCCTTCCTAGACATCTCCAGTCTTAATGTACATCAGAAAATTCACACTGGAGAGAGACCTTTTGAATGTAATCAGTGTGGAAAGACTTTCACACAAAGGTGCAATCTTTTTGTACATCAGAAAACCCACACTGGAGTGAAGGTGTATAAATGTAATCAATGTGGAAAGGGTTTCACAGGCAAGAGAGGTTTTGCTGCACATCAGAGAACTCACACTGGAAAGAAGCTTTATGGATGTAATCAGTGTGGAAAGTCTTTCACACATTCTTTTTGTCTTACTAAACATCAGAGGATCCACAGTGGAGAGAAACCTTTTTAATGTAATCACTGTAAAAAGGCTTTCCCACAGAGTTCCCATCTTGCTACACATCAGAAAATACACAGTGGAGGTAAGCATTATGTATGTAATCAATGTGGAATAGCTTTCAGATTCACCTCCAGTCTTGCTTTACATCAGAAAATTTACCCTGGAGAGAAACCCTAGGAACTTCATTCATCATGTGTAAGGGCATGATATAATTTTAGGGTTCATGTGACAGTAATTTATAGTATTGGTTCAAATTTATGCAGTATTCATCAGTCTTTTCATGAATTCAGTATAGTTGTTCAAGTCAAAATATACCACATGCACATATGTTCTAAATTATATCTAAAGAAGTATTTGATAGGTTTTTAAACTCCCCAGTTGGTCTGATCTGTAGGTAGGTTGGAGAAAGGTGGTATACATTCAGTGGGCTTCAGAGGACAATTTTCAATAGGAGTAAATAAGTTTTAATCCACTGAGTAAGTAGAAGAGAACAGCAACCATAGGAAGTGTTGGGGAGCCAAGCTGGAAGAATATTGGTCAAGGAGGACAGCCAGCACAATGGTACATTCTGGAGTCTTACATGAATACAGTGAGCACTTGTGTACACCCAGTGAATAATAGTTGGTTCAAAAATGTAACCTTACTATATGCTAATTATTAACAGATATCATTTCATGATTTTCTAATTGATCATAGAGGAAACTCACTTGTTATTTAAAGTTTAACCCATAAACATCCTTACTTTGCCTGGGAGAGGTCCTAATGTCTTAAACTACAGCCTTAAGGAGTCTCTGAGCACTGTCCACAGGGCTGGGGAGATCTTTTCAAAGGTTAAGAAGTCCAAAGGAATCCAAAGAGACAAAGATGAGCTAGTCATTGGTCATTACCCTTAAGTTTATGAATTAAAACACAATATACCACATATTAACTTGTCAAATATTTTGTCACATTCTATTATGATCTAACAACATTCAGATCAAAAATAACCTGCTTTAACATGTTTTTTTTTCTCTCCAAAGGTTATAATACTAGACAAAAAAGTTCAATAGAGTGTATTTTCAAAGAATGTTCCAGGGAAAATCAGTCATCCTATCTCCCTTGACATTTTTTAAGTCACATCTAATGACGTTGAAAATCCAGTATTTAGTGTGGAGCCAGTGCAGTCAATTAAAGACATAGCAATAGTTCATTTATACAGTTTTTGCCATAGGCCTGGCTTTTCTCCTAAGGAATTTCATCCAGCTGTGAGGTCTTCCACCCAGTCTTCACTTGCCTCCCCCTGCCTCTAGGTTCCATACCACTTCCTTTCTCTCAAGGGTTTAAACTTGCCACTTTAAAGTTCACCCTGGACAATGTTATTGCTTCCCTCCTTGTTGATAATTGCTCCAGAAGGTGCAGAGCTGGCTTTGCAGGAGACAAGACCTTTCAGGTTGTCTTCCTCCCACTCTTGGGCACTCCAGACATCAGGGTGGGGTGGTGGATATGGGCCAGAAAGACAGATCTATGGGGAATGAGACCCAGAGCAAGGGAGATATTGTGACCCTGAAATACCCCACTGAACATGATGTTGTCACCAACTGGCATGACATGGAGAAGATCTGTAGTCATGCTTTATACAATGAGTTCCTCGGGGCCCTTCCCTGTGCCATGATTTGCCATGCTCTAGTTGGCTGTGATCTGACAGACTGCCTCATGAAGATCCTGACAGGTGACACAGTTTCACTGCCACAGCTGAGAAATCATGTGTGACATCTAGTAACTGTGTTACAAAACCCTACACTTTGAACAGGAGATGGTTACTTCTGCACCTAGCTCTTCTCTGGAAAAGAGCTTTCAGCTCCCTGCTGGTCAGGGCATCACCACTGGTGATGACAGATCCTGATGTCCATTAACTCTCTTCCAACCATCCTTCCTAGGTCTGGAATCCATAAAGCTACCTTCACCTGAGTCATGAAATGTGATATATACATCTGTAAGCCATTATTGTCTGGTGATACCACCATGGATCCAGGCAATACTGATAGGAAGTGGAAAGAAATTATAGTCCTAGCTCTCCAGCACCATGAAAATCAACACCATTTCCCCACCTGAGCACAAACACCCAGTCTGCTTCGGAGGCTCCATCCTCATCTCTCTCCACCTTCCAACTGAAGTGGATCAACAAAGAGGGGTATGATGAATCTGGGCCCTGCATTGTTCACCATCAATGCATCTAAATGGATTGTTTGCAGTTTTTTGGTTGTTTTATATATATATATATATATATATATATATATATATATATATATATTGTATGGTCTAATAAATGAGCCCCCAATAAAAAAAAGAGATTGTTATCCCCTCCTCTTTTTTTTGGCACTTGATTCAGGATTTAAAACCTGGAAAGGTGAAAGTGATGAGTATTCTAAGTATGTTGGAGGTAAATGTCCCTATAGTTCTACAGTGGGTCTAAGAACGGTGGTTATACATTTTTAAAATCATCATTATAAATATTGAAAAATGCATTTTTATAGAGTTACTTGCCTCTAGGAAAGTTGTCCTCTACCAAAAGTATCCATTTAAGGTGAATCCAGAGAGGGAAAGGATGAGGTGGGGAAGGTGCCAGTATTGCTTTACATGTAAGTGATATATAATCCTTGAAAAAAAAATACTTTGTATCTTCTGCCTTAATACTTGTTCTTTTTCTAAATTGTAACAATCTAAATCAGTAGTCCCCTAAATTCCCTCTCTGTCCTCAATACAGATATTGTCAGTCAGCTTGAGCCCCTACCTTACCTGAGAAAGACCTAAAACTTGGATTGGCCAATCAGGATAAAGACATTTTGGCCCACTCTGATCTAAATATACCATAATCTCTTGGGTGCTCTGGCAAAACAGACGTGCTTTGTTTTGCACTCTGAGTGAATCCAAGTTCCTGCTGTACTTTGCTGACTGGGAACATTCTTCTGCCAAGGACCTCACTCTTGGTTAGCAGCATCCCTCTTTCCTGTTCTTTCCGTTCTATTTGTTAATGATAGAATAAAAACAGACCTCCTGGAAGTATAATTTCCATTGACACTGATACATTTCTTATTTTTTACAAAATTGTCCTGTTAAGAAATTCCTTCTCACAGTATAAAATATATGGGATCTGTAATTTTGACTGGCACAAGTCAGGAAGGAAGAGAGGAAGCGCACTCACTTTGCTTTGAGAGTATAAATGTTCCTACAAATGGTCCCTTCTGATTCTCTGGCTCAATGAGAATAAATAGGCACATTATAGCACATGTACAGCATTCTGTTGTTCTTTGGACACACCTTCTATTAAGGGGGAAACTTTCTTTGGACCAAACCATTGGTAAATGGTTTATCATTTTTGTGCCATGTGATTGGTATGGGACTGATGGGATGGAGAGATGATCCCCGCCCCCCTTCCAGACAACACTAGTGACTTGATGCCACAGGATAGGTTTTTTTTCCTGGAGTCTCATTTTTTACTGGGAGTATGGGTGAGTTTTCTACTCCCAGCTCTAATTCTCTGACCTCCACAAGTCTGGTCCAAGTCTGCAATTCTCTTTAAGCCAGCTTTGGGAACATGGGTCACTTTGGCTTTATTTTCTTGGTCCTCTTTGGTAAAGTGAGTCACATTTGAGCTGTGAGCTAGATGCTGTTACTTTGGAAGGTTTAAATGAAGGTGGACAGAAAAACTAAGGGTTTTATATATATAGTTAGAGCAAACACTGGGAAAAACGAATGAACTTTCTTGTTATTTTTGAGATCATAGTTGAAAGCAGGACAGGTTAGATTTGTTTTTCTTTGAGAAAAGCCCATAGGAGTCATGTTGTCTTGACTCTGGCAAGCTTGAGGCTATAGTAAAAAAAGAAAAGTCAGTTACAGCTAAAAACATCTGAGCAGATTCTGCAGGTTTTGAGATTAGTCATTAAGGAGTTGTACGCTGATCATTTTAATGTTGTAGGAGAAAATTCCTGAGATTGAAGATAATTCCAGGAGCTCACCCCCTGATAAACACCCCTCCTCACAAGCCCAATTTCCCCAGTCAGGAGTTCATCTCATTACTGGGATTGTAAATAGCTCCATGTTTTCCCAGTGAATCCCTCTCATCTCAGTTCAGATTAAGAAAGAAAAGGGCTAGAGAACTGTAGGGAACTTGAGTTACCTTTCTCCACTTAGCTGAAGGAGGGGAGCAGTAGCCATGGTGAGGGCTTTGGCAGTGGCCATGCTGGCTATTGTTCACCCCTCTGGACAAAGCCTGAGAGTGTCACCCAGGTTCTGTACAGCCTCCAACCTCACCAATGTCTGCTGCTGTGGGGAAGTAGGGAAAGGGGTGGTTAGGCCCCACAGCCAGCATCCCCTGAGCTCTGTCACCCAGAATTAATTACTACTTGGGAAGGCCTGGCACCCGCCATCCCAGACCTTGAGCAGTGTCCTCTGCCATACCCCCTCCCCCAGCACCCAACTGCTGCCATTGAGAATCCAGGTGCCCCTGGAAGGTCTAGTATAGTGCTACGAAGTGGAGAAGCCAGCCAGCCTCTGCCCTTGGTAAGCCCTCCCTTTCCTGTGCCAGCTGCAGAAATGTATTAGCTATGTAATTTGTAAAAAGCTGTTTTATCTCTATTTGCCCTGTTTCCTGATTTGTAAAACTAAAAATGGTTATTGTGGGATCAAAATGATATAATTGTACAGTGTTTAAGAAAATGATTGGTAGCTGCTAAGTACTTTACTATGGTCTAACATACTTGTTCCATACCTGTTAATTTTGAAATAGTTTTAAAATACCAAAAGTAAGATGAATACTTTTTATATGTAATAATTTGGAAATGCAAATGATGTCATCTGAAGTTTATTGTTTGTATTATTATATTTCTGAAATCTCTTAGATCGTAAAATTTGAGAGATCATTCTGAAGTAGAAGTGATTTTAGACAAAGCAATTTTTAATCTGGATGTTGTTGCATGTGAATTTGGCTTTTCAAAGGATGTAATTTTAAGAAATGAGATAATTTGGAAACTTAAATAGTTAATGAGGTATATTTGGTTGTAAACAGGTAGTAATAACAAATAATGATATTTAATAGGATAGTGAATTTTCATTTGAAATTAAAAGGTGGTTGAAAATTGTAGTTTTAACCTATTAGTGATGAAATGAGTTATTTTCTGTGCAAAGGAATTTGAAAATGTGTTCACCAAAATTAATAATAAAGTTTTAAATACATAATATGGTTTAGAGTATTATTTTATTTCTAAAGTTTGATAAACAATTGTATCAGGATGTTGTTGGAAAAAACAATTCTTAAAGTCTAGTTAGAGTAGAAATTGTTCCAACAAAAATATATAGGGGAGAATGAAGGGTTAGGATAAACTTCTCAAGTTTTGTCTATATTTAAGAGAAAGTTTCACCTAGAATTCCTATAAACTCTGTGCAAGAGTGTTCTGTATTACCTATCAGACTGGCTAATATGTCAAAACATGTTAATAAATGTTGGAGAAGGTTAAGTTGGAATACTTTATTGGTGGAGTTGTCCACTGATCCAACCATTTTGGAGAGTAGTTTGGAACTATAATGAAAGGGCAACCAAACTGCATATTCTTTGATCTAGCTATACTACTATTAGCTCTGCATCCCAAAGAGATCATAAAAAAGGGAAAAGAATCCAGAAGTCAAAAAAATATTTATAGCAGCTCTTTTTGTGGTGGCAAAGAATAGGAAATTGTGGGGATATCTACCAATTATAGGGTGGCAGAACAAGTTGTGGTATATGAGTGTAATGGAATACTGTTGTTTTATAAAAAAAAAAAAAGATGAGCAGGCAGATTTCAGAAAAACCTGGTAAGGCTTAGATGAACTGATGCTGAGTGAAGTGAGCAGAACCAGGAGAACACTGTACACTGTAACAGCAACAGGTACTATGATGAAAGGGCAACCAACCTTGGATTTGACAAGTGTAAAACCGAATTTTGGGATAAGAATTCATTTGTTTAAAATAAATTATTGGGAAAACTAAAAAGACGTTTGGCAGAAATTGGGCATAGACTAACATCTTAGACCACTTATCAACATAATGTCAATATACATACATGATATGTATATAAAAGGAGATTTTACAAGAAAATTTGGGGGGCGGAGCCAAGATGGTGGAGTAAGAGCAATGACTCACCTAAGCTCTTGGAAAAACTGCAGATACCTCTGAAAGGAGAATCTGACCAAATTTTGGAGGTGCGGAATCCAGTGAGAGACAGACTGTGACAGATTTGGAGCCCAGGTTAGACTGGAAGGTCCATGGGACGGATCTGTTCCGCAGGGGTGAGCCCCCAGTGCACAACGCAGCATGTCCAGTGTAGCGGAGCAGAAGGAGCCTGGGAAACCCGAGCCAGTGGAGCTGGCAGAGCAGCACCCAAGGGTCGGAGACAAGCCTAGCCAAGCCAGGGAGAGCTGCTGAGTGCTGGATATCAGCACAGTAGCTCCTGAGACTTTCAGACCGAAGATTAAACATCAGTAAGTCACCTACTTGAACTTCTGGGAGCCAGTATGGCAGAGTGATCAGTAAATGCTCTCTCCTCCCCACTTGATGACCGTGAAAGAACCATAAAATATTTCCCCAGAAAAGTCCTGGATCAGCAGAAACAGCAGAAGGAGCCAATAGTCTCATAACACCTGAGGCTAGGAAAATAGCTAAGGGGGAGTCCTCCTACTGTGGTGGAGGCAAACCTGAAGGACAGAGGACCCAGGGTGGAGAAAACTCGAACTAGGACCCAGGCAAGCCTCAGCACCAGGAGAAGAGCCCCAGGAGGGACGGGAACACTTATTAGCATCTAGGAGTGCCTCAGCACTCCAGGGGAATTGGAAAGACAATAAGGAAGCTGGGATTACCATCCACTGAGCTTGCCTTTGCCTCAGTTCAGCTGAGGAGATCTCCTGAGACCAGACAACTCCTCCCCCACACTTAACAAGCTAATCCCAGGGCTGATCAGGGAAACACAAAACAAAAACCTTTTAGCTTTTTCACACATCAGCTCAGCACAAAGTTCTGTAGCTTCTGACTGGAAGAACCAGAAGCCACAACACTCAATCAACATCATGAACAAGAAAAAGCAGATGAAGAGTGAAAAAAACCATAGAATCTTTGTATGGGGATAAGGACCAAAACACAAACACCAAAGAGGTCAGAGCTGAGACTGTACTTCCATCTGAGACTTCAGAAGGGACTATGAACTGCTCGCAAGCACAAGCACCTCTCCTGGAACAGCTGAAGAAGGAAATAGGAGATAAACTGGCCAATGATTTTAAAATTATGAAAAAAGAATTCACTGATGAGAACATCTCTTTGCAAAGAAAAATTGAACAAATGGAAAAGGAAGTTCAAAAATTAACATGAGAAAATAACTCCTTAAAAGGAAAAATTGGACAGATGGAAAAGGAGATGCAAAAGTTAACCAAAGAAAACAATTTGATAAAGAAAATTTTAAGGGCAGTGCATATATTATTTATCAATTATGGATAGAAAAATTAATGAATTACAAAGAGGAAGAGAACATCAATAATTTTGATTGCATTAAATAATGCGTGATTTTTAGAAGGCCTACTAAATGTCCCTTTACAAGCTAATTTGTTGCAGTAATAGTTTGATACTGATGACAATTACGTCCAAAATTACCGTTAGTTTCAAGTTTGATTCCTAGGTTTCTTGTGTCCTTGGACAGGTCTTAAATGGTGCTTTCCGAGAACAAGGATCAGACTTAGCAGGTCAGTGGGAGCAGGGTCAGCATCTAAGACTAGTTATTAATACTAAAGAATGAGTAGTCAGTGGGAAAGATCTTGCAATTTAGATCTTAATTCATTCCATGGAGTAAACAAGAGTTAAAATTAGTGTTTGAACTTATATAAATAAGATTCAGTTTCTGAAGTGTCTCCTTTCAGTTTGAGGGTAGTTAGAGAAGACAAAATAAGATTGAGAAACAGAGATGCAAATCTATTAGAGTAGTAACTTACGATCTTAATGGGAAATTTAATTTTACTCATGTTGTTTAATCAGGAACTAGTACACATTTAGAAATGTATGCAAACTACTTAAGGCTCACCTTAAAGATATTCCCAACCAGTGTGAGATTATAGTTACATATCTGAAACTTTGATTATTGGAATTTCCTATTCAAGACCTTTTTGGGCTATTAACTGATGTTATTCTAAGTCTGACTCCAGGTATGATCATCAAGGAAAGCTACTGAACCATTGATCCATGATGCCATCAATCTTATGTGGTCTATTAACTGCAGAGGGCATTCTTATGGTAAAAAGGTAGGAAAACAACTATTCTACATGATCTAAGTTAGGATTCTTCCGACTCAATTTCCCCACTAGCAGACTTTCAGCCTGGATCAGTGCAGTTGGCCATGTTCTGCCTGAAATTAAGATGAAGTTAGTGAACATTGTTCTTTTGCTATAGTTATGTACCTATTCTGCTGAGGAAAATTTCTATAATCCAAAAGCTTGCAAGCATAATATTAAATCTATTAAATAATAGATTGAAGTTGGAACATCTGAGATTACAATAGTAAGATAAAAGTCTAGGATTGCATTATTTCACCTGGAATTTTAGCCCAAACATACTAACTACTTAAATATTTAGCCTTGAATGTATTCCTGGATAAGTTAGGGTCCTTAAATTCCTCACAGTCATGTGGGGATAATTAGGTCAATGACTTCTGAAACCAAGATAATATTCTGTTACTTAGTTAATATCATACCATTAGTTAAATTCAGATGAAACATAGCTTGTGGTCTGTCTGATAAAAAATAATAGAGACATAAGGGTTATTTGACCTGGTTATTGACAAGGTAATTTACAATTATGTTAAGATCAATTTTTTTAGGAGATTTGAACAAAGAAAGGGGGATCTCTGTACAAGGAGTCTTAAGAAGGCAGTCTACTTGAGACTGTTTAAAGAACACTCCAGAAAACTTCATCTGATGAGGCACAGGATACTAGACAGTTGTGTTAGATAAGACTTTGAAGTGAACAATTTTCTTCACAGTTTACTCTTTGCATCTTTTTATCTGTATTTGTCTTATTTATTTACTTACCAAGGGGACTACCCCCTTGGCTTTGTCAGTTTGTCTATCAATGTCTCTCCTTTCCCACTCCCATATTGTTAATATGTCAGTAATTCATTGAGAAGGCTATACCTCTCAGTAGAATGAGATGGGGGAATGTGAAAAATGATTTCTAGACTCAGAACTCTATTTTCCCTTCAGCCACCTTCTGAAAAGTTCTTCAGAAGGACATTCCTGATAATGAGATTGCCTTGGAAGTTGCCCAGGCTTCCTCTGCCTAGATAGCCCAAGGTTGGGAGTAGTCTGATATGGTGGGGGTGTGGGGGAGGGGGTGTGTGATCTGGTAGTAAAGATATTTCCTTTGTAAGAAGGTGGGTCGATATCAGACCCTGTTGAAAAGGTGTTGTACTAGAATTAAGTGACCTCAGTCATGTACTCAAGACCCTCCTTTTGCTACAGCCCACCTCCAAGTGTGTTGACCAGTCTCAGTTGATTGGTACCCCTTGGGAACACCTACTTTTCAAAGGATATAACTCTGTATCCCCAAATCCCAAATCAAGCCATTTCTAGACTGACCCTCTCAGGGGGTCCAGTTCGAGAATGTACTTCCCATGCAATACATGTCAATCTAGCTTGAGAAATAAAAACATGGTCCTGACTGCATCTAGTTTGTCTTTCTTACATCAAACTCTGTAGATTTTGAGGTCAACAAACTATAAATGAAAGTAGATGGACTTTCCAAAAGAAAGGGGCACTGAAAACATTCCTAGAGTTTAAAAACCAGACTGGGAGAAATTCTTTGCTTCTCAAACCACTGATGCAACAGAAGCACAGCACACAAGAGCAACCAAGTAAAATAAAACCAAAAAAATAAAAGAGTAGTGATTAAGAGAATTGTTTCTTAATGCTTATGTGGACACTAAGGTGAAAGCCACAATGAAAAGTGAGAAAGTGGGAGAAAGAGCATTGAGAGATCATGAAGATTATTTTTGCCAATCCGTATTGTATATCCTCCAGATGAATTGAGATTTTTCTGGAACTAAATTACAGAAGTGAAGAGGCATAAACAAGAGGGAAAGAAACTCGTAGAGGAGGTATCTTAATCAAGTAAAAGACTAACAAGGAATGGAAGTTTGATCCTGTAGTCTGCTAGGTATAAGAGAATCTAAAGGAGAATAGATAAAGTGAAAAAGGGAAGGATAGAAAATGGGAGAAAGAAAAGAGGTAAATTTTGCTTGAGTGTTTGAATGGGATACCACTGATTAATGCACCTATGGAACAAGGTATCTCTTTTTTCTTTTAAATAGTACTATGTTTTTCCCCAAAGCATGCAAAGACAATTTTCTGCATGAATTTGAACCAATGCTGTTAAGGATCATTGTCACATGAACATAATAAGTACATCCTTCCCTAAAATATGATTTTAAAAAAATTTCCTAGGGTTTCTTCCCAGTGTGAATTTTCTAATGTAAAGTGAGACTGGAGATGAATCTGAAAGCTTTCCCATTCCATGGATAACATTCATAAAGCTTTTCCCAATCATGAATTTTCTGACATTTAGCAAGACTAGAGCTCTGTGTGAAAGCCTTTGCACATTGATAACATCCTTAAGGCTTCTCTCCACTGTGGATTTTTTGATATTTAGCAAGATGATGACTCTGTGTGAAAGCTTTTCTACACTGATTACGTCCATAAGGTTTCTCTCAACTGGATTTTCTGATGTGCAGCAAGATTGCTCCTATGTTTGAAAGTCTTTCCACACTGATTACATTCAAAAGGTTTGTTTCCAGTGTGGATTCTTTGATGCACATCAGGATGAGAGCTTCTTCTAAAAGTCATGATTTCATTCATAACATTTCTCTCCAATGTGGATTCGCTGATATATAGGAAGATGGGAGCTCTCCGTAAAAGCATTTCCACATTGATTAAACTATGTCTTCTTTCCATTGTGGATTGTCTGATGAAAAGCAAGAGTGGACTTCCTTATGAAAGTTTCTCACATCAATTGCATTCAAAAGGTCTCTCTCAAGAGTGGATCTTATGTGTAGATTGGAGCTCTATGTGAAAGTTTTTCCACATTGATTACATTCATAAGGTCCAGTGTGGATTCTCTGATGTATAGCAAGAGTGCTCCTCTTTTTGAAAGCCTTTTCACAATGATTACATTCAAAAGGTTTTGATTACATTCCAAAGGTTTCTCTCCAGTGTGGATTCTCTGACATACACCAAGCTGAGACCTTCTAAAAGCCTTTCCACAATGATTGCATTCAAAAGGTCTCTCTCCAGTGTGGATTGTCTGAAGTAAAGCAAGAGTACATTTTCTTATGAAAGTTTTTACACATAGATTACATTCAAAAGGTCTCTCTTTAAAGTAGATTTTCTTATGCATAGCAAAACTGGAACACTGTGAAAGCATTTCCACATTGTTCTAAAACCTTTTCTCCAGTGTAGCTCAGAGAATCCACACTGGCCAATAAGACGACCAATAAGAAGTTATCTGTATTTTTGAAAACTAAAAACAAAGAAGCAAATAAAAAAATGAGGGAGGAAAAAAGTGATCTGTAGCAGAAAACTTCCCACATTCATGATATTCATAAAACTCTTTTTTGGATCAATCTTCTGAGATTTATTGAAATCTCAGTTCCAATTGAAGGGTTTCCTACACTGAGTACAGGCTCATCTTTTTATTCCTGGGTGAAATCTGTGCTTGCAAGGAAGAGATAATTGATGGGATGGGGACCTGACCCATTCTTTACAGTCATCAGGCTCCTTTCTAGTGGGAATTTGCTGATGAGTAATGAGCTTAGAGTTCTGATTCAAGGCCTTCCCACCTTTATTACTTACAGACCATATTTCTCCAGGATCACTTTTCTGATGTCTAATGATGCCTGAACGCCAGCTCAAGACCACTTCCCATTGATTATCTGGAGACATTTGAATTTTAGGAGGCTTAACCTGGGAATGAAAAAGTTCTGTCTCTTTGTAAATCATTTGCTATATTCACTATCCCAAACACAGTCATTCCCTGAGGTCCTTTTCTTACAGTGATTTAGGATAGAACACTGAATCTCTTTCCAATTTCATCAAATTTACAGTCACTCTTTGGATTTTTATCTACCTTGATATAGGAGTCATGTATTTCTCTTAATTTGAAGTCCAAGAGACCATCATTCATGAATCTTTGCAGGTCAAGTTCTTCCACAACAATTC
>CM053771.1:14482877-14495573 GCA_028658325.1 Potorous gilbertii | reverse complement strand
TGAGTCAGGTGCCCTGTGTTCACTGCTGCCACCCCTGCCCCAATAATGCAGAGTTGTCTCCAAGCAGACACTTCTGCCTTTGATCGGATGCCCCCTCCACCCCAATGCCAGAATGAATCAGATTTAGGACTCTCCAGAGAGATCTCAGCTATTCTTTTGTGCCTGAGAGGAAACCAAGACCAGTAGCCTGCTCTCCTCCCCACTTACCCAGGCCCCTTTTTTTCCCTACAAAATAATGAATTATAATCATTCACCTTTATACTTCACATTAAGGTTTCTCAGTCACCTTTTAACAAAACACTATCACCCCGCACTTGGACTATAGCTGCCAGGGGAGGGCCTCTGTCTCTCATCTCGCTCCATTCCAGTTCAGCCCCAAAGTCATTTTCCTAAAGCTCAGCTCTGATAATATGATGCCCCTCTCCCACTTAATAAACCCCAGTGGCTCCCTACTGTTTCTAGAAGCAAATACAAAATGCTCAGTTTGGCATTCAAAACCCTGCATAACTTGGCCCTCTCCCATCTTTCCATTCTTCTTATACCTTTCTCCCTCACACTGTATTTGATCAAATGACAGTTGTCCCCCAGATGTTTCAAGCACAAGATCCTCTGTCTCTCAGCTCCAGGCATTCTCTCTAGCTATACCCTAGGCCTGGAATACTCCCCTTCCTCTGCTCTGATGATTGACCTGCTTGGCTTCCTTTAACTCCTAGCTAAAACCCTGCCTTTGGCAGTAAGTCTTCTCCAAGCCCTCTTTATCCCACTGTCTTCACTCAACTAACTGTGCTTCATCTATCCTTTCTATAGCTCACTCTGTACAGATTTATAGGTCATCTCCCCTTCATTGTAAACTCCCCAAGGGCAGGGACTGTTGTCTGCCACTTTTTGTATCTCCAGGGCTTAGCACACTGCTTGGCACATGGGATTTGCTCTGGTGTTCGATCCTTTCTGAGGCTTCCATCGAACATTTGCCAGAAGCCTCATTTGTCATCATGGTTTGATGACCTTGCTTATGTCCCCTGGGATGTGGAAACATCTGCTTAACTAGGACCACCCCCTCCGCTGGCTGGGGGTTCAAGAGTGACATTCATATGCTATATATGATAATCCTTTGAATCAAAGGATCATTTCCCAATTTCCTTTTTTAAAAAAGACCCACTAGCTTAAAACAGTGTTAAAAGATCTCAAATAAAAGATGTTTTACAACATACACTGCAATTGGTTGAAGAACTCTGTGGTATTAAGAAATGTAAGCAAATTTCCATTGGGGATGATCTGGACTGCTCTGTGTCTCTGACTATGTCGCTTTCTCTTTCTGTCTCCCACTTTTTTTCTCAGTTGAACTTTCCATGTTTTAGCCAACTGACTATATTATGAGACTAAAGATCCAAAGAATCATAGTCACAAAAGTAGCCAGTATTTCCACAGTGATGTAATGTTTGCAAAGCATTTAACAATATTGTTTAATCAAATCCTCACCACAACTCTGGGAGGTGAATGCCCTTATCATCCCCGTTCTACAGATAGGGAAACTCAGACAGAATTAGGTGATATGACTTGCCCAGGGACATACAATAGGAAGTAGCAGAGGCTAAACTGGAATTCAGGTCGTATGGTTCCAAGCACAGCGCTTCATTAAGCAGGTCACCTAACCCCTTAAAGAAAGCTTTAAAGGAATTAATGTCCAACAGGTACCACAGGTTGTTGCTGTGTTTGTCCTTTGTTTTCGAAGAAGACCATGACATCAGAGAAATGATAACATGACTTGCACTTGACTTTGTTTTGACTGAGGGAGGGATGTACAAGGTCAGCAGCCTCACTTTCTCCTCCTGAACAATCTGGATTCAGCAACCAGATATTCATGAGGATGACTGCAGATGGTCCCAGATGCAGTGACAGACCTTGGCCTTTTTAGGCTAGGCCTTTTCAAATACTCAGGGGGAGGTAACACCCATTGAGTGTTACCTCTCTTTAAGAAGTGGTCAGGGAACGGCCCTTTTAATGAGCAAAAGAAAAAAAGAAAAAAAATAACTAAAACTGGGAGGAAAACAGAAACTGTTACTATTGATAATCACTCTGAGCCACGAAGTAGGGTTTGGGCAGGGACCTATTGTTGTCCAATCAGTATCAAAATTGTCAAAACTTGATTATCATTTTAAGCTAGTGTGAATCTCTGACTCCCAAGCCAAAATCCCCTGGCAAAATGGCAGTTCTGAATAATTGAGGTAGTTAGCATATTCATTACACATGTGATATCGATTAATAGGAGAATCATAAATCCCTTTAAACACCCTAGGACCTTTGAGATATGACAAGGAGCCTTGGCCCCATTAAAGAGAATTCTTTCTTCAGCCAATATTGCAGTGCAGTTCAGCAAAATACTGGAAGGCAGAGAGACATACAGTTCTTGAAAAAAAAAATGAAGACCAAAAATAGACAATCAAACTGTAATTGGAGATAACAATATACCACTTTTAGAATTAGACAAATTAAAAAGATAAACAGGAAGATTTAGCACCTAATGTGCTATTGGGAAAGGGAACCAAGACAAAAGAAAGAGTTAAGGATGGCTTCTAGGTTGCTAGTGTGGAAGAAATAAACTGAATTTTGGGGAAATAGCTTCTTTCCAGAGTTACCTTAGATGACAAAGAAACTAAGCTTCTTTACAGGGTTATAAAAATAGAAACAGACCCTCACTCATATATTTCTTTCACAGCATAAGCCCAATGACTCTGTCTTGAAGGAGACTTCCAATAAATAACTGGGCAGTCCCCACCAAGATATTCTGAGGGAATTAACTAGAGACCTACCTCCCCTGCCACCCCACACCCCAGACATTCTGGGCAAGAGAAAACATCCCCACTGAAACAAACTTTGCAACACCTGAGACAAAGGTTAATATTGTCCTCAAACCCAAATCACTTGATGTCCTGTCTCTATTACCCAACTACCCCAGTGAGGAAAGTGGCTGCCCAGCCTCCATAGAAGTGAGGCAGGGCCAAACCCTATTTATGTCTCTATTTCATCTTGTTCCCTTGATTTGCTACCCACAGGATAACTGCCTGAGAGAGTTGATGCTATTTTATCATCTGGGAGGAATTCCAGCTAAATGGAACAGGGGAGAGAGGCCTGGGCCTGGAGTCAGGGAAAAACTGAGTTCGCATTTGACTTTAGACACTTCTAGTTGTGTGATTTTTGGCAAGTCATTTGACCTGTTTGTCTCGCTTTCTTCAATTATAAAGTGGGAAGAATAATGACACACACCCCCCCCCCAAGGTTGCTCTGAGCATTCCATTGATTGAGTGCTTGGCAGTGCCAGGCACATGGGTGTGATATAAATGCCAGATATTTTTATTTTTCTTATTTTATTTTATATTTTCTCTAGGAGGTTCTTAGGACCCCTTCGTTAAGGAATGTCCCAACAATAACCTCAACTTGCTTCAGGTGAGATGCTGTTTCTCCTTTGTACCCTAGTGCAATGTTTGGAGCCTACACAAGAGGAAACTGAGGCTAAGAGATCACATGAGCTGATACAGCTGATGGGTGTCTGAGGCAGGGTTTGAACTCAGGTCAAGCTGACTAAGGTCTAGCCCTACCCAGTGCACAACCCAGCATGGAGATGATTGACAGGTACAAATAAACAGGCCCAGGATTGAGGTGAAATTGCTTCCATAGGGAAGGAGGTAGGCAGGGATAATAGGAGATCAGGTCAGATCAGAGGAAGGACTTACTAAGGACTTATGGATCCTTTGGTTATCAGTCCAAAAGGCAGGAGGAGAACTAGACAGGAGAGAATCTCCAAGGACAACTGGTAGTGATGGTTGACTATAACTCCCCATAAAGAAGTCAGGAAAAAGCCAGTGAAGGGGCTACTCCAGGGGTGGGGAACCTTTTCATGATACCAATTGAGCTATGATCAGATCAGGCTTCAAGAAACTTCAACTAGATATAGTTTAAAATGTACATTCTTTTGTAAAAATCTAATTACTATGAATAATTTCAAAATATGAAAACTATTTGTTAATTTTGAAGTAACAAAGCCCACAGTTTCCCTACCCCTGGGTCTTTACAAATAAGGATACCATTGCTTTTAGCTGCCTGAATGGTTTGCAGGAGTTGGAGACGGGAGCAGAGGGTGGGAGGAAGAGACCAGATACCATCCAGAACAGGGTCTTTTTTCTAGTAAATTACCTGTGAAAAGGAGGAAGCAGGATACCTTAAAGATGAGGAAGTTAAGAAGATTCTTAAAGATAGGGGAGACCTGGATGTTTCATATTTGGAGTTAGCAGTTCAGTGGATGGAGGGCTGAAAGGAAGTTGTGGTTCAGTTATTTTCAGTTGGGTCACACTCTTCCTGATCCTGATGGGGGTCAGACTCTGGGAGCTTCCTTGAACTCCCCTTGAATCTTCCCACTTAATCTTCCCTTTAGTTCTGGCAGTCTCAGAAAGCCCATGGGCTTTTCATTATCACTTTGCTCAGGTCTCTGTTGCACTCCCCGCCCTTGATCCCATCAAAACCCCAGTTCCCCAGGCTGCTGACCACACCCATCAAGATCTTCCTTAGAGTCTATCTATGTTCACCCCAGGATACTGATCATTCCCATACTGCCCCTATCAAGATCTCTAGATTGCCTCACCTGCTTCCGACCCAAGCCCTCTATCGGCGGATATCTCCCGATTATATCTCCTGATTGCCTCTAGCTATTTTATGAGTCACCCTAGTCTCACTGAGGTCCTCCTTGGACTTCTCCTCAAGACCCTCCCTAAACCCCTTCTCCCATCACTCTAGACTACCAGACCACCCCCAGATCCCTCCTATAGTCTTTCCTGTATTTAAGTTCCACCTTGCCAGCATGAAGGCACTCAGATTCATTCCGGCTCAGACTCTACCTAGCTGAGATTCAATCTGGCCCGCTTGTGAATACAAGCATTACCAATGCTTAGGCTCCCTAAGAGTCAACCCAATTTGGCAAATCTTTAATAAATTTTATTTTTCTTTGGCTTTAAGAAGTCTTGAGTCAAATTCATTGAAGCAGGACCCAGTGTGTAGGTATTTTGGGGTTCCCAGCACCCCTAAATCTCATCAATTCTATTTGAGTTTTCTTGGGCAAAGGTACTGGAGTAATTAGACACTCCTCTGTAATAAAATGGTCTTTGTCTCAGAAACATTTTTTAAAACCCTAGGACCTGTATAAATGGCATATTATGTCATCTAATACAACACTGTAATTCCACTTATTCAAAAAATGAGGTCATTAGACTGAATATAGGTGCGCTGCAGACCTCTCTGTTATTCTTAGATTATGCCCCTTCCAGGCAGATGCTCCACTCACTGGCCTTTCTGCCCCTTACCCTCCCTCCAACAAATAGAAAACTATCCCAAAACTCGGCTCCCTCCAGCCTGGAAGGCTCTTCCCTTCTTCCTTGGGTCTTAGTTTCCTTCAAGATGGCTCTCAAATCTCGCCTTCTGCAGGCCTGACCTGGTTTTCTCCCTCCATCCCCAGCACCACTAGTTCCTTCCTCTCAGAGATGATCTTCCTCCTGTCTCCTCTCTCTCTGCTTGATCTAAAGAATCATTTACAGATTATGAGTAGAGAGTCAGACTCAGAATCAGGAAGACCTGGGTCCAAGCCTTGCCTCAGACCCAGGCTGGAAAGGATACCTTCAGCAAATCACTGAGAAGAGACTAATGGCCTGGAATATTTCCAAGATCCAGGCTAGCTCTGATATTCAGAGATGTGGAATCATCTCCTAGGAGACAGGGTGCTCCATCCCCAGAGATCTCCCCAACATTCTTAAATTATGTGGCAACCTCCACATCAATCCATTAGAGCCCATTCCCCAAAGGCAAGAATGCTTTCCTCGAGGTATGTCCAGGAATTGGCTGAGACTGGAACTAACAATTGAGAAATAGATCAGTTGGACCATGAACCCCACATAAAAGGTGGGAGTGGGATATGGAACTGGATCTGGAAAATTCTGGGGAGAAATATTAGCATTTCTAAAGTTTTTGAAATTCATTATACCAACAGATCCCTCAACAAAGCTAAAAGCCAAAAGGGAGGGGCTCCTTTGCATCTCACTGAAGAAAACAAAGAGATGAGAGGGAATCTGGACTTTCAGGACTAGGAAGAACTTGGGTAAATGTTGAGGGGAGTTCAAGGGCCTGGGGGAGTCTCCATGGTCAGGAATAGCCCCAACGCCTTCTGGTCCATCATTGTTGGTGGTTGTCCTTCCTTCTCCAAGAGGACCAAGATGACACCACCATAATGATCCATCCACCAAGAAGAGATGGATGGGGTCTGAGAGGAAGGAGGATGGTTAGAGGGTAGAGGAAAGAAGGCCCAGAAAAGGGAAGGGGAACATGGAATACCAGAATCCATGAGTTGGTAGGTAGGGATGAGGGAGTAACAAATGGTAATCCAAATGAGTGGAGGAAGTTCAGAGATGGGAGATGGGGGAATAACCCAATTTCTACACTCCCATTCCATCTGCAGTCTGGTGGCTTCTCAGTAATCAAAAAGACTTGGATTTCAGGAAAGATTTTCCAAAGGTCAGCTCCTGTAATTAGGTGGGCTAATGGGGGGCAGATCTGCAACCTGGTCCTGGAGTCTATAGAACTTAGTGAAGATCCTGGCATGTACTAATGAAGAGATGAATAAATGACTTCAAGAGAGTTAAGAGGAATTGAGAACAAAGTTCCAGGTCCCCAGTCATTTAAAAGGTAGCCACAAAGTCCCTTGGTCTGGGGACCCCAGTCTCTGCCCATGAGCTGGGGCAGAAAGGGGTCACAGCACCAAGGCTCCTGGGTTCTTAGATGAAGGAAGAATCTCAGAGATCACCAACTTCCATGCCCCCCTCAGCCAATAAGTTTGAATAGGCCAATCAGTCAATAAATATCAATTAAGCGCCTGGTCTGGAGTAAGGAAGACCTAAGTTCAAATCCAACCTCAGACACTAGCTCTCTGACCCTGGGTAAGTCACTTACCCCTATTTGCCTGGTTTTTCTGGTTTGTAAAATGAACAGGAGATGACAAATCTCTCTATTGTGATCACACCCAGAATGAGTCCCAAAGAGTCAGACAGGACTGAAAGTTCCCCAACAAATTCAGCATCTTCTATGTGCCAGGCATTGTGCTCAGACCAACAAGGATTCTGGAACAATTTTTGAAAAGGGGCCAGTGTTTGGGGGAGGGGAAGAGGATATTATATGTTTGTTCATTAAAGATGAGATAAGAGAATGACTAGGAAGACAGAGACTGTCCCTGAAAGAAGGGTAGAGCACAAAGGAATGGAGAATAAAAAGACCCCTCCGGAATCTACTGAGAGTGGGGAAACTGGAGCAGGGGAGAAAGCTCATGGTTCGAGTAGAATTCATTCAAGTCCACAATATGTGTTTGAAAGATTCTTCTAACTGAACCTGGGTATGCAGCGGGGCTCGGGTGCTGTCCAAGGTAGGAAAGTAGCAGGGAATCAGGAAACTGGTCACCTCTCAAAGGACCCTGAGCTAGAGTCAGGAGGGGCTTCAGAGCTCCAGGTCCTCATTCTGCCTGGAGGAACATGACTCAGAGCTGTTGATGACTGACCTAGGGTCCCAGGGACTGTAAGGAACAGCCAGGATTCCAGTCTGGGTCATAGATTTACAGACAGTTGGGAATTCCATGATCATTTTCTGACATCCAACTCTACACATACCTGATTTTTTTTTTCTGATCTGATCTCCAGATCACAGGAATGCACACATATTTGAAACTGGAAAGGAGCTTAGTTTGAGGTCACCCTCCTTTTATAGAGGAGAACATTGAGATTTGGTGACTTGCCAGCCACTGCTACCTGGGTAGAGCCTGAAGTCAGTTAGACCTGAGAGAATCTTCTCTCAGAGATATCCTAGCTATGACTCTAGGAAAGTCACTGCACCTCCTCAGCCTGTTTCCTCATCTATGAAATACCTGCTTCTACCTGGCAGGTTTATTGTGAGGATCAAAAGAGATCGCATGTGTAAAGGATTGTATAGAGTCAAGTATTGGGACCTGGGGCAGTAGGATTCGAACCCAGGTCTTGATTCCAATTTCAGAGTTTTTCCCTACCTCTACCAGGCAGCCTCCCAGCACAGGGTGTTGAGGAGTTCTCTCTTGAGAGAAAAGGAGAAGAATTCTTGGGGAGGGTGTACAGGAGACTAAAAGGATTCTGAGAAGTGCTTTATTTCCTGATCCCAAGGTGGTTTATCTTCCAAAGGAGATGGGGAGAGGGTAGATACCTGTGGGGCTGCTAAGACAAGGGTTTGGGAGGGATTGGGGGCAGGGAGGCACCTGAGACGTAGACTTACTTATTTTGGCCAAAGACTCCAGATTCTTTGATGTCTTCTCCTTCTGACTACGAAGTTGAATGAAACCAGACAGTGACTGAACCCTGGAATCTCTCCTACAGCCCTCCATAGCTCCCAATATTTGTATCTCTTTCCCTCCACCCTTAGGTCTTTTTAGCCAGAAAAGATTAAAATTGGCTACACCCTACCCTGCCTCCTCCCAGCCTGGGTGTGTGTGGGTGAGGTGTGAGGAAGGCAGAATGTCAAAAACTCCCTTTTCTTAGGCTGGGTTAGTTAGGTGGCCTCGGATCAGTGCTGCTAATCCTGTCCCAATAAGGCAGAGAAGTCTCCAAGCAAAGACACCTTCTTCCTTTGAGCCTGGAAATCTGATCCCAGACCCAACCCTGCTCAGATTGAGAACTCCCCAGAGATCTTAATTTATGCTTGACAGGACACAAAGACCTTTAACCTGCCTCAAATATCTCCCACTCCAGTCCAGCCCCAAAGTCATTTTCCTAAAGTGCAAGTCTGACCATGTCACACCTGTCTCTCACTCAATAAACTCCTGTGGATCCCTGTTCTTTCTAGAAGCAAATATAAAATGCTTTGCTTGACATCCAAAACCCTGCATAACTTGGCCCTCTGCTATCTTTCTAGTCTTCTTACACCTTTCTCCCCTAACTGGCCACTGGACCCAGGTGGCTCTGGAGAAGAAAGTGAGGCTGATGACTTTGCATAGCCTGCCCTTCCTCACATCAAAGTCAACGGCAAGTCATGTCATTATCTCCCTTATGTCACTGTCCTCTTCCAGAATGAAGGACAAACACAACAACACAATGGGGTACTTGTCTCCTCTCAAACATAGAATAACTAAGATCTCTGGGGTTTCCTAAAACTGACTCAGTCTGGGGGCAGGGGCATCTCTGGGATCAGATCCCCAAGCTCAAAGAAGGGAGAGGTCTTTGCTTGGAAGCATCTTTGCATTATGGGGGCAGGGGTGGCAGTACTGACCCCAGGACCCCTAACTAACCCAGGCTGGATAAAGGGAGTTTTGGACATTTGGTACTCCCTCCACCTCACCCCAACAAGTCTGGGCAGCAGATGGAGCTAAATTTAACCTTGCCTGCCTAGGAAGGCAAAGTATTAGAGGGAGAAGAGATATAAATATTGGGAGCTAAAGAAGGTTGGAGGATACATTCTGAAAAGCAGTCTCTGTCTTCATTCACCTCTCTAGTCTGAGGGAGAAGATATCAAAGAACCTGGAATATTTGGCCAGAGAAATTTAAGTACGGGTCTCAGGTGCTCCACCCCCCTACCCCTTCTCAAACACTCTCAGTAGCCCTGCCCTCTTCCAACCTCCTTTGGTAGATAGACCACCTTGGGATCAGGAAATGCAGCAATTTTCAGAACACTTTTAGTCTAGAGTCCACCTTTCCCCAAAATCCTTCTTTCCTCTGAAGAGAGAATTCTTCAGGGCCCTGCCTTCTAACCCCAGGATGGGAGACTGCCTGGTAAAGGTGGGGAAGAGCTCTACATTTGGAATCAAGACCTGGGCTTGAATCCAGCTTCCTGGTCCCACTACTGAACTCGAGACAGTGCTTCACATGTGTGAACTCCTTTGATGCTCACAACAACCCAGTCAGGTAAGGGCTGTTATTCTCTTTTCACAGATGAGGAAACTGAGGCTAAGAGGTGCAGTGACTTTCCCAGAGTCTTAACCAGGACATGTCAGAGGGAGGATTCTCTCTAGTCTGACTCCAGACTCTCTCCACTTGGTCTTGGCTGGTAAGTCACTGAACCTGTATTCTACTTTGTAAAATGAGGGGGCTGGACTTGATGACTTCAAACTAAGCCCCTTTCAGGTTTCAGATAAAGATGCATTCTTGTGTTCTGGAGATCAGCTCAGAAAAAAAAAATCAGGGATGTTCAGAGTTGGAAGGCTGTCAGAAAAATGATCTTGGAATTCCCTCCTGGTGTAAATCTATGACGCAGACTGGAATCCTGACTGTTCCTTAATGCCCTTGTGACTCTGAGTTAAGTTATTGACAGGGCTGAGCCTTGTTCCTCCAGGCAAAGTGAGGGCCTGGAGTTTTGAGGCCACTCCAGGCTCTAACTCAATGTCTTTTGAGAGATGGCCACTTAAAAAGCCTACTCTAGCCTGTGAAACCCTCTCTGTCCCCTCTCAGTTTTCTGGTTCCCTGTTATTCACCTACCTTGGACAGCACCGCAGCCCATGCTGGGACCCAGGCTCACTTGGGAGAATCCTTCAGACACGTTTTTGGGGACTTGAATGACTCCAACCACCAACTTTCTCCCCTGCTCCAGATTTCCCAGGCTAAATATATTCCTGTGGGATCTTTTTATTTTCCACTCCTCTTTGCTCTGCCCTTCTCCCAGAGACAGTCTCTGGCCTCCTAGTCATTCTCCTATCTCATCTTTAAATGAACAAACATAAAATACCCTCCTCTCCTTCTCCCAGCACTGGCCCATTTTCAAAAATGGTTCCAAGAATCTTTGTTGGCCTGCGCGCAGTGCCTGACACATGGAAGATGCTGGGTTTGTTAAGGGGTATTTTTGGTCATCTTAGAGGTTTTCAGTCCTGTTTGACTCTGGGAGTCATGTTGAGTTTTCTTAGGAAAAATAATAGTGATTTGTCATCTCCAGCTCATTTTACAAAGGAGGAAAACAGAGGCAAACAGGGTTAAGTGACTTACCCAGGGTCACAGAACTATTGTCTGAAGCTGAATTTGAACTTAGGTCTTCCTGATTCCAGACCAGGCACTCTGTCCACTGCTTAATTGATGTTTATTGATTGATTGGTCTGTTCAGTCTTATTGGCTGAGGGGGCATGGAAGTTGATGATCTATGAGGTCCCTCCTTAATCTAAGAACCTAGAAGTCTTGGTGCTGTGACCTCTTTCTGCCCCATCTCAGCTTTACTTCTGAGTGTCCAGTGGTAAGGGTCTAGGGACCTTAGAAACAGGGAATTTTGGGTTATCTCTTTAATGACTGGGGACCAGGAAAATGGCTGTCAATTCCTCTTACCTCTTTCAGCGAATGAATGAAAAGTTATTTATTCAGCTCGTCATTAATCCATGCCAGGATTTTCAGTAAGTGTTGTAGATTCTAGAACCAGAGCACAGATCTGCCCCCCATTAGCCTACCTCATTACAGGAGATGGCCTTTGGAAAGCTTTCCTGAAATCCAAGTCTTTTGGATTGCTGAGCCCAGGACTGCAGAGGGGATGGACTTGTGGGGATTACTTTATCCCCGCTTCTCTCACTTCTGACCCTTCCTCCATTCTTGGATTCTCCTTTGTTACTGTTTCATTCATCCCCTCCTTACCACCCCACCCAAATTCTGGAATTCCCCTTTCCCCTCCCTCATTTTTCTGGTTCTTTTTTCTTGTACACTCTCACCCATCCCCCTTTCTCTCCTCCCCTCTTCTCTTAATCTTGCATAGACCAGATGGGACTCTGCCTGGTCATGGATATTCCCCCCTCCCACCCCCTATATTCCTTCTGCTCCCCCCAAGATTTGCCCTAGTTCTTCCCAGTCTTGAAAACCCAAATCTCCTCAAGGCTGTTTTCATCTGTAAAATGCAATGAGGCCTCCCTTTTGCTTTCTAGCCTTTATTGGGGATCTTCTGGGACAATAAAATGCTAATGGTTTTCCCCAGAATTTGTCCTAGTTGGAAGTCCCCAACCATCCCCATCCCTTCCCCAACCCCAGGCCTGAGCTTTTGCTTTTTGTCTAAGCAATAGCCCCATTGACCTGTTTCTCATTCCACATCTCAGTCAATTATTTCTTGGAGAGAGAGGAAAAAAATAGTCCTTGCCTTTGGGGAGTTCACCCTCTAATGGAATGGGTAGTTTTCTTTGTTTGTTTGTTTTGTTTTTTGCCACATCCTTTCAGAATTTGGAGAGATCTCAGGGGGTGGAGTGCCTGTCTCTGAATATCAGAGCTGGCCTGGATCTTGGAAATATTCCAGGTCATTAATCTCTTCTCAGTGACTTTGAAAGGTGGCTCTGCCAGCCTGGTCTTGACAAGGTTGAGGGGTCATCGTGGACCCCAAAATACTGACAGTCCAGGTCATGCTCGAATAAATTCAACTCAAGCCTTCTTAAAGCCAAAGAAAACAAAGTTTATTAAAGATTCGCCAAATTGAGTTGGCTCTTAAGGAGCCTAAGCATTTGTGACACTTGTATTCACAAGCCGGCCAGATAGAATCCCAGCTAGACAGAGTCTGAGCTGGACTGAATCTGAGCACCTTCATGGAGGCAAGATGGAACTTAAATACAGAAAAGAGTATAGGAGAAATCTGGGGGGGGGGGGTCTGGTAGCGATGGGAGGAGGGGTTTAGGAAGGGTCCTGAGAAAAAGTCCAAGGAGGG
>CM053771.1:14449215-14474713 GCA_028658325.1 Potorous gilbertii | reverse complement strand
GTATCCGAAATCCAAGTCTTGTTGATTACTGAGCCCCAGACTGTAGTTAGAATGGGCTTGTGGGGATTGGGTAATCACCCCTACTCCCACCTCTGACCCTTTCTCCATTCCGTTGTATTAGCAGTTATTATTGTTTCATTCATCACCCCCTTCTGACCTCCACCCCCAGATTCTAGAATTCCCCTTCCTCATTTTTCTTAGACTTTCCTCCATCTCACACTCAATCTCTCTTCTCTCCCCTGCTCTTTATCTTGGATAGAGCCGGAAGGGCTTGGAGTTCCTGCTGTCCATTAAGGTTCTCTCCCCGCTGCATATTCTTCTGCTCCTCCCAAGATTCACCCTAGTTCTTCCCAGTCTTGTGAGCCCAGATCCCCTTAGGCCTCTTTGTTTGCTTCTGTAAAATACAAATGAGGCCTCCCTTTTGCTTTCTGGCCCTTGTTGGGGAACTGCTAGGACAATGAAATGCTAATGGTTCTCTCCGGAATTTGTCCAAGTACTAGGAGTCCTTCCTTACCCCTTCTTCCGCCACCTCCAGGCCTGAGTTTTTGCTTTTGGTCTGATCAGTTGCCCAGTTCATCCCTTCCTCATTCCACATCTCTTACAAAGTTGCAGTTTCTGTCAATTCCTGAGGAGAGAAAAAGTCCTTGCCCTTGGGGAGTTCACTCTCTAATGGAATGGGAGGGGGGGCGCAGGAGTTTGCCATGTCGTTTGGAAATTTGAGGAGGTCTCTGAGGGTGGAGTGCCTTGTCCTCTGGGAAATGATCCTAGATCTCTGAATATCAGAGCTGGCCTGGATCTCGGAAATATTCCGGGTCGTTAATCTCTTCTCAGTGACTTGCTGAAGGTGTCTCTGCCAGCCAGGTCTGAGGCAGTGCTTGGATCTTGACGTTCCTGACTTTGGTTATGGCTTTCCATCCACAACTGGTAAAGCATTCCTTAGATGAAGCCTGTAGAGGGAGAAGACACAAAGTAATCTTGGAGAAGAAGGCTCTAGCAGCTGGGGTTGGAGGGAGAAAACCCGCGCAAACTCAGGAAAGAGGATTTGAGCGCCATCTTTAAGGAGTGAGCCTTCTAGGCTGCAGGGGAGCAGGGCTTGGAGATTGTTTTCTTGAAAGTTGAAATTGTCTGAGGTTGGGGAAGGGGGGTAATAAAAGAAGAATTAGGAGGTCTGTGCCCATTTGTATTCAATCCTGTGGCTTCGTTTTCCAATTAGTGGAATTAGTGGGTTGGGTTAGATGACATACTATCCCATTTGTGCTGGGCATAGGGTTTTAAAGATTTGGTTTCTGTGACGAAGGCCATATAATTATAGAGGAGTGTCAAGTCACTTGCTCAGGATGAACCTAACACTGTCTTGGCAAATTTGAACTCAGGTCTTCTTTTCATCTGGGCAAGTTGATGGAGAAGTGGATGGGGGCCCCTGGGGTCGAAGACTCACCTTCCTGACCTCATATCGAGTGACTGTGTGACCTTGGGCAAGTCACCCAACTCTGTTTGCCTCAGTTTCCTCATCTGCAAAATGAATTGAAGGAAGAAATGTCAAACCATCCAGAGTTTTTGCCCAGATAACTCAAAAGTGGTGGTTTTAGCACTCAGGTCTACTGAAGAGCTAGCTCAATATGAAATGCCTACATTTCCCCATCTTTAAAAACTAGAAAACACTTCCTTTAGCGCTCTCATCCCCAAGCTTATCCTCTTTTCCTCCCTTCCTGCTTAACCAAAAGCCACCAATCTCTTTGTGAGGCAGCTGGTAGTGCCATAGGCACAGGCAGTGGAGAATCGGAGTTCAAATATGGCATCAGTCAGTCCCTTAACCCTTATTTTACCTCAAAAATAATAAAAGGTCCCAGTACTAGATGGTCTCTCCTTTTCCCACCCTCTTGTCTCCCTTCTCCATCTTTTGCAAATCAGATCTCAGTCAGCTGATAGCCACAGTCTCCTTATTGCTAAAAACCCTAGGCTGTTCTTTGGCTTTTCCTAACTTCTCTGTGGTGATTGTTATGGTCAGCCATCACTCCCTGTTGGATAAACACTTGTTCTGTGGGAATCTCTTTTCCTGGGTTTCCTCCTGCCTGTTGAACTGATAACCCGAGTCCTTCCTCTGATCTGACCTGGTCTCCTTTACTCCCCTCCCACCTCCTTCTCCATGGGGATTACTGTCCCTCAGGGGCACCTAGATGGATAGAGCACCAATGCGGGAGTCAGGAGGACCTGAGTTCAAATCTCATCTCAGATACTTGACACTAACAGCTGTGTGACCTTGGGCAAGTCAATTAACCCAAATTGCCTCATCCTGGGTCATCTGCAGTCATCCTGATGAATATCTGGTCACTGGATTCAGATGGCTCTGGAGGAGGAGTGAGGCTGGTGACCAGCACAAAACAAAGTCAAGTACAAGTCATGTCACCATTTCTCTGATGGCATGGTCTTGGGCAATGAAGGATGAACACAGAACTGTCCATCAGTCCTGGGCCTGCTTTTTTGTAGTCATCTCCATTAAGGAAAGTAGCTGGGTGTTGCAGTGGCTGGACCTCAGTCAGCTAGACCTGAGTTCAAACCCTGCCTCACACACCTGTCAGCTGTGTCTTTATCATTAGCCTCAGTTTCCTCCTGACGCTGCACTGGGAAAGGAGAAAGAGTGTCTCTCCACAAGCAAGTTGAGGTTGATGTTGGACAATTTCTCAGAAGCCTCAGGACAGAACACAATAGAAGCTAGCATTGCTATCACTCCCATGTGCCTGGCACTGTCAAGCACTTGGCCAATGGAATCCTCAGGGCAGCCTTTGTGGGGAGGTGCCAGTGTTCTCCTCACTTAGTGGTTGAGGACAGTGATACAAACAGGTCTAGTGACTTGTCCAGAGTCACACAGCTTGGACTTAACAAGCACTTGCTTTACAGTCTTTCCCAGACTACCACAGGGCTGAGACAGACTCTCATCTCTGTCTATCTCTCTCTCTCTTTCTCTCTCTCTCTCTCTCTCTCTCTCTCTCTCTCTCTCTCACACACACACACACACACACACACACACACACACACACACGTGAAAACACACAAATTACAAAAAGCCCAAAAGTCCCCACCCTCAGAAAGCTACCATTCTCCCCAGAACAGGGAGATGAGGGCGATGTGTGACCAATAGAAGCTGGCTACTCACACTGGATGAATGGCTGGGGGTCTTGGGGGAAGAAGGAAACAGACTGGGAAGGCGGGATGGGGGTCATGTGTGAAGCTTCAGTGGCCCTTATGAAGAGGACTTTTTAGTCCCTCATATTGATTGTAATTGGGAACTTCTGCAGAGCAAGGAAATGAAATCAGTCCAGAGAAGGTTCTTTAGCAACCACCCTTCCCCCACCTCCATTCCCACTCAGCAAATATACCTGGGAATTCTATGGGTGTCTAAGTTTCAATGAGGTTGGAGGGGTCTGAAGCAATGAGTTCTGATGAATCCATGCCCTTGTTCCCATTTCCAGGATGTTCCTAGAAAGACATCCTTCAGTGCTGTCCATCCTCTGTTTTAGCTCCTGGGGGTTGGGGGAAGGGGCTGGACAAGGATGTTTGATCTCCAGAGAAGACAAACCATCTCACCTACCTTCCTGAAGCCAGATGGAAATAGAGTGGGGGTCTGTAGGTTGTGGTAGACCAAACTTGCCCTTGGCTTGTCCTAATTGGGGTCCTCGAGGTGAGAATGTCTTCCCACTGGGCATGACAATTTGAGAAATTCCCACCAGAAAACATGGAGGCCAGTTGTGGTCTAATCTAAAATTATATTTGTGTTGCAGTCTAGAATTACCTGAGGAATGCTCCAGAAGTCCTAAGGATTGCCATCTGGGGCAGCTTTTCTCTCTGATGACTGATCAGTTATCCTTAAAATGCTTTATTCTCAGGGGCAGGTAGGGAGTGCAGTGGATAAAGTGCTGGTCCTGGAGTCAAGAAGACCTGAATTCAGATTCATGCTACCTAGCTATGTGACCCTGGGCAAGTCACTTTACCCTGTTTGCCTCAGTTCCCCCATCTGTAAGATGGGACCACACTGGAGAAGGAAATGGGAAATATCTCCAGTATCCTTGCTGAGAAAATCTCATGTACTTTTTCTGTGGGATCATGAAGAGGCAGACTACTGAACACCCCACCACAATGTGTTACTACTGTTTTAGAATCAGAGCAATTATTGGAGCCAGAGAGGACCTTAGAGGTAAGGTAATTCTGCTGCTGTCTTGAATTTCACATAGCTAAACCAGTAAGTAACATCTTTCCTCCCTCTCTGACTTCTTTTTAAAAATTTATTTAGTATTCCATTTTTCCCTGTTATGCCTAAATATAATTGGGATCCAAGCACATGCACCCAAGCATCTCATCAGATTAATGTAACTGACTTAATAGGATTTGAAAGAAAAAAAACGAAGCTAAAGGTGATGATCCTCTACAGGTCTAAAGTTGAGCCCTTAATATGTCACTTCCACTCAGTAATTTCCAGTTGGGCTCCCATAATATCTAGGAGCAATTATAGATGCTTCTGTTTGCTATTTGAAAGGTCTTCAGAATCTGGCCCAGCCACCTGTCCAGGGTGGTCACTTATACACACACAACTTCTCTTCACGCAGCTCTGAGCTGCTCCACTGGGCTTTTGGCTTCTCTGCCTTTGTGATGTTCTATCCCCAGGCTTTGTCTTCATGCTCTTAGTTCCCATGGTTAAAATGACATCCTTCTCTTAGAATCCCTGAATTACCTTGAAAAGCTCTTAATTCTCAGTGGAGCAGTAATTTTTACCACCCGTCCGAGAGAGTGAGTGTTGTGAGTGTGTGGATGAAGGGATGGATGTGTGTATATATATGTATATCTCTTACTTTTCTCCACCTTCTTTTGGCTTCATTTTCATCCCAAAACTTTACCTCTCCTTTCCAATTCAGCTAACACATACCAAGATCTATGCCTCCTCTGCTGCAGTACCTGGATTTTGAGAGTCAGTCTGTGCTGTGAGGCCCCATTCCCCAGGGGAGCCATAGAGCTCCTCCCTGCCCACCATTCCCCCTGGCAGGATAAGGTCCTGGATGGTGGAAACTATCTTTTGTAATCAGGATTACTGAACTCCCCTCACCCCCATCAGAATCTCACTTCAGTCCTTTTCTGTCCTCCTCCTTAATTTTCTGACATCTTGGTGCCTCAAGACTAACAGTTCCGTTTTCTGTAGCTCTCCATTTCCCATTAGAATCTGGGTTTGGAGGGGTGAAAAGGGAAATAGTGGAACCTTCCAAGGGATGGATTTCAGTTGCTTAATCAGGTAACAGTCAAACCCCTAGATGTACTGAGAGATGTGCAGGTTTATATAAGTGGCTAGAGTGGAAGTTATAGTGTGAGCTGTAACCTATGCCCTGGGACCAAGTGTCCTGACATCCTGGCCTCAGCTCCTTGTTAGGATCCAGCTGTCTTCCGCTGGGAAATAAGAAAGAAATAAAATCTAGAAAGAGGGAAATGTCTCCTCAGTGTTAGGATTGGGCTCTAGGTCAAGAATGGAGATGGGCCATTGTGGTAAACACCTTTAATTTGGAGGAGAGTTCTGGGGGAGAAGGGAGGAGGGTATGCAGGTGTGGGGGGTAAGCAGGTGTGGGCCTGTACTGCAGGGAACAAAGTAGGGGCTGCAATTTACGGGGTAGAGAATGGGGGGGATGGCTGGGAGAACCAGGAGGGATATAGGGTGGGCATATTCTTGTGGGGCAGATGAGGGTAGCAGGGGGAGAACTGGAAGATTCTGCAGAGGAAGTCAGGAGTCTCTGAGCAGGCTGAGGGTGGGAGGGAGAGAGGGTGGAACCATGGGGGAGGAGAGCTCAGAGATGACCAGCCTGGTGGGTGAGTGTCCTGGTGGAATTCTTGCCCTGGGTGGGGGGGAGAAAGAGGGTTCATTCCTTTAGACTCTGGGGAGGGCCCAACCAAAATAGTCTAAAGCAAAAGCCCTAGGATCGGAGATCTTTCTCCCTTGGAGCTCAGATCTCTGTGCCTTCTGGGAGCCAGCTCTGCACATGCAGGTGCCAGGTAGGTCTAAAGGAGGGCCCCTCCCTGCACCCCACTTCTGCTGACTCCCTTCCCTTTGGGCCTCATCTTCCCCGTCTGACCTCTTGGGGACTGTCTTCCAGAATTCCCTAGAGCAGGCCTCCCTATAGGTCCTAGCTCAGGCGGGATGGCCCTGCTACTTGTCCAGATTCTCTGTCACATCCCAGAGGTCCTAGGGTGTCCAGTTTTACCATTGGGTCACAGTGGCCTGATGGATATATCTCAGCCATAGTATCAGGTAGAAGTCTGAGTCTGGGATCATTAAGGCTATGCCTGGTCTCATCCCATCTGGGATCCCAAGCCTCTTCTGCCTGTGATCTCTGTTGGAGGATGGGGGATGGGTGTGAGGTCAGAGGGAAGGAGTTAGGATGGCAAGTCCTCTTCCTGCTCAGACCAAGCTCTTTTCCCAGCCTGACCCTCCCTGCTGCACTCTTCCTGAGATGGAGTCTCTCCTGAGGGCAGAGGGCCTCTGTAACCATTCTGGGAGCTCACCCTGTGTCATCTCCATCAGGTCAGCATCCACCCTAGGAAGAGAAGGCAAAGACAATGTCTCTCCCAGTCTGACATTCTTCTCCCTCCCCAGGTCAGCTTACAGACACCAAAGCCTTTTCCTAGGAGAGAGTCTAGAACCAGAGAGAATGGCCCTTGGCACCCCGAGACCCTCATCCCAGGTGAGTGCAGTCCTTCCACAGACCTGACCAGCATCAGTAAACCTGGAATCCAAGAGAGAACCAAGGAATCTTTATGCTGTTAGATGTAGGTAGTGCTTGCAGTGTTGTCAGTAGAGCAGAAATTGTCCTCCTGGTTCTGCTCTTGTCCTCCTTGGCCTCACAAGGTAGAAGAGGGGCCTCAGGCCACACAAGTCTTCCCAGGTCTCTCTGAATACCTCTCATTTGTCCTTTCTTAGGTTAACTTAATAAGTATTTAGAAAGTGGCTCCTCTGTGCCAAGCACTGTGCTAATCTACTAGGGATGCAAAGGTTTACAAAATAAAAGTCCCTGCTCTCCATTTGCTCACAGTCCAGTGGGGAGAGAACATAACGACCTGTGTACAACCAGGCTTTGTACCGTACCATAAGGAAGAGAGGCACCCTGACAGGGAAGCTTCTAGCAGCGTCTGGGACCAGGAAAAGCTTGTTTTCAGGTGAGACGTTACCTCAGATAGGAAGGAAACCAGGAGGTCCAGGTGAGGGGGAATGAGACACAGCCATTGGGAAGGCACAGGGTCAAGGGATCAAGGGTCTTGTTGAAAGATCAGCCAAGAGGCCAGGGTCCCTGGGTCAGAGAGAGGAGGACCAAGGTGCAAGAAGACTGGAAAGGGTTAAGTGTCTGTTTCTGTGGCATGTGTTGTGGGCCAGGAACCACATAAATATTTCATTTAATCTTGTAAGAATGGTCAGGGTCAGCTATGGACAGCTAGAGTAAGGGAGCCCAGGTTACAGACAGACAAAAACTGGGGTGCATTTGTCCACTCAAGAGTGTGATAGGTGCCAGGAGCAAGTGATGGACATATCTGTCTCACAGTTCCACAGAGGACAGAGACACTCTTACACTCTTCCTTCTGAGCTGTAGGACCTACCCTATGGGTAGGAAATGTGGGGTATTGTAGGCAAGCTTTCAAACAAGTTTTGGGTAAGATCAGGTTAGGGGACACAGAGAGGAAAAGGTAGATTTTTTAGAAAGACAGTTATCTCATTTCAAAGGGTTGGTTCCTCTAGCCAAGAGTAGACCTCTAGCAAGAGGAGGAGTTCAAGGCAGAGCTTGCCCAGAAAGGTTGGCCATGTGCAAAGCTGAAGAATCCCCATGGGCCTCCAAGCCCTTTCTGGGGTGGTGGTCCAAGAGATCCTCTCTACCTGGATGTGAGGCCTCAGGATCATCCTCTTCCCCATTCAACACTCAGGGCCAGAAACTCTGGCCCCTGCCTTGCTCTCTGCCCCATTTCTGGCCTCCATCAGCTACAATGCTGTGGTCATGGGAATGACCCCTCTTCTACCTTGACCTTCTCCTTGTCCACCAACTTCCACCCCTAGGCTCAAATTCTACCTGGGCCAAAATGTAAAAGACTGGTTCCCCTTGAGAGGTCCTTTTCCTTCTGTCCATCAAGTCTCATCCTCTCTTCTCTGAACTTTGAAACTCAGACCCTTCGTCCAGTAGAGAGACTGCCACAAGAACTGTACACTGACCCAAACATCATGGTCCCAAATGGAACTACTTTTGTCCTAAATGAAATTATAATATGGTCTCATTTAATAATCCTGTTCTCTTAGAATGGTTGTGATATTTAACCTTTTAAAGATGGATTATATCTTAATGAAAAATACTCTGAAAATTTGGCACTTAGTAGCTTTATTGATTATAAAGATAAGAGCATCATTGGATCAAAATGACTCTGTCCTGTTGTCTGAAAGTAACAGACAAGTTAGTCTTGTCTGTCAAGTGAGTAAATTGATAAAAGTGATTTGTAGGTAAAAAATGCAGAACAGCTTTCAACTGAATTGGTTTCATTTGATCCACAATAAGTTTACATTCTTTATATTATGAATTTGATTTTGTTTTATTGTTAGGATTTTAATTTTTAAAAATGATTCCAAATGTACAGAGGAGCCTATAAAATCTGGACAGGTCTTTGGGAACTCAGCAGGTAGATAGCTTGGGACTCTTTGTAGCAAGGCCATTAAATCTTCCCCACCTTGGAAAGAAGTTGCCTAAAGATAGTAATGAAATGGTTTAGGAAATTTACAGAACTCCACCTGGAGTGGAGTATCACATGGTGTTGTGCCCAACCTTCATTCATAATGGGACCCCTTCCTTGATATTGTCAGATCTTGGAATGCCCAAAATTAGAGAATGGCTCCAGCCTCCATGATTTGGGTGGTGATCATGGTAATTCAATAAGCATTGATTATGTGCCAGGCACTCTGCTAAGTGCTGGGGGTATAAAGCAATGTCAACAGCCCCTTCCCTCAAGGAGTTTACTTTCTAGTGGCTTTAGTGAAGTTAACAAATCAATGAGGTTTTATTAAGCAACTGGTATAGTCTAAGCAACTCATAGGCTCTTGGGATTCCAAGAATGGAAATGGAAAACAGCAGACAATTTATAAACAATTTCTAACGTAACATACATACATACATACATATCTAGCTCCATAATCAGAGGTGAGGAGGTATAGTGGATAGAGTTTTGGGCCTGGGTTCAGGAAAAGCCGAGTTCACATCTGACCTTGGAAACTTCCTAGAGAGCTGGTCTCATTTTTCTCTACTGTAAAATGGTGAGAAAGGTGGTCTCAGTTTTCTCTACTGTAAAATGGTGTCAGTACGTCCTATAAGGCAGAGTTCCTGTGAGGATCACATGAGATCATGTTTGTAAAATGCTTGTCCCTGGCACATAGTAGGCACATTATATAAGGTAAATTACAGAAAACCAAAGAGGAAAAGTGTACCAAGAAGGGCTTCATAGAGAAGATGGATGGGCAAGAATTTTGAGTAAAGCACAGAGGTCAGTTAGGAGGAGGACTGAGAAAAGACCATCAGATTGGGTGGTTCAGCCATCAAGGCTAATGTGTGAGAGAGCACTTGGGGAAAAGGGAAGATGAAAACCAAGTTGTAAAGGGTTAAGGAGTGAGGAGGTGATGACAAGGTAGCACAGTGGTAGAGCGCTAGGCTTAGAATCGGAAAGGCTCATATTCATGAATAGATCTGGCCTCAGACACTTACTAGCTATGTGATCCTGAGGCACTTAAGTCCCTTAACTATTTGCCACAGTTCATCATATCTAAAGTGACCATAAGCAGAAATGTGTGTTTGCTCTTAGGCCCACAAATGGGATCTTGAAGAGTCAGACACAACTGAAACAACTGAATAATTGCCAAGGAGTGAGTGAGAGAGAGGAAAGTAGAAAGTTATGCCAAATGTTTAAGGGAGTTTTGCTGAGAAAAGGGAGGTGAGAGAATGATTGTTCAAGTGGTGGTGATGCTTAGGGAAGGCTTCCTTAAAGATGGGAGAGATGGGTATAGTTGAAGTCCCCAGGAAAGGGACTAGCTGATAGAGAAAGGTTAACAATGTGAGGGACCTGGGTGTGGGGAGTGATTGAGTGTGCTAACTGTTGGGGAGGAGAGGATGGGGGGGAGGGGAATCAAGTGGCCATGCACATGGTTGCCTTTTGTCCCCTTTCTTAGAGAATGGGGGGAAAGAAGGGAAAGAAAGATCCCATGAAGAGGTTCTGAGGAGAGAATGCAGGTAGGTTATACACTCTATACTTATTAAGTGCCTACTATGTTAAATTCCTGGCACTGTGCTTAGTAAGGGTTGTGCAAAAAGTCTAACAGCAGTGTCTGCCCTCAGGGAGCTAGCTCACAGTCTAAGGGGGTGACTACAAGGAACCAGAGAGGTATCCAAAAGGTATAGACAAGTCAATTGGATATAGTTAACAGAATGAAAGCAGTAGAATAAAGGGGAGCTGGGACAAATAGTGAGATTTTGGTTGAGATTTGAAGGACCCCAGGAGACCTAAATGAGTAGGCAGAGAATTCAGTCACTCAGGAGAGTCCATAGCCTAGACATGGAGTATCTTCTTCTGGTATATAAAGGAGGCCAGTGTCATTGGATCAGAGAAGGTGGCAGGAAATAAGGTGGAAAAGAAGACTGCAGAAGTAAGTGATGTCTAAGTCATGATGGACTTTTAAAGCAAAGCTTAAAGTGTTGGCATAGTCAGTAGTCAATAAGTGTTTATTAAGAATATTCTATTATGACATGAACTTTTGTCACGACTGGGAAATTTAAATAAAAAAGAAGAAAGACTGTCCTAGTTCCATGGAATTTATACTTTCTAGGGGAAGACCACAAACCAAAGGAAGAGATTTTGGGCTAAAGACATCAGACCCTGGGACAGGGTGGCAAAGTCAATGAAAAGGTCAAAGGTAGGGCAGCTAGGTGCAAAGGTGGAAGTGTGAACTTCCCCTCCTTATGGGGAGGTTTGGAAGTACTAGAGCTCACCCCATTGTGGGGAAGAGAGAATGCAGGAAGATGGAGAAGGAAAGAGATATGGGAGAGTGCATTCAGAACTAGTTAGGCATTCAAGAGATGAATTATCCATGAATAAAAAGCCTGGCTTTCCTAAAGTAATTATTTATAGTATGGATGTATATATATATAATGCAATCAAGAATCCTAATGCAGAACAAGTGGAAAGAAAAATGTTGTAAATTCTTGGGAATCTAAAATCAGGAGAAGTCTAATAATTCCTTTAGTTCAAAAGTTCAATAATAGAAGTAAAGGAAGCTAAAAGTGAAATAAAGATTATTAATATTAGATTAATCTCTTAAATAGAATCAAAAGGACAAGAAAGTGAAAAGAGATTTTTACATGGAGAATTGTTCTAAAATAATAGAAAAGTTGAAAAAGTGACTCATCTTCTGCTAGAAATGGAAGAAAATGAAATGGAAAAGCATGGAATGCCAAGTGCATTGACTGACCATGTATTCTGTATGTCACAGGCTGGACAAATAGAGGAGCCTTCCCCAGCATCAAAGGCTTTACAGATGTGACCACTCTCTTGTGTGGCATCCACCAGTCTGCCTCTTGACTCCTGATCACCAATGTTCTTGAGTTCTAGTGACCTGTTGAAATGATTCATTTTTTATTACCATTGCCAGTGTCTTTCTTATGCATTAGCTCAGTCTCCCACCTCAGCCCATAAAATAATTATATTTTTACTGAATCAAGGAACCCTCCTTCCCCACATAGTTACTTTTGTTTCTCTATAATACAATGATGTATATAATAATATAATAATACAGTCTATTCCTTGAAGATTTGCAAGCAGTTGTGAAGCTGCTTTTGACCATGACTCATTATACTTAGTATCATCTGAACCCCTCCCTATAAGAATAGAGAACTCTACTGCACTTGACTGGAGTCTCACACCACTCAGTTGTGAGTGATCTCTCTTTCTCTGCCTCCTTGCCCCATTCCCTCCCCAGGACAGCATGTAGTCTGATAGAGGCTCTGCATATCCATTCATGTTAAACATGTTCATATTATTCATGTTGTAAAGAGTATGTTAGAAAGAATGGGAGAAACCAGGAGAGAGAAGAAACAAATTAATGAAAGAATAAATAGTATCCCTCAAACTGCATTCAGACTCCATAGTTCTTTCTCTGGCTGTAGATAGTCTTTTCCATCATGAGTTTTTTGGAATTGTCTTTGTTCTGTTGGTGAGAAGAGCCCTACCTACCACCTTGAGAGACCCAGGATCTCCCCCTGGTTTTCTGACATGTGACTTTCCACTGGCTTGCTGGCACACCTCCTACACTGTTCCCATGGCAAGAGGGACCTTTCCTGTTAATCCCCATAGTGTTCCAAGGGAAAAGAGTGCTTCATCCAGCCTTTCTGCTGACTCCACTATTCTAGGATTTTTCCTGGGACAATATTCTCAGTATTTTTCAAGGTCTGTAAGGGAGGATGAGGGCACTTCACTTGGTGACTTTCCATCTGTGGGCCGGTTGCTCAACCAGCAGCCACTGCCTCCAGTGCTGCTGCTGCTATCACAGCCTATTCATTCATTCGCGTGGCTTGCTCCTTGGTTGCTGGGGCTGTACTGGCACAACTTTTGTTTGACTGCCCTTCTCGCTTAGAAAGGGAACTGTAGCTCAGTTCCCACAGAGCCCTCCTGCTGCCCTTCTAAGTAGTCTCTGGCATTTGTGGGCTGAGAAGTCTTGAAACTGCCGCTGCTAGTGAGTCAGTCTCCTGAGGCCTGCTGCAGCTTTACTGGGGCTAGGTCTGTGCTGGGGAGGCATGCAAGACTGCTCCTCTCAGCTATGTGCAACAGACCCTTCCTGTTCATCTTTCAGATTATCTTGGGCTGGAAATCTGCCTCACTGTGTCTCTTTGTGGGTTCTGCTGCTCTATAATTGGTTGAGAATCACTTTTTAGAGGTATTGGAAGGTTTTTGGGGCAAATGAATCCCTGCTTTCAGTCCACCATCTTGGCTCACCATCTTAATACCTCACTGATGGAACACTTGCCTTTTCCCTAATTCTATTGGACTGAGCATTGTATAGTAAGACATGTTTTTCAGCTTTTACTATTCCATTATGATTCTCATTTCAAATAGAAAATGCATTTTTTAATATTCAGTTGAACTCTTAATAATTGGTTTCAAGTATTGGCTGTGACACTCAGGAAGATTATATGAGTTGGAGGCAGATCCCTTCTCTGGGCTTCACTTTCATCTTAGAAGTTCATGGGGGAGTAAGTTCTGGAGTGTGTCTTTCAGCTGTAAATCATGTGATTTTTGATGGTTTAGGAGTTGGTGACATTCAACGATGTGGTTGTGAACTTTACTGAGGAGGAGTGGTGCCACTTGGACTATTCTCAGAAAGAGCTATACAAGGAGGTCATGTTGGAGAATATCCAGAATCTGCTCTCCCTGGGTAAGGACCATTTTCTTTCTTTTCTTGGTGTTAATTATTTGGCCAAAATTAGTACAAGTGACATAGAATGAGTCCATATTCTGTTGCATCCCAGGCTCAGAAACACAGTTATCTGTATGTACCAATTCTCCATCCACTTTGTACTTGAATTCAGCATTTTAAAGTTAAATAACTTATCCATCAGTCAGGTAACTGGAGATAAAAGAGAGAAAGGAAGTAAAGGTAAAAAAAAAAAAACAAAACCACTCCTACTTCAAAGAGAAAAATTTCATATGGTCACAAGCCCAAAAAGTGTTTTTGGGAAGAACTTAAGGACCTCATGAGAAATGGAGGAAACATTGCAAAAAAAATAAGAGTAGTCCAGCAAAACGAGAAAATTATGAAAAGAACATCAAATAATTAGGAAAATAGATTCAAAAACTTAAAAAAAAAATAACTTCTTCAAGACTAGAATTGGACATGAGGACTAATGACTAAAAACCAAAAGAATAAACAAGTAAAGAATGTGAACCACCTCATTAGAAAAACAAATGATCTGGAAGCACGATGTAAGAAAAGTCACAACTTGAAAGGTGAGATCCAAGCAAAGGGTATATAGATGCAGTATTTCAAGACATTGGAATTACCCTGAAGTTCTAGAACAAGAAAGAGGTAAAGTAGAAAGAAAAAAAACACCATTCAACCCCTGAAAGAGACATCAAAATGAAAACTTAGAGGAGCGTTATAGGCAAGTTTCAGCACTCCCAAATTAAGGAGAAGGTACTAGAAGCAACGAGCAAATAGCAAGGTAAATACTTTGGATCACCCAAGACCTAGCAGCTTCTACATTAAAATACTTTGGGGCATTATATTTCGTAGAGCCAGGGAGGTTGGGTGTGTGAACAAAAATACTCACCAAAGCTGAGTATAATCTTGAACGGAAGACCAAAAAGGGACATTTAATGAACAGAAAGACATTCAGGTATTTATGAGTAAAAGAACAGGACCCAAAGGAAAACTGGATGTGGAAGATCCAAGAGAAATAAATACTCAAGACCAGTGATAAGGGACCCAATAAGGTCAAGCTGTTTACTTTTTATGTGTGAAAATGTTAATCAGTACCCTTAAGAATGGCATGATTACTTGGATAGTTTGAAAGCAAAGCTTAAGCTGACATGAATATGATGTATTCATTCTCAAAAGTAAAGTTGGGTAGGGAGAGGGAAAATGGAGCAGTTGTTGCACACTAACAAGTCCTGAAAGGACGTGATGCAGAGGAAGCAAGATGGAAGTGCAGCTGTGGTAGTTCTGGAACCTTATTCTTGTGGGATTACCAGAAAAAATAGAATATCTAAGTCATTTTGTTTTAGAAAAAGAAATTGAACTGGCCACAAATGTGCTTGCTCAGAAGAAAGAAATAGGACCATATGGATTTGCAGTGGAATTGTAATGAACATGTAAAGTTCAACTAATTCCAGTATTAAATAAATGATTTGGAAAAATAAGGCAAAGAAGGGAGAATTACCAAACTCCTTTTATGAAACAAATATATTCAAATCAGGAAGAGTAAAAAAAGAACATTATAGACCAATTTCATTAAAGTCTATGGATGCCACAATCCTAAATAATATACACCTAGGAGATGATAATATATATTTCAAAGGTAGTGCATATGACCATTTGGGATTCATACCAGGAATTCAGGGTTGCTTTAACCTAAGGAAAATTATACACATGATCCATTATATAAATGACACATATCATATGGATATGTCAATAGCTGTAGAATAACCTTTTGATAAAGTGGAACACTCATTTGTATTAGAAACACTTGGAAGTATGGGGAAAATGTATTTTTCCTTAAATTGATAAAAAAGCGCTTACCTAAAACTGTCAGCAAGGATTACTTGTAATAGGGGGAAGGTAGTTAGCAACCTGCCCTGTGAGATCAGATGTTCAACAAGGATGGCCACTGTCACTAATATTAGTCAGTATTCTATTGGACATTCATCAATAGCAGTAAGAAATAAAAAGAAGTGGAAGAAATTAGACTAGGGAATTAGGTAATAAAAATATGCCTTTTGCAGATGACATGGTATCTGTGGAAAATCCAAAAGACTCAAGCAAACATCAATTGACTATTTTAGCAAAGTAGCAGGATATGATGTAAATTCATAGAAATCATCAGCATTCCTGTATATCTCCAAGAAAACCCTGCAAGAAAGGATAATAAATAATAGATAACCTATTTAAAGTAAGGCTAGTTCCCTTCCCTTCCCTCCCTTTCTCCTCCTCTCCTCTCTTCTCCCCTCCCTTGCCCTTCCCTTCCCTTCCCTGTCCTTTCCTTTCCCAAAACCTTAAGCCTACTGTACTCTGAAGCTGGGATGCCGGTGGGCCCCTGCCCAAGGGCTGTTCTGGACCCTCCTGGCTTCAGAGTGATTATCAATAGTAATTGTTGCTGTTTCCCTCCCAACCTGATATGTTTCTTTTTCTCGGTCTCATTAAAGGGGCCATGCCCTGGCTGCTTCTTAAAGAGGCCTATTCTGTGAATGGATGTTACCTCACCCTAAGTGAGTACCTGCAAAGATCTTGGCCTAAACAGCCCAAGGTCTCCCAGTGGATTCAGATGACTGTAGAAGAGAAGTGAGTCTGGTGACCTGCACAACTCTCCCTCACTCAAAACAAAGTCAAATGCAAGTCATGTCTTCCTTTCTCTGATGGCATGCAGTGAAGGATGAACACAAAAGATCAGGGGTAGAGAATCCGTGACCTTGAGGCCACATGTGGTCCTAGGTCTAGGTCCTCAAGTGTTGCCCTTTCACTGAATCCAAACATCACAGAAGAAATTCCCTTAATAAAAAGGTTTGTAATGTAAAACTTAGACAGCCAAAAGGCAACACCCAAGGATTTGGAATGCCATAGGTTCCCCAACCCTGCTCTAGACATTATAAAATTCCTATATAAGTCAGAACAAACCCAGGAACTACATGAACAAACAAAAAAAGATTTATACAAATAAAAGCAGATTTAAGTAATTGGAGAGAGATGAGTTGTTTATGGGTATGCAAGACCAATATAATAGAAATGACAATTTTACCTAAACTAATTTATATCTTCAGTGCCACCACAGTTGGATAGGCCATCCCAGGGAAATTACCAAAACCTTCTTTACTGATTAGAAAAAAATAACGAAATTCATTTGGAAGAACAAAAGTTCAAGACTATGAAAGGAAATAATGTTAAGAAAAGTTACCAGATCTTAGCAGAACTGTTTGTAGAAGGCAGTAATTATCAAGACTAGTGGTACTGGTTAAGAAATAGAAAAGTTGGTCAGTGGCACAGAGTAGACAATTTACAGCAGCAAAAAATAGAGTGACCGTCTATTTGAGAAGTGTAAGACTAAGAATTCATAACTTGGGGAAGAAAGTGTGGCAAAAGTTGTGCATAAACCAGCATTTTACAGTTTATCAAGGTAAGGTCAATGTATACATGACCTAGATTCAAAGAGAGAATCATACAAGACAATTTGAAAATCATGGAATGTGTTCCTTATCAGACTTAGGTGACCAATTTTTGAATAAATGAAACATGGAAGAGAATGAGGTGTGGCACAGGTAATTTTAATTACATTAAAAAAAGTTTTGTACAAATAAGAACAATGTAACCAAGATCAGAAGGAAAATAAAAAAACTGGGGTGGTGAAAGAATTTTGTATGAGAGTTCTCAGGTAAAGTTCTCATATCCCAAATATACAAAATATAGAAAGATCTTGCTTTCTTTTTATTGGTTTTGTAGAGCAACCTATAATTATTCCCCAAGAATTAAACTGTGTCTACCCCTTGATCCAGTAATGTTATTTTGAGGTCTGTTTTGCAAGATGTTTAATGAAAATAGAGAGAGAGTGTGTGTGTGTGTGTGTGTGTGTGTGTGTGTGTGGGAGTACTTTTAGTAGCTCTCTTTGTGATAGTAAGAATTGTAAATGGTGGGGATGCCCATCAATTGGGGAATGGCTTGAAAAGGAAAGAATACCTGAGGTAAATGGTCAGTAGTTTCAGCAGTTGTTGAGGATGGTCCTTTAAGAATACTATGGAAACCTTTAACCCAACTCTACAGGATCATGTCCTTATCACTACTCAGTGTGACTCCATCTTCTCTGAGAAGGTGAGGTGCACCATAGTTGCATAGGTCTTTGGCCATCTCTATTTGGCTGCTGGAACCAGTTGGTTTGGGAGGAGAACATGACCTTGCACATCTCTCTTTCACTTTAAACCAATTCAAATGCAAGTCATAGTGTCATCTTCCTGATGTCAGAGGTATTTTGAGAATGAAGGACTACACACACAGCCTTCAAGGCGTCATAGAAGTGCTTTGAATTTTTACAGTCAGAGGAAAACTGAATTCATCTGCCTTCTTGCTGAGCCAAGACTCTTGAATCTTTCTGAGCTTTCCTTGCATTTAACTTTGGCTGGAGTTCAATACAGCCTTCTTAGAGATGAATGAAGTAAAACCCACTGGTATGCCTGTCAGGTTCTCATTTTTTATTTGGTACCTTGTGAATTTCTCCATTTTCATCAAAATCAATTTATATTTTTACTAGTGTTCTGGCCCAGATGAGTCAGCGTGGTGCTTTACAGTAAATCTCTGAAAGCTGGCCACTCCTTTCCTTCTGAAATGCTAAAAACCATGTTTTGGCTCAACCTTCTCTCCAAGTCAGCAACAAAGTGTTCTCCCATGGAAAGTCACTCTTATCTGTTGACACTATGTCCTTCTGGTAGTGACTTTACGTTGCCTTGGATATGCTGCTTTTGTTGAATGTGAAATTATAGGCTTGATGGGTCCAGCACTCTGTGGTACACATCTCGATCTTTGTCCCTATCACATCCTGTCTGTCTCTTTTCCTTACAGTAACATACTTTATATAATGCCAGTGTTTGCTCCAGGAGTACATCCATGTTGTTTTGTTGCATTTACGTTGGTGAGGAAAAGGCCCAGATCTCTATAAGTCTTCAGGAATTATTGCTATTGCATTTATTTACATGTGTATATCTTATTCTGTATATATGTTTGATTGTTTTCTTTAGATGTAGAGACCAGGTTCGAAGTAAATGAAATAAGTAGAAAGCTGGGATTTTTTTTGGAAGAGTGTGACCAGCAAAGATTCATGAGCGATGGTCCCTGGGACTTCAGTTTGAGACAAATTCATGACTTTTTTATCAAAGTAGATAAAAATCGAAAGAATGACTGTAAATTTGAAATTGGAAAGAGATTCACACAGTCCTTCATCCTAAATCACTGTAAGAAAATGAGCGACTGTCTTCAGGATAGTGAATATAGCAAGTGCTTTACCGAAGAGATAAAGATTTTTCAGTCTCTGGAGAAGACTCCTGAAATGCAAATGTATCCAGGTAATGAATGGGAAATGGCCTTGAGCTGGAGTTCAGTCTTCCTTAGACATCAGAAAAGTGATAGTAGAGAAATGCCTTCTGTAAGTAATGAAGGTGGGAAGGCCTTTACTCATCAGCAAATTCCCATTAAGAAGGAGCCTGATGAATGTAATGAATGGGAGGCAACTTCATCCCATCACTCATCTCTTCTTTGTCAACCTATGTTTCACTCCGGAATAAAAAGATATGAATGTCTTCAGTGTGAGGACTTTGGTTGGAACTCAGATATGGATAGATCTCAAAAGATTCATACTGGGGAGAAGTTTAATGAATATAATGAATGTGGGAAGGCTGTCTGCTACAGATCTTTCCTTATTTGCCTTCAGAGAATCCACAGTGGAAAGAAGCCTTATAGATGTTATCAGTGTTTAAAGGCTTTCACACAGAGATCCCATCTTGTTATACATCAGAAAATGCACAGGAGAAAGAGGCCATTTGAATGTAATGAGTGCGGAAAAACTTTCCCCCATAGAGGTAATCTTGCTGCACATGAGAGAATTCACACTGGAGAGAAGCCTTTTAGATGTGATGAATGTGGGAAAGCTTTCACACAGGTGGGCAATCTTGCTGCACATCAAAAAATCCACACTGGAGAAAGACCTTTTGAATGTAATCAGTGTGGAAAGGCTTTTACACAGAACTCCAGTCTTGCTAAACATCAGAGAATCCACACGGGAGAGAAGCCATGTGAATGTGATCAATGTGGAAAGGCTTTCACAGAGAGCTCCACTCTTTCTAAACATCAGAGAATCCATAGTGGAGAGAAGCCTTATGTATGTAATCAATGTGGAAAGGCTTTCACAGAGAGTTCCAATCTTGCTGCACATAAGAGAATCCACAGTGGAGAGAAGCGTTTTGGATGTAATCAGTGTGGAAAGGCTTTCAGAGAGAGCTCCCATCTTGCTGCACATAAGAGAATTCACACTGGAGAGAAACCTTTTGTATGTAATCAATGTGGGAGGACTTTCACACAGATTTCCAATCTTGCTAGACATCAGAAAATCCACACTGGAGAGAAACCTTATGGATGTAATCAGTGTGGAAGGGCTTTCACACAGAGTTCAAACCTTGTGAGACATCAGAAAATCCACACTGGAGAAAGGCTTTATGAATGTTAACAATGTGGAAAGACTTTCAGATTTATCTCCAGCCTTGCTTTACATCAGAGAATTCCCACTTGGAAGAAACCCTAGGAACTTCTTTTATCATAAATTAGGGCAAGATGTAGTTATTGACTTCATGTGACAATTCTTAACAGTGTTGGTTCAACTTCACACCATATTAATTAACCTTTCCGTACATTTATGTATTTGTTGGAGGCAAAATTCACCACATGCACATGTTTTCAGTTATATCCAAATATGTATTTGATAGATTATAAAACTCCCCACTTGGTCTGGTCTGTAGTTAGGCTAGAGGAAGGGGGAGTACATCTGCCCACTGCAAGTAGGCTTCAGAGTAAAACTTGCTAATAGGAATTAAAAAGTTTTGATCCACTGAGTAAGTAGAAGGAAACAATTAACACAGAAAATGTTGGGGGAAATAGTTTGTTGGGTGTTGGATAAGGTAGATAATCAACACAAATAGTACATTCTGGAGTGTTACATGAATACAGTGAACACTAGTTTACATGCAGTGAATAGGTGGTTCAGAAACATAACTTTTTACTATATGCTAATTGTTAACAAATAGCATTTCATGGTTTTCTCAATGATGGCAGATGAAATTCATTATTTAACCCATAGCTTTCCTTACTTTGACTGGGAGCAGTCCTAGTGCCTTAAACTGCACAGCTTTACAGAGTCTCTGAACACTGATAGCCAGGGTTGGGGGAGATCATTTCACAGGTTAAGGAAGATGTCCAAAGAAACCTCACAGAGAGCTCTTCAGAGGATTTTGTGCTGCTTTTGTCCCCACAATTACTCATTTATCATTACCGTTAGTTTCTTCATTAAAACAGTATACCTCATTATTTTTCAAAAACATTGTTACATTGATTCATTTAAGGTCTAACAGCATTCAGATCAAAAGTAACCTCTCTTACCATCTTTTTTTAAAACAGGTTATAAGACAAGACAAAAACAGTGCAATAGAATGCATTTTCAAAAAATGTTACAGGAAAAATCAGTCATCCTATCTCCCTTGACATTTTGGTAATCACATCTAATGACATTGAAAACCCTGTATTTAGTGTGGCGTAAGTATAGTCAATTAAAGAGGTAGCAATAGTTCATTTCTACAGTATTTACCACATGCCTGGCTTTTCTCCTACAGAATTTCATCCAGCTGTGAGGTCTTTCATCCAGCTTGCACTTGCCTTTCCCTGCCTCTAGGTGCCATGCCACCTCTTCTCTGTCAAGGCTTTAAACTTGGCAACTTCAAAGTTCACCCTGCAAGGTGATATTGCTGCCCTTATTGTGGACAGTTGCTCCAGATTGTGCAAAGCTGGCTTTGCAGGAGACAGTGCCCGACTGGTTGTCTTCCCTTTCATTAATGTGGACCTCAGATATCATGGTGTGATGGTGGGTATGGGTCAGAAAGACAACTCTATGTGAGCTGAGGCTCAGAGCAAGAGAGATTCTGACCCTAAAGTGCTTTATTGAACATGGAATTGTCACTCCTTAGTTCTTTCTCTGGATGTGAATTGCATTTTTGCATCATGAATCCTTTCTAATTGTCTTGGATCATTGCTTTGCTGAGAACGGCTAAGTCTAATAAAGTTGGTCAATCACACAGTGCCGCTTTTATTGTGTATACTTCATTCAACATCAGTTCGTGCAAGCCTTGCCAGGTTGTTCTGAAGTTCATCTACTCATGGTTTGTTATGGAACAATAGCACTCCATGACATTCATATACCACAGCTTGTTCAGCCATTCTCCAATGGATGGGCTTCCCCTGAAAAGTCAAGGCAGTCCTTACCCTCCTGGACCTTGCCTTGCAATGGGGTTGTGGTGGGCAGGGAAGGACTCCATGAGCTGGGCTGTGGAGCATTAGGGCACAGATTGGCACTCATCAACTAGGTCCTGGAGCAGGGTGGGTATTGATGTTGGTTTTTGCTAGCTGAATTGGAAAGGAGAGAGCAAGTTTGGGGATGAAAATGGAGGCAAAACCAGGAAGTAAACGCGTATACGTACACCCATATATACACGAGTGTTTCAGTTAAGTGGTGAGGTTTATTGTGATTCCAGCAGCAGAGGGCTCCATTTCTTGCTCCAAGACCAAGCCTTAAGCCCAACTCAACTCTGCAGCTCATAGACCTCACCACAAGCCCTGCCCTCCTGGCACAGTGATTGTAATTACTAAACAATCATTGTTTCTCTTTCACCCAGGAACCTGAGGGTCTGAGGTCTTCCCCTCCCAGTTTGATTGTTTTTCCCCTTTGATTAAAGGGGAAGAAGCCTATTCATTGAGTAGCTGTATCTCACTCAAAATGAGAATGTGGTAAGACTCTACTAGCTCTGAACCATCTATCTCCAGTCATCCTGATGAATATCAGGTCTCTGGACCCAGTTAGCTCAGGAGAAGAAAATGATGGTGACCTTGCACTTCCTTCCATCTCAAAGTCAGCTGCAAGTCATGTCATCTTGATGTCATGGTTTTCTTCAGGAACTGAAGGACAAATGCAACAACAGAAGGCTGGGTTATAGGAAACAGCAACTATGAAATGGCTCTGCATAGTATTAAAGGTGGTAAATAGCCTGGGGTGGTCCAGGTGCAACTGGGGTCTGGGGTGGGTCAGAACCACAATGAAAGGCCTACCAAGTATCCCAAGTAGAATGGGCTGGGCCAGATGCCAGAGAATGGTTTGCTGAACTGCTTGGGAAAATTCAAGGTTCGGGTCCTGGCACCTCATCATTCCTCTCAAAACAGCATTCCCGGGCTACTGAAACTGCTTCCTGCTGGAAGGACCATTGAGCTGTCCCTGTTTTGAAGGGTCACAGGGAAGAGACTGATGAGCCAAGCACAGGCCTCACCCAGGGGAAGAAGGGGACCATGGGCTGGTGCCCACTCTTGGCTTCCAACTATAGGTGAATGGCCTGGAGTCCAGGAGACAAATCTGACAAGCAGGTATGACAGGCAAGTTCAATATGTAGGGCTCAAATATAGGGAGAATCAAAAGTGATATCAGTATGGGGAAAAACAACTAAAAGGTGCATTAGAGTCATTTCCATTTGACAGCGTAGCATTATCTGATCTTGTTAGTTCCCCAGGCTCCCTCTCTGATTCAGATTCCTTTTGGAGGATCAGATACTGTTGGGAGACAAGTTTTGTAGGGGGAAATTTTTTACCCTTGTCCAGAGATTGACTGTAGTGATATCAAAAGACAGGAGGGATACAAGAAAATTGATTGCCCTGAAATTCTCTTCCCCAAGTCAAACTGAAGATGTTACTGGTTTAGTTTCAGTGGTTAATAGCAATACCTAATTACTAGGTTTAGTAATGTTGACCTGGAAGTTTGGTTTGAAAAGGCAAACAGGCTGAATGCATATTGTTTATTCCCTTAAAGCTATTGGTTACATGATCATGGAACCAGAAAAACTGACAGATAGCTACAGGAATGATCAAGCTTAAATCTGTTTTAGGACAATCCAAGGATATCTGTGTCCCTCAGATTTATGATCTCCATATGTTTATACCATGAGAAAAGAACTTAATTGGATACATTGTAAATACAATAAGATAACAGTTTATAGTTTCAACTGAAATTACAACCTAGGATATCTGTGTTTTCTTTATCATTAACATGCTATAACATAATGTATGTCCACAAAATAATAAGATGTGGAAAAACCCCCATTATTCAAAATAGTGTCTTGGGTTAAGGGTCTCATAAGTATGCTAAATGAGCCCCATCTGACCTAGTTGACATAGGAATAGGTATTCTCTGAGTTTATTTCAGGGAACAAAGAGACTGTTAGGCCCAGGCTCTTCTTCTGGTTAATTCAAGCTCTGATCCTTATTAAAGTCCAAAAAATGATATTAAATATCAGTATATGTTAAGGAATGTAATTTTAGGCTGAATAGCTCAGATTTCTAGCTCCCTTCTGAAAAGGTCTTCAGAAGGAAATTCCTGATAATGAGATTGCATTGGAAGTTGCCCAGGTTTGAATGGAAACTGATTCTTCTGCCTAAATAATCCAAGGCTGGGAGTGGTCTGGTAGGGTTGGGGGGGAGGGGTGTGGTTTGATAAAAGAGGTATTTCCTATGTCCCCAGGTGGGGTGATGTCTGCCACTGTTGAAAAGGTATTGTACTGAGTCTTGTAACCAAGATTCTCATTTTAATATAGCCCACCTCCCAGCATGTTGGCCAATCGCTGATTGGCACTCCTGGGAACACCTACTCTTGGAAAGGCATACAACTCTACCCCAAGTCCCAAATTGAGCCAGATCTGGACAGGCCCTCTTAGGGGAGCAGTTCTGGCTTGTTATTCCCATTCAATGCATATCAAGCCAGCTTCAGAGAAATTAAAATCTGACCTAAAACAATCTGTCTTTCTTAGATTAAACTGTGGATTTGGGGGGGGGTGGTCAACAAACTATAAGTAGATGGACCCTCAAAAAAAATGGATATTCAAAAGAATTCTAGAAAGAAACCAGACTGGAGAAATTATTTGCTTCTCCCACCGAGGCAAGTGCAGCACACAGTTAAAAACCACATACAACAAAATAGAAGGGTGGTGATGAAGAGAATTGTTTCTTATTGTACAATGTGGACCACAAAGTGAAAGTAAAAATGAAAAAGAAGTGAAAGTGGGAGAAATAGAATTGAGAGATCATAAACTAATCTTTGTACCATCTTCCAGATGAATTGATATATTTCTGGAGCTAAATTACAGAATGTGAAAAGGCATAAACAAGAGGGAAAGAAACTCATAGAGGTGGATATGTGATATACTTAGTCAAAGTCAAAGGCTAACAGAAAATTTAATCCTGTAGTCTGCTGGGAATAAGAGGACCTAGAGATGTATAAAGAGAAAAAAGGAAGAATAGAAAATAGGAGAAAGAAAAGAGGTAAATCTTCCTTCACTATTTGAATGGGGTGCCACTGATTAATGCACCTATGGAATGTCATCATCTTGATGTCATGGGCCTCTTCGAGAATAAAGGACAACACAACAACAACCTATGGAATAAGATAACTTGTTTTTTTTTCCCTTTAAATAGTATTTACCCCCAATACAGTTTTTTTTGGCAACAAATCAGTACTTTATTGTTTTATTATCTATTTTTTTTTGAAATTTTTTTCCATTTTCAGGTAAAGATACTTTTTAAAAATTAAATTATTTTGTTTTCAGTGTTCTACAATCACATATGTTTTAGATTTTTCCCCCCATACAATTTTATATAGGTTCTACACATACTTTCCTATGAAATACATTTTCACCTTAGTCATGTTGCATAGAAGAATTAAAGTGAATGGGAGAAATAATAAAGCAAAACATAATACAAAATAAAATGGTCTTCATTTTGCGATCAAATTCCATAGTTCTTTCTCGGGATGTGGAAGGCATTTTGCCTCAAGGTAGTTTTTCAACATTCACTTTTTATAAGATTTTGAGTTTCATATTTTTTCTCTCTCCTTTCATCCCCCTCCCCAAG
>CM053771.1:14305525-14448715 GCA_028658325.1 Potorous gilbertii | reverse complement strand
ATAGGGACTGTTCCATTCCAAACTCTTCCTGCTGCTTCCTGACATCAGGTGCAGGGTCTCCTGCCTGCAGTTTCTGTTTGTTGACTTCTCTCTCTCTCTCTCTCTCTCTCTCTCTCTCTCTCTCTCTCTCTCTGTCTCTCTCAGTTCTGTTTCTCTCTCTATTCCGTCTTCTTCCAAGGGATACTCTCTCTCTCTCTCTCTCTCTCCCTCTCCCCCCGCTCCATACACACACACACACACACACACATATATATAATATATTATATAATAATATATACATAATATATACTATTTCCAATCAAAGACTCTTGATTCAATTAAAGGCAAGACTCAGTCAAAGGCACTTGATTGGCTAAAAGTCAATCCAGAAAAACATCAAAAAAAAAAATCCTACTTTGCTTGCTGTTTATATGGTGAGGTACAAAATTTTGATTACATCAAATTAATAGGTTACTGTATAAATAAAACCAATGTAGTGAAGAACAGAAGATAGCAGAAAATTGGGGAAAGAAATTTTATACATAATTTCTCATATGAAAGTTTTCATATCTCAAATATATAAAGGCTTTTGTCCAATGTATAAGAATATGAGTCATTCCCTAATTGATGCATGGTCAGAGGATAGGACTAGGCAGGTTCTGAGGTTGAAATGAAAACTATTTGTACTCATGAAAAAATACTCTAAGTCATTATTGCCGGGAGACATGCAATTAAAACAACGACACTATCTTATACTTCTCAGGCTAAAATGATGGGATAGACTAGAAAAGTGTTAGAAACACATCTGACACACAAAACGATATGAACGAAATTTATTATAGTAGAGTTCAGAGGAATTGAACACCTTGGCCAAGATGAACTCCACCATTCTTCAACAAGGGAGAGAGAAAGAGGTATGGAATTGAGGGCATTTTTATAAAGTTAGTGCAGGACAGATCCTCCCATCAGAGGACATATTGGTCCATTCTCTTTTAGGTCACAATCTTTTGATATGCCCACTATAAGTCATTAACAAGTGCAGCTGGATTTGTAGGTGCCTCTTACAATTTCATGTTCCCCTCTCTGACATGCTCTCCCTCAAACAGTTCTTCAAGCCTGTGCACAAGTTTCTGACCTTCAGTCTGACCGTGCTAGGCCGCAACTCTGATCATTTACAGCTGTGGAAACAGAATTTCTTCCTTGTTTCCCACAAAAGTAGCAGATGTTGGAGGGGATATGGAAAAACTTTAACACTAATTCGCTGGTGGTGGAATTGTGAACTGATTCAACCATTTTCAAAAATTCAGGATTTCAAAATCTTGAATTATGACCCTAAATCATATATTTATACTCTTTGGCCCAGCAATACCCTGCAATATTAGGTCTATTTCTTATTCTTTCTGATTAAGGAAAGATGAATGTTTTATATTTTAAACTATTTATAGCAAGTCTTTCTTGATGACAGAGAACTCAAAATGAAGGGAATTCCCATCAATTGGGGAATGGCTAGAGTACAATCTGAGGTAAATGGTTATTGTCTACAGCCGTGGCTGAGGATGGTCTGTTCAGAATGCTATGAAAGTGTTCAGCCCACATCTCCAGGATCATGTCCTTATCACGAATCAATGTGGCTGCATCAGCACTGAATAGTTTGATGCACCGTAAGACTTCGTCCCATTCATAGGCTTCAGAGCTTCATAAAAGTATCAGTATAAACTGGAATTTTCATCTGCCTTCCTACTGAGCCAGGAATCCTACATCCAGGATCTCCTAAATCTTTGCTTGCACTTAACTCTCAGTTGAATTAAACACTGCCTTCTTAGAGATGGATGAAGAAACCTACTGGTAGGCTCTGTCAAGTTCTCATTTTTGTATTAAACAACTTCTGAATTTCCCCATCATTTTCATCAAACTAGTTGTGATGTTTTCAAGTGATCTGGCCCAGATGAGTTAATGTGGAGCTGCACAATAAACCTCTAAAAGCTGTCCACTCCTTTCCTGCTGGAATATTGCAAACTGTGTTGGCTCACCCTGTAAGCCAGAACCTGTTCTCCCAAGGAGAGTCACTGTAATATGTTGACATTAAGTCTTCTTGTAGTCATCCTGTCTTGGGGCTGCTGCTTTTGTTGAATGTGGATCTTTAGTCCCTGATGGGTCCATTACATCTTCTTTGTCACTATTACATCTTGTATGTCTCTTCCCCTTCCAGTGACATAGTCTATGTAATGCCAATATTTGCTCCAAGACCACAACCATGAATTTTTGTTGCAGTTAGGTTGGTGATGAGAAGGTCGTGATGGTCATAAGTCTTAAGTAACCATTGCTATTGTATGTGTGTAAAATTTAAAATTTTTAAATTTTACTGTAGTTTTACTTATTTATTTTATGTGTTTTCATTTTTCCGCAATCACTTCCATAAGTCTTAGATTTTTCTCCCTTCTCTCCCCTCTTCCTCCATGAGAAGGCATGCAATCTTATATGATTTCTATACATACATTCTTATTAAGCACATTTTCACATTAGTCATGTTGCATAGAGGAATTAAAATGAATGGGGAAATCATGAGAAAAAAACAAACCAAAAGAAAACATAACACATGAGAAAACAGTCTGCTTCATTCTGTGTTCTAATTTTATAGTTCTTTCTCTAGATGTGGATGGCATTTTGCCTCAAGAGTTCTTTGGGAATGTTTTAGGTCCTTGCATTACTGTGAAGGACTAACTGTATCAGAGAAATTCCTCGCACACTATAGTTGTTGCTGTGTACAGTGTTCTCCTGGTTCTTCTTTCACTCAGCATCAGTTCATGTAAGTCCTTCCAGGCTTCATGTTCATCATTTCTTATAGTGCAATAGTATTTCATTACATTCATATACCACAACTTGTTCAGCCATTCACCAATTGATAAATGGTCAATGGATATGAATAGGCAGTTTTCATTGCTATTGTATATATTGATCTGTGTATTTTTTTTGTGTATATATGTTTGATTGTTTTCTTCAGCTGTAGAGACCAGGTTTGAAGTAAGTGAGATGCCTAGAAAGCTGGGAATTTTTGTGTAAGAAAGTGACCTGCAAAGATTCATGAGTTCCTGTGACTTGAATTTGAGAGGAAACCATGACTAATATCAATGTAGAGAGAAATCCAAAGGATGATTCTTAATTTGATGAAATTGGGAAGAAATTCAGACAGTGTTCTACCCTAAATCACTGGAAGAAAATTACTTCAAGGAATGACTGTCTTCAGGATAGTGAATATAGCAAGGACTTTACTGAAGAGGTAGAAATTTTTCAGTCTCTGGAGAAGGCTCCTAGAAAGCAAATGTATCCAAGTAATCAGTGGGAGATGACCTTGAGCTGAAGTTCAGACATCATTAGAAATCAGAAAATTGATACTGGAGAAATGTTTTCTGTGAGTCATAAGGGTGGGACAACCTTGAGTCAGAACTCTAAACTCATTAGTCATAAGCAAATTCCCATTAGAAATGAGCCTGATGATTATAAAAAATGAGAAGCAACCTCATCTCATCATTCATCTCTTCCTTGCCTGCCTACCTTTGACCCTGGGATGAAAAGAGATGGATATCCTCAATGCAGGAAGGCCTTTGGTTGGGACTCGTATCTTGATAGTCCTCAAAAGATTCTTATTGGGGAGAAATTTTATAAATGTAATAACTGTGGAAAGACTTTGCTACCGATCACATTTTATTAGCCAACAGAGCATCCACACTAGAGAAAAACCTTTTGAATGTAATCAGTGTGGAAAGGATTTCACAAAGAACCACAAACTTGCCAGATAACTGACAATCCACAGTGGAGAGTAGCCTTATGAATGTATTCAATGTGGAAAGACTTTCATAATGAGGCAGTATCTTGTTGCGCATGAGAAAATTCATACTAAAAAGAAATCTTATGAATGTACTCGGTGTGGAAAAACATTCACATGGAAAAACAATGCCAGAAAATCCACACTTTCAGAGAAACAATTTGTCACTAACTTGGCAGAAAGCGGAGCCAAAGCAGGGTTTTCAACCATCGAGCAGGAAAGGACTGGTCAACTTTCAGAGATCTCTTGTACAGTACCACATTAACTCATCTGGGCCAGAACACATGTAGATATCCAAAGTGACTTGATGAAAACGATGGAGAAATTCAGAAGGTAATGAGTAAAAAATGAGATCTCTACAGGTCTACCAGTAGACTACTTCATCCATCTCTAAGAAGGCCCTGTTTAACTCTAGCAAAAGTTAAATGCAAGTAAATCTTTGAGAGATTTAGGATTCTTGGCTCCCTATGAAGGTAGATGAGAATCAGTTTTGTAGTGATAGTAACAAGTGCTTTCATCATGCCTTGAAGCTATGTATGGGTGAAAGAAGACCTATGCTATGGTGCATCTCAACTACTCAGAGCTGATGGAGCAACACTGATTAGTGATAAGGACATGATCCTGGAGAGTTGGGCTGAACACTTCCATAGCATTCTCAAGAGACCATCTTCAACCACTGCTGAAGCTACTGACCATTTACCTCAGGTTGTATTCAATGCCTCTCAATTCATTCCCCAATTGATGGACATCCATACAATTTACAATTCTTGCCACCAAAAAGAGAGCTGCTACAAATATTTTAAAACATACAATTTTTTCCCCCTGTTTTCCTTAATCTTCTTGGCATGTAGATCTAAAAGTAGTGGAACTGGATCAAATGGTAGATACAGTTTCAGGAATCTTTGGGCATGATTACAGATTGTTCTGGAAGATACATGGATCAGTTTAGTTCCAACAGTGAAGTAGTGCCCCAAATTTCCATATCCCCTCTGAGGAAAGAGTTTATAATTTTAATATTAATCAATATGATATGTATAATGAGTATACTAATAATTTCATTTTCTCAAGAGCTACCTTTTCCAGCTTGTAAATCAGACTCACCATGTTGCTTGAACTGATCAATCAAACTTTGACAAGGCTTAGAATCACTGGCCTCTTTCTTCCTGCATACCTGAAGTGAAGTGAATCCAGGACTGTGGAACCTGTTCCTGCCACAGAACTCTGGTTCTGTACTTTAGGAGACTTGGCCACAGCTCCCCAAGACTTATTGCCAGAACTGCTGTATTGTGGGACTTAAGGGTTTCTCATGGGAAACAATCAAATCATAATTTATAATTCACTTTCCCCCTTCACTCTCCATTTGTGACTTAGATATATAACCTATGCTTTCAACCTTCCTCACTCTGAAATGGATTAATTAAACTACTTGATTACTGACACTCTGGTCTCTTGCCCTGTTATGTGGGGCTCCAAGCATTCTCAGGTGAGGGACTGGCTCCATAAAAACCTATTAACACCTTCCATGTTTGTCACTTTCCCCTTCTAGCTCATGGGTATAAGATGGTATCCCAAGGTTGTTTTCATTTGAATTTCTGTAATAAATGATGATCGAGAACATGTTATCATATGACTATATAGTTTTCATTTTTCATCAGAAATTGCCTGTTCCTAACCTTTGAATTTAGAATTGGGGAATTATTCATATTCTTTTACATTTGACCACATTCTTTATCTATTTGAGATATGAGACCCTTATCTGAGATACTGTCTATAGATTTCCCCTCCCCCAAGTTTTGCTTTCCAAACCTTTATATACAAATCAGATTAAATAATTGGAGAAGTATTAATTGTTCAAGGGTAGGTAGGACCAATATAATAAAATGGCAATTTTATCCATACTGATTTACATATTCAATACCATTCCAATGAAATTACCAAAATTATCTTTTATTCAATTAGAAAAAGTAAAAAGAAAATTCATTTGAGAAAACAAAACATCAAAAGTATCAAAGGAAATAATGAAAAAAAATGTCAAGAAAGGAGATTTAGTAGCACCAGGTCTTATGCTCTGGTGTAAGGCAGTAAGTATCAAAACTCTCTGATTCGGGGTAAGAAATAGAAAGCTAGATCAATGGAATAGTGTATACATACAGCAGCAAATAAATGTCATAACCTTGTATTTGACAAGTGTGAAGAGTTAATATTTTGGGATAAGATTTCAATATTTGGTAAAAAAAAATTGTTGGGAAAACTGGAAAGCAGAGTTTCTGAAACTGTGTACACATACACACATACAAACACACACACACACCTGTTTGTATGTAATGGTAGCCAACTCTGAGAGGAAGGAAAAGAAAAAAAGAAATTTATATGATAATTCTGTTCTTAATTTGAATGGAATAGGGACTTGTCCATAGTAGATTTGTAGTTTCATGCACAATCATCTTTTTTATACTACTACATTAAGGAAATGTTTGTTTCATTACATAAATTTAAAAAAATAAAAAGTAATTTGTCAAAGAGTGGGAATCATTTATTTCCGTATCTTATAAATTCACTTGATCCAAGCAGCAACAAAAACCTATGATGGGCTATAAGCAACACTATTTGGGGCCAAATGGACAGTTTGTCTAAGGCATGTTTCATATCCAATATGATCAAAGTGTGGTTTTGTGGCAATTTATGGGAAATGTTTCAAAATATCTGAATTGAATGCCCAAATATGTTTTTTTAAAAAAGGAACAAAAACCCAGGAATTACCCCAAAAGGAGGATATGTTGAACTTTAAAAGGTGTTTGAATAGGTAAAAAAATAAAATTAGGTAAGGAGAGGTAAAATGGAGCAATTATCACATAAAAATTAATCCTCTTGGAATTAGGTGGGAGTGAGGGGCGGTAGTACTGGAACCTTACTCTCAGGGGATTAACAGAAGAAGAACTAGAATATCTAAGTAAACCTGTTTTACAGAAAGAAATTAAATAGGCCATAAATAAGCTTCCTTAGAAAAAAGCACCAGGAGTGGATATACTTGAAAGGGAATTTTACCAAACATTAAAGATCAACTAATTCCAATATTAAATCAATGATTTGGAAAAACTAAAGAAGGGATACTACAAACTCCTTTTCCCAAAAATTTATTAATTTATTTGTTTTCAATTTTCAATAATCACTTCCATAAGTTTTAAGTTTTCTCCTCCTCTCCTCCTTCCCTGAAGATGGCATGGAATTTTATATGAGCTCTACACATATATTCTTATTAAACACATTTTCACATTAGTCATGTTGCATAGAAGAATTGAAAGGAATGGGAGAAACCATGAGAAAAACATAACAAAAGAGAAAATAGTCTGCTTCATTCTGCATTCCCCAGCCAATTACTTGACATTCGAGCTCTGTCAGGTAGATCTCTGCTTCCAGTGAGGGTCGGGGTGTGTACTATGAGCTGTTCATTCCCCTCAACAATCTGTAGACCTAGAGCTCCAGAAACAGCTGCTCCCACTGCCCCTGCTGCTGCCATGACTCATCTGCCCCCTCCACCAACCTGGGCCTGGGGCCAGACCACTCTACTCTCTCACACAGGTCCAACAGGTTTTTTCCTCTGACTTTCCGATTTGTCCTCTGCATTTTAAGATTGTCAAGTCTAGAAACTGCCACAGGTGCTGATGATTCTGTCCTCCTGAGACCTGCTCAGGTCCCATCTGTGCCAGTGCAGTGTGTGCTGGACTGTGCTCTGCTCTCAGCCCAGCATGATAGATGCTTCCCATTGACTTTTTAGGCTATCTTGGGCTTGAGATTTTCTTCACTCTGTCATTCTGTGGGATCTGCAGCTCCAGAATTTGAGTCATTTTTTTTACAGGTATTTGGCTGGGTTTGTGCAGAGAGCTCTAGCAAGTCTGTGCTTTTACTCTGCCTTCTTGACTCTTGCCCCTGCCTTTTCCCATTTTTATAATTTCTTTGTGATACAGTCCTAGCAGTAATATCTCTGGGTCAAAGGGTATGCACATTTTTATAGCTCTTTCCAGAATGTTGGATTTCTCTCCAGAATGGTTGGCTGAACCCACAACTTCACCAACAATGAATTAATGTTCCAACACTCGCATTATCTTTTCCAACATTTAGCATTTTCCTGTTCGGTTATGTTAGCCCAACTATTAGGTATGGTGTGGTACCTCAGAGTTGTTTTGATTTGCATCTCTCTAATCCTTAGTGATTTAGAGCATTTTTTCATGATTATAGATAGCTTTAATTTCTTCCTCTGAAAACTTGTTCATATCCTTTCACCATTTATCAATTGGGGAATGACTTGTATTCTTGTAAATTTGACTCAGTTCTCTATATATTTTGGAAATGAAGCCTTTATCACAGACAATAGTTGTAAAAATTCTTTCCCAGTTTTCTGCTTCCCTACTAATCTTGGTTGCATTGGCTTTGTTTGTGCACAGACTTTTCAATTTAATGTAATAAAACATCCATTTTGCCTTTCAAAATGTTCTCTATCTCTTGTTTGGTCATAAATTCCTCCATTCTCCGTAAATCTGACAAATAAACTATTCCTTGATCCTCTAATTTTTTTTTTATAGTATCAGCCTTTATACCCAGGTTGTGAACCCATTTGGACTTTATTCTGGTATATAGTGTCAGGCATTGATTTATACCCAGTTTTTGCCACACTATTTCCCAGTTTCCCCAGCAGTTTTTGTCAAACAGTGAGTTCTTATCCCAGAAGCTGGGGTCCTTGGGTTTATCAAATAGTAGACTGCTATAGTCATTGACTACCATGTCATGTGTACATAACCTGATGTACCCCTCTACTTCTTAGCCAATACCATGTGGTACATAGGGTACATGACATATATACAAAAATTGACCATGTACTAGGCCATAAAAACCTCACAGTCCAGTAAAGAAAGGCAGAAATAGTCAGTGCATCCTTTTCAGATAATGATGCAATAAAAATTATATGCAATAAAGGGCCATGAAAAGATAGACCAAAAATTCATTGGAAACTAAATAATCTAATCCTAAATAATGAGTGGGGCAAACAACAAATCATAGAAACAATCAATAACTTCATTCAAGAGAATGACAATAATGAAACAACCTACCAAACCCTATAGGATGTAATGAAATAAGTTCAGAGCATCCATGGCTTGAGATGTGTAAATAAATGCTTTCCTTGGCCCACTCTGGTTTTTGAGTTGTTTTCATGAGAATGGCATGTTTTCAACATGGTTGGTTGGTTGGTTTCTATGTTTTCACATGTATAATTGATATATTTCTTGTCCTAACAGAACATCAGGGAAAAGTAGAAGAGGGAGTTCAGAATTCCAAATTCTCTCTTTTATTTTAATTTATTCTCTTTTATTTAAATAGTATTTTACTTTTCCACAATTACATTTCTTTAAAAAAATTTTTTGATTTTAATTTTCAAGTAACAAGTATTTTTAAAATCAGCTTGTTTCTTGCTCTATCCCCTATTCCACTGAGTAAATGAAATTTTTAAAATTAAAATAAATTTAATTTATTTAATGTTTTGAAATAAAATACAAAAAACACAAAATAAATTCTTCTCTACAAAACTGCATAGTTTTGCTGAAAATATTGCCACATTAGCCATAATTGAAAATGCTTTTCTCTTTTTGCATTTTAAATTCATTACCTTTCTTTCAAGAGGTGAATGGCATATTTCTTCATTCTTTTGGACTCATAGTTCATTGATCAGAGTTTTAAAGTCTTTCAAATCATGTACACATTTTGACTTTATCTTGGTATACGATATAAGATGTTGGTCTATGGCTAGTTTCTGCCATCCTGTTTCCTAGTCTTCCCAGCAGTTTTTTCAAATAGTGAGTTGTTATTCCAGAAACTTGAGTCTTTTGGTTCCTCAAACAGTAGATGACTATAGTCATTGACTACTGTGTCTTGTGTACCTAACCTATTCCACTGATCTACCACTCTATTTCTTAGCCAGTACCAAGTAGTTTTGATGATTGCTGCTCTGAGATACAGTTTTACATCTGGTACAGCTAGGTCACCTTCCCTTGCATTTCTTTTCATTAATTTCCTTGATATTCTGGACATTTTTTCCTTCCAGATGAATTTTGTTATTTTTTTTTCTAGTGCTGTAGTTTTTTGGAAGTTTGATTGGCATAATTTATATGCTATACATTAATATTAATATATTTTATGATTTATTATACTGTATATAATAAATATACATAATTTTATAATTTATAGAATAAATGTATAATTATATAGAATATATTACATATACATATTATCATATATTAATAGATTTTTAATATATTCATTGAATAAGTAAATTAATTTAGACAGAATTGTCATTTTTATTATATTAGCTCAGTCACCCTGTGACAAATGATATTTTTCCAATTATTTAGATCTGACTTTATTTGTGCAAAAGGTATTTTATAATTATGTTCATGTAGTTCATGGGTTTGTCTTGGTCTATAGATACTCAAATATTTTATAATTATATTGTCTACAGTTAAATGAAATTTCTCCTTCTATTTCTTGCTGCTGTGTTTGTTAGCAATATACAGATATGACGATCTATGTGGGCTTATTTTATATCCTGCAATTTTGCTCAAGTTGTTAATTATTGCAAGAAGTTTTTTAGTTGGTTCTTTAGGATTCCCTAAATATGCCATCCTATCATCTGCAAAGGGTGATAGTTTTATTTCTTCATTGCCTATTCTAATTTCTTCAATTTCTTTTCTTTTCATATAACTAAAGCTAACATTTTCAGTGCAATATTAAATATTAGTGGTGATAATAGACATCCTTATTTCAGTCTTGATCTTATTAGAAATGTTTCTAGCTTATCTACATTCCATATTATGCTTGCTGGTTGTTTGAGATGGGTACTGTTTATCATTTTAAGGAAAAGTCCACTGATTCCTCTGCTCTCAGGTGTTTTCAAAAGGAATGGGTGTTGTTTTTTGTCAAAATCTTTATCCCCATCTATTGAGATAATCATATGGTTCTGTTAGTATTCTTATGGATACGGTCAGTTGTGCTGATAGTTTTCCTAATATTGAACAAGTCTTGCATTCCTGATAAAAATCCCTTTTCATCATAGAGTGTTATCATGATGATAAGTTGCTGAAAACTCTTTGCTAGTATTTTATTTAAAATTTTTGCATCCATTTTCATTAGGGAAATTAGTCTATAATTTTCTTGCTCTGTTTTGACTCTTCCTGGTTTAGATATCAACATCATATTTGTACCATAAGAAGAATTTGGTAGGACTCTTTCTTTGCCTATTTTTCCAAATAGTTTTTATAGTATTGGAATTAATTGTTCTTTAAATTTTTGATAGAATTCACTTGTAAATCTATCTGACCCTGGAGATTTTTTCTTAGCTTATTCAACTTCTTTTTCAGAAATAGGGTTTTTTAAGTATTTTATTTCCTCTTCTGTTAATCTGGGTAATTTATATTTTTGTAAATATGCATCCATTTCACTTAGTTTGTCAGATTTATTGGCATAGAGTTGGGGAAAATGGCTCCTATTTATTGCTTTAATTTCCTCTTAATTGGTGGTGAATTCACCCTTTTCATCTCTGATATGGGTAATGTAGTCTTCTTTCTTTTTCTTTTTTAAATTTCTTTTTATTTATTTAAGTTTTCAACATTCCTTTCGGCATAATTTTGAGTTCCAAGTTTTCTCCCCATCTCACCCCTCCCTCCCCAAAATACTGTGCATTCTGATTGCCCCTCCCACCAATGTGCCCTCCTTTCTAACACCCCCCCGCCCTTCCTTTATCCCTATCTTTTCTCTTGTCCTGTAGGGCAACATAAATTTCTATACTCCATTACCTATATTTCTTATTTCCCAATTGTATGCAAAAACAACTCTCAACATTTGTTCCTAAAACTTTGAGTTCCAACTTCTCTTCTTTTCTCCCTCCCCACCTATCCCCACGGAGAAGGCAAGCAATTCAATATAGGCTACATATGTGTAGTTTTGCAAATGACTTCCATAATAGTCATGTTGTATAAGACTAACTATATTTCCCTCCATCCTATCCTGACCCCCCATTTCTTCTATTCTCTCTTTTGACCTTGTCCCTCACCAGGAATGTTTACTTCCAATTACTCTCTCCCATTTGCCCTCCCTTCCATCATCTCCCCCACCCTGCTTATCCCCTTCTTCCCTACTTTCCTGTAGTGTAAGATAGCTTTTCATGCCAAATTGAGTGTGCATGTTATTCCTTCCTTGAGCCTAATGTGATGAGAGTAAGCTTCACTTTTTCCCTGTCACCTCTCCCCCTTTTCCCTCCATTGGAAAAGTTTTTTCTTGGCACTTCTATGAGAAATAATTTGCCCCATTCCATTTTCCTCTTTCTCCTCCCAATATATTTCTCACCCCTTAATTTTATTTTTTTTAGATATGATCCCTTCTTATTCAACTCTGTCTCTCTGTCTCTCTTTCTCTATATTTGTGTGTGTGTGTATAATCCCTCCAACTACCCAGATACTGACAAAAGTTTCAAGAGTTACAGATATTATCTTTCCATGTAATCAAATTAAACAAAGGTTTATCTATTTTGTTGTTTTTTCATATAACCAACTCTTAGTTTTATTAATTCAATAGTTTTATTAATTTCAATTTTATTAATTTCTCCTTTGATTTTCAGAATTTCAAATTTGGTATTTAATTGGGGGTTTTAATTTGTTCCTTTTCCAGCTTTTTGAGTTGCATACCCAATTCATTGACCTTCTCTTTCTCTATTTTATTGACATAAGCATTTCAGGATATAAAACTTCTCCTAAAACCCACTTTTGCTGTAATCATAAGTTTTGTTGTTGTCTCATTTTTATCATTCTCTTGTATAAAGTGATTGATTGTTTCTATGATTTGATATTCGACCCATTCATTCTTTAGGGTTAGATTATATAGTTTACAATCAATTTTTAGTCTATCTTTCCTTGGCCCTTTATTTCATGTAATTTTTATTGCATCATAATCTGAAATGGATACATTTAATATTTCTGCCGTTCTGCCTTGAATTGTGAGGTTTTTGTGCCCTAGTACATGGTCAATTTTTGTTTAGGTGCCATGTGCTACTGAGAAAAAGGTATATTCTTTTCTGTCCCCATTCACTTTTCTCCAGAGGGGTACCATATCTAACTTTTTTTTTCATATGTAAGTTTTCTAAATTCTGTTCATCTCCTTAACATTTTTCTTGTTTACTTTGTGGTTAGATTTCTCTACTTCTGAAAGAGGGTCATTGAGGTCCCCCATTAATATAGTTTTGCTTTCTCTTTTTTCTTCTAACACACTTAACTTAGCCTCTAAGAATTTGAATGATATACCACTTGGTGCATATATTTCAGTATTGATATTATTTCATTGTCTATGGTACCTTTTAGCAGGATGTACTTTCTTTACTTATCTCTTTTAATTTGATCTATTTTTGCTTTTGTTTGTCTGAGATCAAGATTAATACCCCTGCTTTTTTTTTTTACTTCAGATGAACCATAATACATTTTGCTCCAGTCTTTTACCTTTACTCTGTGTCTCTCTCTGCTTCAAATGTGTTTCTTGTAAACAACCATATTGTAGAATTATATTTTTTAATCCACTCTGCTATCTGCTTCCATTTAATGGGAGTTTATCCCACACAGTTATGATTGCTGTGTCTTTCTCTCCATTTTATTCCTCCATCCCCATTTATGGTTTCCTGCTCTTTCTTCCTTTTCTTCCTCACCAGTATTTTGCTTCTGATAATTGCCTTCCTCAATCTGCCTTCCCTTCTATCATCCTCTCCCTTTTCTCTTCCCCTTTCCCCCACTACTTCTTCCCTCCCTTTTCATTCCCCTCCTATTTGCTATAAAGTAAGACAGATTTCTCTACCCAGTTGTGTATGTCATTCCCTCTTTTTTAAGTCAAATACAATGAGTGTAAGGTTCAAACAGTGCTCACCTCCCTCCCTTCTTTCCCTCTACTGTAATAGATTATTACACCTCTTCTTGTGATGCAATTTGCCCTATTTTGCAGCCTCCTTTCTTCTCCCAGTGCAAACTTTTTTTCACTGCTTTATTAATTACTTTTTTAATCTTCATATCACATTCAACCTATATACCCACTCCTTCTGTCTATTTGTACCCCTTCAAAATTCTGTAATTAAGATACAATTCTCAAGAGTTACAGGCATCATCTTCTTGTGTAGCAATGTACACATTTTAACCTTATTGAATAATACCTTTACTTTTTCTTTCCTGTTTACCTTTTTATGCTTCTCATCAATCTTGCATTTGAAGACTGAATTTTCTGGTTTTGTTTTTTTTTTTAATCAGGAATGACTGAAAGTTCCCTATTTCATTGGCTATCCATCATTTCCCCTGAAAGATGATACTCAATTTTGCTGGAGAATTGATTCTTGATTTTTAGATAATGGATTCTTGTTGTGTGGTGGTGTTTTTTTGTTTGTTGGTTATTTGTTTTTTTTGCTTTCCAAAATATCACATTCCAGGCCCTTTGATCCTTTATGTAGAAGCTGCTACATTCTTTGTAATCTTGGTTGTGGGTCCATCATTTTTGAATTGTTTCTTTCTGGCTGCTTGCAGTATTTTCTCCTTCACCTGATAATTCTGGAATTTGACTACAATATTCCTTGGAACTTTCATTTTGGTATGTTGTTCTGGAGGTGATTGGTGGATTCTTTCAATGGTTAATTTGTCTTATGCTTCTAGGACTTCTAGGAAACTTTTCCTTGATAATTTTGAAAGATGTTGACCAGACTTTTTTTTTTATCTTGGCTTTCAGGTAGTACAGTAATAACCATGTTATCTTTTCTGGATCTATTTTCCAAGTAAGTTGTTCTTCCAGTGACTTATTTTACATTTTCTTCTATTTTCTTCTTCTTTTCATTTTGTTTCACTGAAACTTGACAGCTTATAGAGTCATTAGCTTCCACTTACCTGATTCTAACTTGTAAGGAATTATTTTCTTCAGTTTCCTTTTGTACTTTCTTTTCCTGGACAATTTTACTTTTATATTTTAAGGAGTTATTTTCTTCAACTTTTGTCTTTCCTTTTCCAAAGTGTTGACTCTCTCACATACATCTCATCCCTTTTCCCAGTTTTCCTTCTACTTCTCTTATTTGACTTTAAAAATCCTTCTTAAGCTTTTCCAAGAAGGCTTTTTGGGCTTGAGACCAATTCATATTCCCCGTTGGATTTCAGATGTAGGTATATTGACAGTTGTCTTCTTATGAGTTTTTATTTTGATCTCTGTCACCAGAAAAGCTCTCAATGGTCAATGTTCTTTTGCTTCTTCATCATGTTTGCTTATTTTCTGACTTTTAAAGTTGAACTCTTCTGTTAGAGCACAGGAGGCAATGGCCCCAGCTTCTTGTGCTGGGAGTCACGTGCCTGGTCACTAGCTTTGTGTGCTGAGGTCTCAGGTGTTGACCACTAGAGGCTATAGGGGTATGGCAGCTTACCTGGTGCTGAGCCGGGGTCCTAATGGTATAACATGGCATATGCAGAGGCCAGGTGGGACTTTTCTGTGTTTCCCTGGGGCTACACTGAAGTACATGGAAGTCTGTAAAGAAATGGGGGGAGGTGAAAGGCATTCTCATATTTCTAGTTCAAGGCCAAGTTCAGGCAGGATAATGTCACAGCATTCAACCTCAGTTGTTTGGCCTGTTGTTTTTTCCAGTTCCTTTAGAGTGATAGTAGGTCTTCTTTTCTGGTTCTGTTTAATTCATTACTTTATATATAATAGCACTGACTTGATCGGTAACAGTAGCAATAGCCAGCACTGTAAGATTTGTAAGCCGCCTTATAAATGTTACTTCATTTGACCCTCACGACACCCTGGGATACTGATGCCATTATCATTGTCCCCATTTTACAGACTAAGAAACTGAGGCAGACACAGGTTAAGAGACAGAACCAGCAAGTATCACAGGCTGGATTTGAACTCAAGTCTTCCTGACTCCAGGTACAGTATTCTGCCACTTTGCCACTTGGGAGCCTTCCCAGGAGTCTTTGTATTTCCTTGCATTCATGTAGTGAAGCTTTCTCGGTTGTTGCCATTCAGTCATTTCAGCAGTGCCCCTTGTGACTCTGTGATTCCTTTTGGGGTTTTCTTTGCAGTGACATTGGATTGTCATTTCCTCCTCCAACCTATTTTACAGATGAGAAACTGAAGCAAATAGGATTGAGACTTGTCCAGGGCTACATAGCTAGTAAATGTTTGAGATAGGATTGGAACTCAGGTCCTCCTGATTCCATTCCCAGTAATGCCTATATTGTATCATGTAGCTAACCAAAAATGATTTATCAGTTCCCAAATGGATGGACATCTGCTTTGTTTTCTATTCTTTACTACTAGAAAAAGCACTATTTAAAATTTTGGGCATATGTGGTATCCTTCCTTCTGTCAGTGAACTTCCTGTGGCTGCTGGTGGAATCTCTGACTCCCAGTGTAGAGATGTTTTAGTTAGTTTCTTCATATATTTCCATTTTTTTACATAGTGCTTGAAACAGTTCACATATCTATTAGCAGGGTATCAGTGGACCTGGATTACCACAGTCCTTTCATGTTTTTCTTTTCCCATCATCTTTATTCTAATAGGACTCTAAGGTGAAAACTCAGAGTTGTTTGGATTTGGATTTCTCTAATTATTAGTGACCACTAGCTGGTGCAGTGGATAGACCTCTGGGCCTAGAGTGAGGAAGAGGCATCTTCCTGTATTTAAATCTGGCCTCAGACTCTTCCTAGCTGTGCGACCCTGGGGAAATCACTTACCCCTTTGACTTTAACCCATTAGAGAAGGAAATGACCAACCATTGGAGAATAGTTTCCAAGAAAATCCCTTGGACTGGTGTGCTGTGGTCTAGAGGGAGAGGGAGAGAGAAACAAGACTGACCAACAATGACATGCCAGGCACCATGCTGAGCACAGGGGATACAAAGAGAGGTAAAAGACAGTCCATGCCCTCAGGGAGCTCACAGTCACCTGGGGGAGATAACATACTATTGGTAGAAAGTGAGCTATATGGAGTATAAATAGGGAATAACTACGACTGCAGTGAGGAGGGGTTGGAAAGAGAAGATTTTTGTTGTGTCTTAAAGGAAGCCAGGAAGGGCAGTCAGAGAAGAGGAGAGGGCATGTCCCAGGAAAAGGAGATGGCTAGAGAGATGGAGAATCTCCTGAGGGAAACCTCCAGGAGCCCAGTGTCACTGAATGCAGGACAGGTGGGGAAGAAAGGTGTCACAAGACTGGGAAAGGTAGAAGAGGGTCAACCTATGCAGGACTTTGGATGCCAAGCAGAGTGTTTTGTATTTGCTCCTGGGAGCCACTGGAATTTACTGAGTGGGAGAGGAGAGGTGATATGTGCAGACCTGCACTTTAGCAAAATGACGATGCGGCTGGAGCAGAATGAGGAGAGACTTGAGGCAGGCAAAGTCCCTCCTGGAGCAGCTGTTCTGTTACAGCAGGGTTGAGGTGATGGTGTTTTGTTAAAAGCTGAGTGAGAAACCTTATTGTGGAATATAAAGGTGAATGATTCTAATTCATTATTTTATAGGGAAGAATAATTTTTTGAAATCATTCATACATTCTTTACAAAAGAATATACATTTTGAGTGTATCTAATGGAAGTTTCTTGAATGTGGACTTATTTGATTATGGCTAAATTAATAACATGAAAAGGTTCCTACCCCTGAGTAGCCCCTTCATTGGCTTTTTCCTGACTTCTCTGTAGCAGTTGCTATTGTCAGCCCTCCTCACCTTTTGGATACACACTTGTCCTTGCAGATTCTCTCCTGTCCTGGTTCTCCTCCTACCTGTTGGGCTGATGACCAAGGGATCCATAAGTCCTTAGTAAATACTTCCTCTGATCTGACCTGGTCTCCTTTGCTCCCTTCCCACCTCCTTCCCTGTCTATGTGCATAACTTTCCCTCAGTGCTAGGCCTGCTTTTTTTGTAGCTCTCAATCATCTCCATGAAGGGAACTAGTGAGGTGGTGAAGTGGGTAGTACTAGACCTCAGTCAGCTGCAAAGCTTGAATTCACACCTTGCCTCAGACGCCTATCACTTGTGTCAGGCCACTTGATCTTGTAGCCTCAGTTTCCTCACCTGTATGTTCCAGGTGAGTGTGAAGTACTGGAGTGTGAAGTACCAACAGTGTATTGTCTTAAGTGGATTGAAGGGAGTGTTGGGGAATTCCTTAGCCCAGAGTTCCTAAGAACCTCATAGAGAGAAAGAAAAATAATATATTTCTATCACACCCATGTGCCAGGCACTGCCAAGCACTTCACCAATCCTCGGAGCAGCCTTTTTGGGGAGGTGGTGTTATTAGCCCCACTTTATAATTGAGGAAAGTGAAACAAACTGGGCAAGTGACTCATCCAGAGTCACACAGCTAGGAGGTGTCTGAGGTCAAATGTGACTCCAGACCTTGGCCTCTAATGCCTACCAGAGGATAAAGTAGCACCAGCATCCTTGCAGTTACCTTGTGGGTAGCACCTCAAGGCAAGAAGGGGAAATAGAGATATAAATAGGGTTTGTCCCAGCCTCAGTTCATCTGTGGGGACTGGGTAGCCACTTTCCTCATTGGGGCAGTTGGCTTAATAGAGTCAGTAGTAGTTAGGTAATTTGGGTTTGGGGAGAAAGTTAACTTTGGTCTCAAGTGTTGCAGAGTTTGTTTCAGTGGGGAGATTTTCCCTTGCCCAGAATGTCTGGTGAGGCCAGGGGAGGTAGGTCTCTAGTTAATTCCCTCAGAATATCTTGGTGGGGATTGTCCAGTTATTGGAGGCCTCCTTCAAGATAAAATCAGTGGGTTTATGCTGTGGGGAAAAAGAAGTACAACTGACTCTCAGAAAGTCTCTTTTCATAAACATGTAAGGAAGCTCAGTTTCTTTGGCATCTAAGGTAACTTTCTGGGGAGAAGCTATTTCCCTCAAATTCAGTTTATTTCCTTCACACTGGCAACCTAGAAGTTATTTCTGACTCTTTATTCTGTCTTGGCTCCCTATCCCAATAGCACATTAGGTGCTAAATCTGTTTGTTTATCCTTTTAATTTGTCTAAGTCTGAAAGTCATATATTGTTATCTCCAAGTTTTACTGTCTATTTTTGCCTTTCATTTTTTTCTTTTGAGAACTCTCTCTCTCTCTCTCTCTCCCTTCTACTATTTTGTTGAACCATGTTGGAATACTGGCTACAGAAAGAATTCTAATTGGGTCAAGTCAACTTAACTGCCCATAAGAGCCACCTCCATTCAAAAGACCTATCTATGAACTTAATTAGATTGACTTAACTAACTTAATAGGCATTCAGGGAAAACAAATCTATGCTGAAGGTGACAAATCTCTACTGGCCTAAAATTCAGTCCTCCTCATATCACTTCCACTCAGTACATTCTAGTAGCTCCCCTAATATCTCTGTGCAATTATAGATCCATCTATTTACTATTTAAAAGGTCTCAGAACTTCCCAGCCACCTCTCCAAGTTGGTCACACACAGCTCCTCTTCATGCAGCACTGAGCATCGAAGCTGGTCTTTAGGCTTCTCCTCCCTGGTGATGCTCCTTCCCAGGCATTATCTTTATCCTGATGATTTCCAGGGTTAGAATGCCATTGTTAGAATGCTCTTAAATTCTTTGAGTTCCCTTGAAAATATCTAAAAATGCTCTTAATTCTCAACTGAGCAGTCAGTTTTACTACCAAGCCAAGTAGGTTTATAGATGTATATGTAAATATTTGAATATACAAATCTGTATGTAGGCATGTGTGTATACTTCACCTTTTGGCTTTATTTTTCATCCTCAAACTTTCTCTTTCCTCTCCAGCTGAGGAAATGAGATACAACATGTACCCCGCTCTGCTCTATTACCTAGGGGAGGAGAATCAGTCTATGTTGTAACACTTCACTGCCCAGCCCAAGTCCCTCCCTTGCCCGCCACTCCTTATTGCCAGATAAAGTCTGTGGTGGGAGAGAGACTATCTTTACTTTTGTGGAAAAAAAAAATACCAGAAGGATCATAATGAAATCTCTGCTTCCATATTGTGTTTCCCCCCTCCTTGGCCCCCCATAGCAATCTCACATCAGTCCTTCTCTAGTATCTTTTCTAATTTCCTGCCATGCTTGTGCCCTAGGATCACTACTTCCTGTACCCTGCACCTCTCCCCTTCCCATTAGAATCCAGGCTTTGAGGGATGAAGAGAGAAACTGACCTCTCAGGGGATAGATTTCAATTCCTTAACCAGGTAACAGACAAGCCCCTAAACTTAGAGGCAGATGTGAAGGTTTATATAAGTAGAAAGAGTTTATGTAGAAAAAGAGCTGTAACATATGATATCCTGGCCTCAGATCCTCATTCGGATCCAGCTGTCTTCCATGAGAAGATCCCTTGGGAAAAAGAAATAAGACAGAGGGGAAAGCATCTGTGTTAGGATTGGGGTATGGAATGTCAGGAATGGACATGGACCATGAGAGTAAATGTCTCTAGTTTGGAGGAGAGTTCAGTGGGGAGGGGAAGGTCTGGGCCCAGGCTGTAGAGAAGAAAGGGGGTATGAGAGGGGAGGGAAATCACTGGGAGAAACTGGAGGGATGTAGGTAGGGCTTCTCTTCCTGGGAAAGAAGATGAGTGTAGTGGAGGGAGAACTGGAAGAACAGGAGATTCTGCTAAGGAGAGTTCAAGTCTTACAGCAAGGTAAGGGAGGGAGAAATCGACCTGGTAGAGAAATGGGGTAGGGGAGCTCAGAGATGATCAGTTAGGTGGAGGGGTAGGTCCTGGTGGAATTCTTTACCCGGGGTGAAGTTTGGAACCCTGGGAGGACAGGGAAGAAGAGGGGCCAATCTAGAAGATGGATAGCAGGGCTGGGCAGGACTCTTGGGATTAGCAAGACCCAGCCATAGCAGGTTGACTGGGAACGAAGCTCTAGGAGCTGAGATCTCTCTGTCTTTTTTGGATCTAAGGTCTCTCTACCTTCTTCCTTTGGAGCTAGAATCTCTCTGCATTTTTCCCTCAAAAGGGATATTACTCTGAATTTCCCTGAAGGTGAGATCTTTCTCTCTCTCTCTCTCTCTCTCTGCCTTCCTCCCTTGGTGATGAGATCTCTTTGCAGTTTTCCTTTGGAATCTAAGATCCCTCTGCTTTCTTCCCTCATAGCAGAGATCTCTTTGCATTATTTCCTCAGAACAGCAATCTCTACCTTCTTTGGATCTAAGGTCTCTGCCTTCTTCATTTGGAACTAAGGTCAGTCCCTCTGTCATTTTCCTTAGAAAGCTGAGATCTTTCTTCCCTCTTCCCTTGTTGGTGAGATCTCTCTGACTGTTTACTTTGGAAGCTGTCATCTCTGTGCTTTCTGTCTTTGGATCAAAGGGCTCTCAGCATTGTTCCTTTGGAGCTAAGGTTTCTCTGCATTTGTCCTTCAGAAAAGAGAGCTCTGCATGTTACTTGGAACTGAGATCTCTATCTTTCTCCTTTGGAGTTGAGATCTCTCCCTTCTTCCCTTGGTGGTAAAATCTCTTGACTTTGGAATCTGAGATCTCTTTGTTTTCCCTGAGAGATTTCTTTGCATTCTTTTATTGCAGCTGAGATCTCTCTGACTTCACCTGCACATGCAGGTGCCAGGAAGGTCTAAACAAGGGCACCTCCCTCCAGCCCCCTTCTGCTGACTGATCTTACCACTGGGTCTCATCTTTTCCTTCTGACCTTTTGCTGAGTGTCCTCCAGGCTTGCCAGGTGGGTCCTGCAAGTCCTCTTCCTGGTCAGACCAAGTTTACTTCCAAGCCTTACCCTCCCTGCTGTCCTCCTTCTGAGCTTGAATCTCTGCCCTGAGGGCAGAGCAGGGTCTTTGTAACTGCTCTGGGAGCTCACATTGTGTCCTTCCTGGCAGGTCAGCATCCACCCTGGGAAGAGAAGGCAAAGACCATGTCTCTCCCAGTCTGACATTCTTCTCCCTCCCCAGGTCAGCTTGCAGAGACCAAAGTCTTTTCCTAGGAGAGAGCCTAGAACTAGAGGCAATGGCCCCTGGCATCCAGGTGAGTGCAGTCCATCTGCAGACCTGACCAGCATCAACAAACCCTAACCCTAACCCTAACCCTAAAGAAGGTTTAAGAAAATAACCCTTCCTGCTCTCCACAAGCTCACAGTCTAATTGGGAGAAAACATGTCAGCATCTGTGTTCAAACAAGCTCTGTAGGGGATGGATGGGAGGTGCTATGAGAGGGAAAGAACTAGAAACAACTGGTTTTCAGGTAAGATGTTATCTGAGATGTGAAGGAAGCCAGGAGGCTTAGGTGAGCGGAGAGGGCATTCCCAGCATGAGAGGCAGATTTTGAGAAGGCACAGGGTCATGAGATGGAGGATGTTGGTCAAGAATCAGCCAGGCCAGTGTCCCTGGGTCAGAGAGAAGAGGACCAAGGTGAAAGAAGATTGGAAAGGGTTGAGGGGCTGGTTACATGTGTGCTATGTGCCAGGGGCCATGTAATTATCTCATTTGATCCTATTGTGAGAATTTTCAGGTTCTTGCTAAGGACAGGCAGAATAAAGTTACACACAGACAGTATACTGTGGTTTATTTATCCACTCAAGAGTGTGACACACTCCCTGATGGACGTTTGCCTTCACTGTTCCACAGAGGACATACAGTCTCTTCTCTAGAGGTACATGACCAATGTTTTGGGTAGGATCCCTGAGGTCTTGTGGGCAGGCTTACAAAGAAGTCTTCTATAAGATCATGTTAGGGGACAGAGAGAGGGAAAGGAAGATTTTTAGGAAAAGAAAAAAATGTGAATTTAGAGTTAGAAAGGTCTGTTACAAATGTCTTTCCTAGCTACTTATACTAGTGAAAGGAAAGTGGTAGCTGCTTGACTAGTCAGGTCGTTAATTAACACTTACGAAGCCCTTTGTGCCTTCTTAGCCAGAATACCAGGACAGCCCGTGGGTCCTGAGTTTTATCAAAAAGACTAGGGGAAGGGAGGCACTGAAGGGGATGCTGACCTCAGGACATCCAGTACAGCATCCAAAGGAATCAGTCATATTTTCTCCAAAATCCACTTCAAAAATCATGACCAACTTGCTTTGTGAAAGCCTTCAGCGCTAAGAGTTGGGGAATATTAGTGCAAAGGTGTGAGTGTGCTTCCCAGAGTTAAAGAAGGAAAGGAATTGGGAGAGCGGGCGGGGTGGGGGAGTGTGGGGGGGGGAGGGAACCATCGAGTAGTCAGGGGATACAGGTTGGGCTGATTGAGGTGAACTCTCTCCTATTAGGAGACAGGGCCTCTGGGTAGGCTCTTAGAGGGCTGAGGGAAGCAGGAATCATGGCATGAAGGTGGCCTCAGAGACTACTTCTTGGTTTTTGAGGGATAGTCAAGGAGCAGGTAGGGCATCTGACCTCCTGACTTAGACCTACCTGGGAACTGCAAGTCCAGCACTGGATCTTTAGGAGACATCTTCATGTCAAGGGAGAGGGTTGTTTTGACCAGTTAGGGGCTCTGCCAGGAGGAAGAGTCCAAGGCAGAGGTTGCCCAGAAGGGTAGGCCATGTGGAAAACAGAAGAGTCCTTACTTACCTCAGTGAACCAAGCCCTTTCTGAGAGGACCCACCAGTCTCTTTCTGCCTCAGTCATGAGACCCCAGGATCATCTTCTTCCTCCATTCACATTCATGGCTAGAAACTCAAACCCTGCCTTCTTCTCTGCCTCTATTCCTCATCTACATCAGGTGTAATGCCATGGCCATGGGAATGACCCTCTTATTCCTCGACCTCATCCTAGCGCATCAACTTCCACTGGAAAACTCACATTTCTACCTGGGTTAAAATGTAAAACAGGGGTTCCCCTGAAAGCTCCTCTTTCCTCATCTGTCCATCAACTCCCATTCTCCCCACTTCATCCTATTTGTGGACTGAGATCCTTCTGCTTCTCAGTAGAAAGACTGCCACAAGAAAAGTGTGGCAGTAGACTAATGCAAGGGTGGGCCCTACATTTGGAGGTCCTGGCAGCAAATGGAACTGAGTTTGTCCTAAAGTAAATTATAATGTGTCTCCTTACATGGATACTTGTGATACTTTACCCTCTGTCAGTGGGTCATACCCTCTGGAAAAATATTCTTAAAATTTGGTAGTTAAGGTCATAGGTTCAAAAATTATGAAGATAAGAGTGAAGAACGTCATTGGATCAAAATGGTCTATCCTGGTATCTGAACGCCATCAGTCTAGAGCAGGGCTGGGGAGCTGGTGGTGTTCATGCCACATGAGTCTTCTGGATCAGTAAGCATGGTCTTTTGACTGAATCCAAATTTTACAGCACAAGTTTGTCAGATTTGGCAATTAAAGTATCAATGCAAAATTTGATGAGAGCCCTTGCAGGAAAGGATGGAGGCTAAATTGTGTAGAGTGTTAAGGAGTGATTAGAGGGCAGGAAGGTGGCCCACTGCATAGAGCCCGGGGCTTGGAGTCAGGAAGACTTATGTTCATGTACTGGAATCTAGCCTCAGACATTTACTATCTGTGATCCTGAGTCACTTAAGTCATTTAACTGTGTTTGCCTCAGTTCATCATTTTTGAAATGACCATGAGCAGGAAAAGGCAAACCATTCCTCTATCTTTGCTTAGAAAATCTCAAATGGGGTGTAGAAAACTCAGACACAACTGAAACAACTGAATAATGCCATGCACTGTGTTGAGGCCTGGGAATTCAAACAGAAAAGAAGAAAAACTGTCTTGTCCCCTTAGAGATTACATGTTCAATGGGAAGACAACACACCAAAGGAAGAGATTTTGGGCAAAAGACAATGGGACATGGTGGCAAAGTAGTGAGAAGTTCCAGAGTTCCAAAGTAAGTCACCCTGGTGCAAATGTGGAAATCTATCAGCTGAACCTCTTATGTAAATATTTGGACATAATTTTCCATAAGCCCTCATGACCAACAGTATTGAAGGCCTTGGTCAGACCTAGAAATGTTGTATACAGCCCAGTGTTCTGCTCCCGGCATTTCTCTTGGAATTGTTGGGCAGCAAACATCATATCAACAGTTCCTCTGCCCTTTCTCAAGCCATACTGGCTCCCAGGTAGATGACCATCTTCCAGGTAAACCATCAGCCTGTTAAAGAGGACTCCGGCAAGAATCTTGCCAGCAACAACAAAGAGAGAGGAAACCCCCTTCCCCTTGTGAGTGTCACAGGACTATCTATTTCCTTTACATTTAGAGATGGACACCTTGCCATGTAACCTGGAAAATTTTTTCAGTCAGCTTTTGGATGAGCAATGGACCCCCTATCTTGTAAATCTGAGATGTAATAGTATAAGCACCAGGTGCTTTGCCACATGAAAGGAGCCTAGTGGCATTCAAAGCCTCTTCTTTAGTTGGAACTTCAGCTAGGGAGGGATTGACTTCAACCTGAGGTAAAAGGTCAATGGCTTCAGCATTGATTGATGATGGTCTGTTGAGAACACTATGGAAGTGTTCAGCCCATCCAGGAATATATCCTTATCACCAGTCAATGTTGGCTCCATCAGCGCTGAGTCGTTGAGATGCACCATAGTTCTTTGGCCCATAAATAGCCTTCAGGGCATCATAAAAGCACTTTGGATTGTTACTATCAACATAAAACTAATTTCACCTGCCTTCTTACTGAGCCAAGACCCTGCATCTCTCTTAAGTTTTGCTTGTACTTTACTTTTGATGGAATTAAATGCTGCTTTCTTAGATCTGGATGAATTATCCTGCTGGCAACCACTATAGAATTTTGTTTTTCATTTAGAAGCTTCTGAATTTCCCCATCATTTTCATCACACTGGTCTTGATGTTTGTGAGTGTTCTGACCCAGATGAGCAAATGCAGCATCTCCTTTTCTGCTCCACTGTTGCCAACATGTTGGTTCAACTTTCCCTCCAAATTAGCAACAATCTTTTCCAAATCAGAGAAGAGCTCTGATCTGTTGACATTAATTTTTCTGGTAGTCATTTTGCCTTGGGGCTGATGCTTTTGTTGCATGAGAATGTCTACTTTGGAGAGGATAAGTCTAAATCAGTCCAGCATTCTGAACCTTCCATTGCCTTTGTCACTCACACCGTCTGTCCCTTCTTATAATCACATAATCTGTTAAATATCAATGTTTGCTGCAAGGGTGCAACCACGAAGTTTTATTGCATTTAGCTCAACAGAAGACAGTGTTGGTGATGAGGTCATGAGATGCACAAGTCTTCAAGAGTACATGACCATTGCTTTTGCTGTTTCCAACTCAGTTCCTCCCTAAGACTCCTTCAGGTCTGGTAGTCTGAACTACTCTAGCATTAAGGTCACCCAGAATTATAAGCTCATCCTCTTTTGGCATATTGATAGGGACCTCCAGGTCTTCAATAAATTTCTCTTTGACCTTATCAGTAGTCATCATGGTGGGAGCACAGGCACTCATGAAGGTGCAGTGACATTTTCCTGCAAGTGGTAATCTTATTGTCATGAGTCTGTCATTCACTACTTTTGACAGGCATATAAGCTTGCTGACTAGATTAGTTTTGATTGCAAAACATACACCAGCCTCTCAGCACTCCCCTTTACATTACAGCAGCCACTCCAGAAAGTATATCCAACTCCAACTTCAGTAATGTGGCTTTAATTTGCCAGCCTTGTTTCACTCAGGGCTACTATTTGGATGCAACCTCTGCTGAGTTCTCTTGCAAGAAGAGCTATTCATCTTTCAAGTCTACTAGATTTTGTGTTGTCTATAAGTGCACACATTCTATGTGTTGATAGTGAGTGGCATTTCTTTGCAGATGTTTTTGTACATTTTTTTGTGTGTGTGAACACCAGCAAAGGTATCTGGGAATGAGCAGCTCCTTCTATCATACATGCTTATTCTGTGTCCAGTGCATATGCCTAGTAAAGTAACTCATGGAAAATGAATATATAGTTCTCAGGGGAACTTCTCAGCAGGCAAGTTTCAACTTGATTCCACCCTACTTGGTTGGCCTCCTCTTAGTCCATGAGTAGGAGAGGTAAATGGGGGGTTGGGGGCAAGGAGGGATGAAAGTCCAAAGGTCATTTTACCCAGTCTGGGTAAGTTAGCTGCCCTGTGTTCAATGCTGCCACCCCTGCCCCAATAATGCATGGAAGTCTCCAAGCAGACATTCTTTCCTTTGAGCTTGGGGATCTTACCCACCCCAATATGTCAGACTGAATCAGATTTAGGACACCCCAGAGATATGTTATTCTTCTGTGCCTCGAAGGAAACAAAGACCTATAGCCTGCTCCCCTCCCCATTTACCAAGAGCCCTTTCTGCCTAACAAAATATCATTTACCTTTATACTCCACATTAAGGTTTCTCAATCAGCTTCCAAAAAAATACCATCACCTCACATCCAGGCTATTACAAAAGCTGTTGTCTACCTGCCTCAGGTCTCTTCCCATTTCTGTCCAGTCCCAAAGTCATTGTCCTAAAGTGTAGATGTGATCATATCACCTCCCTCCTCCACTCAATAAACTCCAGTGGCTCCCTACTGTTTCCAGGAGCAAATATAAAAAGCTTAGTTTGGCATTCAAGCCATGTGCCTGCATAACTGGCACTTTCCCCCCGCTTTCCAGTTTTGTTACACCTTTCTCCCCCATGTCCTCTTTGATCCAAGGACAATGTTCCCCTGGATGTTTCACTCACAAGACCATCTCTCAGCATTTTCCCTGGCTGTGCCCCAGGCCTGGAATACTTACCACCCTCTGCTCTGACCACTGACCTTACTGGCTTCCTTTAAGGCCCTGCTAAAATCATGTCTTTGGCAGCAAGTCTTCTCTAACCCCTCTTAATCCCAGGGTCTGCTAACTGTGCCCCATCTATGCTGACTATAGCTTTGACAGATTTGTAGGTTGTCTCCTCTTCCATTGTAACCTCCCTAAGAGCAGTGACTGCTGTTTGCCATCTTTTCTATCTCCAGGGCTTAGCACTGCGTCTGGCACGTTGGGTGGCCCTGGTGTTCACTCCTGTCTGACACTTCCAAGGAACATCTGACAGAGGATTCATTTGGCACCTTGTTTGATGACCTTGTTGATGTCTCCTGGGATGTGAAAACATCTGATTAGCTAGGGCCACACCCTCCCACTGACTGGGGGTTCAGTAATTACATTTGTATGATATATATGATAATCATTTGTCTTTGCTTATTTCCCCATTTCAGTTTTTTAAGGAATTCACTTAAAAAAATCTATTATCTTAAATAAAACAGTACATTTTGCAATACACTGCAATTGTTTGAAGAAAGTAGGTTTCTTCTGTGCTACTGAGAAATGTAAGCAAATTTTCCTTGTGTTAAGATCCGAGACTCTGTCTCTCTGACTGTGTCTTTTTATCTTTCCGTCTCCCTCTCTCTTTCTCAGATGAGCTATCCATGTTTAACTATGAGACTGGTGATCCAAGGAATGATAGTCATAAAATAGCAAGTCTTTCCACAGTTATTTAATGTTTGCAAAGCATTTAACAAATATTGTTTAATTCTTTACCTCAGCTCTGGGAGTTAGATGGTCTTATTAGCCTCATTCTACAGACGGGGAAACTCAGGTAGGATCAGGTGACATGACTTGTCCAGGGACATACAACTAGGAAGTAAGTACCAGAGGTTGAACTGGAATTCAGGCCTTGTGGTTCCAAGCACAGCACTTCATTCATCAAGTCACCTAGCCCCTTAAAGAAAGCATTACAGAAATTAATGTCCAACACTAACCAAAATATTTAACAAAGGAATTTTTCTGCCAGCAAACAAGAGGAAATAAAGTGAGTACCAATTAATGGCGGAATGGATGAAAAAATGAAGTCTATGAAAGCTATGAAATATGGAGGAGGGATGACAAACATGAAGATTTCTCTGAAAAATCCTTACATATATGGGATTTTTTGTAGAGGATGGAATTTGGGGATGTTTAATGAGGTCTCTTTGGTTGAGAGGTCTAATAATGAAGTCTGTGCTGCAGCAGGAGGCCTTCCCTTGGTTATCAGATCCCAAAGTTTTGTCTGCAGCATGCTTTCTCCAAAGTACACTCAAGTAGGAGCTCTAGAGGAAGCCCTTCCCACATCCATTGCATTTTTCCACCTCAATTTCAGTAGAAACAATGGTGTCTACTGATTAGCCTCCTCCAGAGAAAAAGCACTGCCCCCATGAGCAAATTTGTGAGGCTATTCTCCACAGTGAATCCTGATAGAAAGTAAGAGATGATTTCTAGCTGAAAGGCTTCCCACACTGAAACCACAGGGAACTGCTCCTCAGGATGGTTTCTCTAATCCTTAAGACCCTCTAAACTTCATCTGAACGTCTTTCTTTCTTCATGACAAGGATCAGATTTCCATCTGAAATGAATTATGAGAAGGGAAATAGGATATGATTGTTGTCTGAAGGTATCACCACCTTGATTATATTCATTAGGTTTCACCCAAATGCGGAAGCTCTTGTTGCATACGTTAAGAGTGGTAACAAAAAGCTCTGCCACTTTCATGACACTCAAGAGGTTTTCTCCAGTGGGGATTCTCTGATGTTTACCAAAATCTCAGCTCAGCATGAAATCATTCCACATCGATTAGACTTGATAGGACTTCCCTTCGGTATCAATTTTTTGATGTCTAACAAAACTGGAGCTCTGTCTGAAAGATTTTCTACATTAATTTACCTTCTTGGTTTCTCCTCAGTATGAATTGTCTGATGTAAAGCAAGATGGTAGCTCTAGACTTTCCACATTGATTATATTCAAAAAGTCTCTCTCCAGTGTGGATTTTCTGGTGAGTAACAAGAGTGGGGGAGGATCTAAAAGTCTTTCCACATTGATTACATTCATAAGGCTTTCCCTTCAGTGTAGCATCTCTGATGTGCATCAAGAATGCATCTGTGCAAAATCCTTTCCACACATATTATACGCAAAAGGTTTCTATCGAGTGTGGATTATCTGATGTGAAGCATACCATCTCTGTGTGAAGGTCTTTCCACACTGATTACATTCAAAAGATTTCTCTGCACTGTGGAGTCTCTGATGGGCAGCAAGACTCTACCTCATTGTGAAAGCCTTTCCACATTGATTACACTCATATAATTTCTCTCCATTGTGGATTTTCTGATGTATAGGAAGACTGACCCTGTCTGTGAAAATCTTTCCACAGTGATTGCATTCAAAAGGTTTCTCTCCAGTGTGGATTCTCTGATGTGCAGCAAGATGGGAGCTCTTTCTGAAAGTCTTTCCACATTGATTACATTCAAAACATTTCTCTTCAGTGTGGACTCTCTGATGGGCAACAAGATTGCCCCTCAATGTGAAAGCCTTTCCACAATGATTACATTCATAAGGTTTTTCTCCACTGTGGATTCTCTGATGTATAGCAAGAATGCCCCTGAATAAAAAAGCCTTTCCACACTGATTACATTCGAAAGGTTTCTCTCCACTGTGCTTTCTTTGATGGGCAGCAAGGCTCTGCCTCAATGTGAAAGTCTTTCCACATTGATTACATTCATAAGGTTTTTCTCCTGTGTGGATTCTCTGATGTACAGCAAGACTGGCACTGTCTGTGAAAGCCTTCCCACAGTGATTACATTCATAAAGTTTCTCTCCAGTGTGGATTCTCTGATGTTTAGCAAGATAATACCTCTGTGTGAATGTCTTTCCACACTGGTTACATTCAAAAGGTTTCTCTCTAGTATGGACTCTCTGATGGGCAGCAAGATGGGAGGTCTTTCTGAAAGCCTTTCCACATTGATTACATTCAAAAGGTTTCTCTCCACTATGGATTCTTAAATGTTCAACAAGAAGGGAATTCTTTCTGAAAGTCTTTCCACACTGATTACATTCAAAAGGTTTCTCTCCAGTGTGGATTTTCTTATGGGCACCAAGACTCTGCCTTGTTGTGAAAGCTTTTCCACACTGATTGCATTCATAAGGTTTCTCTCCAGTGTGGATTCTCTGATGTGAAACAAGACTGCCCCTGGCTGGGAAAGCCTTCCCACAGTGATTACATTCATAAGGTTTCTCTCCAGTGTGGATTCTCTCATGGGCAGCAAGACTCTGCCTCTTTGTGAAAGCCTTTCCACATTGATTGCATTCATAAGGTTTCTCTCCAGTGTGGATTCTCTGATGGGCAGCAAGACATTGCCTTGTTGTGAAAGCCTTTCCACATTGATTACATTCATAAGGTTTCTCTCCAGTGTGGATCCTCTGATGTGAAACAAGACTGCCCCGGTCTGTGAAAGCCTTTCCACATTGATTACATTCATAAGGTTTCTCTCCAGTGTGGATTCTCTGATGTGAAACAAGACTGCCCCGGTCTGCGAAAGCCTTTCCACATTGATTGCATTCATAAGGCTTTTCTCCAGTGTGGATTCTCTGATGGGCAGCAAGTCTCTGTCTCCTTGTGAAAGCCTTTCCACATTGGTTACATGCAAATGGTTTTTCCCCGCTATGGATTCTCTGATGTACAACAAGACTGCTACTCTGTGTGAAGGCCTTTCCACATTGATTACATTCAAAAGGTTTCTCTCCAGTATGGATTCTCTGATGGGCAGCAAGCCTCTGTCTCCTTGTGAAAGCCTTTCCACATTGATTACATTCAAATGGTTTCTCTCCACTGTGGATTCTCTGATGTATGACGAGATTATTCCTGTGTGTGAAAGCCTTTCCACACTGATTACATTCAAAAGGTTTCTCTCCACTGTGAATTCTCTGATGGGCAGTAAGCCTCTGTCTCCTTGTGAAAGCCTTTCCACACTGATTACATTCAAAAGGTTTCTCTCCAGTGTGGATTCTCTGATGGCCAATAAGGAGAGATCTATAACAGAAAGCCTTCCCACATTCATGACATTCATAAAATTTCTCCCTAGCATCAATCTTATGAGATCTATCAAGATCTAAGTTCCAACCAAAGGACTTCCCACACTGAGGACTTGCATAACTTTTCCTTCCAAGGTGAAATCTAGGTTGGCAAGAAAGAGATGAGTGATAGGATAAGTTTGCTTCCCTTTTATTATATTCATTAAGCTCTTTTCTAATGGGAATTTGCTGATAAGTAAGCTTAGAGTTCTGACTCAAGGCCTTCCCACTTTTCTTTCTTACAGAAAGCATTTCTCCAGTATTACTTTTCTGATGTCTCATGCTGTCTGAACTCCAGTTCCAGGTCATTTCCCACTGATTACCTGTATACACTGGCATTTCAAGTGCCTTCTCATGGGACTGAAAAAGGTCTACATGTTTAATAAAGCATTTGCTATATTCACTGTCCTGAACACAGTCATTGCCAGAGATCATTTTCTTACAGTGATTCAGGATACAAGACTGTCTGAATCTCTTTCCAGTTTCATCAAATTCACAATCAATCTTTGTATTTTTATCTAACTTGATATTAGACTCATGGATTTGCCTCCACTTATAGTCCCAGGCACCATCAGTCATGAATCTTTGAAGGTCACGTTTTTCCAGAAAAATTCCAAGATTTCGAATCACCTCAATTATTTTGAACCTGGTCTCTGCACCTGAAAAAAACAAAAGTTACACACACATAACTATATGCAATAGCAATGTTCCCTTGAGACTTATGTGACTCATGACCTTCTCATCACCAACCAAAATGCAACAAAACTGTGGAGTCTCAGAGCAAACACTGGCACTCAATAGACTGGATCAGTGTAAGGACAAAAAGGCTGTGGGGTTGACAGGAGGTGTACACCATCAGAGACTCACTCACTCCAAGCTAAACATTCACCTTCAACAAAAGCAGCAGCCACAAGACAAGATGCGAGTGATTCTCCTTGGGAGAACACTCTATTATTAACCTGGAGAGAAAACTGAGCCAACACAGGGTTGGTAGCATGCCAGCAAAACAGAAGTGAGGAGCTTTTAAAGGTTTGTTGAACAGCACCACACTTACTCTTCTGGGCCAGAACATTTGTATACATCCAAACTAGTTTGAGGAAAATAATTGGGAAATGCAAAACCTAATAAGGAAATAATGAAAACTCTACAGGGCCTACTAGCTGTACTCTCAAGGAATTATATACCATCTAGAATTATTATAAATAGGGTATCTCTTACTATGTCTTCTTGCATGGCTTTGTTGGTAACATATAGGAATAATGATGATTTATATGGGTTTAAATTATACCCTTCTACTTTGCTAAAAATTATTAACTGCCTTAATAAACTTTTTGATTGAGTCTTTTGGATTTTCCAAGTATATCATCACATCATCTACCAAAAAAAGTGAGTTTAATTACTTCATTCCCTATTCTGATTCCTTGTATTTCTTCCCTTTTTGTTATTGTATTTTCAATATAACACTGGAAAGTACAAGGTGACAGTGGGCACCCTTGTTTCCCACCTGATCTTACTGGGAAGACTTCTAGCTTATCCCCATCACAAAAAATGCTTGCTGATATGTTTAGATAAATGCATTTATTATCAGTTTAAGGAAAAATCTACTAATATCTCTACATGCAGGGATTTTTTAATAGAAATGAATGTTGTATTTCATCAAAAGCTTATTCTTCAGCTTCAAAAGACTTTTTTGTCACTTAGTATTCATATAGGCAATTATGTGAATAGTTTTCTGTAAGTTCAAGCATCCTTTCATTCCTGGGATAAATCCAAATTGGGCTCAACATACAATCTTTGTAATATATTGTAGTTATTGCATAGCTAGTATTTTATTTAGGATTTTGGCATCCATAATCATTCATGAACTTGATCTATTATTTTCCTTCTCTTTTTTATTCTTTCTGTTGTGGGTATCAATACAATATTTTTTTTTCATAAAACGAGCTTTTAGTATCCCTTTATGCTTATTTTAAAAAAACTTTTTTCTAAAAATTAACCTTAAAATTAATTGGTCTTTAATGTTTGGCAAAATTCTCTTTCAAATCCATCTGCTCCTGGTGTTTTTTTCTCAGGAAGCTCATTTATGACCTGTTTAATTTCTTTTTCTAGAATAGGTTGTCTTATTCTATTTCCACTTCTGTTAATCCATGAGAATAAGATTCCAGCACTACTTGTCCTCATTCCCACCTAATTCCAAGAGGATTAATTTCAATGTGATAACTGCTCCATTTTATGTCTCCCTACCTATTTTCATTTTTTTTACCTGTTAAAATATCTTTTAATGTGCAACATATCCTCCTTTTGTGGTAACTCCTGGTTTGTTGTTTTTTTTTTTTAATTTTTACCATATTTTGGCATTCAGTTCAGATACCTTGAAATTTATTCAGTAACTGTCATGTAACCACACTTTTATCATACTGAATATTAAGCATGCCTCAAAAAAAAATTGCTCATTTGGCCTAAACTAGTATTGCTTATAGCCCATCAGAGGTTTTCAATGGTGCTTAGATCATGTGAATTCACAGGCTACTGAAATAAACTATTTCCAACTCTTTGACAAATTACTTTTAATTTTTAAAAAATTTATTAAATGAAACAAGTATTTCCATAACATAATACTATAAAAAAGATGATTGTGCACAAAACTGAAAATGTAGTCTGGACAACTTCCTATTCCTTTCAAATCTAGAACAGAATTATCATATAAATTTCTTGATTTTTATCCCTTCCCTCAGAGTTGACTACCATTATAAACAAATATGTGTGTGTGTGTGTGTGTGTGTGTGTGTGTGTGTGTGTGTGTGTACAGTTTCAGACATACTGCATTCCAGTTTTTCCAAAATTTTACCAAATAATGAATTCTTATCCCAAAATATTAAGTCTTTACACCTCTCATATACAAAGTTATTATATTTATTTGATACTCTATGTAAATACTATTCTACTCTTCTATTATATAATTTAAAAAAAAATTTAAATCCACATTTTCCTAGCTTGGATTTAGAAAAAAGGAAATGTGAGGGGGCAGAGCCAAGATGTTGGAATAGAAGCAGAGACCTGCCAGAGCTCTCCACCCAAACCCCTCAAAATACCTGTAAAAAATACCTCTGAAAAAATTCTAGAGCAGCAGAAACCACAAAATGACAGAGTGAAACAGATTTCCATACCAAGACAATCTAGAAGACTGACAGGGGTCTATTATACCATGCTTAGAGTGGAACACAGCCTAGCATGGGCCTATGCAGGCAAAGACAGAACTGGAGCAGAACCTGAGAACTGACCACTGCCCTGCAGTTTACAGACTTCCCAATCCAGAAACTCCAAAGACAGCTTCAAAGGTCAGTGGAAAAGCTCTCTCACATTGGTGAGAGAGGAACTTGGTCTGGTCCCAGACCTAGGTCTAGCCCTAGGGCAGCAGCAGCCACTGCTGCAGCAACAACTGCTTCTGGAGCCTCTGGCCTACAGATGGTGGGGGATTCAAGCAGCTGATCTGGGTTGTAGTCCTGGGTGGTGGTCCCAGGGCAAAGAGGAGCCAAGGCTGGAAAGAGGAAATCCTGCTAGCAGATCCAGGGCAGAAAAGAGTGCTTGTGGTTGCTCACAGACCAGACTGCAGGCCAGAAGAGGAATAAACACCTCTCCTTTGATCATACACTTTGGAGAAATGTACAGGTCCCTGGAGATATGTCTGAAAGCAACTGCACAAAGCCCCTTAATATTGGGGCAGTGCACCCTCTACATAACAAGGAGCCAGAGGTCAAGAAATTGGCTGGGAAAATAATCAAAAGGGGGAAAAAAATAAGACTATAGAAGGTTACTTTCTTGGTAAAAAGGTATTTTCTGACAATGAGAAAGATGAAAGCATACAACTGGAGGATGATAGCAAGGTCAAGTTTCCTACATCCAAAGCCTCCAAGAAAAATATGAAATGGTTGCAGGTCATGGAAGAGCTCAAAAAGGATTCTGAAAATCAAATAAGAGAAGTAGAGGAAAAATTGGGAAGAGAAATGAGACTATTGCAAGAAAATCATGAAAAACAAGTCAACAGTTTTTTAAAGGAAACCCCAAAATATGCTGAAGAAAATTACACCTTCCAAAATAGACCAATCCAAGTGGCAAAAGAGGCCCAAAAAGCCAGTGAGGAAAAGAACGCCTTAAAAAGCAGAATCAGGATAATGGTAATTTAAACGGGGAGATCTTTCTCCTTCATTAACAGGCCCATGTCATGTGCCTGCCCCATATGAGTCTGAGTCACATAGAGCCCGTGGTATGAGGAGTTTGCTGAATGGGTGGAACAGGAAGGGTCGAGTAGGAAGAGGCAGAGCTAGAGCAGAACCGAGAGCAAACGAGTAAGCAAGGTCAAGGGAGAGGAGAGAGGATGCAGGCAGGCATGGCAAGGCTGAGACTCCTGAGTGTTTGCTTGTGAGAAGGCCCTGGAGGTAGGGGGAGGCTTGGAAATAGCTTTGCACCCTGCAGTGACCATGTTTATTGACTTCTTGGTCACTGTGATGGATTTAGCTTTCTGGTTCTAGAATTTGGCTTTCTGGTGTCTAAATAAATGTTTTTCTTCTGCCTTCTATATGTTATACTTATGATTGAGAACTATGCCGGCATTTTCATAGTCACCACCAGTGTTGTGAATACTGCCTTGGCGATACAGTGGGTCAAATGGAAAAGGAGGTCCAAAAGCTCACGGAAGGAAATAATTCCTTCAAAATTAGAATGGAGCAAATGGAAGCTAATGACTTCATGAGAAACAAACTTTATGGGAAAGAAACAATTCAAGTATCGTGGAATCACAATCAGGATAACACAGGATTTAGCAACTTCTACACTAAGGGATCAGAGGGCTTAAAATATGATATTCCAGAGGTCAAAGGATTAAAATAAAAAAAATCACCTACCCAGCAAAACTGAGTATAATACTTCAAGGGAAAAAATGGACATTCAATGAAATAGAGGACTTTCAAGCATTCCTGCTGAAAAGAGTAGAGCTGAATAGAAAATCTGGGTTTCAGATACAAGAATCAAGAGAAACATGAAAAGGTAAACGGAAAAGAGAAGTCATAAGAGACTCATTAAAGTTGAACTGTTTACTGTTTACATTCCTACATGGAAAGATATTTATAACTCATGAGACCTTTCTCAGTATTAAGGTAGAGGGAATATATGTATATGTACACATATATTTACATGTATATGTGTGTATATCATATATGTGTAGGTATATGTACATATATGTATATATATGTGTGTATATTATATGTGTGTAGGTATATGTATATGTACATATGTGTGAGGTAGATATATTATGTATGTATATATAGACAGAGGGCACAGGATGAGTCAAATATGAAGGGAGGATACCTAAAAAACAAAATTAAAGGTATATATATGTATGTATATGTACGTATATGTGGGGTAGATATATTATGTATGTATATATAGACAGAGGGCACAGGGTGAGTCAAATATGAAGGGAGGATACCTAAAAAACAAAATTAAATGTAGAGAGGAATGTAACAGGAGAAAGAGAGAGGTAGAATATAGTAAAGCATCTCACATGAAAGAGGCAAGAAAGAGCTTTTACAATGAAGGAGAAGAGGGGGAAGACTGAGCCTTACTTTCCTTGGATTTGGCTTAGGGAGGGAATAACACACATTCAATTAGGTATGGAAATCTATCTTACCCTACGGGAAGGCAGGGGGAAAGGGGATAGGAGAGGGGGGATAACAGAAGGGACAGCAGATTGGGGAAAGGGGTAATCAGAAGCAAACACTATTGTGGGAGGACAGGTCAAAGGAGAGACTGAAATAAATGGAGGGCAGGACAGGATAGAAGAAAATGTAGTCTTTCTCAGCATGATTGTTGAGTGTTTTGCATGACATATATGACCTATATAGAATTGCTTGCTTTCTCAACAACAGTGGGTGGGGAGGGAGGGAAGGAGAGGATGTAGAACTCAAAGTTTTAAAAATAAATGTTAAAAATTGTTTTTGCATGAAACTGGAAAATAAGTTGTATAGGCAATGTGATACAGAAATCTATCTTGCCCTACAGGAAAACAGGAGAGGAGGGTAGGAGAAGGGGTGGGATGATAGAAGGGAGGACATATTGGGAAAAGGGGTGGTTGGGGTACACACTATCCTGGAGTGGAAGGTAGGGAAAGATGGGAGAAAATCTGAATTCAAAATCTTATGGAAGTGAATATTAGAAACTGAAAACAAATTATATAAAAATAAAAAGGAATGTGTCCATTCCTAAATTTGACCTCTATTTGACATGAAAGCTAGCAGATGGTATTATATTTTAAATGTACTGAGTCTACCTTTATATTTCTTAAGAAATACCTTTCAAAGATGTCAAGATTATCCAAAAAACTTTGATTTTGTGGCATAGGCCATAGAGTGGATATGTATTTGTTCTTCAAGCCTAGATCCTAAGAGGAGTTTTTGTTTTAGCTAGTAACATACAATAGTTGTTCATGACATTTTGGATAACAACTATTCATAACTTATTTAAGGTGAAAAAATGTAGAAACTATCTTTTTAGTAAAGAAAAAGAAAGCTATATTACTTTCTGAGAAAGAAAACTATATTGAAGACAAGATTATTCAGTAGGTTGAACTACTATTTTACAAGGGGGAAAGGCTAGATTTGGATTCCAGAGTAAATATTAATTTGGTCAGGTTTGTTTTCTGGTTGATTTTAGGAATATTAACCTATCCTACCCAGCTGTCCCAGTTGGATGGCCTTATATAGCAAGCCAGGAATAAAGAGATTTAAAGTGGAAAAAAAAATATTTATTTTAGCATTGTTAACAGTAAACATCTTTTACCTGGTTTATAAAAAGAAACCTTTTTTCCTTATAAAGGTTTGTTTTTCTTATTACATGCCCAACAGGAGCAAAGAAACTATAATTGTAGGTCTCTGAATCTGCCCTTGAACTCATCTGTTCCTAATAACTTTGAGATTTTTTTTTATGACCATCACACTGAAACAGATACTTGGGAATAGTTCATTTTCTTGGATTTTATATAAACTACAAGTTATTTACTACCACCATGTGAATTTTAAAGACAGAAAACCAAGTAAAGAAGTAATTGAAGTTTGGGCCATTATTTAAATAGACAATAAATTAGAAACTAAGCTTTCTAAAATTAGCAGACTGCAAATTTCATTTAGATCATCTGTTGAAGAAATACTCCTCATAGCAGAATCTATTAGTGTGTGATGATTCACTTACTGCTAAGAGTAAAAGCAACAAGTATTTTACTCAAACTTATCTTCCCAAACACTGGGTATTTCTTTTTTATTTAAAAAAAATCAAACCTTATTCCAGAGTAGTGAAGATTTTCAATAAAATATATGTTTTCCTTAAAATTGTTTACTGTCTTCTATCATATTTTGATACAGAAGCAGTACTTGACTTATTGGCATATTTCTCCAAGTAATTTTGATTTTATCCCATTTAACTTAAGAAAATAAAATAAGCTCCACTGTTGAGGTTTAGCATGTGGCAATCTTTAGGCAGCTATTATTAAAAAAAAAAATGCTTAATGAGTATTTTTGTAAATACAGTTGTGATTTACTTTCTCTCCTCTTTCCCATCATAGATAGATGGTGTTTTTTGAGATTTAATTTTAGGGTTTTGCAGTTTCATTTTGTGTAATAAGTTTTCATCACATATGCATTATTTTTGTAATCCAGAAGCTTTAAATGTATATTTGGAATGTGTACTGTATAATTGTATCAATAAAGATGATTGTTAAAATTTGAAGAAAAAAAAGGGTGACCAGTCAAAACCAAAGGGGATGGAGAGTTGGTGCACTCAATAAAACTTCTGAGGCTGAGATGCACCAGAGTATCCCTCCATTCTCTGCCACTTGTGAAAATTTTGGTCTGAGAATTAACATCAAGAAAAGAGAGGAAATGGTCCTTACCCAGGGACAGCAGGTTCCGCACATTCTCCAGCATGACCTCCTTGTATAACTCTTTCTGAGAATGGTCCAAGAGGCCCCACTCCTCCTTAGTGAAGTCCACAACCACATCCTTGAATGTCACCAACTCCTAAACCCTCAAAAGTCACATGATTTAGAGCTGAAAGAGACTCCAGAAGTCATCTAGTCCAACCCTCATCAACTTAGATGAGGAAAATGAAGCCCAAAAAGGGATTTGCCTAAATCTCATAACCTTTATGAAATCAGTTATTAAGAACACAATGGAATATGGAGAAAAGCATTTTAAATTTGAAGTGAGAATCATGATGGACCAATAAAAGTCAGAAGAATGTCTTACTATACAGTGCTGATTCTGATGGAATTAGGGACAAAACATGTGCTCTATTAATGATGCACAAGAATCTGTGGAGGACAAACAAGGTCATGAATAATTCCTTCTGGGTCCTAAGTGACATATTAAGAATATTCTATGAACAGTTTGTGAGAAGTTAGCAAATACAGTGTATCCTAAGAGAAAAAAAAACTTCCCAGCGATCTCTGAGCAGAGAACAAAGAAATTATCAACTAAACTTGGTAAAAATCTGCAATAAAGTATGAAGTAGAGAAAATTATGAAAAGAAATCTAAAGAGAGATTACTCACGATATAGCCTCACCTGAGTGGTATGAGACTGTTTCCATCCAAATGAAGAATTCTCTGCTCTTATACTGAAGGGTTGAGATGGCCCTGGGTATGATGAATCATACTTAAACATCTTCTGTCTTTGCTTTATGATTGCTTTCAACTGTTCATGGAATAAATACATTCATTCATTTTAATATTTAATTATAGAAAAATAAGAATAACTATAAGAGGAAAGGAAGGTTTATTCCATCATTAAAAATGTAAAATTTTATCAAATGGGGTTAGAGATGGAGCTAATGTATGAGAAAGACATTGAGAGTTTATGAAAAATAAATTATTTCCACATGCTGCTACAGTTCTAGAACACTTGGGTTAGGGATATGGAGGCAAAAGAATGAGTCAAGAGGCCGACTGATGGAGATCACACAAGAAAGTGGCCACTTCTACAAATCGTTTGATGGTTGGGAGGACCCATCTATTGTCACAATCTGGTACATACAAAACATGTGTTTATCCAAGGCACTTGGCATTTGATACTTCTCATTTCTAGCAGAATCCTATGATTCACTGTTTAAGAAGTTTATTATTGTAGAGCACTTCTCCTAATAAATAAAAATCTCTTTACCTTTTTATCATTTTGATTTCAATTAAAATAACTGATTTATCTTGTATTTGTATATTGTACTTAAAGCTTCCTTTACTCCTACTATTGAACTTCTGAGCAATTAAAGAATTTTTTAATCATTTCCTGATTTTTTTAGATTCCCAAAAATTTACAACTCTTTTCTTTTCACTTTGTGTTCTGAGTCATGACTCTTCAGTGCATTCTATTCATTCTTACTGTGAACAATCACTAGAGGAAGGCCATGCTTTTCATTGATAATCCATGTCTGGAATCCATAACTTGTTCCCATCAGAAGCTCTTGCCCATCTCTTTCCTTCCCCATCCTCCCACATTCTCTCTTCCCTGCTGTGGGGTGAGCTCATGTCCTCCAAACACCTACATATGAAGAGAACTCACATATCTCCACATTTGCACTGTGATGCTCTACTTTGGAACTTCTCACTGACTCTGTCACCCTGTCCCAGTGTCCCTTGCCAAAAATCTCTTCCTTTAGTGTATTATCTTCCCATTTTCTTCTTTTCTGTTTGAATCCCGAAGCCTTAATACATTGCATGGCATTATTTAGTTGTTTCAGTTGTGACTGAGTTTTCTAGACCCCATTTGAGATTTTTCTGAGCAAAGAGGTTTCCCATTTCCTGCTCATAGTCATTTAAAAAATGATGAACTAAGACAAACACACTTAAATGGCCTTAGAGCCTCAGCATCACACGGCTGGTAAGTGTCTGAGGTCAGATTTGAACTCATGGACATTAATCTTCCTGATTCTAAGTCCAGCGCTCTATGTACTGGGTCACTTTGCTGCCCTCTACTCACTCCTCAACCCTCATCCTTCCTTTTTTGAAAGGGCCCTCTGCAAACTTAGCACTGACACTTTAATTGCCAAATCTGATAGAATTTTTTCTGTAAAATTTAGATTCAGTCAAAAACACACACTAGCAAACCCAGAAGACCCATGTGGCAAAAACACCACAGGTCTTCTTGCCCCACCCCCATGCTCTGCAGTAACTGCATTCAGATACCAGGATAGAGTCATTCTGATCCAGTGACATTCTTCACTCTTTACAATTTCTGAACATATGGCCATAATTCCAAATTTTATGAGTATATTTCAGGAAGGTATCACTCACAGATACAGGGTAAAACATCCCAAGTATGCATGTGACTTTAGAGGAGACCACATCATAACTTAGTTTAGGACACTCTCTGTTCCACTTGCAGCCAGGACCTTAAAATGTAGGGCCCAGTCCTTTGGATTAGTCTCCTGTCAGAGTTTTAATGTAGCAGACTTTCCCCTCAGAAGCAGAAAGGGCTCGGTCCCAAAATAGGGTGAAGGAGGAAGAATGGAAGTTGGTGGAAAGATGAGGGAACAGAAACTCTAAGAGGAACCAGTGTATTACATTTTGGCCCAGGCACATTGTGAGGCTTGAAGAGGAAGTGGGTGCTCTAGCGGTGCTCTAGGAACAAGAGTAGAGAAGTCAGGGGCCTGAATTTCTAGCCATGAGTGTGAATGGAGGAAGAGGATCCAGGGGACTCAGGAGTGAGGCAGAAAGAGTGATGGACCCCCTCAGAAAGGCCTTCTTCTGCTTTCCACATCGCCCACATTTCTAGGCAAATTCTGCCTTGGACACCTCTTCCTGGCAGACTCCCGGGCTGACAGAAACAGCCCTCTTCCTTGATGTAAAGATGTCTCCTACAAATCATGTGCTGAGCTTGCAGTTCCCAGGAAGGTCTAGGCCAGGAGGTCAAATGGCCTACCTGGCCTACCTGTAATCTAACTGACTAGGCTTCAGAGACCAAGAAGTGGCTTTGATGTCACCTTCATGCCATGATTCCTGCCTCACTCAGCCCTCTAGAGCCCTCCCCCAGAAGCCCTGTCTCCTAATTGGAGAGAGTTCACCTGGATCCTATGACTGCTGCTCTCTGGTCACCCTACCCCTCCCCACCAAAATCCCTTTCCTCCTTTACCTCTGGGAAGCACACTCACAACTTTGGCACTCATATTTCCCAAATCTGATCACTGAGGCTTTCACTTAGCAAGTGGGTAATAGTTTTTAAAAGTGAATTTTTGAGAAACCATAACTGACTCCATTGGATGCTGTACTGGATGTCCTGAGGTAGGTCAATGGTGCCTTCAGTACCTCCCTTCCCCCAATCTCTTTGAGAAAACTCAAGACCCACTTCCTGTCCTATTATTCTGTCTAAGAAGGCACAAAGGGCTTAGGAAGTGTTGATTAATTCCCTGACTAATCAAGCAGCTACCATTTTCTTTGGACTGGTATAAGGAGCTATGCTAAAGACCTTTGTAACAGACCTTCCTAACTCTAACTCTAAATCCACATTTGTTTTTCTTAAAAATGTTCCTTTCCCTTTCAGTCTCCTAACTTGATCTTAGCCAAAACTTCTTGGTAAGCCTGTTTACAAGACCTTAGGAATCCTATCCAAAGGATAGGATATATATCTCAGGAGGAGAGCCTGTTTCTACGTCCTTTGTGGAACTGAGAGAGACATATGTCCATCAGGGAGTGTGTCTCAGACTTGAATGGATAAATAAACCACAGTGCACTGTCTGTGTGTAACCTGCACTTCCATATTCTGCCTGTCCCCAGCAAGCACCCTGACAATTCTCACAAAAGGATAAAATGAGATAATATTGATATGGCTCCTGGCACATAGCAGACACCATGTAATAAGCCCCTCAACCCTTTTCAGCCTTCTTACACCTTGGTCCTCTTCTCTTTGACCCAGAGACACTGGCCTCCTGGCTGATCCTTGACCAAGACCCTCCATCCCCTCACCCTGTGCCTTCCCAATGGCTGTCTCTCATGCTGGGAATGTCCTCCCCACTGACATGGGCCTCCTGGTTTCCTTCACATCTCAGATAACATCTCTCACCTTCTGAAAACAAGCTATTTCTGGTCCCTTCCCTCTCATAGCACTTCCCATCCATACCTTATAGAGCTTGTTTGCACACAGATGCTGACATGTTTTCTCCCCATTAGACTGAGCTCATGGAGAGCAGAGACTGCTATTTTTTCAAACTTTCTTTGCAGAACCAATACCTTAGCACAGTGCTTGACCCAGAGGAGCCACTCTCTTAATGCTTATTGACTTGACCTAAGAAATAAATGACAAACGAGAGGGAGTCAAGAGAGACCTGGGGAGGCTTGTGTGGCCGGAGGCAGGAAGACATGAGTCGAACCAGGAGGACAGTTTCTGCTTGGCTGACAACACTGCCAAGGACAACCTACTTCTAACAGGATAAAGCTTCCTTGCCTGTCTGTGATTCCACATTTACTAATGGTGATTGGGTCTGTTAATTAATTAAATTAATTTATCAACTACCTGATTAACAGCACTTTGTCTCTGGCTGGCTGTTTCTGTCATTCTCGGGGTAGGCACTGGCTCAGTAAAGTCCTGTTAACACTTCCATCTTCTGCTAGGAACCCTCAGCCCACCTGCCCTCCACCCCACGTGAAAATGGATGTTCCTCAAGGACAGAAGCTTTATTTCTCTACTTTTACAGATGGTTTGTCCTTTCCCTAAGCATGCACACCCATATCTGAGTACACACATGTATGTGTGGGAGCTAGCATGGAGCAATGGGAAGCAAACCCACTGCCCACAGACTACTGAGTCCTGGGTTCAGATCCTGTCCTTGCCACTTGTCACTGGAATTAAGTCACTGTTACTGCCTAGGCCTCAGCTGAGTTGGTCAAGAGCCTTCTAGGAACCCAAGCCTGTGACAAGCTTTGCTACTTTAATATTACTTCACTAAGGTCTCATTCACATTCACTATAGGCCAGAACCTCAGGCCCTAGCAAGACTGGATTCAAGATTGTAGGGCCTTCATCTGAATCCCTGGAAGGGGATCTTGGATGGAATCAGGACCTAATGTCCAACTGGGCCTTAGACATTTAATGACTATGTGACCTGGAGCAAGTCACTTTAATCTCTGGCTGCCTCAGTTTACCCTTCTGTAAAAGGCTCTTTTGGATTCCACCTTTGCTGATGTTGGTCACGTCTGTTAATGGACTGCACTCACCTGAGATGAGGGTCTCTGGGCCCCAGGGGCCATTCTCCTTGGTCTCTCTCCTAGGAATAGACTTTGGTCTTCAGCAAGCTGAGGAAAGAGAAGAATCTCAGGGTGAGAGACATTGACTTTGCCTTCTCTTCCTAGTGTGGATGCTGTTGTGACAGATGAGCCCTCAAGGTAGCTACAAAGGCCCTGCCCTGCCCTCAGTGGAGAGACTCCACCACTGGAGGAGGGCAACAGGGAGGGTCAAGTTTGGAAGTGAACATCTTTTGAGCAGGAAGAGGACTTGCCATCCTCTCTAATTCCTGCTCCTTGGTCTCATGCCCCTCCTCCATTCTCCTACATGGACCCAAGAAGCAGAAGGGGTTTGGGATCCCAGATGGGATGAAACCAGTCAGAACCTCAATGACTCCAGACCCAGAGCTCTGCTTCTACCTGTTACTATGGGTGAGATATGTAGGTAAGCCCATGGAGACCTAGTGATAACACTGGAGATGGTACCTGTCAACAGAACTTTACTGGAGGCAAAACTGTGCAGGATAGAGGCAGTGTACCAGACATCAAGGAAGGGTTTAATTAATTCATTCCAGAGTCAAGGAGGAGGTCTGCAAACCTGAAGTCCTCCTTTTGGGGAGGGCTTCTCCTGCTGGGGGAAAGGCAGAGTTCATACACATGCAAAGCACAACTAACTGGGCTGGATCATGACATAATCAATTTGCTATTCACAGGGCAGACTCATGCCTGGCATTCCTGGGTCCAGTGGGAAACAGTTCTTAAGTTGACTGTCTCAAGTCTTGAAGGTCGTGATTACCCTGTGGGTACAGAACAGTGTTCTGAGGCACAAACTGGTTTTACAATCTTTGATTCACTTCACTGAACTTACAGGAGCATAGGAACGTTGAAGTTGTCAAAAGTTAATTGATCACTTTAAGCTGCTATGAATCTCTGACTCTGAAGCCAAAATACCCTGGGGAAAGGGTAGTTCTGATAAAACTAGGTAGTTAGGATGTTAATGACACATGTGATGTCAATTAATATGAGAATCATAAACCCCTTTACACACCCTAGGACCTCTGGGATGTGACAGGGAGCCTGGACAAGAAGCAGGGCAACCCCCAGAGCCAAGACTTGGAGGGAGGCCCACTTCTGAGAAGCCTGGAGGACACTCAACAAGAGGTCAGAGGGAGAAGAGGCCCAATGGAAAGGTCAGCCAGCAGAAGCTGGGAGTGGTAAAGGTCTCTTCTTCAGACCTTCCTAGCACATGCATGTGCAGACCTGGCTCCCAGAAGTCAGAGAGTTCTCTGCTCTGAGGGAAGAAGGCAGAGAGCCCTCAGCTTTCAAAGGAAAGAGCGAACGAGACTTCCCCACCAACTCCCATGTGAAAAAGTCAAGGATATCAGAGCTTCCAAAGGAAAATGGCAGAGATATTGCGCCTCTAAGGGAAGAAGGCAGAGAGAGATCTCACCTTCAGGGAACACAGAGTAATCTCTCTACAGAGGGAAGAAGGCAGAGAGACCTTAGCTCCAAAGAAGGCAGAGATCTCACTTTCTAGTGCTTCTGTACCCAGCCAACCTGCTCTGGTTGGGTCTTCCTAATCACAAGAGTGCTGCCCAGCCCCGTTGTCCATCTTCTAAATTGACCCCTCTTCTCCCCTGCCCTCCTCTTAGGATTTCAAACATCACCTCAGGGAGAGAATTTCACCAGGGACCCCAAACACTTGGCTGGTCATCTGAGCTTTCCTTTCCCATTGCTCCACCCCCACTCCCTCCCTCACTTTTCTTGGACTCCAGACCTCCTCAGCAGAATCTCCTGGTCCTGCAGATCTCCCCCCACTCCAATCATCTTCTTCCCCACAAGAATATGCCCAACCTACATCCCTCTCCTTCTCCCAGCCTTCCCCTCTCCTCAGACCTCTCTTTGTTCTCTGCAGCCTAGGCCCAGATCCACCCACCCCCACTGAACACTTCTCCAAACTGTAGACATTCACCACCTTGGCCTACCTCCATTCCTGACCTTTTATATCCCAATGCTAACACTGAGATGCTTTTCTCTATGTCTTGTTTTTATTTTCCAAGAGAAATTTCCTGTTGCAGAATGACAGCTGGATCCTAATGAGGAGATGAGGCCAGGATATCAGGACACCTGGTGCCAAGTCTTACGTCACAGCTCAGGTTATAAATTTTATCTATTGATATAAACCTTCACATCTGCCTCTAAGTCTAGGTTTGGCTGTTACCTGGTTAAGCAACTGAAATCTATCCCCTAGGAGGCCCAACTATTTCCTTCTTTACCTGTCAAAACTTAGGTTCTGATGGGAGGGGGAGAGGTGCAGTGTGGGAAAACAGAAAGTTTTATTTCCATACTTCCAGTTGATGGGGGGTGGGGGTGGGGGTGGGGGTGACCTAGTACAGTGAGGTGAAGGTCCGAAAACTACTGAGCATGCTCAATAAGTTGTTTGAGGGAAATCCTATCAGAGGAGAATATGAAGTCACATGGCCAGGAGATGGTATCCAGGGAAATCCAAAGTTTGGAATTCTGTAAGAGCCTTGTCTCATACTGACCTGCTTGCAGTGCTTCTGATGGCCACGCTGGAAGATACCCATTCCTTCAGGGCAAGGAACATAGAAGGCCTTCCCTCCTCTAAACTCCATTTTAAATAAATTTTTCTTGATACTGTTTTTGTATGTCAAGTTTATCTCTAACAAACATGGGGTCCAATGTGAGGCTCCCCCAAAAGCGGCAGGGGCATCTGACTCACTGCCTTGGAGGAAGTGAGATTAAATTTATGGGATGAGCACCCCCAAGTTTTTTTCTTTTTTTTTTTACAGTCCCTACAAGTTACATCTCCTCCAGTCCAAGCACAACATCGGACCACAGGCAAGAGTTGGGAAGAAGGAAGGAAGTTGGGAAGAAAAATTTGCCAGTGGGTCAGGTGTGTCAGTATACTGAACAAAGATCAGGTTACTCTGAGAACTTCCCTCTGGATTGGTCTCTTACTGAGGGAGGGGAATTCTGAGTGGCAAACTCTGTGGGTCCCTTTACCTGTCCAGAAGTTTCTTATCGGTATTAATAAGCAAATAGAGAAAACTTGGGCAGAATCCCGGGAATTTGAGCCATGGTGGAAAGGAGCACCCCTGGGGATACTGGGAGGATGCAATCCACTGGCAGGTCAAAAGGACTATGGTGGTCTCTAGGGCCCAGGACTAGTCCCACCAGCGTTTTCCTAATCCATCTGATGTTGGAACTTCGAGGTGCTTGTCTGTCCCAGAAGATGAAGTGAGCTTATCAGGGAGGAACTGAATCTTTAGAATTGGCCTGGAGTCAGTCAGGGTAAATTGAGAGGAATAGTTGAATTTGCACTGGTCTAATCTAAAATTAGTTTATTTCCTACAAAGAGAGGAACTGTATTGCTCTATTTGGTCTGTGTACGTCTGTGTGTTTGGGAAGGGTTTTATTAAACTGTAAATGCAGCCATGCAGCCAGCCAGAGTGGCAGGGGCTGTGGCTGAACTTTACCTTGGAATTCTATCTCTTTGTCTCCCCCTCCCCTTCTCTCCCTGATTTCAGTAGTTTCAGAGGAGTAAGTGGACTGGAGAGAAAAAGATGTTAACAGTGTGAAAACTTTAAAAGTTCTTAATAAAATCTTTCTGCATTCTAGACCTTGGCCAGGTTTGTGAATGTGAAATGAAAGATTTTTGCTCTTTGCAGAGTAATTCAAGTTAAAAAAAATGTGGCCCCACTGATAAGTTAAATTGTTAGGCTGTTAACCTCTAAGGGTTCTTTCAAGGAACAAAGAAGATGGAAGAAATGGTGAGTATTTGGTTTATTTGAAATGTAAAAGGAGTGGAGGATATGAGTTGGATGGCAGAGTATCCATGTACTCAGATCTCGTACTCCCTTCCACACCTCTATACCCCCCATCCGAGTTAACTGGGAAAGCTCCTTGTCTGGCGAGCCTCAGAGAGGAAAGGGGAGCCGGAGGGTGATGTTTTAGCTCTTTAAGGAAATAGAGTAAAAGGGAGTAGGCTATTCAGAGCTAAAAACGGTCAGCCACATGGTCCTTCAAGGGAAATTTTTGTTTTAAGTAGCAAGAATATTTGATTTAAGAAAGAGAAAAGAAGATTAAAATGTTTATCATTAGTGATTATCAATCCAGGTGATATGATTCAAGTTAAAATCTGTCCTGAAGGAATACAAAGCACCCTCTGAAAATGCTCTTCCTATCAGTATTCAGAAGAAAGATATTATTATTTGGCATTTATGATTGTAAAGCACTTGACACAAGGATAGGCATATGTTAGATGAAAAAGTAATCTAATATAATGGCTACACAATTTTCAAATTTGGATTTTATTATATATAGATTGGGGTTTTAAAAGGATGTGATGGAAATCTAATAATATGAAACTTTCATTTGATTATAAATAATTAGTGGTAAATGATTGACTTGATTTAATACTTAATAGCTCAATTAAATTTGAGAAGACTCTGATCAGGTGATAGAGTGTGCCCACGTGTTGGTAAGGAGATGAATTACTGTGCATTGTAAAATTAATGATAAATTGGCTAAGAAGCTGTTATGAATTGTGTGTAACAGTTTCCTTGTAGAATTCTTATTGAGAAAAATGAGAATCCTTTAAAAATACTACATATATATGTATAGATGTGATTTTGAAGCCTGTTCCCTCTAAGGATGTATTAAGTATGTTAAAAAAAATTATTTCTACTATCAAAAAAGAAGTTTTAATTAAGGTTGTTTCTGCTATAAATCAAGCATTTGAGGAAACTTGTATGTACAAAGGCCTTGGTTTTACGTCTTTTCTTGTAATTTTTATCAATTAGATTCAAGAGGGTTATGTGATAAATGGTAAGCTGTTCTTTAGAGAGGAAAATATGTTATACAAAAAAATGCTTTGTAAAATCTTTTGTATGATTTTTGGAAGGCCTACCCAATTTGTATTTGTAAGTTAATTTGTTACATAAAGGTTTAATAGCGATTAGAAAACAAGAGACAAAGAACTACAGCTGCTCCCTAGTCAAGACTGGAAGGTATGGAAGCCTCTCCCTTTCCTTTTCCCCTTCTCTCTCTCCAAGTACCCTGGAAGTGGTTCTTTTTTTTTTTTTTTTTTTGGAGAGGCCAGGGCTGACCTCCCAGGTCCCAGTAGGTTACTCTTAAATATTCCTTTATGGAGGAAGGGTCTTCCTGCCCCAAGCCTAAAATGGGTCAATGCTCTTCAATCGCCAAAAAATCGCCTTTGAGTTTTACAAAATTGGGAAATTTTTAGTTTCTCTACAGAACTTAAAAGGAAAAAGCTGGTGTTCTCTTGCAACACTGTTTGGTCTCAGTATTGCCTAGAGGGACACAAAGCACAGCCCATTTTGGGGACAATAAATGAATACTCTTACAGTTAAAATTATACTGTGTGCCTAGAAGGAAAACGGATAGAAGTTTCCTACATAATGATCTTTGCTGAACTCTCTCAGGATCCTGTTATCAGGAAAGATTGTGAGATATTTGCCTTCCTCTCCTGAGGTGTCAGCTGATCTTTCCCCTTGCTAGTTGAATCCCCTGGCCTTGCAGTCTAATTCAGTTCAGGCAGCATTCCCCAGCCCCTCCCTCATAAGAAGTGAGACTTCCTATCTCTCTAACCAGAACCCCATCCCCACAGGGCCTTCTGGGCTTCTTCTCCTGAGGGAAGTCCCTGCTTCCAGAGGGACAATTAGAGTTCATGTTCAGTTCTCCATCTCAGACCTCATTCAGGTTAGAGAGAAACTGGGGACATACTCGGAAGACCAAGGGTTTTAGGGAGATATCCCGATAACTGAAGCTTTCTTGGGGTGAGAAGCCCAAAAATTTGGGGATCGTTTGGCTAGTGATGACCCCATAAAATAGCCCCTAGGAGCAGCGGCTGTTCCCGCTGACCCAGGATGGGATTATCAGAAGAGTAAGGATAAGGGAAAGCAAGATCACATGATAATTTGCCTGTTAGAAGGCCTAAGAACTGCATTTCAAAAATAAGTATATTTTCAAAAAATTAGGGAAATTACTTGGGGAGAAAAGGGAAACCCTGCCTTTTTTCAAGACCAACTAGTAGAAGCTATTAAAAGTACACAAATTTGGATCCTGACTCTATAGAAGGGGCAGCAGCTACAGCCTGGAAATATCTAGGGTCAGCACATGGCCACAGCCCTGAGGGGGCAGCTAGGTGGTGCAGTGGATAGAGTATCAGTACAGGAGTCAGGAGAACCTGAGTTCAAATCTCACCTCACACACTTGACACTCACTAGCTGTGTGACCTTGGGCAAATCACTTAACCCCAACTGTCTCATCCTGGGTCATCTCCAGTCATTCTGATGAATAAATATCTCGTCACTGGATTCAGATGGCTCTGGAGGAGAAGTGAGGCTGGTGACCTTGCACAGCCCTCCCTCACTCCAAAACAAAGCCAAGTGCAAGTCATGTCATAATTTCTCTCATAGCATGGTCTTCTTCAGCAACGAAGGACAAACACACACACAGCCCTGAGAAGCGCGTGAAGTGGGGTGGATCAGGATGGAGAACCTAGCCAGTCACTGCCTACACTTGGTAAGACAGCCCATCCCTCTGTCAAGAATTTTTATATGATATGAAAATGCAGTTGATGTCATCTGAAATTTATTGTTGGTGTGCATAGCTAAAACAATTTGGTTATCACTTATGAAAATTTTAAGTTTGCTGTTTATAGTTTTTACTTTATTTATTTTCAGTATTCAACAATCATGACCATATATCTTAGTTTTCCCCTCCCTCCCCCTCCTCCCCCTTCCCTCCTCCCTCCCCAAGGCAGCATACAATTTTATATAGGTTCTACACATACATTCCTATTCAATACATTTTCACCTTAGTCATGTTGCATAGAATTAAAATGAATGGGAGAAATCATATAAAAAACAAAATACAATACAAAAGAAAATGATCTGCAACATTCTGCAATTGAATTCCATAGTTCTTTCCCTGGATGTGGAAGACATTTTGCCTTAAAAGACCACTGGGAATTTTTTAAGTCCTTGCATTGCAATGAAGGTCTAAGTCTACCAGAAACAATCCTCACACACTGTGGTGGTTGTTAGGTACAAAGTTCTCCTGGTTCTGCTCCTTTCGCTCAGCATCAGATCACAGAAGTCTTTCCAGGCCTCTCTGAAATATTCCTGTTCATCATTTCTTACAGCGCAATAGTATTCCATTCCATTTCTATACTACAACTTGTTCAACCATTCCCCAACTGATGGGCATCCCCTAGATTTCCAGTTCTTGGTCACCACAAAGGGTGCTGCTATAAAGATTTTTGTGCATGGAACCCTTTCCCATTTTTATGGTCTCCTGGGAATACAATCTTAGAAGTGGTATTGCTGAATCAAAGGGTATTGCACACTTTTGTGGCCCTTTAGGCATAGTTCCAAATTGCTCTCCAAATGGTTGGATCAGCTCACAGCTTCACCAACAATGAATCAGTGTTCCAACTCTCCCACATCTTCTTCAACATTTATTATCTTCCTGTTCTGTCATGTTAGCCAATCTGATAGGTGTGATGTGGTATCTCAGAGTGGTTTTGATTTGCATCTCTCTAATCAAGTGATTTAGAGCATTTTTTCATATGACTAGAGATATCTTTAATTACTTCCTCTGAAAACTGCCTGTTCACATCCTTTGAGCATTTATCAATTGGGGAATGACTTGTATTCCTGTACATTTGACTCAGTTCTCTATATATTTTAGAAATGAGTCCTTTATCACAGATACTACTTGCAAAAATTCATTCCCAGTTTTCTGCTTCCCTCCTAATCTTGGTTGCATTGGGTTTGGCTGGGCAAAAACTTTTCAGTTTAATGTAATCAAAATTATCCACTTTGTACTTTAAAATGCTTTCTATCTCTTGTTTAGTCAAAAATTCTTTTCTTCTCCATAAATCTGATAAATACACTTGCTCCACTAATTTGTTTGTAGTATTTATCTTTATACCTTGATCATGTACCCATTTGACCTTTATTCTTGTGTACAGTATCAGGCATTGGTCTATGCCTAGTTAATGCCGCGCTGTTACCGTGTTTTCCCAGCAATTTTTGTCAAACAGTGAGTTCTTATCCCAGAAGCTGGGGTCCTTGAGTTTATTAAACAGCAGATTGCTATATTCATTGCCTACTGTGTCTTGAGTACCTAGCCTATTCCACTGGTCTACCCTTCAGTTTCTTAGCCAGTACCAAGTGGTTTTGATAATTGCTGCTTTATATATAATTTGAGATCTGGTAGAGCTAGGCCACCTTCCCTAGCATTTCTTTTCATTAGTTGTCTTGATACTCTAGACCTTTTGTTCTTCCAGATGAATTTTGATATAATTTTTCCAGCTCTAGAAAATAATTATCTGATAGTTTGATCAGTATGGCACTAAATAAGTAAATTAATTAGGTAGAATTGCCATGTTTATTATATTGACTTGACCTACCCATGAGCAACTGGTGTTTTTCCACTTTCTTAGATCTGACTTTATTTGTGTGAAAAATGCCTTGTAATTGTATTCATATAGTCCCCAGGATTTGTTTTGGCAAGTAGACTCTCAAATATTTTATATTGTCTACCCTAGCTTTAAAAGGGATTTCTCTATCTCTTACTGTTGAGTTTTGTTAGTAATATATAGAAATGCAGAAGATTTGTGTGGGTTTATTTTGTAACCTGCAACTTTGCCAAAGTTGTTTATTATTTCAAGTAGTTTTTTACTTGAATCTCTGGGATTCTCTAAGTAGTGGTTTATAGTTTTAATGCTAAAATCTAAAGTTGGTACACTGTGTGGAAAGGAGCAATCCTCAGGCTAGTCAAAAAGTACAGTCTTAGCAGCTAAGGAGATTGCATAAAGAACTTGCTTTGGTGAGAATTTGAAAATGTATAGAAATGACCTCTAGTGATTGGCTTTTAGGAAAATTCTTGGTAATATTCTTGAGTAGTGAAACCTGCCATCAAATGCAAACCCTCTGGGACCAATACAAATTGTGTTCTGTTACTCAGAGAGAAATGTGACTGTAATAGGCAGAAGTCTGCCTCAGGGAAAATTGTGTCCTCAGCCTGCGATGGGATCCTTCTGGCTCAGTTTCCTCATTGTGTTCCTCTGAAAAGGGATGTTTTCCCCTTTGGCTATTTTTGACTCTAGTTATAAGGTGGAGATATCTAATTAGGTCCTTACTTTTCATCTACATGGCATGGTTCTATAATCAAAGTAGATAGCTTAAAATATAAGAAAAATGCAAGTAGTGGAATCAACTGGGTAAATGGGTACTCTGGTACCTAGGGATAAAATCCCTAGGGATATTCTTTCTGAATGTAATGGGAATGATTGGATAAAGAAAAGGAAACCAAAGTATAAATATGATACTGAATCACTGTTCCACAGGACAAGACTAGGATGTAAAGTTAACTGGAATTGTATGAACTGTTGAGGTTAAAGGTGCTTGGGACCCAAAAAGACAGCAACTCGCTGGGAATTCAACCCAAGCTTTCTCTCAACCTAAGAATGCCAAAGTTTGTTGAGATTTCTCAATATTGGGTGGACTTTTAGGGAATCTGAGCATTTGTAATGCTAAAACAAGATGTACCTTACCTACAGAGGGACTCTGGGGAAGGAGTCCCAGATGGCCCAGATGGTTTGGGATTCCAGGGACGGTTTTGATGGGAGTTGCCAGTAACCTGGAGATTTGGATTGATAGGGCATGGTGATAGGGAAAAGTTTATGGGCCTCTAGAGAGCCAGTTCATGTGGGAAAATCCAAGGAGCTTTCAAGGTGAGGTTTTCCAGGGCCCTTTTGGGCAAATGGGATTAAAACTCTTTTGGGGTAATGGACAAAGGTCCCAACTTGGAATAAGGTCTTTACATGTGACAAAATGATGTAAAAACAATTGGTATTAAAACATTGACTGAATTAATTATGAGAATGAGACTAAATCAGAGACATGTTCAGTGTGGGGAAAAGAATTACAGTCTAAGTTTCTTAGAGGCAGGTAACCTCTGGTAATATTTTGCATTGATGGAAAAGTTAAATGTTTCTGTTTTGATTTGAATTAATTTCATGAACATAAGTTGAAGTTAGTGTTTGAACTTATATGTATAGCTCATTTTTTTAGACTGAGCAGGGCTAGAAAGGTATAGGGAAGCTTGGGAAACAGATGTAAATCTATTAGAGAAATAACTTATGGTTTTAATGGTAAATCTGATTTTATGACTGTTATTTAATCAGGAACTAGAACACGTATAGAAAGGCATGTAAACTAATTAAGACTTGCTTCATAGGAGCCTGTAAGATGCTGATATGAACTGCAAAGGGGTGATCAAAGGGGTGATCTCATGGGAAGGCTGGGTGCTCCATCAGTCACCACCACACCATTCCATATGTGGAACCATCAATTACAACAAGTGGAGAAGTTTTGAATGTTGTGGATAAGTTCACTTACCTTCCTACTTTCCAGGGATGTACACATTGACAATGAGGTTGACACATGCACTGCCAGAGCTAGGTCAGTGTTCGGGAGAGAAGGGCTATTAGACTGACTACCAAAGGTCCACAGAGCTGTTGGATTGACTTCATTGTTGTATATCTGTGAAACCTAGACAGTCTACCAGTACCATGCCAGAAAACTGAATTGCTTCCATTTGAACTGTCTTGGGAAGGTTCTGAGGATCACCTGTCAGAATAAGGTACCAGACACTGAAGTCCTTGCTCAAAATCAACGACGAAACATTCAAACTATGCTTTAGACAGAACCACGTTGTTCCGATGCAAAGTATTCACTTGGCAAAAAGACTGTTTTATGAAGAACTCACATGCAGCAGGTGATCACATGGTGGTCAGAAGAAGCAATACAAGGACACTCTCAAGGTCTCTCTCAAGAATTTTGGATTTGACTGTGCAACATGGGAGACACTAGCACAGGACTGCTCAGCATGGAGTGCACACAGCAGAAAAGGTGCTGTGCTCTATGTGCAAAGCAGAACTGAGACAGCACAAAGGAAATGTAGGATGTGCAAATTTGGTGTATCCATCCCCAAAATTCCCACGGACTATCTGTGCCCAACCTGTGGTAGAGAATTCCCAGCTCATTTGGTCTGATGAGCCACAGTTGGAGACTCTGAAACTTCCCTTTATCATGGTGATGTCATTTTGGTCAAGGACAACAATCAACAACCAAATGCTTTAAAGAAGCATCACATGATCAGAAGCTGAAATTGTTTTGAGGTGATAGTATAAAGCTTAGGAATGGTCATCTAAAATTGTACAAGGTCAGTTTTAAAGGAGAGTGGACATCTGGATTTCTACAAGAAGATAAAGGGAAGAAGATGCAGAGATGCTGTGCTGAAGATGGCTTGAATGAGCATGCAGACTAGAAAACTGCATCAGATGATGAATAGACAATTCACTGATTTACCTTTTCCTTTTGAATCTCTGCATCTGCACTTATAACAAGAGGATGTCCCCTCGTAATTTGTCTATGTATTCATCAACTTTGCTCCCTTCCCATATTCATATAAAGGGGACACAGATGAAGGGAAGAATTCATAGGAGAAAGAAAATGAGGAGGTATTGACTGGATTTAGGTGTGGAAACAGAAATTTTAATAAAGAGAAAAGAAGGGAGTTTGTGGGAAAAGAGGAAGTAAGATTTATTTCCACACTTCCAGTTGATGTGAGTGGTGACCTAGTACAGTGAGGTGAAAGTCAGGAAACTACTGTGCATACTCAGTAAGTTGTTTGAGGGGAAGCCTATCAGAGAAGAACATGAAGTCACACGGTCAGGGGATGGTATGGAGGGAAATCTAAAGTTTGGAATTCTATAAGGATCCTGCCTCATCCTGACGTGGTTGTAGACATTCTGGTGGCCATGCTGGAAGCTACCTATTCCTTCAGGAAAAGGAACATAGAAGGCTTTCCCTCCTCTGACTCTATTTTTAGTAAATTTTTCTTGATACCTTTTTTATGTGTCAAGGTCGTCTCTAATAGCAGGAAGCAGGAAGTGTTGGTCATGGAGCAGAAGAATGGCAGGAAATTAGGAAGGAGACCAGAGGACTGAAATGGGATGCCTTGAGGGGTGCAGCACTTTATCCCAGCACAGCATCCTTATTACCAGAAGCCTTCCAGTATTTTTTTTTTTTTATAAAAATGAAGAGAGTCCCGACCCTCAGGGACCTTATCTGGCCCTGGGTAGTGGTAGGCAAGGAGGGGCTCTGTGGTTGAAAACTTTGCTGGGCTGTTCAGTGAGGCCATAGGGCACAGACTGACACTCATCCTTCAGGTACTGGAGCAGAGGGGGATATCACCTTGGGTCTCATTTCCTCAACTGGAGAAGAAAGGGAAAGTTTGGGGATGAAAAATAAAGCCAAAAGAAGGAACATATCTACCTACCTACTTACAGATTTATATGTTTACATATTTACACGTATATCTATAAACCTACTTAGCTTGGGGGGAAAACTGACAGCTACGTTGAGAATTAAAAGCTTTTTTAGAACTTTTCAAGGGAACTCAGGGATTTTAAGAGAGGGATGCACTCTAACCCTGGGAACCACCAGGATAAAGACAATGCCTGGGATGGAGCATGACCAACAAGAAGCCAAAAGGCCCATTTGACTGCTCAGTGCTCCGTGAAGAGGAGCTGTGTGTAACCAACTTGGAGAGGCAGCTGGGGCCCATTTCTGTAGAGCTCTTCAGTAGCAAAGAGATGCATCTTTAATTGCACATAGATATTAGGGAAGCTACTGGAACGTACTGAGTGTAAGTGATGTGGAGAAGACTAAACTTTTAGGCCTGTAGAGATCCATCACTTTCAGCTTAGATTTTTTTTCTCCCCTGAATGCCTATTAAGTTAGTTGTCAATCCAGTTAAGTTCACAGCCAGGTCTTTTGAGTGGAGGTGGCTCACATGGGCAGTTTTGTTTACTTGGCCCAATTAGAGAGAATTCTTTCTGAAGCCAGTATTCCAAAGTGGTTCAGCAAAATAGTGGAAGGGAGAGAGACAGATCTCAAAAAAAAAAAAAAAGAAAAAAGAAAAAAATGGGAGGCAAGAATAGGCAGTAAAGCTGTAATACTTGGAGATAACAATATACCACATTCAAACTCAGACAAATTAAAAGGATAATCAAGAAGATTTAGTAACTAATGCTCTGTGGGGAAAGGGAGCCAAGACAACAGAAAGTAAGGGATGGCTTCTAGGTTGCTAAGGAGCAAGAAATAAACTGAATTTGGGGAAAATAACACCTGTCCAGAAACAGTTACTTTAAATGTCAAAGAAACCGAGCTTTATTCCACAGTTATGAAAACAGAGCCTCAGCTGTATGTTTTTTTCAAAGCATAAGCCCATAAATGTGATTCTGGGCCAGTCATTTGATCTGTTTATCTCATGTTCGTCAATTATAAAGGGGGGAGAATAATGGCACCTCCCCTCAAAGACTGCCCTGAGAATTCCGCTGGCCAAGTGCTTGGCAGCGCCTGGCACATGGGTGTGACATAAATACCAGTTATTTTTACTTTTCTTTCTCTCTGAGAGGTTCTTAGGAACTCTGGGCTGAAGAATTCCCCAACACTCACTTTTGTTTAAGGCAATACACTGTTTGTACTTTGCACTCCAGTAGAGGGTCTGGAACATATAGATGAAGAAATTGAGGCTAAGAGATCAAGTGGTCTGACACAGCTTATAGGAATCTGAGGCAGGGTTTGAATTCCAATTTAACTGAGGTCTAGCACCACCCACTGCACCACCCCGCTAGTTTCCTTCAAGGAGATGAGTGAGAGTCAGCTACAAAAAGGCAGGCCTAGCAGTGAGGGAAAGTTATCCACATGGGCAGGGAAGGAGGTGGGAAAGGAGTAAGGAGACCAGGTCAGATCAGAGGAAGGATTTACTAAGGACTTGGTTATCAGTCCATCAGGCAGGAGGAGAACCAAGACAGAAAAGAATCTGCAAGGACGTGTTTACCAATAGGTAGTGATGGTTGACAATAAACAACTGCTACCAAGAACTCGGGAAAATGTCCATGGGTGGAACAGGAAGGGTGAAGCAGAGCTGGGAAGGGCACGGGCAGGTAGACACAGCAAGGGGCAGGGAGGCTTGGGAATGGCTTTGCCCCCGTGGGATAACCTGCACTGCCTTCTTGGTTGATATGGCAGACTTCGCTTTCTGGTCTAGGGATCTGGCTGTCTGATATCTCAATAAATGTTTCTCTCCTGCCTTCCACATGGAGAGCCTGTTATACTTTGCTATCGAGAACTACACGGGCACATTCAGGCACCACCAGAGCTGCCAATGCTGCCTTGGCCATACGGCTGCTGACACTTCCAGTGTCGGGACCGACGTCATCGATGCTCTATCGGGGAGTGAAGGAGGCGGGAACGGCCAAGATCCTGGGCAGATTCCATCCCGGCCTCTCGGACCCCTGGGGTCTGCGCGGACCCTTCCTGCCTCTCACGCCTTCCCATGATGCCACGCGAACTCGGACCCTGCCTTTGGTGACTAAGGTCCCCTGGACAGCCTGCTCCCCAAAGCGAGGCCCCCCCCCGGCACCCCCACATCCGGGTCTCCCGTTCCTTGTCCCTGGGGGGGGGGGTCTCCCCAGGCTTCCCCCCCTCACTCTCCCGGTACAAGTTCCCGGGGGCCCCGGCCCGGCGGAGGAAATCTCGCGGGATTTCCCTTCGGGGCTCCCCCCCGCTGGGCCCCGACTCTGACCTGGTCCCGGCTCCGGGTCCGCCCGAACCTGCTCTTTGATCTCTGGGGCGGAGGAAAATCAAAACGGTTAGAAACGGGCCGACCTAGGCCGCCATCTTCCCAGAATCCTCTGCGGGACGTCCTCTCCAAGACAACCGGAATAGCTCTTTACAGACGGAAGCCAAAAGAGCCCCGCCCCCTCCCCGCCCCAGGCCCCGCCCCGGCCCCGCCCCTCACAGGGGTTTTTCTGCGGCTGAAGCTGCACCGGGTTCGTTCACGGAGAGCGGTTGGAAGCCCCAGAGACTCCCAGCGAACGCACTGGGCGCTGCCCACTGGGCACCCTCGGGAGTCCCGCCGGCCGAAGGGCGGGGGGCGGGGCTGGGGAGAGGAAGGCGGTGCTCTGGGAGAACGGGCCCCCCTTCCGCCCCGCCCCCCTCCGCTCCGCTCCCCTCCCCCTCGGACATTTTCGAGGGGACTGACTAGCTGTAACCCGAGTCTCTCTCATTCTTTCTTTTTTTCTCTCTTTCTTTCTCTCCCTCCTCAAAGATCAAACTTTAAACCCATTTCACTCTGGAGCTCCTAGATTGGGAAACTATAAATCCCTGCCCAAGCTCCACTTAATGGCTATATTTTGAGCCCTCCTGGCTCAGAATAAATGTCAATAGTAACTGTTTCTCTTTTGACCAGCAATCCTGAGGATCTTCCCCTCCAAGTTTGATTTTTTTTTTTCACTTTAAGTGGCCATCCCTTGACTCACTTCTTAAAGAGACCTATTCACTAAATAGGTGTTACCTCACACAAAGTGAGAACCTGGAAAGGCCTTATCCTCTAAGGGTCAGGGTCTCTCATTGCATCCTGGGCCATCTCCAGTCATCTTGATGAATATATGGCCACTGGACGCAGATGACTCTGGAGGACAAAGCGAGGCTGGTGACCTACACACCCCTCCCCTACTCAAATCAAAGTCACCTGCAAGTCATGTCATCCTCTCCCTGATGTCATGGTTCTCTTCAAAAACAAAGGACAAACACAATTCATATGTGTTAGCCAAATGACTTTACTATGAGACTAATGATCCAAGGAATGATGGTCATAAAAATAGCCAATATTTCCATAGTGATTTAATATTTGCAAAGCATTTAACAAATATTGCTTAATTAAATTCTCAGCTCAACTCTGGGTGGTAGATGCCTTTATAATCCCAGTTCTACAGATGGGAAAATTCAGGCAGAATTAGGTGACATGACTTGCCCAGGGACATACAACTAGGAAGTACCACAGAATGAACTAGAATTCAGGCCTAGTGGTACAAATCCCAACATTTCACCCCCAAACCACCTAGAAGCTTAAAGAAAACATTACAGAAATTAACGTTTAACAGGTACCAAAACATTTAAAGAAGGAATTTTTCTGCTAGCAAACAACAAGAAACATTGTGAGTACCAATTAATGGGGGAATGAAGTCTATGAATGCCATGAAATATTGGAGAGGGATAACAAACATTAGGATTTCAGAGAAAAAAACATTATATATATAGGGTTTTATGTACAGGATGGAATTGGAGATGTTTAATGAGGTCTCCTTGGTTGAGAAATCTAATGAAGTCTGTGCTGCAGCAGGAGGCCTTCCCTTGGTAATTAGATCCTGTCGACCTGAAAATGTGGTTAAAGGAGGCAAACAGACTAGGTGATATATAAATTCATATTATTTTTTTACCTTAAAGCTAGCAGAATACATGCATGCACAGAGCTAGATAAAAATCTGCCTGATAAAAAGAATGAGAAGGCTTAAATACATTTTAGAACAATCGCAATTCAAAGTCTCTATGTCACTCAAATTTATGATTTCCCTGTATGTTTAACCATAGTATGAGATTTTTCTTAATTGAATAGGTGATAAATAAGATGAGCAAGTTGACAAAGTATCCATTGAAATTATAAGGCAGGATATCTTTGTTTTCTGTACTGTTAATGTGCCATAACATAGTATGTGCTGTACTCTATCAGTGAGGTATAAGAATCTGTGGAAGAGATCATGAGATATGTGGGAAATCATGAGAAATTCCTCTCCACCGTAACTGTTCTAAGTGACATATTAAGAAAATTCTATGAAGAGTTTGTGAGAAGCTAGCAATTATGGTATATTCTTGGGGGATGGGGATGAACAGCAATCACTGAGGAAAGAAAAAGGAATGATCTAGTAAATTCTCTCATAGTGAGAAATAAATTCTTTTTTTAAAAAAATTCTTTTTTATTTTTGGATTTCAACAGACACTTCCACAAGAGTTCGAATTTCAAATTTTCTCCCCATGTCTCCCCTCTGCCCACCCCAAGACAGTATATATTCTGATTACCACTTCCTCCAATCTGCCCTTCCTTCCATCACACCCCTCCCTTGCCTTATTCCCATCCCCTCTATTTTCTTGTAGGGCAAGATAGATTTCTGTACCCCACTGCCTGCATTTCTTGTTTTCCAGTTGCATGTAAAAACCATTTTTAACATTTGTTTTTAAAACTTAGAGTTCCAACTACTTCCCCTTCCTCCCTACCCATTCCCACTGAAAAGATAAGCAATTCAATATAAGTCATACATGTGTAGTTATGCAAAACACCTTCATAACAGTCATATTGTGAAAGACTATATTTCCTTCCATCCTATCCTGCCCCCCATTTATTCTATCCTCTCCTTTGACTCTATCCCTCCTCAAAAGTGCTTATTTCTAATTACCCCTCCTCCCATTTGACCTCCCTTATATCTTCCCACACATACCCTCTGCTTATCCCCTTCCCCCCTACTTTCGGATGGTGTGAGATAGATTTTCTTACCAAATTGAATGTGCACATTATTCCCTCCTTAAGGAAAATGTGATGAAAGTAATGTTCACTTTTCCCCTCTCACCTCCCCCCTCTTTCCCTCCATTGAAAAAGTTTTTCTGTGCCTCTTTTCTGTGAGATAATTTTTCCCATTCTATTTCTCCCATTATATTCCTCTCTCATCCCTTAATTTTATTTTTTTAGATATCATCTTTACCCATTCAACTCACCCTTTGCCATCGTTCTATATGTATATAATCCCTCCAACTACCCTAATACTGAGAAAAGTCTCAAGAATTACAAATATGATCTTTTCATGTAGGAATGTAAACAATTGAACCTTAGTAAGTCCTTCATGATTTCTTTCCTGTTTACCTTTTCATGCTTCTCTTAATTCTTATGTTTGAAAGTCAAATTTTCTATTCAGCTCTGGTTGTTTTAAAAGAATGCTTGAAAGTCCTTTATTAAATGACCATTTTTTTCCCTTGAAGTATTATACTCTGTTCTGCTGAGTAGGTGATTCTTGATTTTAACCCTAGCTCCTTTGATCTCTGGAATATCATATTCCAAGTCTTGTGATCCCTTAATGTAGAAGCTGCTAGATCTTGTGTTATCCTGATTGTATTTCCACAATACTCAAATTGTTTCTATCTGGTTGCTTACAATATTTTCTCCTTAAATTAGGAGCTTTGGAATTTGGCTACAATATTCCTAGGAGTTTTCCTTTTGGGAGCTCTTTCAGGTGATTGGTGAATTCTTTAAATATTTATTTTAGTCTTTGCTTCTAGAATATCAGAGCAGTTTTCCTTGATAATTTCTTGAAAGATGATATCTAGGCTCTTTTTTTATGATCATGGCTTTCAGGCAGTCCCATAATTTTTAAATTGTCTCCTGAAGCTATTTTCTAGGTCAGTTGTTTTTACAATGAGATAATTTTACATTGCAATGAGATATTTTACATTTTACATTGCTATTTTTCATTCATTTGGTTTTGTTTTATAATTTCTTAATTTTTCATAAAGTCATTAGCTTCCATCTGTTCCATTTCAATCTTTAAGGAATTATTTTCTTCAGAAAACTTTTGGTCTTCCTTTTCTATCTGGCCAATTATGCTTTTTAGGGCATTCTTTTCCTCATTGGCTTTTTGGATCTCTTTTGTCATTTGGGTTTGTCTATTTTTTAAGGTGTTATTTTTTTCAGTATTTTTGTTGGGGGGGTCTCCTTTAGCAAACAGTCGACTTTTTTTTTCATGATTTTCTTGTATCACTCTCATTTCTCTTCTCAGTTTTCCTTCTACTTCTCTTACTTGATTTTCAAAATCCTTTTTGAGCTCTTCCATGACTTGACACCAATTCATATTTTTCTTGAAAGCTTTGGATGGAGGAGCTTTGACTTTATTGTCTTCTGTTTGCATGTTTTGGTCTTCCTTGTCACCAAAGTAAGATTCTATAGTCCAATTTTTTTTTCTGTTTTTTGCTCATTTTCCCCAGACATTTCCTTGACTTTTGAGCTCTTTGTTAAGGTAGTTCTATGCTTCTAGTGGGGTTGGGGGGGGTTTACTGTCAGCTGCTTGATGCCCCCACAATCTGTGAGCCTAGAAATCCAGAAACAGTTGCTGCTGCTGCTCCTGCTATTGCTGCAGCCTCTCTGCCATAGACTTGTCCTCCATGACTTCTCCACCCCCTCCACTACCCTGGGGCTGGGGCCTGACCACTCTGCTCACTCACACAGGTCCCACATGCTTTTTTCCACTGATCTTCCAATTTGTCCTCAGTGTTTTGGGGTCAGGAAGTCTGCAAACTGCCATAGGTGCCTGAGATTCTGTTGCCCCCCACCCCAAGTCTGCTCAGGTCCCATCTATGCTAGTGTGGCCCACACTGGATTGCATTCTGTTCCCAGTGTGGTGTGATAAGACACTTCTCAGTGACCTTCCAGGCTTTCTTGAGCTGGAGATTTGCTTCACTGTCATTCTGTGATCTCTGCAGCTCCAGAATTTGTTTAGTCATTTTTTTTACAGGTATTTGGCTGGGTTTGGGAGAAGAGCACTAGTAAATCCCTGCTGTTACTCTGCCATCTTGGCTTTGCCCCCTCAGAAATAAATTCTTAATGAGATGAAAGTATGAAAAGGATTCTAAAGAGAGATTGCTCACAAGTTGGCCTCAACTGAGTGGCATAAGTGTTTTCAGCCAATGTTTGCTGTGAGGGAGCATCCATGAAGTTTTATTGCATTTCAGTGAATGGAAAACAGTGTTGGTGATGAGAAAGTCATGTGATGCACAAGTCTTCAGCAGCAAATGACCATTGTTATTCCTGTTTCCAACTCCATTTCTTCCTAGGGCTCCCTGTTAGGTCTGGTTGTCTGAGCCTACTCTAGTAATTAAAGTCACCCAGAATTATAAGCTTGTCCTCTTTTGGCCCATGGATGATAAGGGTCTCTAAGTCTTCATAAAATTTTTCCTTGACCTCACTAGGCATCGATGATTGTGGCATGATGTTTTTCTGCAAGGGGCAATCTCATTGTCATAAGCCTGTTATTCACTCCTTTTGGCAGGCATACCAGCTTGCTGACTATATTAGTTTTGATAGCAAAACCCATGCCGATTCACAGTGTTCCCCTTCACTGCACGCACTCCAGAAAAATGTGTATCCAGCTCCAACTTCAGTAAGCTGGCCTTCATTTGCCAGCCTTGTTTCACTCAGGGCTGCTATTTTTATGCATTACCTGTTGAGTTCTATTGCAACAAGAGCAGTTTGTCTTTCAGGTCTACTGGATTTGGGGTTGTCTATAAGCATGCACATGTTTCACAGGCTGATGGTAAGTGGAATCATCTTTGCAGATATTTTTGTACATTTGTACATATTTTTTTTGTGTGTTTTGATCACATAGTGGGATTCCCTGCTTGCTGTGGTAACCAGGCCAGGGTTGGGTAAGCAGACAATTTTTAGGGCACCTTTTCTAGCCCCCTTCCTCACACCAGGAGGTGAGCATTGCAATCCTTAAAAGACTGCTCAGACACCCAAGGGGCTGCCAAATCTCACTGCTGCTTCCAGTGAGAAACAACCATATGGTCTGGTCCTCCTGTGTGCAGGGTTGTGACTACAGCTCCCAGTGTATCCACACCGGCTGCTTCATCACTTTCCTGTAGCCACAGGACTTTGAGGCATAATAGTAAAATGGTATGGATGATGTCTTTTGATTGGATTTAAGTGAGGCAAAGTTACATGAAGTTGTCAGCCTCACTCTCTCCTCCAGAGTCATCCCAGTTCAGGGGCAGGACCAAGTCAAGATGGCTGGTGATGGCTCAGGATGCAGTGGATGACCTTGGCATCTTTGGTGTCTAACCAAGTTCTAAGAGCTCCTCATTGTCTGCTTCAGCAGCCTTCATGTCCTTTGGAACAAATTGTTCTCATCTGTCCAATCCACCAGGGGAAAGTCTTCACATGCTTGGGGTAGATACCCCTCTAACTCACCAATGGGTTTGAGACCTCTTGGTTACCCTCAATCTGGTTTGGCCCATCTGCTGAAATGGTTTACTGGGGAGTGGCCACTGTGCATGCTACAGCTTCTTGGAGCCACAGGTGACCTAGCCACGACTTACTTCTGCAGTCTGCTTTCACCTATTTTCTGCTGCCTTTTGTGATCCAATGACACTGGCCATCTTTATATGCCAGGAGGAAGACACTCCATCTCTAGGCTCTAGACATTTGCAATTCTCTGCCCCCTCATTTAGGTCTCCTGAGTTCCTTCAAGTCTCAACCATAATCCCACCTTTTATGTTTTCTAGCTCACCTTTATTCTACTGCCTTCATTCTCTTAAATATATCCCAGTGACCTGTCCATAGTTTGTTTGTACATAACTTTATGCTTGTTGTCTCCCCTTTTAGACTGTAAGCCACTTGAGGGCAGACACTTCTGTTTGCTTCTTTGAGCATGACCTCTACTCAGTACAGTGACCATCATATAGGAGACACGTGATTGGCTGATTGGTTGTTTTCTTTTGCTCTGGGAGAGGACTAAAATGACATCACTGTGCTAGAGTCAAGTTTCAGTGTGTCCGTCTGGCTGATCAGACAAAGACGAGCTTGGAATGCTCTACCACAGGTCGGGCACAGAAAGTCCCTGTGAACATCTGAGGTGAATTCTCCAAATTCATGCATTCTACTTTTACTTTTAGTTGTTTCAGTTCTGCTTTGGTTACAAAGCCTAGCACTCTCTCTGAGGTGTGCATACCATGCTGAGCAGTCCTGTGCCACTTTTTAAAGGGCAACATATTCTTCTTTTGTGGTAACTCCTGGTTTTTTTTTTTTATCATACTTTGGCCTTCAGTTCAGACACTTTGACACATATTCCACAAATTGTCATGAAACCACACTTTTATCGTATTGCATATTGAGCAAGCTTTAGACAAACTGCCCATTTGGACGATACTAGTGTTGCTTATAGCCCATTGTAGGTTTTCGATGATGCTTAGATCATGTGAATTCCCAGAACAATGAAATAAACAATTTCCATGACTTAACATTTTTTTAAATGTAATAAAACAAACATTTCCATAACATATTTCCATAAAATGATAAATGTATAAATTATATAATGAAAGTATAAAATGATAAAAATATAAATGTTAAAAGTATAAAAATGATTGTACATGGAACTGCAAATCTGCTATGGACAACTTCCTATTCCTTTCAAATTCAGAACAGAATTATTATATAAATTTCTTCTTTTTTCTCCCTCTCCTCAGGGTTGGCTACCATTACATACGAATATCTATGTGTGTGTATGTGTCTGTGTGTGTGGGGGTGTGTATGCACAGTTTCAGACTGTGCTTTCCAGTTTCCCCAACAATTTTTTTTCCAAATATTGAAATCTTATCCCCAAATATTAAATCTTTACACTTTTCAAATACGAGGTTATTATCTTTATTTGTTGCTGTATGTATACACTATTCCATTGATCTACCTTTCAATTTCTTATCCAGAACCAGAGAGTTTTCATATTTAATGCCTTACAACAGAGCACATGATCTGGTACTGCTAAACCTCTTTCCTTGACATTTTTTCCCCATTATTTCCTTTCATATTCTTAACATTTTGCTTTCCAAAATGAATTTTCTTATGACTTTTTTGAGTAAAAGATAATTTTGGTAATTTAATTGGAATAGAATTGAATATATAATTTAATTTGAATAAAAATGTTATTTTTCTTATGGGGCCATGCCTACCAAAGAACTATTAATAGTTCTCCAATTATTTAAATCTGATTTTATTTGTATATAAAGATTTTTATAATCTAGTTTATATAAATTTCTGTTTTTGTTTTAGCAGATGGACTCCTTGGTATTTTATACTGAGAATTTGAGGCAATTTGTTTTCCTCCTTTAAGGAGATTCTTGGACGGTCAAGTATTGCCTTCCATATTCTGCCACCTTGCCAAAATCTTTCTTACTCTTTTTAGCATGACATTTGCAGTAAAGTTGTCAGACTTCTTCATGTAGGAGGAATATGGCATCAAGGTCAGACACTTGACTGATAGTAAATTATTTAACTTGATAAGGTGACAAGTCATGATCAAAGGGCATAGGGAGTTGGTATAGGTAGGTGACTATTCACTCAGTGAAGCTTCTGAGGCTGAGATGAATCACAATATGGTTCCATTCTCTACCACTTGTGAAAATTTTGGCCTGACAATTAACATCAAAAAAAAGAGGAAATGGTCCTTACCCAGGGATAGCAGGTTCTGAACATTCTGCAGAACACCTTATGCAGCTCTTTCTGAGAATGGTCCAAGAGATCCCACTCCTCCTTAATGAAGTACACTACTGTATCACCAAGGCAATATTCACAGCACTGGTGGTGACTATGAATATTCCAGCAATAGTTCTCAATCGCAAAATATAAAAGACTCTCCACAGAGAAAGCAGAAGAAAAACATTTATTTAACCACCAGAAAATCAAATCCCAGAACCAGAAAACAAAATTCATCATAGTGATCAAGAAGTTAATAAACATGATCACAGCAGAGGACAAAGCCATTCTTAAACCTCCCCTCCCTCAGCCAGGGCCTTCTCACCATCGACTGTCACAATGTGTCAGTCTTAAACCCTGCCCCCTTCCCTCAGCCAGGGCCTTCTCACTATCAACTGTCACAATGTATCAGTCTCAAACCTCCCCTCCCTCAGCCAGGGCCCTCTCACTATCAACTGTCACAATGTATCAGTCTCAAACCTCCCCTCCCTCAGCCAGGGCCCTCTCACTATCAACTGTCACAATGTATCAGTCTCAAACCTCCCCTCCCTCAGCCAGGGCCTTCTCACTATCAACTGTTACAATGTATCAGTCTCAAGTCTCCTCTCTCTCAGCCAAGGCCTTCTCACTATCAACTGTTACAATGTGTCAGTTGGGTCTGTGTCATGTGGCCTGTGTTCTTTCCCCTCTGCCCTGACTCCAACTCACTCACTTCCTCCTGGTTCTGCTCCACCCTTCCTGTTCCACCTCTTCAGCAAGCTCCTCCCACCACATGTGACCCAGGTTTCCAGGCAATCCAGCAGATCATATGGGCCTATTAATTAATGAGAAAGGTCTTTTCATTTTAAATTACTATTACAACAACCACATCCTTGAATGTCACCAACTCCTAAACTATCAAAAGTTACATGATTCAGACCTGAGAGACTCCAGAATTCATTTAGTCCAACCCTCATTAACTTATAAGAGGAAACTGAAACTCAGAGAAGTAATCTGCCTAAAACTCATGTAACCTTTGGGAGTGTCACAGCCAACACTTGAAATCAGTTATTAAGAACCCAATGGAATAAGGAAAAAAAGTATTTTACATTTGAAATGAGAATCATGATGGAGTAATAAAAGCTAGAAAAATGTCTTATTATACAATGCTCCCCTTGATGGAATTAGGGATGATATGTTCTCTATTAGTGATGCACAAGAATCTGTGGAGGAGAAAGTAAGATCATGAGTAATTCTTCCTGGGTCCTATGTGACATATTAAAAATATTCTATGAATAGTTTGTGAGAAGTTGGTAAGTACTGTGCATTCTGGGAGGAAAAAAAAATTCCTAGTGATCCCTGAGCAGAGAACAAAGAAATTATCAAGTCAATTTGCTAAAAGTCTGTAAGAAAGTATGAAGTAGAGAAAAGCATGAAAAGAATTCTAAAGGGAGATTACTTATAATCTGGCCTCAACTAAGTGATATGAGACTTTCTGGCCCAGTAAAGAAGAGTTCTCTATTCTTATACTGAAGGGTTGAGATGACCTTGGGTATGATGCATCATAGTCAAAATATTTTTCTGTCTTTGTTTTATGATTGCTTTCATTTGTTCAAGGAATACATTCATTCATCTTAATGTTCAATTATAGAGAAATAAGAGTAACTATGTGGGGAAAGTAGGTTCCTTCCCAAAAAATGTAAAATTTTGTGGAGTTAGAGATTGAGATAATGAATAAGAAAGAAGTTGAAAGTTTATGAAAAATAAATTATTTCAACATACTGCTTCATTGGTAATTCATCTTTGGAATCCCTAACTTGTTCGTATCAGAAACTCTTGCACATCTCTTTCCTTCCTCATCTTCCCACATTCTCTCTTCCCTATCATAGGGTGAGCTCATGCACTCTTCCTTTGGTGTGTTGTCTTTCCATTCAAAGTGTAATCTCTATGGAGACAATACAGTCTTCTTTTCTGTTTGAATCCCCAGGCCTTAAAACACAGGGCATGGCATCATTCAGTTATTTCAGTTGTGTCTGAGTTTTCAAGACCCTATTTGAGATTTTCTGAGCAAAGATACAGGACTGGTTTGCTAATTCCTGCTCATCCCTTTTAAAAATGATGAACTGAGGCAGGGTTAAGTGGTTTAAGTAATTCAGCATCACGCAGCTAGTAAAGGTCTGAGGCCAGATTTGAACTCATGCAGTCTTCCTGTTTCCAAGCCCAGGGCTCTGTTCACTGGGTCACATTACTGCCTTCTACTCATTCCTTAACCCTTTATACATCTTAGCTTTCATCCTTTCTTTCCTGAAAGGACTTTCTGCAAACTTAGCATTGATACTTTAATTGCCAAATCTGACAAACTTGTTCTGTAAAATTTGGATTCAGTCAAAAACGCACACTAACAGACCCAAAAGACCCACATGGCCTGAACACCATAGGTTCAGAGCACAATTCCCTGCTCTGAAATAATTGCATTCAGATACCAGGATAGAGTCATTTTGATCCAATGACATTCTTCATTCTTTTCTTTATAATTTCTGAACATATGGCCTTAACACCAAATTTTAGGAGTATTTTTCAGGAAGGTATCATTCACAGATACAGGGTAAAACATCACAATTATCAGTGTGACTTGAGAGGAGACCACATCATAACACAGTTCAGGACAAACTCAGTTCAATTTCCTGCCAGGACCTCAAAATATAGGGCCCACTCCTTTGGATTAGGCTACTGCATGAGTTTTAATATGGCAGTCTTTCTACTCAAGAAGCAGAACGGATTCAGTCACAAAATAGGATGAAGTAGGGAGAATGGGAGGTGATAGACAGATGAGGGAAGAGGAACTCTCAGGGGGATCCAGTGTTTTGAATTTTGGCCCAGGCACAATATGAGCCTTGGAGTAGAAGTTGGTGCACTAGGACAAGCACAAGGTAGAAGAGGGGTCATTCCCATAACCACGGCATTGCAGTTGATGGTGACCAGAAATAGGATTAGAGAAGGTACGGGCCTGAGTTTCTAGTTCAATGTGAATGGAGGAAGAGGGTGATCCTGGGGTCTCAGGACTGAGGTAGAAAGAGACTGGTGGATCCTCTCAGAATGACCTTGGTTTACTGACACCCATAAGGCCTTGTTCTGCATTCCATATGGCCACATTTCTAGGCAAACTCTGTCTTGGACTTCTCCTTCTAGCAGACTCTCTGGCTGGTAGAAGCAGCCCTTTTCCTTGAGATAAAAATGTCTCCTAAATATCCAGTGCTGGGGTTGTATTTCCCAGGTGGGTCTGAGCCAGGAGATCAGAAAGGTCAGATGGCTTACCTGTTCTCTGACTAGTCTTCAAAGCCCAAGAATTGGTCTTTGAGGCCACCTTCATGCCATGATTCCTGCTTCATTCAGCCCTCTAAACCCCACCTCCCTCTGAGAGGCCCTGGTCTCCTTAATGGGGAGACTTCTCAATTGGCCCAATCCATATTTCCATACTGCTAACCTCTAGTCATCTTTATCCCACCTCTTCCCAATCTCTTTCCTCCTTTACCTCTGGGAAGCACACTCACACCTTTGGCACTCATATCCACCAAATATGACCAATGAGGCTTTCACATAGCAAATGGGTAATTGTTTTTTAAAAGGGAATTTCTCAGAAAACATGACTGATTCTATCTGAAGTTATACTGGCTGTTCTGAGGTCAATGTTCTCAGTGTTCCCTTCAGTACCTCCCTTCCCCCAGCAAAGACTGGCATCTTATAGACTATGTGATTGTATGGAGAAGAGACAGACAAGATGGGAGTGAGAAGGGCAATGTGTACTGGACTGATCGTAGACTTATCCTTTCCAAGCTAAATATTTGTATTCATCAAAAGTGCCACCCCCAAGGCAAAATGGGTCTCAGAATTAATGTCAACAAATTACAGCTCTTCTCTGAGCATGAACAGTTTGTTGCTAACTTGAAGGGAAAGTTGAGCCAAGACAAGTTGGCAACAGTGGAGCAGAAAAGGAGTGGGCAGTTTTCAGAGATTTGGTGTACAGAACTGCATTTGCTCAACTGGGTCAGAACACCCACAAACACCAAGACTGGTTTGATGAAAATGATGGGGAAATTCAGAAGCTGCTAAATGAAAAACAAGAATTCCACAGGATATACCAACAGGATAGTTCATCCACCTCTAAGAAGGCAAAATTTAATCCATCAAAAGCAAAGTACAAGCAAAGCTTAGAGAGATGCAGGATTTCTGGCTCAGTAAAAATGCAGATGAAATTCAGTTTTATGCTAATAACAATCCAAAGCACTTTTATGATTCCCTGAAAGCTATTTATGGACCAAAAACCTATGGTGTACTACAACTACTCAGTGCTGATGCAGCCACATTGATTAGTGATGAGGACATGATCCTAGATGGACTGAACACCTCCATAGTATTCTCAACAGACCATCATCAATCAGTGCTGAAGTCATTGACCACTTACCTCAGGTTGAAGTCAATCCCTCCTTAGCTGAACTTCCAACTGAAGAAGAGGTTTTGACGGCCATTAGGCTCCTTTCATGTGGCAAAGCACCTGGTGCTGATTCTGTTCCAGCTGAGATTTACAAGGTAGGGGGACCATTTGCTCATTCAAAAGTTGACTGAAATTTTCCAGGTTATATGGGAAGAGGAGGTTATCTCCCAGGAGTTCAAGGATGCCTCCATTGTTTATCTCTATAAAGGTAAAGGGAATAGATTGTCCTGTGACAATCACAGTGGGGGGGGGGCTCTCTCTTAGTCATTGCTGGCAAAATTCTGGCTAGAGTTGTCCTTAATAGGCTGATCTTTCACCTGGAAGATGGTCATATACCTGAGAGTCAGTGTGGCTTCACAAAGCGCCGAGGAACAGTCGATATGGTGTTTGCTGCCCAGTGACTCCAGGACAAATGCCAGGAGCAGAACAGAGGTCTGGACACAACATTTGTAAATCTGACCAAGGTCTCTAACACTGTTAGTCATGACGGCTTATGGAAGATTATGTCAAAATTTGGTTGCCTGGAGAAGTTCATCAATACTGAATGTCAATTTCATGACAGAATGTTTAACTGGGTTCTGGATAGTGGACAATGCTCTCATGCCTTCCCAGTCACCAATGGATTGAAACAAATGGTGTGCTTGCTCTCATGCTTTTTAGCATGATGTTTTCAGCCATGTTGTCAAATGAGGATGAACATGACATCAAGATCAACTACCCATACTTATGGTAAGTTCTTTAATTTGAAAAGGTTACAAGCCAAGACCAAAATACAAGGAGTGTTGGTGCATGATTTTCTGTTTGCAGATGGTTATGCACTCAATGCAGCCTCTGAAGTTGAGATGCAATAAAATATGGATCAGTTCTCTGCTACTTGTGCTAATTTTGCCCTAATAATTAACATCAAGAAAACACAGGTGCTCCATCAGCCACCAGCACATGCAACCATCCATACGTGGAACCATCAATTACAAAAAAATTGAAAAGTTTTGAATGCTGTGAATAAGTTCACTTACCTTGGTAGGGATGTACACATTGACAATGAGTGTGATGCACACATTGCCAGAGCTAGCTCAGTGTTTGGGAGGCTCCAAAGAAAAGTTTGGGAGAGAAGAGATATTAGACTTAGTATGAAATTGAAGGTCTATAGAGCCATTGTGCTGACCTCATTGTTATATGCTTGTGAAACATGGACAGTCTACAAGTGCCATGCCAGGAAACTGAATTGCTTCCATTTGAACTCTTAGGAAGATTCTGAGGATCACCTAGTAGGATAAGGTACCAGACACTGAGGTCCTTGCTGGAACTGAACTGCCAAGCATTCAAATTATACTTCAGAGAGTGCAACTCTGATGGATTTAACCACGTTGTTTGAATGCACAATGTATGCTTTCCAAAAAGAATATTTTATGGAGAACTCACATGGGGCAGGTGATCACATGGTGATAAGAAGAAGAGATACAAGGACACTCTCAAGAACTTTGGATTTGATTGTGCGACATGGGAGACATTGGCACAGGACCACTCAGCATGGCATGCCCACATCAGAAAGCATGTTATGCTCTATGAGCAAAGCAGAATTGAAACAGCACAAAGGAAACATAGGATGTGCAAATTTGGAATATCCACATCTCTCCTGGTTGTCCCAGAGATTTCCCTCCCATCTCAGACCCAGGTTGGAAGGGACACCTTCACCAAGTCACTGAGATTAATGGCCTGGATCATTTCCAAGATCCAGGCTAGCTCTGATATTCAGAGATCTGGGATCACCTCCCAGAAGACAGGGCCACTTCACCCCCAGAGATCTCCCCCAACATTCACAAATTTTGTGTAAACGCCCACATCAATCCATTAGAGTAAACCCCCCAACACCAAGGAGTGTTTCTGTTTTTGTCCAGCAATAGGCAGACACTGGGACTATTCACTGAGAAATGCAATAACTGGGCTATTCACCACAGCAAAAGGGAAAACCCAGAGCTGGGAGTGGGAGGAGGGGAGGGAATGGGACTTGGATCTCATAAATTCTGGGGGGAACCATTAGCATTTCTGAAGTTTTTGAAATTCATTATCCCATCAGATTCCCCCAACAAAACTAGAAGGCAAAAGGGAAAGGCTCCTTTGCTTCTTACTGAAGAAAATAAAAGAGCAGAGGGGAATCTGGCCTTGCTGGATGGGAAGAATTTGGGTGAATGTGGGGGGAGCCAAGGATCTGCTTCAAGTCTCTCTTCATTCCAGTTCAGCCCCAAAGTCATTTTCCTACAGTACAGGTCTGTCCATTTCATCTCCTTTCTCCACTCAATAAACTCCAGTGACTCCCTACTTTTTTCAGGAGCAAATACAAAATGCTCTGGTTGGCATGTAAAGCCCTGCATCACTTAGCCCTCCCCACTTTTTCAGTCTTCTTACACCATTTCCCCCCCACATTTCCTCTTACTCCAGAGACACTGGTGCCCTGAAGGTTTCACTCATAAGATGTCCTGTCACCTTCCAGCATTTTCTCTGGCAGTCCTCCATGCCTGAAAAGCTCTCCATCCTCTGCTCTGACTACTGACATTCCTGGCTTCCCTCAGTTAAAATCCCCATTTCTACAGGAAACCTTCTCCAAATCCTCTAAATCCCAGTGTCTTCACTGCTAATTATGCTCCATCTATCCTGTCTATAGCTAATTTTGTACAGATTTGTAGGTTGTCTCTCCTTCCACTGTAAGTTCCCTGAGGGCAGGGACCGTTTGCCACTTTTTCTATCTCCAGTGCTTAGCAGAGGACCTAGCACATTGAGGTTTCTCCACTGTTCACTCCTGTCTGACACTCCCAAGGAACATTTGCCAGAGACTTCATTTAGCATCTTATTTGATGACCTTGCTGATGTCCCCTGGAATGTGGAAACATCTGATTAACTAGGGCCAACCCCTCAACTGGCTGGGGGTTCAGGAGTTAACATTCATATGATAATCATTTGTCTTTGGTTATTTCCCCATTTCCACTTTTAAAAAAACAATTCATTTAATTAAAAAATCCCATTATATCTCAAATAATATTTTGTTTTACAATATACAATCCAATTTTTTTTAAGGAAATGGGTTTCTTGCATGGTATTAAGAAATGTAAGCAAGTTTCCTTCAGGAAGATCTGGGACTCTCTTCTCTGTCTCTCTCAGTTGAGCTAATCATAGTTTTAGCCAATTAACTTTACTATGAGATTAATGATCCAAGGAATGATCCTTATAAAAATACCAATGTTTCAAAGTGATTTAATGTTTGCAAACCATTTCACAAATATTGTTCAATTCCATCCTTACCTCAACCCTGGGAGGTAGATGCCCATATTATTCCCATTCTACAGATGGGGAAACTCAGGCAGGATTAGGTTACCTTGATGAGGTAGAAAGGGATGCTGGAGGCAGATGGAGTAAGCAGGATGCGGGATGCGACCAGCCAGAAAAGTGACCAAAGAAGGCTGTGCACTGAAGCCCCCTCCATGGACTAACTTGTATTCTTTCACAAAACCCAGCCAATTCCAGAAGAGCTCTTCCCCTCCCCTCTCCTATTCTCTGTCAAGGTTATATGTGTGATAAAGGCACCTCAGGCTTAGGGGATATCCCAGGCATTTCTGAGCCCTGTTTGCCCCTCCCATTTTCTAGTCCCCTTTCCTTCTATTTCATAAAATTATATTCTAACCCCAATAACTGCCTTTGCCTCCTTTGGGAAGTAGGGCCTGCTGCCTATGCTTTGCCTCCCAGGGGAGTGGAGGTCTGGGACGATGCACTTGACTGCATCATTCCAGTAAATGCCTTTCTTTAACTTTGAGATTGTCGGAGTGAATTCTTTCAAGACAATAGGACCCCTCATTTATTCTTCATCATTTCAAGTGACACCCCAACATTCTAGGGGTGCACTCTGAACTTATCAAGGCTTAACCAGTGAAATACAGCTAGAGACTGACCTGCAACCACTTGGACACTTAGAAGCTTAAAGAGGTTACAGAAACTCAGGTCCAATAGTTACCAAAACTTTTTAAAAAAAGGACTTTTTTCTGCCAGGAAATAGCAGGCAACAAAGTGAGTTCCAATTCATGTGGGAATGGCTGAAGAAATAAAGTCTTATGAATGCCATGAAATATTGAAGTGGGGTGACATTGGGATTTCAGTGAAAATTCCATATATATACACACACATTTATGTAGGGCTTTATGCACAGGTTTGAATTTGGGGTGTTAAATGAGGTCTCTTTTGTTGGGAGGTATAATGAAGTTTACACTGCAGCAGGAGGCCCTCCCTATATCAGATCCCAAAGCTTTGTCTCCAGCATGATTTCTCCAAAGTACGGTCAAAGAGGAGCTATAGGGGAAGCCCTTCCCACATCCATTGTCTTTATCCACTTTCATTCCAGTAGAAACAACTGTGTCTACTGATCAGCCTCTCCCAGAGAAAATCACAGCCCCTAGGAGCACATTTGTGAGGCTTCTCTCTACACTGAATCCTGATAGAAAGTAACAGATGGTCTCTAGCTGAAAGCCTTCCCACACAGAGTCCATAGGGAACTGCCCCACTTAACGGTTTCTCTAATCCTGAAGAAGCTCTGAACTCCATCTGAATGCCTTCCTTTCTCATGATCAGATTTCTATCTTGTATGAACTCAGAGATGGGAAACAAGAGATGATCGTTGCCTGAAGGCATCATTGTAAGGTCTGAAGTTACCCAGGTAAGGAATTGTGCACCTCCCCCAACCAGTGGGGCAGGCTTATTACCAAGGAAAGAGGCTAGGAGTCCCAGGATGATCATATAAGTAGGGTATTCATTATGTAAATAAGACAATAATCACAGTGGCTTAATTAGGGGCAGTCTGGGGTGGCAGCCAAGCAATTCTGTGGATTCCCACCAAATGTTTAATGATCCTGAGTCTGGGATAGTCCAAAGGGTTCCATATTAATTATAAAAATCAGACCAAGGGAGGAGGAGTTATACAATGCTTTACTGGGGATTTGGTGGATATTTTGGGTGTTTCTGCTTAGTTAATGTTTTGGCTAATATTTTAGTTTATTTACAGAACTTGATCTGGTCTCTGGAATATTTTTTCTTGGGTCAATCTGGAAAACATCTTGTCCTCAGGGGCAACTTTTCAGCAAAATTCTTTTTCTGGTTCTAAATTACTTGTAGAGAGTTCTCAGATATTCCTCCTAAAAATCTCTTACAAAACAGATCTCAAGAGAAGTTAGTACAGGATCTCAGATTTTAGTTCTCTAATATGTAGTTCAGGGAGCCAAGATGGTACAGTAGAAAGATGCACATACAGTAGCTCTTACCCCACAGCCCATAAAATAACTGTAAAGAAGAACTTTCAATAAATTCTAGAGCAGCAGAAGCCGAAGAACAAGAGAGTGGAGAAGATTTCTAGTCCAGAGTGACCTGAAAGACCAACAGGAAAGGTCTGTTGCACCGGACACAGTGGAGAGCAGAGCCCAGTCCAGCCCAGCCTTGGCCACACTGCACTGAGAGGAGTAGATCTGAGCAGGCTTCAGGGACAGAATTTCCAGTGGCAGCACAGATCCCTCAACCCACAGGGGCCAAAGGTCAGTGAGAGGGTCTTTTCAGCTAGCCCAGAAGGGAGCACTGTGTCCCCATAACTTGGAGGGGGCTCCCAAAGCAGGCAGTAGCCCTCATCCATTGTTGAAGGTCTCTTCATAAACCCCCTGAGGGAACTGAGTCCTGTGTGGCAGTCTGGCCCCTACCAGAACAGCTGATCTTAATCTCACACTGAATAGCAGCCCTGCCCCCACCTAAAGCCCCTAAGGCTTTGGAGCAGCTCATTTGAATCGCAGCCCCTAGTGCAGGCTTGGCAGAACTTGATGTGAGGTGGTTGTGCAGAGGAAACTCAGAAGTCAAGTAACTGGCTGGGAAAATGCCCAAAAAAGGGGGAAAAAAATAAGACCATAGAAGGTTACTTTCTTGGGGACTAGGAGTCTCCCCTCATCCTTTCAGATGAGGAAGAACAAGGCATACTGTCAGAGGAAGTCAAGGCCTCTGCCTCCAGGGCCTCAAAAAGGAACTGGAATTGAGCTCAGGCAATAGAAGACCTTAAGAAACAAGTTAGCAGCTTACTAAAGGAGAACCAAAAAAATGCTGAGGAAAATAACAGCTTTAAAAAGAGGTTAATTCAACTGGAAAAAGAGGTCCAAAAAGCCAATGAGGAGAAGGAGGTTTTAAAAAGCAGAATTAGCCAAATGGAGGAGAAGCTACAAAAGTTGACTGAATAAAATAATTTGTTGAGAGAATTGAGTTTAGGTAAATGAATGACTGAGTTATATATCTAGTAACAGGAAAATAACCAGGTCCAATACTTATTTACTAAGTTTTGTAGAACAGAGAAAGGATTACAATTCTAAGTCAAATAGCTTCGCTCTTACATAGCTGCATTTTATTACAGTAGATCAGATGTATACCAGGCTTAGCCCACAGGATAATGACAGAACAGTGTTTGCATCTTTTTTTCACAAACTTTCTTTTTCATCTTTGCCTAATTATTCCCATATTATTCAGAAAGGATGAGCTATTTCAGGGATTTAATCTTACTCATAACTATGTAAACATTAGCAATCTGATGACAAGACCCAGTACTAATTTACCTAGTTGCTTGGGCTATGGAATTCTCATATTCTATTCACATCCAGAGTGAAAACAGCAAGATCTCACACACTTGCACTGCACTCATTTCTTCTACTGACCATTTGCTTGGATCACAGAAATTTGCTACAAAAGAAAAAAGCATGGATATCATTATAACAGCATGAAACTGGTGCTTGAGGCTTAAGCCTACTGGCCCATATATGGCAGGATAAAGCATTCATTCTTAGCTCTATATGGTTTCAGGTAAGAGTCACAGTTGACAACCAAGGATGAAGTAACAATTCCACCTCATACCCAGACTTAGGAATAGCCAGGTGAGAAACATTCCTGTTGAAAAAGAATGCAATAGGGAAAGTGGGCGAGAAGGATACTACCTTAGGTTAGGCCAAGGTTGTCCTCTCAGCTTATTCCCAGATGCAAACCTCCACCCGTAACAGTTCAGGATCACATTCTTTCTGAGTAGTTTGTGGCATTTCTCTCAAATGGTGGATTATTGACTTAATGACTCATGATACAATTATATCTCAATTCAAATCCCAAAACCATCAGTTACAGTCCCAAAAGCTTTTACCTCAAATGGTGAGTTTCACTAATCACAGCTTAGAGCTAGATACACATTTTTACTCCAATGAAGTTGCAATAAGCAATAAAAGTTTAACAGACCTCATACACACTTAACATCTTCATTTTCTTTTCTTCTTCAGTTGAAACTCATCCTGGTGTAAAGATCAATCATTAGAAATCACTTCTATATAATAAACAGACTTGTAAATTGTCAGTAAGTTAAGTAACTCCAAAACCCAAACTAATTCATTTTCCAAGGCTGATGACCTTGACCATACAGATTATTTCCAAGCACCTGACAAGTTTACAAAATAAGGGGATTGACAAGGACCCCAGAGAAGGGGCTAAGCCTCTTGTCCCTGCCTGCCCACCTCATCTACCCTTACAGTTAGTGTGGGCTGTGCTCTTTGACACTCCACTTCATTCAAGGTACAAGAGACTGAACCTGCTGCATACCCTCTTACCCCAATGTGGACTTCTCTGAATGGAAAAAACCAATCTGGACAAGGTTTTTGCCTCATCTTCACCTTTTCAATGACCAATTTTGAGTTCTAACATTATGACAATAACCCCAAATAACTGAGTTAACAATTTTACAATTTTCATATAAGTGATAGTCAAATTGTTTCAGCTTTACCTTCTTCTTAACTACACACAAAGGTGGAAATTTCATTTATAAACCATTATAAAAAAGGGTGAGCAGAGGTAATAAAACAACAGGTTTGAAACAAAATTTCCACCTTCTTCTACTTGTTCAGTTCCTGCTCTAACAATATTCAACTTACTGACTGACAGGCAAACCTGTGTCTACAATCTCAAAAAGAACCCATTATTTATCAAGCTCTTCATAATCTTTTTCTCTACATTGACTTTCAAATCAAGCTACAAAACTTGCCATTTGATGTAAAAGCTTCTGGGATTATAACAAATTGTGTTCTAAGCTCAAAAACCCATCACCTGGGAAAGATGTCATTAGTTATTGAGAGAGAATATGATTGTTACAGGTAGAGGTTTGCCTTAGGGGGGAAAAGGCTGAAATGACAATCCTGGCCTCAGACTGGATGGGATCTTTCTGGCTCAATTTCCCCATTGCGTTCTTCTGAAAAGGAGTGCTTTCCCACCTGATTATTCTTGAGCCTGGCTGTACAGGGGAGATAATACTGCATGTGGAAGACAGCAATATTTTACCTAATTATATCCTTGCTTTTTTATTTTTATGGCAAATTTCTGTAATCAAGGCAAGTCAATCTGTATGGGTAGTTATTCTACATCAGAGCTGGGTAAATTAGTACTCCTGCATAGCAATGTGAATGATTAAATTCCTGGAATAGAACATTTTTTTTTCTGAATGTTGTGGGAATAATTAGACAAAGGGAAAAGAAAATTGTGAAACAAAAGTACAAATACAATGTTGAATTATCCCATAGACTAAGGCTGAGATTTAAAGTTAACTGTAATAAAGCTGTATCTGTATGGAATAAGGTCCTTAAATGTTTCAAAATGATGTAAGAATAACTGGGTATTAATACAATTGACAGAATTAATTACTGAAACTAAATCAGAGACATCTTCAGTTTGGGGAAAAGAATTTCAGCGTAACTTTCTTTGAGGAAGGTAAGCTGTGGAATACTTTCACATTGACAGGAAAGTTTAACGTGTTTTGATTTGAATTCATTCCATGATTCATTCCATAAATTAAAGTTAGTGTTCGAACTTATCATATGTATATCTCATTCTTTCAGACTGAGTATGGTGAGTTGAGAATGGAGCAGCTTGGGAAACAGATGCAAACCCATTAGGGCAATAAGTTATGATCTTAATGGGAAATTTTATTTTATGGACTAGAACAAGTATAGAAAGCCATGCAGGCTATTTAAGACAAGCCTGGTTAAATGCCAGCCAGCAGTCTACACAACTTCTGTCTGGAATTGACATGAAGTTAGGGAAATGTTGTACCCTTGCTTTAGCTATGTCTCTACTCTCTTAATGGCAAATTCCTATAATCAAAAGTTTTGTAAGCATACCAGATCTATTAAATAATACGTTGGTACAGGAACATCTGAAGTTACTTTAGTAAGATTGGTTTACTAGGTTTAGGATTAGTTTAACAACTAATTATTTAGCCCTGACATCTGTTACTGGTGTGTGAGTGTGTGTGTATATGTGTGTGTGTGAATTCCTGTATAAGTTAGGGTCCTTTAATACTTAGTAATAGTATGAAACAACAAAGTCAAAGGTTTGTGAGAATATCATTCTGTGACTTAGTTAATATAGTACGTATCTCAGTTAATATTAAAAGAAGAATGGTTTGTGGATTATTTTGTAAATGCTTTAAAAGAAGCATTACATGACTTAAGCTGGAATTGTTTTATGACTTCACATATACTGTGTTAAAAACTGGTTACTTATTTGTATTTGTGAATGTACTGGAGTCTGTTACTAATTCCTTTGTGACATCTCATCCTCCTGACAGGGGAATGAATAATGGACAATTGGTCAAAGTTCCAATTTTAATTTTGTAAGAGAAATAAGAATTATAAGGGTTGAATGGTAATTTAAAATTGTGTCATGATCAATTTTGTGAGATAATGGACACAGGAAAAAGGATTTCTACAAAAAGATGGTAACAAGATGCTCCACTGAGGATGGTTTGAACAAGCATCCGGACCAGAAAACTGCATCAGAGGATGTTACCTCCTATTCCTGCCCCTGCCTGCTCTATGAGATGAAACTTCTAAATGAACAATCATTTATTTACCTTTTCTTTCAGGTCTTTGTATCTGTACTTATAAAGGGGACTGCTTCCTTGTAATTTTTCAATGAGTTGATCAACTTCTCCCCTTCCTTTCCAATTTTCTTTTCTTTCTGAAGTTGGGTGGTAGAGAGCCATGGAATTTTTCCTGATGAAAAATGTTTTTTTTTTTAAAATAGAAGTAAATACAGAGGTAACTTCACAACTGGCTAGGACAATTCCTGATCCAAGATACAGATTTAAAAAATAGATAATTCTAACTACATACAATTTAAATGTTTTAATAAAAGAAAGGTTAAATTAGAAGAGAAAATGCAGCATGCAGAATGTCAAATGTTACATAGTAAATGACCCCCAAAAGACACTGATATTCATGATATGGAGAGAAGTGACATCCATGTGTACTAAGGAACCATTGCCAATACTTGGGTGCTGAAAATACAAGAAATTTTCCAAAGTCTGGACAGCTGCAAATGACACATGAAAACATGCTCCAAAGTACTGACAATGAGAAAATCCTATGAAAATAGTTTCACCATTTCTTATCATGCCTCCAAAATGGGTGAAATGACAGACAGGAAACAATTAGGATTTGATTTTTTAAAATGACAATTCACAAACATGAAATAAAATAAACATTTTATATACACCATAAAATAGAAAAAGACTGTACATGAAAAAAAGTGCATAGCCTGACTCTATTTGAGCAATAATGAATTCCAAATACTGTCAAAGCTCTCTCATTCCTTCTTTTCTACTGTGTATATTATTATAAAACATTAGTTTCCTTCCTTATAATTACGGAGTGTGGACGATCAGAGCAGACAATCCTATTGCTAGTATCCCTCCCACTGCCATCCTCTTCTACTCAACAATGAAAACAATCAACCCATAAAATATCTGGAATGAAGGCACAAGTTCAAGCAACATTGCCACACAGTCCATTTCCAATAATGTACTTTTATTCCACATCTCGTATCCATCACCTCTTTGATAAGAAGGCAGGTTGCACAGATGTCAGTAAGTCACTGATGTATTGATTAGTCCTTATAATAAGAGGTGTGACATCTTGTCAAGTTGTTGGCCTTCACAATGTTATTATCAAGTACTCCCTGTAATCTGCATTAGTACATACAAGTGTTCCAGATTTCACTGAAATCACCGGGGGTTCATGGCATGTTATTTGGTCCATAACATTCACATACCAGTATTTGTTGTTTTTGCCCTACTCATTGTAGGACATCACACCTTTAGTAGTCTTGAGGGGAGGGGAGGCAGTTGGATGTGCAGGTGGCAAGAGTAGGAAAGTCTGAGGGGAGGGCCTTGTGGGAATGATGTCGACTGCTACGAGGCTAACAGAGGAAGGAGGTGGTGAGAGAGGTGGAGCAGGGGAGAACTGCCCCCTGCCTTCACTCTTTGTTTTCCCTTCAAGCTCAGGGAGAGGAACATAGCACACAGAACATAGAACATGGACAGCATCTGGGGGCTAGGTATCCTAGCAAAACAAGGTCTCCACTCTCAGCTCCCTACCCTACTTCTCACCAGAAGAGGGCACTGAGACACGAACCTAAGTGACTAAGAGGGGGAAAGTGCTGCCGTTGGGCTCAAAAAAAAAAAAAATCCAAACAAACCCTGAGTTTCATTTCTGCCTCCCAAACTTTTGAATGTGTGGCCATTATCTCAATGAGCCTCAGTTTCCTCTTCTGTGAAAAGGGGACAACAGTCCCTCCAGTACTTCCTTCTCAAGGCTGTTGCAATCCCCAAAGGAGATTATGTGGGTAAAATGTTTTGAGAATCTTAAAACACTACAGAAATGGCAACTCTTCTGACCACCTGTGTATATGGTCCAAACACAGAAATAAACCAGGAGAAACACATACAAGGTAGAAGAGTGACTAATGCCTTTAGGACAGAAGAAATGATTTTTGAGGTGACCTTTCATATCTAAGTCATGTATGAATTAGGAGCGAATGTTCATCTATGGTGAGATACTGGCCTTTATCTATTTTCTGCAAGACTACTTTTCAGTGTCTCCAGCACTTTGCAGAGATTAGTAAGTCCTGGGTCTATAGCAGAGGTCTGTAGATTGAACACGTCTTTTTTTTTTTTTTGTTTACTACATACCTGCACTCAATTTCTCAAGACTTTAATTTTAAGTAGGACAACACAGTTTGGATGACTATAGCTTTCTGTAAGTTTCAGATATGCCTCCTTTCTACAATACTGGAAGAGGCTGTGGAAAGAAACAAATGAATGTACTTGTGATGAAAACATATATTTAGAGTTGGAAAGGATTAGGGAAGGCCCTTGGGCCAATCTCCTCATTACAGAAATGAGTAAGGTGAGGCACAGAATGCCTTGTCCTTGTTCGGAGTGACAGAGCTAGAGTACTTCAGTCAGAATTTGAACCCAAATCTTCCTTATTCCAAATCCAGAGCTTCAGGGTTCAGAAGTATTGTTTTCATCTACACTGTTCAGAGCACCAATTTAAATGAACAGAAAAATGTCTCAAATGTCCCGAAGTTTAAGCATACTGACTTAGCTATAAGACTTAGGATTCAAGAAACAATCATCATTGAAATAGTTAGCATTTCCACAGTGATTTAGAGTCTTGCAAAGAGTTTGACAAATAGTGTCTCATGTGTAGGTCACATCAATCCTGGGAGAGAGGTGCTATTACTATCCCCATTCTACAGATGGGGAGATTCCTCAGGCAGGAATAGATTAAGTGACTCGCTGAGTGTCATTCAGCTAGTAAGTTTCTGAGACTGAATCTGAACTCAGGACTTGGGGCTGCAAACACAGATTAAAGCATTATAGAAACTGATGGCTCAACAAATATCCAAATATTTACATGAGGAACTTTTGTGCCAGTAAATGATGGGATGTAAAGTGAATACTAATTAATTGGGGAATGGCTGAAGAAGGTACAATATATAAATGTCATGAAATACTGAGAAGTAATGACCAGGATTTTTGAGAAAACTTCATTTCTTTTATGGGACTTTATACACAGTATAAAATCTAGAAGGTCTAAAGAGGTATCATATTGTGAAATCTAATGAAGTCTGTGCTATATCAGGAGATTTTCCTTTGTCAATTAGATCCAAAAGTTTTGTCTCTAACTCTAGGTGAAAGAAGCCCTTTCCAAAATTATTGCTTTTAAAACTCTTCCTTCCAGTATGAATATTCTGTTGTCTAGTGATCTTACTCTTCTAGAGAAAAGCATGTTCCCTTTGCGAACACTGATGTCTTCTCTCTGATGTAAAGAAATGAATTTTGACTGAAGGTTTTCCAAGACCAATGAGACCCTATAGAGAGTCTCAGAGTGATTTTTCTACTGAACTAGTTCTGTAGCCCATTTGAAGGCACTTCTTTGTTTTTGACAGTGATAAGATTTCTATCTAGAATGAAATCTCTGATGGAAAATAAGGGATGACTTACCTGCATGGCTTTACATTGATTATACTCCTAAAGTTTCTCTCCAGTGTGGATTCTCATGTCTAGTAAACTTAAGAGTGGTAAGTAAAAACTCTGTCACATTCAATAAGTTTTATTTATATTGTGAATTCTTTGATGTTCAGCAAGATGGGAACTCTGTGTGAAAGACTTTTCACATTGGTTACATTCATAAAGCTTCTCTACACCACAGATTCTCTGGTGTTCAACAGATTGGAATTAAGTTAGGAAACTTCATACTAATTATGTTCTTAAGTTTTCTCTCTAGCATGGATTCTCTCATCAATATGCAACAAGATTGGAATTCTATTGGAAAACCTTTCCACATTCATAAAGTTTCAATTCAATGTGAATTCTCTGATGTTCAGCAAAATTACTTGTTCTGTTGCAATATTTTTCCATGTTCATTACATTCACAAGGTTTCTCTCCAATGTGGATTCTCTGATATACAACAAGGTAAAAATGTTCACCAAATGCTTTACCAAATTTCTGACACTGAAAAGATTTTTTTCTTTGGATTCTTTAATGCCAGGCAAGACTAAAGCTGCAGTTGAAAATTTTTCCACACTGATCACATTCACAAACATTCCAGTGTGGATTTGCTGATGTTTACCAAAGTAGAGCTCCATCAAGAGTGAAAGGAAATCAGTTTTTTTTAAGAAAATGTCAAAAATTGTTCTTACATATAATTGGGAAAAATAAAATTTTAAAAGTTTAAAGAAGAATGGAGCTTCATCTGAAGGCCTTTCCACATTCATTATTTCAAAAGGTTTCTCTCCAGTGGGAATTCTCTGATGACCAATAAGGATGGATACATAGCAGAAATCTCTCCCACATTTATATTGCTTCTCTCTGGTATGAATCTTCTTATGTCTAACAAGATCTGAGTTCCAACAAATGGCTTTTCCACACTGATTGCATGTATATGTTTTCATCCCAGTACTGAAATCCAGAATAGGAAAAAAGAAATGATAATATCAATACATTCATAAGGTTTCTTTGAGAGCAAATTTTCTGATGGCCAATAATCAGAGTTTGTGGTAAAGGGCTTCCTTCCTTCACCACATTTGTAAATCTTTTTGCCAATATTAACTTTTCTGATATCCAGTGAGGTCTAAACTGAAGTTGAAGGCCTTTTCCTATTGACTACCTTGATAAATTTGCATTTTAGTTGGCTTCTCCCGGGACTGAATAAACTCTAGCTCTGCAATAAAGCATGTCCTATATTTACTGGAATCAGTCATTTCTTGAGCATGTTCTTATAGTGATTTAAAACTGAATATTCTATCCATTTCTTTTAGACTTCATCACATTTACAGGGGTTCTTTGGATTTTTATCTACCTTGCTATATCAGTCAGAGACTTCTCACAAACTGAAATTACAAGGGCTATCACTCATGAATCTAAGGTGCCAAGATTTTTTTTCACAGAAATGCTGAGATTTTAGTAGTTTCATTCACTTCAGACTTGATCCCTGCATCTGAAGAAACAAATATAAACAAAAACACACAAATAAATATATTCTTTACTCTCTGATGGCAGGAAGAAAACTGATTTTTCTTCTATTTCCCTAGGCAAAAAGAAGAATTTTCGAATTTAAAGAGGCAGAATCAACCATCTGAAAAGGCTAAAAGCTCACATCAGCAGGAAAATTTAATTTACAAAGAGCTTCCTGTACAATAGCACTGGATCTTCACAACAGACCTATGCCACAGTCAGGTCAGGATTCTTATGACACTTTACAATTCAGGCCATAAGCTCAAGGACGCCAGAGTGACAGATCCAAAATCATTCAAAGAAAGGAACAAGGAGGGAAGTCCTTACCTTCCTTGCAGCAATCATCGATCCCTTGGAACATCTCTGGGGTCATCATGACCTGCATGTCCTGGCTTCCCACCTCAGGCCAGGGGCACAGAATGCCTGAATGACCTGATTCAAATCCCTGCAGCTGGAGCTAGGATTTAAAGCCTATGATTAGGGGGACTCCTTCCACATTATTACAGGGCCTTTCTCCACGGCCCTTTCAATAGTTTCTTCAAGCACCTTTTTCATTAGACTTTTTGTCAGTCTCAGGTAATCTTCCTGCTTTTCTACACTAAACAATTTTGGTGCACTATGACATGATTATTCTTTTTTTTTAAAAAAATGAGAAACAGGTTTAATTCTGTTGAACTGTCATGTACCAATAATATTCAGTGTTGTATCTAACTTTTCTCATAGTCTATTAAGACCAATTGATAGTTTGTCATTTGTTGCACATTTTTGTCATGTTCATATGATTTGGCTATCTATTAAATCATTAAGTATAATAATTTCTCTGGGGAAGTTTTTTAATCTTATTTCTTTCTGTTGACAGATCTGAGACTTCAACATGACTGGCAGTCACTTTTTTCTGTTCCCCTGAGATAGAATAGATTGTTTTGAGCAATTACTTCCTTAGAACAGCTATTACCAATGTATTTTTTAAAAATTATTTTCAGGGACTCTAAACTATCATGATCAATACAGGTACACCATACAATGATTTTGGTGTTTATGCAGTAATTACATCAAACTCTGTGTACTTCTAAATACAACAAATTATTTCACTTTTTCAACTTGACATCAAATTGTTTCCAAACTGCCAGACAGGTAGGATGTACAAGTGCAATGAATTCCCAATGGATGGCCAAAGCTATGAACAATTCTTCATTTCTTTTCTGTATACTGCATTAAAGTAGTCATTTCATTCCAAGATTACTTTGTACTCTCATGTCATCACTGCTGTAATCACCATATCAAGATGCTATAAATGTTTGTGTTCTTTCATTGCAGAAAGCAGACTCTTTGAAAAACATGATCAGTAGGAATGCACCTTACAAACTGTCTTGAAACCATCATGAGCCACCCATTCCCAAACAATCTTCAAAAACAGACCTCAGATTGCCTCTCATAGAAATGTTAAGGCTACTTTTTTGATTTGAACTTATTTTCTTCTATCTAGGAGATTTTCAAGGGAAATGGTTTGGTAACACAAGTCAGTCATTCCATAGTTTCTGTGAGAGTATAGCTAGTATGTCTATGGTAGAAAGAAGATAGCAATGTCTGATGAATTCTTTCCTTCCAAAGATTGTTGTATTCTGTCAACCAGGTGAGGCCCATCCCTGAAAATGCAGAGATCAAGCTGGGTTGAAAGCAGAAACATTTTATTAAGAAGAAAATTAGACACTACTACCATACAAAAACCCAATAGCCCAGGAGAGGCAGGGGAAATTTATACATGAAAACCATTAAGGGTAAGTTAAAGGGGCTGTTGGGGAAGAGAATGGACAATCTTTTCCAGGAACAGAGAGACAAAGAAACAGGATGTTTATGGAACAGTTGACCGCAAGACTGAACTAGTTCAGGGAGAGAGATGTGTACAATAGCAAGGTCAGCCAATGAATACCAGCAAAGGCATCTGGGAGTGAGTAAGACTGTGGCCCACTGCAGGTGCCTTCCAATAAAGAAGTTTCCTTTGTGTCCAGTGCATGTGCCCAGTAAGGTAACTCATAGACAATATTAATCTCAGGGGAACTTCTGAGTTCCAACTTGATTCTGCTCTTCATGGTTGGACTCCTCTTAGTCCAGGTGTGATGGAAGTAACTAGGGTGAAGGGCTGAAAGTCCAAAGGTCACTTTACCCAGTCTGATTTAGTTAGATGGCCTGTGTTCAGTGCTGTCACCCCTGCCCCAATGATGGAGAGATGTGTCCCAGCAGACACTCCTTCCTTTGAACTTGGTGATCTGATTCCCCCATCCACTTCAATGTAAGAATGAATCAGATTTAGGAACCTCCAGCGAGATCTCAGTTATTCTTCTGTGCCTGAGGGGAGGAAATAAAGACCTGTACCCTGCTACTCAACGCAGGGCCATTAATACCTAACAAAAATAATGAATTTCAATCATTCACGTTTATATTCCATACTAAAGTTTCTCAATCAGCTTTCAACAAAACACCTCACTTCTGAACTATTACAATAGCTGCCGGGGGAGGGTCTACCTGCCTCAAGTCTCACCTGATTCCAGTCCAGCCCCAAAGTCATTTTCCTAAAGTGCAGCTCTGACCACGTCACACCCCTCCCCTCCTCAATATACTCCAGGGGCACTATACTGTTTCCAGGACCAAATACAAAATGCTCAGTTTGGCATTCAAAGCCCTGCAGAACAACCTTCTTCCACTATTCCAGTCTTCTTTCATCTTTCTCTCCCACATCCTCTTTGATCCAATGATACTGGTCCCCTGGATTTTTCACACACAAAACCAGCTCACTACTCCTAGCATCTTGAATGGCTGTCCCTCATTCCTGAAACAATCCTCACCCTTCGCTCTGACCATTGACCTGCCTGGCTTTAAATTCCAGCTAAAATCCTGCCTTTGGCAACCACTCTTCTCCAAGACCTCTAAATCCCAATGTCTTCACTGCTCATTATGCCTCATCTATCCTGTCTATAGTTCATTTTGTACAGATTTGTAGGTTATCTCCCCTTTCATTGTAAGCTCCCTGAGGGCAGGGACTGTTGTTTATCACTTTTTGTATCACCAGGGCTTAGCACAGTGCCTGGCACAGGGTAGTTGCTGAGTGTTCGGTCCTGTCTGACACATCCAAGGAACATTTGCCAGAAGCTCCATCTGGCAGCTTCTTTGATGACCATGCTGATGTCCCCTGGGATGTGGACACATCTGATTAACTAGGGTCACCCCCTAAACTGGCTGCAGGTTCAGGAGTTATATTCACATAATATATATGATAATCATTTGTCTTTCATCATAACTCCATTTCAATTTTTAAAGCAACACACTTGCTTAAAAAAATCAATATATCTCAAATAAAACAGTATGTTTTACAACATACACTGCAATTGTTTGAAGAAAATGGGTTTCCTCTGTGGTACTGAGAAAAGTAAGCAAATTTCCCCTGGGGAAGATCTGAGAATCTCTGTCTCTAACTATGTCTCTTTCTGTCTCCTCTCTCTTTCTAAGTTGAGCTATCCATAAGTTTTAGACAACTGGCTTAGTATGAGACTAATGATGCAAGGATTGACAGTCATAAAAATAAAGGCTTTCCACAGTAATTTAATGTTTTTAAAGCATTTAACAAATGTTGTTTAATTAAATAAGCAAATAACTCTGGGAGGTAGATACTCTTACTATCCCCAGTCTACAGATGGGGAAACTAAGGCAGGATGAGGTGACATGATTTACCCAAAGACATACAACCAGGAAGTACCAGAGCCTGAATTGGAGTTCAGGCCTTATGGTTCCAAGCACAGCACTTCATTCACCAGATCACCTAGTCCTTAAAGAAAGCATCAGATAAACTAATGTCCAACAGGTACCAAAGCATTTAAAAAAGGAATTTTTGTGCCATCAAACAGCAACAAGCAAATGAGTATCAAATAATGGGAGAATGGCTGAAGACATGAAGCCTACAAATGCCATGAAATATTGAAGAGGGATAACGAACATTAGGATTTCAGAGAAAAAACATTTCATGTAGAGGGCTTTACGATGAAATTTGGGGGTGTTTAATGAGGTTTCTTTGGTTGGGAGGTCTGATGGAGTCTGTGCTGCAGCAGGAGGCCTTACCTTGGTAATTAGGTCCCAAAGCTTTCTCTCCAGAATGGTTTCTCCAAAGTAGGAAGGATAAACCCAAGAGTCAAACAGGAGATCTAGGGGAAGTCTTTCCCACATCCATTGTATTTATCCAATAGGAACAAGATTGTCTACTGATCAACCCCTTCAGAGAAAAGCCTGGCAGCCATGAGCACAATTGCGGGGCTTCTCTCCACGGTGAATCCTCTGATAGAAAGTAAGAGATGATCCGTAGCTGGAAGCCTTCCCACACTGAGCCCACAGGGACCTCCTCCTCAGAATGGTTTCTCTAATCCTTAAGAAGCTCTGAACTCCATCTGATTGCCTTTCCTTATTACTGACAATGATCAGATTTCTATCTCACATGAATTTTGAGATGGGAAATAGGAGATGATTGTTGCCTGAAGGCATCACCTCCTTGACTATATTCCTATGGTTTCTCCCAAGTGCAACCTCTTGTTACATATGGTAAGGGTGGTAACTAAAAGCTCTGACACATTCATGACATTCATGAATAAGGTTTTGTCTCCAGTGGGGATTCTCTTACATTTAGCAAAACTTGAGCTCAGCATGAAATAATTCCACACTGATTACATTAATAAGACCTCTCCTCAGTATCAATGTTTTGATATCTAACTACACTGGAGCTCTGTCTGAAAATCTTTCCACATTAATTACATTCTTGGGTTTCTCCCCAGTATGAATTCTCTGATGTAAAGCAAGATGGTAGTTCTGTGTGAAAGACTTTCCACATTGATTATATTCAAAAGGTCTCTCTCTGGTGTGGATTTTCTGGTGAGTATCAAGATTGGAGGAATACCTAAGAGTCTTTCCATATTGATTATGTCATCCATAAGGCTTCTCGCCAGTGTAGATTCTCTGATGTTCACCAAGAATGCATCTCTGTGTGAAATCCTTTCCACAATGTTTACATTCAAAAGGCTTCTATCCAGTGTGGGTTATCTGATGAGCAGCATGATACCGTCTCTGTGTGAAGGTCTTTCCACACTGATTACATTCAAAAGGTTTCTCTCCAGTGTGGATTCTCTGATGTGAAGCAAGATGGTACCTCTGTGTGAAAGTCTTTCCGCACTGATTACATTCAAAAGGTTTCTCTCCAGTGTGGATTCTCTGATGTGAAGCAAGATTGCTTTTCTGTGTGAAAGCCTTTCCACACTGATTACATTCATAAGGTTTCTCTCCAGTGTGGATTCTCTGATGTGAAGTAAAATTGCCCCTGTCTTTGAAAGCCTTTCCACACTGATGACATTCATAAGGTTTCTCTCCAGTGTGGATTCTCTGGTGTGCGGCAAGATTGCGCCTGTCTGTGAAAGCCTTTCCACAGTGATTACATTCATAAGGTTTCTCTCCAGTGTGGATTCTCTGATGTGCAGTAAGACTACCTCTGTCTCTGAATGCCTTTCCACACTGAGTACATTCATAAGGCTTCTCTCCAGTGTGGATTCTCTGATGGGCAGCAAGACTGCCTCTGTCTGTGAAAGCCTTTGGACAATGATTACATTTATAAGGCTTCTCTCCAGTGTGGATTCTTTGATGTGCAGCAAGACTGCCCCTGTCTGTGAAAGCCTTTCCACAGTGATTACATTCATAAGGTTTCTCTCCAGTGTGGATTCTCTGATGTGTAACAAGATAGTACCTCTGTGTGAAAGCCTTTCCACAGTGGTTACATTCAAAAGGTTTCTCTCCAGTGTGGATTCTCTGATGGGCAGCAAGCCTCTGTTTCCTTGTGAAAGTCTTTCCACACTGATTACATTCAAATAGTTTCTCTTCAGTGTGGATTCTCTGTTGGCCAATGTGGAGAGATCTGCAGCAGAATGCTTTCCCACATTCATGACATTCATGTAACTTCTCCCCAGTATGAATCTTATGAGATCTATCAAGATCTAAGTTCCAGTCAAAGGCTTTCCTACACTGAAGACATGTATAACTTTTCATCTCACTGTTAAATCTAGGTTGGCAAGGAATAGAAGAGTGATGGGATGAGGTTGCTTCACATTCACTATATTCACTAGGCTTCTCTTTCATGGTTATTTGTTGGTGAGTAATGAGCTTACAGTTTTGACTCAAGGCATTCCCACCTTTATTACTTACAGAAAGCGTTTCCTCCGTGTCATTTTTCCGATGTCTTGTGAAGTCTGAACTCCAGGTCCAGGACACATCCCATTGATTACCTGGATACCCTGGCATGTCAGGAGCCTTCTCATGGGACTGAAACAATTCTACATGTTCAATAAAGCATTTGCTACATTCACTATCCTGAACAGAGTTATTCCCAGAGGGCATTTTCTTACAATGATTTGGGATACAAGATTGTCTGAATATCTTTTCAATTTCATAAAATTCACAGTCACTCTTTGGATTTTTACCTAATTTGATATTAGAGTCATGGATTTCTCTCAACTTGAAGTCCCAGGGACCATCATTCATGAATCTTTGCAGGTCACATTTTTCCAGAAAAATTCCAAGATTCCTAGTCACCTCATTTACTTTGAACCTGGTCTCTACATCTGAAGAAAAGAAACAAACAATACACAAAAAGATACACATGCATAAGTATATGCAATAGCAATGGTTGGTGGAGACTTAAGTGGCTCATGATCCTTTAATCACCAACCTAAATATAACAAAACATTGTATGCTCTCAAAGAAAATTTTGACATTAAACAGACTGTATCAGGAGGAGAAGAGACAAAGACTATGGGAGAGACAAAGGAGACAGACTCATTCACTCCAAGTTAAATATTCACATTCAACAAAAGCAGCAGCCTCAAGGCAAGATGGCTGCCGGACTTACTGTCAACAGGTTAGAGATTCTTCATGGGAGAATTGTTTGCTACTGACTTAGAGAGAAAACTGAGTCAACAAAGGGTTTGCAGCATTCTAGCAGAAGAGACAAGCTTTCCGAGATTTATTAAATGGAATCACATTGATTCATCTGGGCCAGAACACTTGTATACATCCAAAGTGGCTTGATGAAGATGATGGGGAAATGCAAAACCTAATAAAGAAACAATGAAAACTCTACAGAATCTACCATTCCGGAGGTGTGTTTTCATGCTGTACTCCCAGGAATTATATACCATTTAGAGTTATTTTAAATGGGGTATCTCTTCCTATCTCTTCCTGCATGGTTTGGCTGGTGATACACAGGAATATATAGGAATGCTGATGATTTGTACGGGTTTGAATTATACCTGGCCACTTTGCTAGAATCAGTAACTGCCTTAATTTTGTGATTTTCTTTGGGATTTTGCAAGTATGCCATCCTATCATTTACCAAAAAAAGTGAGTTTCATTACCTCCTTCCCTATTCTGATTACTTCTGTTTCTTCTCTCATTGTATATTCTTACTATTCCTAACACAACACTGAACAGTACAGGTGACAGTGGGCACCCTTGTTTCACCCCTGATCTTACTGGGAAGACTTCCAGCTTATGCTCATTACAAATAATGCCTGCTGATGGGCTTAGGTGAATGCTTTTCTTTTTTTTTTTAATCAATTTAAGGAAAAATCTATAATTTTAAGGATTTTAAATAGAAATGAATGTTGTATTCAATCAAAAGTTTATTCTTCCAGCTATTGATATAACCATATGATTTTTGTTACTTACTATTGATAAAATCAATTATGTGAATAATTTTCTATAAGTTCAAGTATCCCTCCATTCCCTGTATGAATCCAAATTGGGCTGAATGCACAAGCTTTGTAATATATTGTGGTTATTCCCTAGCTGTTATGTTAATCAGGATTTTTACATCCATATTCATTCATGACACTGGTCTATTACTTTTATTCACTTTTTTATTCTTCCTGGTGTGCATATCAATACCATATTTGTTTCATAAAAGCAGTCTGTAGTACCCTTCTAGGCATATTTTTCCAAATCTTTGATTTAATATTGGAATTAGTTGATCTTTAATGTTTGGAAAAATTCCCTTTCAAATCCATCTGCTCCTGGTGCTTTTTTCTCAGGAAGCTTATTTATGACCTGTTTAATTACTTTTTTAAAAATAGGTTTAATTTGATATTCTATTTCCTCTTCTGTTAATTCCATGAGAATAAGATTCCAGCACTACCTGCCCTCACTCCCACCTAATTCAGAAAGGATTAAATTCTATGTGACAACTGCTCCATTTTATCTCTCCCTACCTAATTTTATTTTACCTCTTAAAATACCTTTTAATATGCAACATATTCTCCTTTTGTGGTAACTCCTGGTTTGTTTGTTTGTTTTTTATCATGTTTTGGTCTTAAGTTTAGACCCTTTGACACATATTCCATACACTGTCATGAAACCACACTTTGATGATATTAGATATTAAGCCAGCCTTAGACAAGCTGTCCATTTGGCCCATACTAGTATTGCTTATGGCCCATCAGAGGTTTTCAATCATGCTTAGAACATGTGAATTCGCAGGTCACTGAAATAAACCATTTCCAACTTTTTGACAAATTAATTTTAAAATTTTCTTTTGAATTTATGTAATGAAACAAACATTTCCATAACATATTACTATAAAACTGATGGCTGTACATGGAACTGCAAATCTACTTTGGACAACTTCCCATTCCTTTCAAAATCAGAAAAGAATTATTACATGAATTTCTTGATTTTTCTCTCTCCCCTCAGAGTTGGCTACCATTACATACAAATAGGAACATATGTGTCTGTGAGTGTATTTGTGCATGTGTGGACACAGTTTCAGACACTGCTTTCAAGTTTTCCAAAAAATGTTTTTACCAAAGAGTGAATTCTTATCCCAAAGTAATGTCTTTACACTTCTCAAATACAAGATCACTATGTTTGTTTGTTGCTCTATGTATACACTATGCCATTATCTTTTCTATTCCCTACAGAGAATCAGAGTTTTCATACTTATGCCTTACAATAGAACATAAGACCTGGTACTTCTTCCTGACATTTTTTTCATTATTTTCTTTGATATTCTTGACTTTTTGTTTTCCCAAATGAATTTTCCAATTGCCTTTTCTAATTCAGTAAAAAAATAATTTGGTAATTTCACTGGAATCATATGGAATATATAAATCAGTTTGGATAAATTGTTATTTTAATTATATTGATCCTGCCTACCCAGGAACAATTAATACTTCTCCAATTATTTAAATCTAATTTTATTTGTATATAAAGATTTTTATAATTTTTATAATTATAAAGGTTTATATAGTTCCTGTTTTTGTTTTGGGAGTTGTTATCCAAGGTATTTGATACTGTCTACAGTTTGAGGCAATTTGTTTTCTTCCTTTAAAGAGATTCTTGGAGAGCCAAGGATTTCCTGCCCTATTGTGCCATCTTGTCAGAATCCCTCTCATTCTTTTTAGCATGACATTTTCTGTAAAGTTGTCAGACACCTTCGTGGAGGAGGAATATGGCATCAAGATCAAACACCTGATTGATGACAAATTATTTAACATGAAAAGGTGTCAAGCCAAGACCAAAGTGGATGGAGAGTTGGTGCACTCAATGAAGCTTCTGAGGCTGAGATACATCAGAATATGAATCCACTTGTGAAAATTTTGGCCTGAAAATTAACATCAAGAAAAGAGAGGAAATGGTCCTTACCCAAGGACAGCAGGTTCTGGACATTCTCCAGCATTACCTCCTTGTACAGTTCTTTCTGAGAATGGTCCAAGAGGCCCCACTCATCCTTAGTGAAGTCCACAACCACATCCTTGAATGTCACCAACTCCTAAACCATCAAAAGTCACATGATTTACTATTGAAAGAGACTCTGTCTTTGCTTCACAATTGCCTTTAATTGTTCAAGTAATACATTCATTCATTTTAATATTTAATTATAGAGAAATAAGAGTAACTATGTGGGACGGGAAGGGTTCCTTTCTTCATTAAAAATGTAAAATTTATGAAATGGGGTTAGAGATGGAGCTAATGTATAAGAAAGACATTGACAGTTTATGAAAAATAAATGATTTTCACAAGCTGCTACAACTGTCTAACACCGGGGTTGAGCAGGCAAAAGAATGAGTCAAGAGGTCGACTGATGGAGATCACACAAGAAAGTGGCCACTTCTACAAATCCTTTGATGCTTGAGAGGGCCCATCGATTGTCACAATCTGGTACATACAAAACGTGTGTTTAGCCAAGGCACTTGGCATTAGATGCTTCTTATTTCTAGCAGAATGCTAGGATTCACTGTTTAAGAAGCTGCATTATTGTGGAGCAAATCTTTGTCTTGTAGATAAAAATCTCTTCATCTTTTTATCATTTTGATTTTATTTAAAATATTAGATTTATCTTGTATTTGTATATTTGACTTATAGTTTCCTGTATTTCTATTATTGAACTCCTGAGCAGTTAAATTAGTTTTTAGTCTTTTCCTGAATTTTTAGAAACTCAAGAATTTACAATTCTTCTCTTTCCACCACGTAATCTGAGTCACGACTCTTCAGTGCATTCTATTCATTTTTACTTTGAACAATCACTAGAGGAAGGCTATGCTTTTCTTCATTAATAATTCATGTCTGGAATCCCTAACTTGTCCTTCTCAGAAGCTCATGTACATCTCTTTCCTTCCCTATCCTCCCACATTTTCTCTTCCCTGCCATGGGGTGAGCTCATGTCCTCCAACACCTACATAAGAAGAGGGTCAGCTCCCCCACATCACAACATTCCCACATTGGCACCTTGGTGCACTACTTTGGAACTTCTCATTGACTTTGCCACCATATCCCAATGTCTTTTGCCTAAAATCTCTTCCTTCGGTGTATTACCTTCCCAATGAAAGTGTAATCTCTATGGGGACAGGACAATCTTTCTTCTTTTCTGTTTGAATCCCCACGCCTTAACCTAGTGCATGGCATTATTCAGTTGTTTCAGTTGTGTCTGATTTTTCTAGACCCCACTTGAGGTTTTTCTGAGCAAAGATATAGGAATGGTTTGCTATTTTCTGCTCATACTCCTCTTAAAAATGATGAACTGAGGCAAACACAGTTAAGTGACTTAAGTGACTCAGAATCACACAGATAGTAAGTGTCTGAGGCCTGATTTTAACTCATGCACTTGGGTAATCCTGATTCAAAGCCCAGGGCTCCAACCACTGGGTCACCTTGCTGCTCTCTACTTACTCCTAACTCTTTATACAACTTAGCTTTCATCCTTCCTTTCCTGAAAGGACCCTCTGCAAACTCAGTATTGATACTTTAATTGCCAAATCTGACAAACCTGTTGTTTAAAATTTGGATTCAATCAAAATGCTGCACTTAAAGATCCAGAAGGTCCATGTGGCCTGAACGCTGCAGGTTGCCCACCCCTGCAGGCAGTAACGATTGCACTCAGGTACTGGGGTAGAGTCATTTTGCTCCAATGACGTTCTTCATTCTTTTCTTTATAATTTCTGAACATATGGCCTTAATACCAAATTTTAACAGTATTTTTCATGAAGGTATAACCCACAGATATGGGGGAAAACATCACAAATATCCATGTGACTTTAGAGGAGACCACACAATAAATTTACTTTAGGACAAATTCAGTTCCATTTGCTGCCAGATTCTCAAAAAATAGGGCCCACCTTTAGATTAGTCTACTGTCACAGTTTTCTTATGGCAGTCTTTCTACTAAGAAACAAAAGGATCTCAGTCCACAAATAGGATGAAGGGGGGAGAATGAGAGTTGATGGACAGATGAACAGGAGCTCTCAGGAGGAACCAGTGTTTGAATTTTGGCCCAGGCACAATGGGAGCCTTGGAGAGGAAGTGAGTGCACAAGGACAAGTTGAAGGCAGAAGAGGTGTAATTCCCATGGCACTGCAGCTGATGGAGACCAGGAATAGGAGTAGAGGAGAAGGGAGGGGTCTGAGTTTCTGGCCATGAGTGTGAATGGAGAAAGAAGATGCTCTGGGGCCTCAGGACTGACGTAAAAAGAGAGTGGTGGACCCTCTCGGAAAAGCCTTGGTTCACTGAGGCCCATAAGGCCTTCTGCTTTCCATGTGGCCCACATGTCTAGGCAACTTCTGACTTGGACTCTTCCTGGCAGACTCCCTGGCTGGAAGAAGCAGCCCTTTCCCCTGGGATAAAGATGTCTCCTAAAAATCCAGTTCTGGGCTTGCAATTCAAAGGTAGGTCTGAGCCAGGAGGTCAGAAAGGCCAGATGGCCTACTTGTACTACTAACTAGGCTTCAAAGTCCAAGAACTGGTCTTTGAGGCCCCCTTCATGCCATGATTCCTGCTTCATTCGGCCCTCTAGAGGCCCGCCCCCACTTTCAGAGGCCCTCTCCTGATTGGAGAGAGTACCCCTCAAGCAGCCCAACATGTATCCTCTGACTGCGGCTCTCTGGTTAACCAACGCCCCTCCCTCCCCAATCCCTTTCCTCCTTTAACTCTAGGAAGTGCACTCACACCTTTGGCACTCATATTCTGAGAACTACATCACTGAAGCTTTCGTATAGCTAAAAGTGAACTTTTGGAAAAACATGACTGACTTCACCGGATATTATACTGGCTGTTCTGAAGTCAATGGATTCAGTGTCCCCTTCAGTACCTCCCTTTCCCCAATCTCTTTGCAAACATCCAGAGAATCACTTCCTCTTCGGTTACTCCATCTAAGAAGGCACAAAGGGCTTAGCAAATGTTGATTAACGACCTGACTAATCAAGCAGCTACCATTGTCTTTGGACTGGTAAAAGCAGCTATGCTAAAGACCTCCGTAACAGACCTTTTTAACTCTAACTCTGATTCCACATTTTGTTTCTTTTCCTAAAAATTTTCCTTTCCCTCTCTGTCCCCTCACCTGATCTTACCTAAAACTTCCATGAAAGTCTCCCTAATAAGACCTCAGGGATCCTACCCAAAGGATGGGTCTGGTACCTCCAGTGAAGAAAGTTTAAAACTTTCCTTTCTACAGAAATTATATAACACACGACTTATGAAATCTAGGGAATCCATACATAGCAGAAAGTCTTTTGACTTGTAGCAAATGCACGAAAATAAATTGATTGTAGAAGACACTAACAACACAGATCAGTACTAGATTATCTTCCAGCAGAAGAGGGAAAATAGAGAGATATAACAGAGAAATTTGTCTCCATAAATTCGGAATAGCAATCACCAGAACGGGAGACATAATGAAGGAGGTGTGTCTTCCAAAGAAAATAACAGGCAAGGCGGGCATCCAGCTGGTTTCCATCTTGTTCTAAGGCTAGAAGCCAGCTAAGTAGGGTGAAAGGTAAGTCTTGCTTGGAATGCGCATGTGTAATAAGCTTATGGATGTTAATTGTCTCCTCCTCTGTGAGGGCTAAAGGTTCATTTGAATGGTCATACAATACATGTAGCGGGAGGGGCAGAACATGTGAGGGGGAACCGTGTACTAGGCGTAGTGGAAAGCTGTATTCCCTGTATTCCCCAGTCAACAGGGAGATCGGGAGGACTTTGCGATCTGGCATAGGTTTTTAAGGCTTACTTTAGTTTCTGGAGAGTGTGTCCATTTTAAGAGGAACCCACCATGGTAGTCCCCTTGATAAACTTTTATCTTCACCCCTCCTGAGCCTGAATGAATTACTTCTCACACCTCAGGAGGACACACTGTCTTTATGTCCTCTGGGACACACATTTCCATCAAGGAGTGTGTCACACCCTTGCCTGGATAAATGAACCACTCTGTCTGTGTGTAACCTGCTCCCTTGTTCTGGCTGTCTCTAGCAAGGACTCTTACGATTCTAACAACAGGATAAAAATCACAATATTCACATGGCTCCTGGCATAGAGTCTTCTCACACCTTGGTCCTTTTCTCCTCTCTGACCCAGGGACATGGGCCTTCTGGCTGGTCCTTAACCAAGACTCCATCCCTTGACCCTCTGCCTTCCAATGGCTGTCTCTCATGCTGGGAATGTCTTCCCTCCTCACCTGGGCTTCCTTCACACCTCAGGTAAGAGCTCACCTTTTGTGAAAACAAGGGGTTTCTGGTCCCTTTCCTCTCATAGTGCCTCCTATCATACCGTACGGAGTTTGTTTGTACACAGATGCTGATATGTTTTCTTCCAATGACACTGAGCTCATGGAGAGCAGGAATGGTCTTTTTTTAAACTGACATTGCAGAACCAATACCTTAGCACAGTGCTTGGCACAGAGAAGCCACTTTCTAAATTCTTATTGATTTGACCTAAGAAATAAATGGCAAATGGGAGGGACTCGGAAAGACCTGAGGAGGCTTGTGTGGCCTGAGATACAAGGACATGAGCAGAACCAGGAGGACAACCTCTGCTCTGCTAAGGCAGTGCAAAGCACAACCTCCATCTAACAGAATAAAGCTTCCTTAGCTCTCTAAGATTCCACCTTTGCTGATGGTGATCAGGTCTATGGATGGACTGCACTCACCTAGTCCTTTTGGGACATAACAGGGAGCCAGTACAAGTAGCATGGGCAACCCTCAGAGTCAGGCCTGGAGGACACTCAGCAAGACGTCAGAGGAGGAGATGAGCCCCTATGGAAAGGGAACCAGCGGAAGTGGGGGCCCTCCTGCACGCCTACTGGCACCTACATGTGCAGAGCTGGCTCCCAAAGGACACAGAGAACTCAGCTTTGAGGGAAGATGGCAGAGAGACCTTGGTTCCAAGAAAGAAGGCAAAGAGATCTCAGCTCCAAGGGAAGAAGGCAGAAAGATTTCAGCTTCCTGCCAATCAACCCTGGGAGGGACTTCCTGATTCCTAGAGTCCTTCTTCCTCTCTCCCCTGCCCTTTCAGAAGGGAATTATGGTTTGTCAATCTGTGCTTCATAATGAAATTAATTAGTTGGCTACCTGATTAATAACACTTTGTCTCTTTCTGTCATTCTCAGTGTAGTGACTGGCTTGGTAAAATCCTGTTAACACTTCTGTCTTTCTGCTAGGACCCCTCTGCCCTGCCCTTCACTCACCTGAAAATGAATGTTCTTTAAAAACAGAGGCTTAATTTCTCTACCTTTACAGATGATTTGTGCTTTCCCTCAGCATGTACACACATATCTGAGTATGCACAAATGTGTGGGAGCCAGCACAGAGCAAGGGGAAGAAAACCCACTGCCCACTGGCCTTAGACAGCTGAGTCCTGGGTTCAGATCCTGTCCCTGCCTCTTATCACCACTGTCACTGGAATCAAGTCACTGCCACTGCCTGGGCCTCAGCTGGGGTGGTAGGAAGGCCCTTCTAGGATCCCAAGCATGATAAAAGCTTTGGTAATTTAACATTCCTTCATAAGGTTTCATTCACATTCACTGTGGCCCAGTCCCTGGGGCCCCAACAGGACTGGGTTCAAGATCATAGGGCCTTCATGTGAATGCCTAGAAGGAGAAAGTGGATGGAATCAGGGAGACCTGAGGTCCAATAGTGTCTCAGACACTGACTGGCTATGAGACCCTGGGTAAGTCACTTCACCTCTACCTGCCTCAGTTTCTTTTTCTATAAAAGGGGATAAAACTTCCTTGTCTCTCTTGGATTGCACCTTTGCGGATGTTGGTCAGGTCTATGGATGCACTGCACTCACCTGAGATGAGGGTCGCTGAATCTCAGGGGCCATTCTTCTTGTTCTCTCTCCTAGGACAAGGGTTTGGTCTCTGCAGGCTGACCTGGGGAGACAGAAGAAGCTCAGGGTGGGAAAGATACTGACTTTGCCTTCTCTTGCCCAGTGACAAAAGGTGAGCTCTCAGAGGAGTTACAAAGGCCCTGCCCTGCCTTCAGTCAGGAGACTCCACCACTGGAGGAAGGCACCAAGGAGGGTCACCTTTGGAAGTGAACTTCTTTGGAGCAAGGAGACTTGCCACCCTCTTGAACGCCTTCTGTTAGGTCTCATGCCCCTCCTCCATCCTCCCACAGGGACTCAAGAGGCAGAAGGAGTTTGGGATCCCGGATGGAATGAGACAAGTCAGACCCTCAATGACCCCAGACCCAGAGCTCTACCTCCACCTGATATTATGGGTGAGATATCTAGGTCAGGCCACCGTGACCCAGTGGTAACACTGGGGATGGCATTTGTCAACAAAACTGTACCGTACAGGTCTCTAACCTAGGCATCGTCAGAGCCAAAACTGAGCAGGACAGAGGCAGTTGTACCAGACATCAAGGAGGGATCTAATTAATTCATTTCAGAGTCAAGGAGGAGGTCTGAAAACCTGAAGTCCTCTTTTTAGGGAGGGCTACCCCTGCTTGGGAGAAAGGGCAGAGTTCATACACATGCAAAGCACAACTGGGCTGGATCATGACATAATCAATTTTAGGTCCTGAGTTGCTATTCACAGGGCAGACTCAGGCCTGGCATTCCTGGGTCCAGTGGGAAACAGTTCTTAGGTTGATTGTGTCAAGTCTTGAGGGCCGTGATTACTCTGTGGCTACAGAACAGTGTTCTGAGGCAGGAACTGGTTTTACAATCTCTGATTCACTTCACTGAACTTACAGAAGCACAGGAACGCTGAAGTTGTCAAAAGTTGATTGATCACTTTAGGCTGCTGTGAATCTCTGACTCTGAAATCAAAATGTCCTGGGGAAAGGGTAGTTCTGATAAAACTAGGCAGTTAGTATATTCATTACAGATATCATATCAATTGATATGAGAATCATAAACCCCTTTACATGCCCTGGGACCTCTGGGATGTGACAGGGAGCCTGGACAAGTTAGCAGGGCAACCCCCAGAGCCAGACCTGGGAGGGAGGATTGGTCCTGGCAAGTTTGGAGGACACTCAGCAAGAGGTCAGAGAGGGAAGATGAGGCCCAAGGGAAAGGACAGCTAGAAGTGGGGTTCAGGGAGGAGTCTTTATTCAGACCTAACTGGCACATGCATGTGCAGAGCTGGCTCCCAGAATACACAGAGAGATCTGCTCTTAGGGAAGCAGGCAGGTAGATCTCAGTTCCAAAGAAAGGAGGGAGAGAGATCACAGTTAGAGCAAAAGAATACAGAGAGATTTCTGCTCTGAGGAAAGACAGAGAGATCTCAGCTTCCAAAGTAAAAGCCAAAGAGATCTCACCACCAAGGGCAGGGGCTGGGGAGGTGCTAGTACATTCCTTACCTGCACACGTTGGGGGAAAAAATACTTTGGATCTTCTGCATTAATAAATGTCCTTTTTTTTAAAAATTGTCACAGGGTAAGTGAAGGGTTCTCTATGTTCCCCCCCTTAACACGGATGGAAAAGAAAATTTTACAGTCTCCCCAAAAGTATTATGTGGTTGGTGACAGTACTTGGGGGAGGGGTGGAGACTTACTTGTTCACTCATCTAAGCCCAGGTCAAACAAAAGCAGGTACTTTCAAGAAACTTAAAAGAAAAAGAATTTCAGAAACTTGCTTTTTGTATCACTTTAGAGTGTTTTTTTTTTTGACTTCTCAGTCATTCCTTGAACCACTTACATCATTACATTACTATTTATAACTATAAATAGTAAGCCTGAAGTTCTTCCTTTCAAGGGGAAAATATAACCCACTGAGTATTTAGTAGTGTGTTTTTTTTAATGTCAATTTCATAAGGTATTAGCTTTACTTTTGCGAAATGACAACAATTTAGTCAATTTCAAAATAACTGACCCAAACAGTTACAAAATGTAAACCACAACTCCTTTTATGAACTTAGAAGAGTTGAAGGCAAAAGGCACTACATTATTAGAGATTTTTAAAGACGCTTATCACATTCCCTTTAAAAACTCAGTAGCAAGGGGGCCCCTCTAACAACACTTGGAGGTATCTAAGAAAAATTTCATATAAAATGTTTTTAAAGCATCTTCTTCCAATGAAGAGGCTTCACAGTTCTAAGAATACGTCTAATACTTTCCCCAAATTCCACAATAAAACTATTAGTCTAAATAATAGCATGCGTATTTTTAAACATGACACCAAACTTCTCAAATTCTTAGGTCAAATTTCATCTACTGCATTAGATAAAACTCTTATCCTTCTTAGAAAATCAATCTCGTTATCATCTTAGCTGTCACTGACTCCAAAAGCCGGTGACAGTGTTTAGTTCAGACTTAACCAGACCGGGGCGGCTTCAGGCATTTCTGAACAAAATCCCCCCAATTTTTTTCCCCAAATAGATACCTCCCACCCCGCCCCACACCACCCCCGCCCCCCCACATCCGGGTCTCCCGCTCCTTGTCCCCCGGGGTCTCCTTGGGCTCCCCACCTTCCCTCACTCTCCCGGTACAATTTCCCGGGGGGCCCGGCCCGGCGGAGGAAATCTCGCGGGATTTCCCTTCGGGGCTCCCCGCGCTGGACCCTGACTCTCACCTGGTCCCGGCTCCGGGTTCGCCCGAACCTGCTCTTTGATCTCTGGGGCGGAGGAAATTCTGGAGAGTTAGAAGAGGGACGACCTAGGCCGCCATCTTCCCAGAATCCTTTAAGGCACGTGGTCTCCTAGGCAACGGCAGACGCTCTTTAAGATGCGGAAACGGAAAGAGTCACGTGGAAAGGATTCCTGCCTCCAGAAAGCCTGAGAATCCAGAAGGATTAACTGGGGGCAAGGATCAGGAATTGGAGAGGCAAAGGCGGGGTGGGCAGAAAGACCTAAGAAAGAAGAGAAGTCGGAAAAGACTTGGAGGGAAAGGCCCAGGAAATGAGAATTTAAAACAGGCATTGCACGTGACCGGGAACTGAGGGGAAGAGGAAGAGGGAGGTTAAATACTTAGACTGAAAAGTAAAAAGGGAAGAAGGAGCCAAAACCTGAGTCTCGGACTCACCTTAACGTGAGAGGAGGCGAGAAAGAGGAACCAGACTGAGGACTTTGAGGGAAAGTTAAAGATAACCCAACACCTGTGGGGGAGGGGTCAGAAAACAAAGCCCTCTGTATCCTGTTAACACCAAACACGTTTAAAGATTTTAAAAAGGCAAAGAATAAAAATAAACGTCTGATAAAACCGTGTTCGACTTCTTGGATGAAACCAGACAAGCAGGATCCCAGCCTTGCTGTCAGACTCAGCAAAAACCATCATGACAAACATGGGAAGGGATAAGCCAGGAAAAGAAGATTTTGCAGCATCCACAGAGAGCTAAATGCCAGGCTCCCCAGGCCTTGGCCTTTCCCTTGGACCCAGAACCATAGAAGGACAACACTTTACCAGTCCTATCAACTCTGGATTAAGTCTCTGATAAAGATAAGAAAAACAAAGTAGACTTGAACAGGAGGTCTGAGAGACTAAAGAAAAGAGACTTAAGGTGTCTGTTGAATGGAAATTGCTCAATAAATGTATTTCTCAACAATATATAAAATTGGGGGCAGAGCCAAGAAGGCAGAGTAGAAGTAGAGACCTGCTTGAGCTTTCCTCCCAAACCCCTCAAAATACCTTCAAATTACCTGTAAAAATGACTCTAAACAAAATCTAGAGCAGCAGAAGCCACAAAATGACAGAATGGAACAGATTTCCAGCCTAAGAGTCTGGAAGGCTGACAGGAAAGGTCTGTTGTACAGGACTCAGAGCAGAGGGCAACCCAGTGTGGGCCCTGCCTCCACGGACGGCACTGAAGCAGGACTCAGGGCCCTAAATCATGGCAGCTGCTATAGTTTCCAGACTTGTCAACCCACAAACACAAAGGTCAGTGAGAAACCTCTCTCACCTGGGTGAGAGGGGAGCATGGTCTGACTCCAGTCCCTGAATGGTGGCAGCTGCTGCTTCTAGAGCTCACAGCCTGCAGATGGTGGGGGAAATTGAGCAGCTGATTTGGGTTGAAGACCTGGGTGGTGTTCCTGATGTAAGGAGAAGCACTGGTGTGATGGAACTGATGGTGGCTGTGAAGAGGGAATCCTCTTCATAGTTCCTGGGCAGAAAAGAATGCTTGTAGTTGCTCACAGACCAGAGTGTAGACCAGAAGAGGAGTAAACACCTCTCCTTTGATTATACCACCTTGGAGGACCTGAAAAGTACAGGTCCCTAGAAATATCTCTAAAAAGAGCTGTACAAATATCTCTGAACACTGGGGGTAGAACAACCTCCACTTAACAAAGAGCTTAAAGGTCAAGTAGTTGGCTGGGAAAATGTCCAAAAAGGGGAAAGAAAATAAGACTATATAAGAGAAAAGGCATTTTCTTACACACTTTTGAACCAAGAAGAACAAATCATACAACCGGAGGAACTGGAGGAAGACAACAAGAACAAGGCTCCTATGTCCAAAGCCTCCAAGAAAAATATAAAATGGTCTCAGGCCATGGAAGAGCTCAAAAAGGATTTTGAAAATCAAGTAAGAGTAGAAGAAAAATTGGGAGAGAAATGAGAGTGATGCAAAAAAATCATAAAAACAGGTCAACAGTTTGCTAAAGGACATCCAAAAAATGCTGATGAAAATAACACCTTAAAAAGTATACTAACCCAAGCCACAAAAGAGGTCCAAAAAGCCAACGAAGAGAAGAACATCTTAAAAGATAGAATTGACAAAATGGAAAAGGAGGTTCAAAAGCTCACTGAAGAAAATGATACTTTAAAAATCAGGAAGAAGCAAATGACTTAATGAGAACCCAAGATATTACAAAAAAAAAAAAATGAAAAAATAGAAGACAGTGTGAAATATGTCATTGGAAAAATCACTGACCTGAAAAATAGATCCAGGGGAGATAATTTAAAAATTATTGGTTTACCTGAAATCCATGATCAAATAAATAGCCTAGACATAATCTTTTAACAAATTGTAAAAGAAACTGCCCTGATACTATAGACCTAGAAGGTAAAATAGAAATGGAAAGAATCCATCAATCACCTCCTGAAAGAGACCCCAAAAGGAAAACTGCTAGGAATATTGTAGCCAAATTCCAGAGCTCCAAGGTCAAGGAAAAAATATTGCAAGCAGCCAGAAAGAAACAATTCAAGTATTGTGGAAATACACTCATGATAACACAGGATTTAGCAGCTTCTACACTAAGGGATCACAGGGCTTGGAATGTGATATTTCCGAGGTCAAAGGAGGTAGGTTTAAAACCAAGAATCACCTACATAGCAAAACTGAGCATAATACTTCAAGGGAAAAATGGAATTTCAGTGAAATAGACTTCCAGGCATTCTTGTTGAAAAGCCCAGAACTGAATAGAAAATTTAATTTTCAAATACAAGAATCACGAGAAACATGAAAAGGTAAACAGGAAAAAAAGTCATAAGGAGACTCATTAAAGTTGAACTGTTTATATTCCTATGTGGAAAGATAATATTATCTTTACTAGGATATTTATTAGAATATAGTATTAGGCTAGTTAGAGGGAATATATGTGTGTGTGTATGTATGTAAGTGTATATTATATATGTGTGTATATATGTGTCTGTATGTATATGAATATATATATGGGTGTATATGTATGTATGTATATTTATACAGATAGAGAGCACATGGTGACCTGAATATGAAGGGAGGATACCTAAAAAGTAAAATTAAGTGTTGAAAGGAATGTACTGGGAGAAAGAGAAAGGGAGAGGTAGAATGTAATAAAGTATCTCACATAAAAGAGGCAAGAAAGAACTTTTACAATGGAGGGAAGAGTTGGGAAGTGAGAGGGAATAAGTGAGCTTTACTCATTGGATTTGGCTTAAGGAGGGAATAGCACATTCAATTTGGTATGGAAATCTATTTTACCCTACAGGAAGGCAGGGGAGAGGGGGACAGGAGAGGGAGGATAATAGAAGGCATGGTAAGTGGGGGAAGGGGTAATCAGAAGCAAATACCATTGTGGGGGAACAGGTCAAGGGAGAGAATGGAATATAAGGAGGGCAGGACAGGATAGAGGGAAATGTGGTTAGTCTTTTGCAACATGACTATTATGGAAATGTTTTGCATGGTTACACATGTGTGACCTATATTGAATTGCTTGCTTTCTCAATGAGGGTGGATTGGGTGGAAGGAAGGGAGAGAATGTAGAACTCAAAGCTTTAAAAATGAATGTTAAAAAAAAAATTTGCATGCAACTGGGAAAGAAGATATACAGGCAATGGGGTATAGAAATCTATATTTCCCTACAGGAAAATAGAGGGAAGTGGGATATGAGAAGAGCACTGGGTTATAGAACAGACAACAGACTGGGGCAAGGGGTGGTTGGGGTTCACACTGTCCTGAGGTGGAAGGTGGGGAGAGATGGGGAGAAAATTTGAAATTCAAAGTCTTGTGGAAGTGAATGTTGAAAACTGAAAATAAATAAACTATGTTTTTAAAAATTACAGCTGCATTTTCCAAAAATATAGAACTTCTTCAAATATATTTTTGGGACAGATAATAGAGTAATGTTGCCCTTGTTTATACATATTTACAATGGGGGTTTTGTTTTGTTTTCTTTCTCATGGATGATTGGGAGAGGCACATGAAATTTTTCCTGATGAACAAAAATACAAGTAAGCCCTCAGGTAATTTTACAACTGTGGCTAGGAGAATTCTTGATCTAAGGTTTGGCAATAAAAAGAATATATATGTATATTTATAACTATATAAAACTTAAGTGTTTTAATAAAATAAATGAAGACCAAGTTAAAAGAGATGCAACATGTAGAATATATCAAATATTACATAATAAATGAGCCCAATAAATCATTTATGTACGTGATAGAAAGAGAACTGACATCTATGTGTACCAAGGAACCAATGCCAATAGACAAGTACTGAAAGGACAGGAAGTTTTCCAAAGTCCTGACAGCCACAAATGACACATGAAAACATGCTTTAAAGCACTGATTAAAACAGTATGTCATGTGAAAATAATTTTATCATTTGTTGTCATGCCTCCAAAATTGGAGAAAATGACAAACAGGAAATCATTGCTATTTGATTTTTTTAATTTTGAAAATCACAAACATGAAATAAAATGAACATTTTATATACCCCATAAAATAGAAAAGAGGATGAATGAAACATGCCGTTAGCTTGAATTCCTTTTTGAGTAATAACGAATTGAAAATAATGCTTTTAAAGCATTTCTTCTAGCCTTCCTTCTGTTCTTCTGCGTGTGTTATTACATGACTTTCCTTTCACATTATTTGGGGAGGATGAGGGGCAGGACCATCCTGTTGCTGGTACCTCTTCCACTGTCATCCTCTCCTACCCAAAATTGGAAAAGCAAAAACAACCACCGAAATACTTGAAATGAAAGCTCATGGTTAAGGAGTACAACTTTGCACTTTCCATTTCTCAAATATGTTTTTTATTTCACATCTTTTCTCCATCACCCCTTGGTAAAGAGGCAGGTTGCACAGATCTTTATATGTCTCTGATATATTGGTTAACCGTGACAATGGTAAGAGGTGGAACTTCTTGCCAAGTTGTTGGCCTTCGCTATGTTGTATGTTAGCAAATACTACTTGTCGGTTGCATTAGCCCATCCAACTGTTCCATGTTTCACTGAAATTGCCTGGATTTCATGGCATGTGATTGGTCCATAACATTCACACACCTAAATTTGCTCAGTTTTGCCTTATTAGTTGTAGGACATCATATTTTACTTTCTAGGTCTTGGACGTACCACAAGGATCTGAATATCTTTGTATACTTGGGTTCCTTTCCTGTCTTGAAAGGAATATGTGTTCTAGTGGTATCACTGAGTCAATTATTTTGTGATTTGGGGGAATTTCACAGCTTCAACAGGAAATTGACGCATCCCTACACTTGTAATATCTTCTCATTTTTTTACTTGGATGGGGGTTAAGTGGAGCCTGAGAGTTGATTTAATTTGCATTTAGTTAATTATTGATTTGGATCATTTTTGCTCAGGCTTTTTTTTTTTGTAAAAAAAAAAAATTGCATTTTTTCCTCCATCAGTACCTCCCTTCTGTGACAGGAAAAAGAAAAAAAACAGTTTTTGTAACAAGCACATAACTAAGAAAAACAATTCGAGTTACAGTATTTCTGATGCTCGCTTTCTTACCAGCTTTACCCCTCTGAAAATCTTTCTATTTATGGTAATTTAGACTAGTGATTATAGATGTAGAGTTTTCTCCTTATGGTCACTGATAACTGGCATTTCTTCCTTTGAAAATTGGCTCTTCAGAGGGCAGCCCCGCGCAGGGCATGCTGCAGCGGGCGGCGCACGCTCAGGCTCCGGCTCGCCAGGTGAGGAATGACGCGGCCGGAGCCCGGCTGCTGCCCAGCAGCTGCTGTCGGGGGCCAGGGCACGCACACCTTCCGGGCGCGGGGAGCCTCTCCCACAGGGGCTAACAGTGATCGCAGCTGCTCTCGTCCGGGCTGAAGGCTAATCTCCGGGCGGGGCAGCAGGAGCGGGAGCAGCTGCGACCCCGAGGAGGATGCGCTGTGCCTGCCCGGGCTCTGAAGGATGGAGGGGTTCTGTACAAGTGGACCGATTATCTAACAGGTTGGCAACCCCGCAGGTTTGTTTCAAATAATGGAATGTTATCCTGTTATGACTCACAGGATGATGTGTGCAAAGGGAGCCAAGGAGCATAAAGATGGTAGTTTTTCAAATAAAGTCCACGCAGCAGACAATACAAGAATTGAGCAGCATTTCTACACGAAAGTTGTGAATGCCGCGCACAGGCAGAGGTGGCTAGTTGTTTCGGGCAGTGCGAAGCTTGTTTGACTGAAACTAGAGCAAAAAAAGGAAAAAGAAATAAATGAAACCAATGAATCTCTGAAAACCAAAATGTCTGGACTTCACCTCTACTGTGACCTCTTAATGGAGCAAGTTCTTACCATACAAGAATTCATTCATCATGATGACAGTCGTTCATCCTCCCAGTGTAGAGAAAATGAAGGAAACTTCACCTCTGCTTAGTGCCACATGTAACACATTCATCACCACACTGTAAGAATGTGTGAAGACAGTAAATGCCAAGCTTAAACCAGAGATATTTCAATTGCCTCGTCCAGATCCTTTAGCTTCTTCTATATCACCTTCACCTGTTCAAGGGATGAAACGTCCCATCAGCCACCTTGGTTTTTACAGTTCAAAGAGAAGTAGTCACACTGTAAAAGAACCAGAGTCTTCACTTCACTGAATCTCCCACCATCGCAGAAGAACCTGCTCAGATACAGACTACCATGATATTCCCCCGAAGACCCAGATAGACCTGTTCACTGTTCAGAAATATTCTCAATGGAGATTTGGCATCAACAACCCTTCCCAAAGAAAATAGAATCGTGTCCAAAAAAAGATCTGACTTGGAAGGGGTTCTTCCATACTTTTCTTTCTGAGGAAACTGAAGTGTCCAACTTTCTCTAAGTATGTCTAGTAAAAAGCTGCTGTAATTATATTGTTGTTATAGGGAGTAGTTTTTTTCCCCTTAGAAGGGTTTCTCTGCACTTTATACAATAATATTTTTTTAAAAAATCCAACAATTACAAAAAAAACCTTTTGAAGTGTATTTTAACTTTATATCGTTTATTTGGGAGAGTATTTTCCTAATAGCTTCACAATATGGATGTGCATCTCTTTCTTTGAACAAATGATGGTTTAACATTTAGACATTTATGAGGATAAATGTAGATTTTTTAAATAAAGTGTGAAGGACTGATGGCATTGTCAGTTTGTATTGTTGCTTATAAACATGGAGCCTTTTGCATGTTTCCTTCTGACAGAGGTGTGAAATATTTGATTGTGCTATGGACCATGTGGTCACTTATCCATTAAAAATGTGTTACTGTACTGGTAGACAGTGAACACATTGTCTTCCTTGAAGAAAAAAAGGAACGATAGTTTAGCATATCTTTAGCACAAATGACATGACATATCAAGTATTTTTTTTGTAAAACCAGACTGTGCTGTTCTTCAGATGTGGGGATGGCACTGCTGAATGGTTAATACCAAAATGTTGATATGAAGTATTTAATTTTCATGTATTTATTGCTTTCAGCTACATCATGAAGAGATTAGCATTCTGATTTGTGACCAACCAAATTTAAAACATGCATTTGTTGTTATTTTCATTGTACCAGGAAAAGAGGTTAATGTTGCAGTGAATTTGCTCATTTTAAAACAGAAATAAAATTCTTTTTTTTGTGAAATAAAAAAAATTAGCTCTTCACAGCTTTGGACCATGTCTATTGTAGTTATTCTTCATATGCTTGTATAATTGTTCCTTTTAAGTAGTTATTTTCTCCAGTTAGGTTTTGTACTTCCTTTTCCATTTATCCAATTTTCCTTTTCAAGGAGGTGTTCTTTTTTTAAAATTTACTTATTTTAAGTTTTCAACATTTGTTTCCACAAAATTCCAAGTTCCAAATTTTCTCCCCATGTCTTCCCTCCCCCTACTCCAACATGCCAAACATTCTATTACCCTTACCACCAATCTGCCCTCCCTTCCCTTATCCCCATCTTCTCTTTTGTCCTGTAGGGCAAGATAAATTTCTATGTCCTGTTACCGGTATTTCTTGTTTCCCATTTGTATGCAAGAACAATACTCAACAGTTGTTCCTAAAACTTTGAGTTCCAACTTCTCCACCTTCCTGTCTCCCCACCCACCCCATTGGGAAGGCAAGCAGTTCAATATAGGCTACATATGTATAGTTTTGCAAATGACTTCCACAATAGTCATGTTATGTAAGACTAACCTTTCCCATCAGCCTTTCAGGTCACCCTGGGCTGGAAATCTCCTCCACTCCGTTGCTCTAGAATTTGTTGAGAGTCTTTCTTTACAGGTATTTTATGGGCTGTGGGGGAAGAGTTAGTGTATGTGCATCTTTTTTATTCAGCATCTTGGCTTCACCATGGAGGTGTTCACTTTAGTGAATTCTTTTTTCATATTTAAAAAAATCATTGGCCAGTTTTTCTTCTACCTCTCTAATTTAGCTTTTAAAATTCTTCTTGAGCTCTTCCAAGAATGCTCTTTGGGCTTCAGACCAGTTCACATGGGAGTACAGTCTCAATACTGACCTCCTCTGTATTCATGTTTTGGTCCTTGTCCTCATAGTAAGATTCTATGGTCTTTTCTGATTTGCTTCCTGTTCATGATTATTGCCTATTTCCTGGCTTTTAAAATGGATCTTTGCTTCTGGGGCACAGGGGACTCTTCCCATGGTTTACCACTTGAGTCTTTGTGTATAGTGGCCTCTGGTTCCTTCAGCTACAAGCTAGAATACTGCAGCTTACCTGGTGCTGAGCTGTCTGGTGTGCCAAAGTAGAGGCCAGGTGAAGTCTTTCTGAATTTCCCCGGAGTTACCTTGGAATTTGCTGCATGAGGTGTGGGGAAGGGCTGTTCTGGCCACCGGAGGTCTATTCTCCTGAACTAGAGCACAGGCAGGCTCAGCAGTTGGTGAACCCCGTCTGCACTGGAGTCTTCCTGATTCCCCTGGCTGTGCTGAGCCATGCCTGGGGTCCTGGTGTTGGTGCTTATGGGCTCCTCCCTTCCCCCAGGCACTCAGGATCTCCTCCCAGTTCTCTGAGGTGGAATTGTCTGGGATAGTTCCGATCCTACATTGGTCCCCTTCAGACCCAGCAAGGGGGTCCCTCCTTTGTGATTTTCTTAGCCTCACAAGCTAAGAGACTGTTTATCCCTTCGGCTGATCCCACTATTCTAGAATTTTTCCTGGGAAAATATTCTCTGGGTTTTTCAAGGTTAACAAGGGGAGGTGGAGAGCATATACAGATCATGCCACTATCTTGGCTCCCCGAATTTCAAGTAGGTGACTGACCTTATCAGTCTTACATTCTCTAGATAACACATTTCTATATTGGTTTCTCAATCCCATATAGCATTAGAATTTCTGCCTTCCTCTTTGGAACTAAAGTATCTCTGCCTTCTTCCCTCAAAACAAAGCTCTATGTTCCCTGGAGCCAAGATCTCTCTGCCTTCTGGGAGCTCTTCACATGCAGGTGACAGGTAGGTCTAAACAAGGGCCTCTCCCCGCACCTCAGGTCTGCTGTCTGACTGTTCCATTGGACTTCATCTTCCACCTCTGACCTCTTTTTGACAGTCCTCCAGAATTGTAAACAGCAAGTCTCCCTCCAAGTCCTGGCTCTGGTGGTTGCCCCTGCTACTTGTCCAGGCTCCTTGTCACACCCCAAAGGTCTAGGTTGCCATCCCCAGTTTTACCATTGGGTCACAATGACCTGACCTACATATCTCACCCATAGTATCAGCCGAAGGCAGAACTCTGGGTCTGGGATCATAAAGGCTTTTACTGGTCTCATCTGGGATCCCAAGCCCCTTCTGCCTCCTGGGTCCCTGTAGGAAGAAAGGGGAGGGGCATGAGATCAAATGAAAAGAGTTAGAGAGGGTGCCAAGTGCTCTTTCTGCTCAGAAGAAGTTTACCTCCAATCCTTCTTTGCTGCCCTCCACCCCTGGTGCTGTCTCTCCTGAGGGCAGGGCAGGGCCTTTGTAACTGCTCAGAGAGCTTGCCTATCACTCCAGCATCCACCCTGGGAAGAGAGAGCAAGGTCAATGTCTATCCTACACTGACATTCTTCCCTCTCCCCAGATCAGCTTTCTGAGGACTAAACCCAACTCCTACCAAAGAGCCTAGAACCAAGGAGAATGGCTTCAGGGACCCAGAAACCCTCATTCCAGGTGAATGCAGTCCATCCACAGACCTGATCAGCATCAGAAAATGTGGAATCTAAGAGAACCAAGGAAGCTTTATGCCCTTTTACATAAGGGGAAACTGAGGCAGCCAGGGAATAAGTAAATTACTCAGCATCACACAACCAAGAAATGTCTGAGGCCCTATTGACCCCCAGGTCTTTCTGATTCCATCTACATTCCTCTTCCAGGAATTCAAATGAAGACCCTGTGATCTTGAACCCAGTCTTACTAGGGCCCCAGGAGCTGGCCCATAGTGAATATGAAGTGAATATTAAATTAGCAAAGCTTGTCACATGCTTAGGGTATTAGAGAGGCCTACTTGTCTATACTTGTTGAGGCCCAGGCAGGGAGAGTGACTTCCTTTCAGTCATAAGGGTAATAAGAGGCAGAGACAGGATTTGAATCCAGGACTCAACAGTCCTTGTCAGTGGGCTGTGGGTTTGCTTCCCATTGCTCAGTGCTGGGTCCTAAACATATGTGAGAGAAAGCAAAACCATCTGTAAAGACAGAGAAATAAAATCTTTGTCCTTGAAGAATGTACATTTTCAGGTGGAGTGGAGGGCCAGCGGGAAGAGGATGGAGGTGTTAACAGGATTTTACTGAGCCAATCTCTACCCTGAGAAGGATAGAAACAACCAGCCAAAGATGAAGTGTCATTAATCAGGTAGCTGACTAATTAATTTCATTATAAGGCACAGATTGGCAAAATCACTGATAGTATGAGAGAGTAGGAACCAGGAACAGCTTGTTTCCAGAAAGTGAGATCTTAGCTGATATGTGAAGGAAGCCAGGAGGCCCAGCTGAGGCGGAGGACATACCCAGCATGAGAGACAGTCTTTGGGAAGACACAGGGTCAGGGGATGGAGGGTCTTGGTCAAAGATCAGTCAGGAGGCCAGTGGCCCTGGCTCAGAGAGAAGAGGACCAAGGTGTAAGAATACTGTTAAGGGTTGAGGGGCTGGTTACATGGCGTCTGCTGTGTGCCAAGAGCCATATTAATATTATCTTATTACATCCTATTGTGAGAATTCTCAGGGTCCTTGCTAGCAAGAACAACGGAGCCCAGGTTACAAACAGACAGTAAACTGTGCTTCATTTATCCACTCAAGAATGTGACACACTCTCTGAGTGTGTGATGGACATGTGTGTCTCAGAGTTCCACAGAGGACATAGAGTCTTTCCTTCTGAGTTACACCACACATCCTTTGAATAGGATGCCTGACCAGGGTTACAAAAAAGTTTGGGGTAAGATCAGATTAGGGGACAGAGAGAGGAAAAGGAAGATTTTTAGGAAAAGGAACAAAATGTAAATTCACAGTAAGAGTTAGAAAGGTCTGTTACAAAGATCTTTAGAATAGCCACTTACACCAGGATCATTCTCTTCCTTCACTCTTACTCAAGGCTAGAAACTCAAGCCCCTGCCTTCTTCTCTATTCCTATTCCTGGTCTCCATCAGTTGCAATGCCATGGCCATGGAAATTTACACCGCTTCTGTCATGACTTTGTCCTAGTGCACTCACTTCCACTCCAAGGCTCACATTCTGCCTGGGCCAAAATGCCAAACACTGGTTCCCCCTGAGAGCTCCTCTTCCCTCATCTGTCCATTAACTCCCATTCCCCCTGCTTCACCCTATTTTGGGACTGAGTTCCTTCTGTTTCTCAGTAGAAATACTGCCACAAGAAAACTCTGGCAGTAGATTAATCCAAGGGACTGGGATGAAACTGAGTGTATCCTAAACTAAATTATGATGTAGTCTTCTTTTGAAGTTAAATGGATCCTTGTGATGTTTTAACCTCTATCAATGGGTCATATTTTCCTGAGAAATACTCTTAAAATTTGGTATTATGGCCACATGTTCAGAAATGATAAAGATAAGAATGAAGAATATCATTGGATTAAAATGACCCTATTCTAGTATCTGAATGCAATCACTCTAGAGCAGGGGTGGAGAACCTGCTGCATTCAGGCCACATGGGATTTCTGGAACCTTAAATGCAGTCATTTCATTGAATCCAAATTTTAAACAACAAGTTTGTCAGATTTGGCAATTAAAGTATCAATACTAAGTTTGCAGAGGGCCCTTTCAGGAAAGGAAGGATGAAAACTAAGTTGTGTAAAAGGTTAAGGAATGAGTAGACTGCAGTAAGGTGACCCAGTGGATAGCGCACTGGCTTGGAATTAGGAGGACTCATGTGTATGAGTTATAACCTGGCCTCAGACTTACTAGCTATGTGATGCTGAGTCACTTAAGTCATTTAATTCTGTTTGCCTCAGCTCACCATTTTTAAGATGAGCAAGAGCAGAAAATGGCAAACCATTCCTGTATCTTTGCTCAGAAAATCTCAAATGGGATCTAGAAAACTCAGACACAACTGAAAGAGCTGAATAATGCCATGCACTGGGTTAAGGCCTAGGGATTCAAACAATAAAGAAGAAAGACTGTCCTATCCCTATACAGATTACACTCTCAATGGGAGGACAACACACCAAAGGAAGAGATTTTGGGCAAAAGACACTGGGACATATTGCCGAAGTCAGCGAGAAGCTCCAAAGTAAGTCACCCAGGTGCAAATACGGAGATATGTGAGCTAACCCTCTTCTTATGGAGGTGTTTGGAGGACATGAGCTCACCCCATAGTGGAGAAGAGAGAATGTGGGAAGGAGAGAAGTGTTCAAAGACTTCTGATAGGAACAAGTTAGGGATTCCAGAGATGAGTTATCAATAAAGAAAAGCAGGGCCTTCCTCTAGTGATTGTTCACATTATGAGTGAATAGAATGCATTGAAGAGTCATGACTCAGATCACCTACAGAAAAGAAAAAATTGTAAATTCTTGGGAATCTAAAAAAAATCAGGAAAAGACTAAAAATTTCTTTAATTGCGCACAAGTTCAGTAATAGAAATAAAGAAAGCTATAAGTGAAATATACCAACAGAAGATCAATCAGATGTTTTAAATGAGATCAAAATGATCAAAAGGTAAAGAGATTTTTATCTACAAGAAAGAGAATTGCTCCACAATAATACAACCAGTGAATCAAACCATTCTGCTAGAAATGAGAAGTATCAAATGCCAAGTGCTTTGGCTAAATACATGTTTTGTACATACCAGATTGTGACAATAGATGGGTCCTCCTAAGCATCAAAGAATTTGAAAAAAGCAGCCACTTTCTTGTACAATCTCCATCAATCTACTTCTTGACTCATTCTTTTGACTCCCTAAACCTAAGCCAAATGGTCTAGAGTTGTAGCAGCATGATGAAATACTTTATTTTTCCATAAACTGTCAATGTCTTTTTTATATATTAGCTCAATCTCTAACCCCAGTGGAAAAAATATTATATTTTTAATGAATGAAGGAATTGTCCTTTCCCCACATAGTTACTCTCATTTCTCTATAATTAAATATTAAAATGAATGAAAGTATTCCTTGAACAAATGACAGCAACTGTAAAGCAAAGATCGACAATGTTTGGATTATGACACATCATACCCAGGATTATCTCAATCCTTCAGTATAAGAAGAAAGAACTGTTCTTCACTTGGCTGGAAACAGTCTCATACCACTCAGGTGAGGCCAGATAGTAATCAATCTCTCTTTAGAATTCTTTTATACTTTTGTCTACTTCATACTTTATTACAGAATTTTAGCAAATTTACTTGATAATATCTTTGTTCTCTATCAGGGATCACTGATAAATTGTTTTTTTCTCCCAGAATACACAATACTTACCAATTTCTGAGAAACTGTTCATAGAGTATTCTTAATATATCACTTAGGACACAGAAGGAAACACATAGTTTCTTCTGCATCATTAATAGAACACATATCTTGTCCCTAATTCCTAATTCCATCATGAAGCATTATATAGTAAGACATTTTTCTAGCTTTTATTATTCCATCATAATTCTTACTTCAAATGTAAAGTGCTTTTCTCCATATTCCATTGGGTTCTTAATAAGTGATTTCAAGTGTTGTCTGTGACACTCATAAAGGTTATGTGAGTTTTAGGCAAATCCCTTCTCTGAGCCTCAGTTTCCTCTTCTAAGATGAATTCTGGAGTCTCTCAGCTCTAAAGGATATGACTTTGGATGGTTTAGGAGTTGGTGACATTACCAAGGTATGGGTTGGAGAATTCACTAAGAAGGAGAGGGGCCTCTTGGACCATTCTCAGAAAGAGCTGTATAAGGAGGTCATGCTGGAGAATATCCAGAACCTGCTATCCCTGGGTAAGGACAATTTCCTCTTTTTTCTTTGGGTTGTCAGGCAAAAATGTTCACAAGTAGCAGAGAATGGATGCATATTCTATAGCATCTCAGTCTCAGAAGTTTCATTGAGTGCACAGTCTTCTATGTGAACCAACTCTCCATCCACTTTAGCCCTGGCTTGTCACCCTTTCAAGTTAAATAATTTACCATCAATTTGTTGTCTGAGCTTGATACCATATTCCTCCTTGGTGAAGGTGTCTAATAAGTTCACTGAAAATGTCATGCTAAAAAGAATGGAAGGGGATTCTGACAAGGTGGCAGAATAGAACAGGCAGCATGTAGCTCTCCAAGAATCTCCTTAAAGGAAGAAAATAAATTGCCTCAAACTTTAGATAGTGTAAAATATCTGGGAGTCCAACTGCTGAAACAAAAACAGGAACTATATAAACCAAATTATGAAAAACTTTATATACAAATTAAATCAGATTTAAATAATTGGAGAAGTATTAATTGTTCATGGGTAGGCAAGGCCAATATAATAAAAATGACATTTTATTCAAACTGATTTATATATTCAATACCATTCCAATGAAATTGCCAAAATTATTTTTTACTCAACTAGAAAATATAATAAGAAAATTCATTTGGAAATACAAAAAGTCAAGAATATCAAAGAAATAATGAAAAAATGTCAAGAAAGGAGATTTAGCAGTACCAGGTCTTATGCTCTGTTGTAAGATAGTAAGTATCAAAAAAATCTTGTGTGTGGTAAGAAACAGAAAGATAGATCAATGCAATAGTGTATACATACAACAGCAAATAAACATTATAACTTTGTATTTGACAAGTGAAAAGACAACATCTGGGGATAAAATTTCATTATTTGGTAAAATATTTTTGGGAAAACTGGAAAGCAGTGTGCCTAAAACTACACACACACACACACACACACACACACATACATACCTATTTGTATGTAATGAAAGGGAGGTGGGTGGGAGAAAAAAACAGAAATGTACGCAATAATTCTTTTCTAAGACTAGGAAGTTGTCCATAGCAGATTTGCAGTTTCATGTACAATCATCATATTTGTTTTACTATGTTACAGAAATGCTTATTTCATTACATAAATGCAAAAAATATCTTTAAATTATTTGTCAGAGGTCTGTGAATTCACATGATCTAAGCCACAGTGAAAACTTACGATGTGCTATAAGCAATGCTATTTGGGGCCAAGTGGACAGTTTGCTTAAGGCATACTTAATATCCAATATGATCAGAGTGTGGTTTTATGACAATCTATGGAATATGTTTCAAAGCTTCTGAAATGAATGTCAAAGTACTTTAAAAAGATCAAAAATCCAGGAGTTATCAGAAAAGGAGGATATGTTACACATTAAAAGGTGTTTTAAGAAGTAAAAAAAAAAATGAAATTAGGTAAGGAGAGGTAAAATGGAGCAGTTATGATCATTCACCTTTATACTCCACATTAATGTTTCTTAATCAATTAGCTTTTAACAAAACACCATCATCTCACACCAGGGCTATTATAATACCTGCTGGGGGTTTGGGGGGGGTCTGCCTGCCTCACATCTCCCCCCATTCCAGTTCAGTCCCAAAGTCATTTTCTTAAAGTGCAGATCTGAGCATATTACCACCTCCTCCACTCAATAAACTCCAGTGGCTCCCTATTGCTTCCAGGCTCAAATACAAAACGCTCTTCTTGGCATTCACAGCCCTGCATAACTTGGCCCTCTTCCACCTTTCTAGTCTTCTTACACTTTTCTCCCTCACATTTCTTCTTCCAGGGATACTGGTCTGTTGGAGGCTTCACTCACAAAGTCCTTCATCTCTCAACTCTGAGCATTTTCTCTGACTTTGCTCCAGGCCTGGAACATACTCCACTCTGCTCTGACCAATGACCTGCCTGGCTTCCTTTAAGTCCCATTGAAAATCCTGCCTTTGGCAGCAAGTCTTCTCCAACCTCAATTAATCCCAGGGTCTTAATCTGCTCAGAGACTGTTGACCCGAGTGGCACTGTCTCCTGCAAAGCCAATTTTGCACAATCTGGAACAACTGTCAACAATGAGGGCAGCAATATCATCTTCCAGGGTGAACTTTGAAGTAGCAGGTTTAAACCCTTGAGAGCGAGGAGGTGGTATGGCACCTACAAGCAGGGGGGAGGCAAGTGCAGGCTGAGTGGAAGACCTTACAGCTTGATGAAATTCTTTAAAGAAATCTTTAAGAACTAGGGGAGAGATGTTTGGCATGTGGCAAATACTGTAGAAATGAACTATTGCTACATCTTTAATTGGCTGTACTTAATCCATACTAAATGCTGGGATTTTGATGTCATTAGATGTGATAACTAAAATAGCAAGGGAGATAGGATGACGGATTCTCCCTGTAACATTGGAAAATGCATTCTATTGAACAGTTTTTCTCTTGTCTTATAACTTTGAAAAAAGAAAAAAACTAGTAAGGCAGGTTACTTTTGATCTGAATGCTGTTAGATCTTAAATATATCTATTATAGAATGTGACAAAATGTTTGAAATGTTAATAATAGGGTGTATTAGAGTTTATTTAAGAAACTAATGATATTAATAAATGATGAACTATTGAGAGAAAAGCACAGTATAATCCTCTGAAGAGGTCTCTGTCTGTATAGTTCCTTTGGACTTCTTTCTTTACCTGTGAAAAGATCTCCCCAGCCCTGTTCACAGTGCTCAGAGATTCTGTGAGGCTGCCTTTAAGGCATTAGGATCTCTCCTAATCAAAATAAGGAAACTTATAGGTTAAACTTTAAATAATAAGGCAGTTTCATTGGTGATCATTGAGAAAATCACAAAATGGCACATAGTAAAGTTACATGTTTGAACCAAATATTCACTGGGTGTAAACTAGTGCTTACTGTATTTATGAAGGACTCCAGAACGTAATATTTGTGCTGATTGTTTACCGTATCCAACATTCCACCATCCTGCCTCCCCTTTCCTGTGGTAGTTGTTCCCTTCCACTTACTAGATTAAAGTTTTTTAACTCCCATTGGCAAGCTGTTCTCTGAAGCCACCAAATATACTTCACCTTTCTCTGTCCTATCTACAGACCACACCAAGTGGGGAGTTTGAAAACCTATCAAATGCTCCTTTGGATATAATTAAGAACATGCATGCATGTGTTGAATTTTGCCTTCCAATAAGTAGATTGAATGGATGAAAATGTTAATAAATATTATATGAATTTGAACCAACACTGTCAAGGATTACTATCACATGAACACAATAACTATATCCTGCCCTAACATATGATGAATGGAGTTCCTAAGGTTTCTTTCCAACCTGAATTTTCTTATAGAAAGCAAGATGGGAGGTGAATCTGAAAATCTTTCCACATAGATCACATCCATAAAGCTTCTCTCAGCTGTGGAGTTTCTGATATTTAACAAGACTGGAGCTCTGTGTGAAAGAAAGCCTTTCCACACTGATAACATACATAAGCTTTCTCTCCAGTGTGGATTTTCTGATGTGCAGTAAAACTGGCCCTCTGTCTGTAAGCCATTCCACATTGATTACATACATGTGTAGCATCATTCCAAACATCTATTTATCAGTTCTTTCTCTGGAAGCAGATAGCATCTTCTTTCATATGTCCTTTGTATTTTTGAGTGCTGGTAATAGTCAAAATGGCTTATTTGCTCAATGTTGTGCTTCAAGCTATTTTGTTGTTACTGTATACAGTGTCCACTTGATTCCGCTTCTTTCTCTCTTAATTATTTTGTGCAAGTCTATCCACGTTTTTCTAAGAACATCGAGCTCATCATTTCTTCACAATTATCTACTTCACAATTATCTACCACAACTTGTTCAGTCATTCCTGGAGGAATGTTCTTTGCCACCACAAAAGAGCTGCTATAAATATTTTAGAACATACTAGTTCTTTTCCTTCTTTCCTAATCATCTTTGGAAATATACCTGTTAGTGGTATTGTTGGGTCAAAAGGTATATATAGGGAGTTTAATAAGTCTTTGAACATCATTCCAGATTGCTCTCCAAATTCATGATTCCACCAACAATGAACTAGTATGTCAGTTTTTACCCATTGCCACCAACATTTGTCACTTTCCCCTTCAATCGTTTTAGCCTATCTGAGAGGTGTAAAAGGATATCTCAAGATTGTTTTAATTAGGATTTCTCTTCTCTACTCAATAATCATTTGGAGCATTTTTTTTTCACATTATAATAAACTGCTTGGATTTCTCCATTGGAAAACTATCTGTCCATAGCTTTTGAACATTTCTCAATCAGGGAATGATGTATATCCTTGTAAGTTTTACAAAGATCTTTGTATATTTTAGATATGAGAGCTCTGAGAATTTGTATTTAAAATTCTTATTATATTGGTCTTGCATACCCATGGACAATTAATATCTCACCAATTATTTGTCTGATTTTCTGTTAAATAAAATGGGTTTTTTTTTCTATTTGTGTTCATGAAGTTCCTAAGTTTCTTCTTAGGTGTACTCCCAAGAATTTTATACTATCTAGAGTTGTTTTAAATATGATATCACTTACCATTTATTACTGCATGGTTTAGTTGGGGATATACATAAATGCTAATTATTTATGTAAGTTCACATTGTATCCTTCTACTTTGCTAAATTATTTTTTCAACTAACTTTTTAGTTGAGTCTTTGGGATTTTACATAGATATCACAATATCATCCACAATAAAGTTATTTTTAAGCTGATCCAACAATTCTGGAGAGCAATTTAGAAACATGCCCAAAGGGCTACAAAAATGTGCATACTTTTTGACCCAGCAATACCACTTCTAGGGCTGTATCCCAAAGAGATTATAAAAAAGGGAAAAGGACCCATGTATACAAAAATATTTATAGGGGGCAGAGCCAAGATGGCAGAGTAACAATAGGGACTTTCTAGAGCGCTGCCCCAAGCTCAGTCAAATATCTATAAAAAATAGCTCTAAACAAATTCTGGAGTTGCAAAACCCACAGAATTATGAAGTGAAGCAAATCTCCAGCCCAAGACAGCCTGGAAAGTCTCCAAGAAGTGTCTATCACTAGGGGTAGAGTGCAGTCCCACATGGGCCATGCAGGCATAGAGGAGACATGAGTAGGTGGAGGGGTAGGGGTGAGGGATGGAGGCTGGGGTGTAAATTAATTATGGGAACCTGTGGAGGTTTCCAGACTTCATGATCTCAGAATGCTGAGGACAAATTGGATGGTCAGTGGAAAAAGCCTGTGGGACCAATATGGGAGAGTGGAATGGTCCAGTTCCAGTCCCAGGGCAACAGAGGGGGGAAAGGGGTAGAGGAACTGTGGCAGTCACAGCAGCAGCAAGGATTGTTTCTGAAATTTTAGGCCCATAGATTATGGGGGAATAGAGGACTGATAGTACACATCCCATCCCCACTAGAAGCAGAGATCTACTTTGACAAAGAACTCAAAAGCCAAGTAAATGGCTGAGGAAATGAGCAAAAACTGAAAAAAGAATCAGACTATAGAATACTTTGGTGACAAGGAAGACCAAAACATGCAAACAGAAGACAATAAATTCAAAGCTCCTCCATCCAAAGATTCGAAGAAAAATAGGAATTGGTCTCAGGTCATGAAAGAGCTCAAAAGGGATTTTGAAAATCAAGTAAGAGAAGTAGAGCAAAAATTGGGAAGAGAAATGAGATTGATGCAAGAAAATTATGAAAAACAAGTCAAGTGCTTGCTAAAGGAGATTCCCCCTGCCAAAATGCTGAAGAAAATAACACTTTAAAAAATAGAGAAACCCAAATTACAAAAGAGATTCAAAAAGCCAATGAAAAGAAAAAAGCCTTAAAAAGCAGAATTGGCAAGATGGAAAATGAGGTCCAAAAACTCACTGAAGAAAATAATTCATTAAAGATTAGAATGGAGCAGATGAAAGCTAATGACTTTATGAAAAATCAAGAAATTCTAAAACAAAACCAAAGGAATGAAAAAATAGCAGACAATGTGAAATATCTCATTGGAAAAACAACTGACCTGGAAAATAGATCCAGGAGAGACAATTTAAAAATTACAGAACTACCTGAAAGCCATGATCCAAAAGAGGGTCTAGAAATCATCTTTCAAGAAATTATCAAGCAAAACTGACCTGATATTCTAGAACAAGAGGGTACAATAAATATTGAAAGAATTCACCAATCACTTCCTGAAAGAGATACCCAAAAGAAAAACTCCTAGGAATATTATAGCCAAATTCTCCCAGGTGAAAGAGAAAGTATTGCAAGCAGACAGAAAGAAAAAATTTGAGTATTGTGGAAATACAATCAGGATAACACAAGATTTAGCAGCTTCTACATTGAGGGATCACTATGCTTGGAATATGATATTCCAGAGGTCAAAGGAAATAGGATTAAAACCAAGAATCACCTACCCAGCAAAACTGAGCATAATGCTTGAGGGGAAAAAATGGCTATTCAATGATATAGAATTCTTTCAAGCATTCTTGATGAAAAGACCAGAGCTGAATAGAAAATTTGACTTTCAAACACAAGAATGAGAAGAAGCATGAAAAGATAAACAGGAAAGAGAAATCATAAGGGATTTACTAAAGTTGAACTGTTTACATTCCTACATGGAAAGACAATATTTGTAATTCTTGATATTTTTCTCTGAATTTGGGTAGTTGGAGGGATTATATCCATATAGACAGCATAGGGTGAGTTGAATAGGAAGGGATGACATGTTAAAAAATAAAATTAAGGGGTGAGAGAGGAATATATTGGGAGGAGAAAGGGAGAAAAAGAATGGGATAAATTATCTCTCAAATAAAAGAGGCAAGAAAAAGCTTTTACAATGGAGAGGAAGAGGGGGGAGCAGAGAGGGAAATAATTAGTCATACTCTCATCAGATTTGGCTTAAGAAGTAAATAGCATGCATGCTCAATTTGGTATGAAAGACTATCTTACACTACAGAAAAGTAGGGGAGAAGTGGATAAGTGGAGGTTAGAGGAATAATAGAAGGGAGGGCAAATGGGAGGAGGGGGTAATTAGAAGTAGACACTTTTGAGGAGGCATAGGGTCAAAAGAGGGCATAGAACAAATGGGGGGCAGGATAGGATGGAGGGAAATATAGTCTTTCACAACATGACTTTAATGGAAGTCTTTTGCATAACTACACATGTATAACATATTGAATTGCTTGCCTTCTCAGCGGGGATGGGTGGGGAGGAAGGGAGAGAAGTTGCAACTCAAAGTTTTATAAGCAGATGTTCAAAATTGCTTTTACATTTAACTGGGAAATAAGATATACAGGCAATGGGGTATAGGAATCTATCTTGTCTTACAAGAAAATAGAGGTGATGGGAATAAGAGGAGGGAGGGGTGTGATAGAAGGGAAGGCAGATTGGGGGAAGTAGTAAACAGAATGCACACTGTCTTGGGGTAGGCAGAGAGGAGAGATGGGGAGAAAATTTGGAACTCAAAATCTTGTGGAAATGAATATTAAAAACTAAAAATAAATTAATTAATTAAAAATTTTTTATAGCAGCTCTTTTTGTAGTGGTTAAGAGCTGAAAATTGAGGGTATGCCCATCAATTGAGGAATGACTGAATAAGTTGTGATATATATATATATATATATAATATATATACACATATATATTATATATATATATGTAATGGAATACTATTGTGGTATTAGAAATGATGAACAGGCAGACTACAGAAAATCCTGGGAGGACTTATATAAACTGATGCTGAATGCAATGAGCAGAACCAGGAGAACGTTGTTCAAAGAAACATTCACAGAGTGCGATGACTGATTGTGACAGACTTATCCCTTCTTAGAAATGCAGGGACCTAAGACCCTTCAAAGGATTCATGATGGAAAATACATCCAGAGAAAGAACTATGACATTAGAATGCAGAGTGAATCAGATTCTTTTCATTTGTATTTTATTTTGTTTGGTTTTGTTTTTTCTTTCTCATGGTTTATCCACTTCAGGATAATTCTTCTATGCAACATGACTAATGTGGAAATGTGTTTATGAGGAATGTATGTGTGGAGCCTGTATCAGACTGAATGCTACCTTGGGGAGGGAGGGAGAGAAAATTTAAAACTTATGGAAGTGAATATTGAAAACTGAAAATAAATAAATCCCAAAGAAAAGATTATTTTTACTACCTCATTCCCTAGTCTGATTCCTCATATTTCTTTTTCTTTTCTTATTGCTATTCTAGGATTTCTAAAGCAATACTGAATAATTTGGTAACCGTGGCCACTCTTGAATATTGGATCTTATTGGTAAAATATACCCATTATAAATAATTCTTACTGACAGTTTTAGGTAAATGCTTTTTTTATCAATTTAAAGAAAAATCTATTCTGCCTGTACTTTCAAATGTTTTTAATTGAAATGTGTTCTATTTTAGTAAAAGCTTATTCCTTAGCTATTCATATACTCATATGATTTTTGTTATTGATATAATTGACATAATAAATTATATGAATAATGTTCATTAAACTATTCCTGCATTCCTGGTATAAATCAAAAATTGATCACAATTTAGAATCTTAGTAATATATTGTTGTAATCTCCTAGCTAGTATTTTATTTAGGATTTTGGCATCCATAGACATTAATGAAATTGGTCTACAATGTTCTTTCTCTTTTTTGTTCTTCCTGATTTGAATATCAGTGCCATATTTGTTTCATAAAATGAGTTTAGTAGTTCCCCTTCTTTGTCTATTTTTCCAAATTATTTATTTAATACTTGAATAAACTGACTTTCAAATATTTGGCAGCATTCCCTTATAAGTCCATTTAGTCCTGTTGCTTTATACTTAGGAAGTTCATTTGTGGCCAGTTCAATTTCTTTTTCTGAAACAAGATGATTTAGATATTCTATTTTTTTCTATTAATCTCATGAGAATAAGGTTCCAGCTAACCAGCACTCTACTCCCATCTGCTTCCTCTGTCTCACCTCTTCCTTTTAGGACTTGTCATTGTGTAGTAACTGCTCCATTTTACTTCTCCCTACTCAATTTTAATTTTTAGAATCAATCCATCATACTCAACTCAGCTTAAGCTTTGCTTTCCAACTACCCAAGCAATGGTGACATTCTTAAGGGAACTGATAACAATTTTCACACATAACAAATCAATAGTTTGACATTACTGAGTTCCTTACAAGACCTTTAATGTTTATCTTATGTTCCTCCTGGATCTCTTATGTCCAGTTTTTCATAGGGTTCTGCTCTTTTTTTTCATAAACACCTGAATGTCTTTCAGTTCATTAAATAATCACTTTTTTTCATTCAGGATTATATTCAGATTTGCTGAGTTATTTTTGGTCATAACCCCAATTCCCTTGATCTATGGAATATAATGTCCCAAGTTCCATGGTCTTTTAATTAGAAGCTGCTAGGACTTGTGTTATCTTGATTGTAGCTCCAGAGTATTTTACATTGTATTTTCCCTGTTGCTTGTAGTATTTTCTTCTTAATTTGGGAGCTTTGAAATTTGGCTATAATGACTTGTAAATTTTCATTTTGGGCTCTCTTTCACAGGGTGAACAGTGAATTTTTTTCTACTTTTATTTCACCACTTATTCTAGAACTTCAGGGAAATTTTCCTTAATAATGCCTACTCTTTTTCTGGATCAAAACATTCAGTTAGTTCAACAATTCTTATATTGAGTCTCTTTGATTTATTCTCTATATCATTCATTTTTCTAATGAGATGTTTCATATTCTCTTTTGCTTTTTCATTCCTTTGGTTTTTAGTATTTCTTGGTGGCTTATATTGTCATTAGCTTCCTCTTGCCCAAGTCTAGTTTCTATGAAGTTATTTTCCTTTTCTAGTTTTTTTTAATCCTTTTCTAATTTGTTGACTTTCTTTTCATAATTTTCTTGATTTCCTTGACTGCTCTTATTTTTTCCCCTAATTTTCCCTGTCTCCCATTTGATTTTTTAAGTCCTTTTTAAGTTTTTCCAAGAATTATTTTTGGACCTGTGACCATTTCACATTTCTCTTTGAAGTAGTAGTGGGTTTTTTTGTTGTTTCACCTCATTTTCATCCTCTGAGAATGAACCCAAATCTTTATCCCTAGGTAACTGACTGATCTTAAATTATTTCACTTTGAAAAGACTGAAAGCCAAGAACAAAGTAGATGGAGAGCTGGTACACACAGATGACTGTACTCAAGGCAGGTTCTGAGGCTGAAATGCAACAGCATATGAATCAATTCTCTGCCACTTGTGCTAATTTTGGCCTGACACCAAGAAGAGAGAGAAAATGGTCCTTACTCAAGGACAGCAGGTTCTGCACAATCTCCAGCATGACCTCCTTGTACCAATCTTTCTGAGAAGGGTTCAAGAAGCACTACTCCTCCTCAAGGAAGGCCACAACCACATCCTTGAATGTCACCAGGTCCTAAACCATCAAAAGTCACATGATTTAGAGCTGAGACTCCAGAATTCATCTAGTCCAACCCTTATCAACTAAGAAGAGGAAACTGAAACCCAGAGAAGGAATTTGCCTTCCATATAACCTTTATGAGTGTCATAGCCAACACTTGAAACCAGTCATTAAGAACCCAATGGAATATAGAGAAAAGCATTTTGCATTTGAATGAGAATCATATTGGAATAATAAAAACTGTAAAAATGTCTCACTTTACAATGTTTCTCGCAATATAATTAGGGAGAAGCTGTATGTTCTGTTAGTGAGGTCTTAGAATCTGTAGAGGAAGAAAGTGATGTGAAATTCTTCCCCATCAGAAGTGCCTTAAGTAACATAATAAGAAAATTTGATGAAGACTTTGTGAGAAGCTGGTAAGTACTGTGTAATCTTGGAGGGGGAGTAGGGTTTAAATAGAGATGCTGAGGAAGGAACAAAGAAAAAGAATGATCTAGTAAATTTCCTTAGAGTTGGAAATAAATACATAGATGAAAGGTATGAAAAGAGTTCTAAAGAGATTTTTTAACAAACTGGCCTCAACTGAGTGGAAGGAGACCATTTTTGGCCAAGTGAAGAATTTCCTATTCTTACACTGAAGGGTTAAGATGACACTGGGTATGATGTGCCTTGGTCTAAAACATCTGCTGTCATCGCTTTATGATTGCTTTCAATTGTTGATGGAAAATATTCATTCATTTTATTATTTAATTATGGAGAAACAAAAATGTGGGGAAAGGAGGGCTCCTTGACTCAATATTTTATGAGTTGGGATTGGAGAATGAGCAATTGCATAAGATACTGACAGTATTAATGAAAAATCAATTATTTCAACATGCCACTAAAATTCTAGAACGTTGGCCATCAGGAGTCGAGGCAGACTGAGGGATATCATACAAGAGAGTGGAGACAACTGTAAATTCTTTGATACTTGGGAGGGTTCATCTATTTATCCAACCTGCTACATGTAGAATACATGTTCAGCCAATGCACTTGGCATTTGAGAATCTTCCATTTCATTTCTAGCAGAAGAATGAGTCACTTTTTCAGTTTTTCTAATATTTTGGAGCAATTCTCTTTCACATAAGTAAAAATCTCTTTTTACTTTTTGTCATTTTGATTCTATTTAAAATATCTCATTTATTTTCAATTTGTAATCTATATTTCACTTTCAGCTTCCTTTATTTCTATTATTGAACTTCTGAGCAATTAAAGAATTTATTATACTTTTCCTGATTTTTTCGGATTGCTACGAATTTACAAAATCTCACTTGGTGTTCTGAGTTATGATTCTTCATTGCATTGTATTTATTCATAGTGTGAACAATAACTATAGGAAGGCCATACTTTATTCATTGATAATTTATCTATTGAATCCCTAACTTGCTCTTAACAGAAGCTTTCCCATATCTTTCTTTTTTAAAAAAAATTAATGTTTTCAGTTTTCTATAATCACTTCCATATATCTTAGATTTTCTACCCCTCCCTTTTCCCTTCTTCTCCCTTGCTTCCCTTCTCCCTCCCTGAGATGGCATGTTATCTTATATAGGTTCTACACATACATTTTTATTAAATACATTTTCACCTTAGTCATGTTGCATAGAGGAATTAAAATGAGAGAAACCATGAAAACGAAACAAAACATAACACAAGAGAAGATAGCCTGCTTCATTCTGTGATCAATTCCATAGTTCTTTCTCTGGATGTGGATGGCATTGGGAATTTTTTAGGTCCTTGCATTGCTGCCATATCTCTTTCTTTCCCCATCCTCCCACAATCTCTCTTCCCCACCATGGTGATTTCATGTACTCCAAACCCTCCACGTAAGGAGAGGGTCAGCTCATATATCTCCATATTTTGCACTTGGCTGCCCTATTTTAGAACTTCTCATTGGTTTTGCCACCATATCCCAGTGTCTGGTTGACCCCGCCCGGCGGGGTCTCAACGGGGTACCGAGAGTGGACACAGCCGAAGTGGGAGCAGAGCTCGGGAAGGCGGCAGCCTGGGGAGACGCAGTGGTCTGGGAACGGGGTCAGAGAGACTACGGAGGCATGGGTGTTGAGCAAGTCTCTACTTTATTGCGTCTACAAGCTGCTTTTATATCTATAGCTCAGTTAGGAAAAAGAGAGGGGAAAGTAAAAGACAGATCCATCAAAGGAAAGTTTATGGTTTGGGAAGGTATGCAGTTACGGAATGTCCCAGGTCACAATGGTCTGTGCATACAGGAATGTTCCAGGTCACAATGGTCTGTGCATACAGGGAGTTTGTGGTTTGGGGAGGTAAGGGCAGTTTCTCCTGAGACTTAGCTCCCAGCATCTGGTGTCTTTAGTCCCAAATCTCTTCCTTGGGTATGTTGTCTTCCCCTTGAAAGTCTATGGGAATAGGACAGTCTTCTTTTTTATTTTAATCCCCAGGCCTTAACACAGTTCATGGCATAGAGAAGGTCCTTGAGAAATGCTTATTGATTACAGGCTATCCCAACACTCTCAACTGGGTATCTTGCTTTTTATTGTGTTTTAAAAGCCCCTCATGACCTAGGCATCACTTACTTCTGCAGTTTTCTTCCACCTTATTTCTTGCCACCTTCTCTGATCCAACAACACTGGCCTCCTTTCTATGCCAGGAAGAAGACATTTCATGTCTGGGCTCTGGACATTTTCTCTGACTCTCCAGAATGGCTGCAATTCTCTGCCTCCCCATTTAGGCTTCCTGGGTTCCTTCAATTCTCAACCAAAATCCCACCTTTTATTTTTCCCAGCTGCTCTTCATTCCAGTACCTTCATACTTTTAATTATGTCCCATTAACCTGAATATAGCTTGTTTGTACATAATTGTGTGCTTGTTATCTCCCCCATTAGACTGTGAGCTCCTTGAAGGAATAAATTGCCATTAGCCTTTTTTTGTACAACTCCTACCAAGCAGTGTCTGGCACATAGTAGTCACTTGATAAATCTTGAGTGAATGATTGCTTACATTCTCTCCTTCTCAAAACCTCTACATGGGATCTTACTATGCTGTCTTCCCTCCATTTTCTAAGAAAGTGGGAGTCTTGTTTTTACAAAGGCCAACCAGGTCCATGGCCATTTGATCCCACCCCATCCTATCCTCCCCAACATTTAGCACACTCAATTATTCCTTATATGCAAAATTTTAACCTTTCTCTATCATCTGGTCCCTTTTCTATTGATTTCAAACATACCCATCTGCTCCATCTTTAAGGAAGCCTTCCCTAAACTCTCACCACCCTTAAGTAATCATTCTATTTCACCTTCTTTTTTCAGCCAAACTCCTTGAAACATCTGGCTGGACTTTCTACTTTCCTCTCTCACTCACTACTTAGTTGTTATCAAGTTGTTTCAGTTGTATCTGACTCTTCTAGAACCCAACTAGGAGTTTCTGAGCAAAGATACAAGAGTGATTTCTCATTTCCTATTTATGCTCATTTTAGAGATGATGAGCTAAAGAAAGCAGAGTTAAGTGATTCAGTGACTCAGGATCACACAGCTAGTAAGTGTCTGAGGTCAGATTTGAGCTCATGCAGACGAATCTTCCTGATTCCAAGCCTAGCATTCTACCACTGGACCACATTGCTGCCACCCCTCCCCTTCACGCCTTAACACTTTACAAATTGGTTTTCATTTTCCTTTCCTGAAAGTGCTGTCTCCAAAGTTAGCACTGCAGTTTTACTTACCAAATCTGACAGGCTTTTCTCAGTCCTCATCCTAACTGACATTTCTTCATCATTCAATAGTCTTGACCACCCATCTACTACAAGAAGCCCTTCTTGGTCAACTTTCTTTGATTTCCTGAAATTTACCTTATACAATGTGCCTATTGTGTGCCAGACACAAGCACTTTACAAACATTATCTCATCTGATACACTCACTCTGTTATGTAGGTCCCATTGCCACCATTTATAGTAGAGAAAACTGAGACCAACTCTCTAGAAGTTTCTACGGTCACATGTGAACTCAGCTATTCCTGAATCCAGGCCCAGAATTATAACCACTGAACTTCCTAGATTCTGATTATGGAAGTAAATGTGTGCGTATGTATGTTTGTAATTATTTACAAATTGTCTCTTTTTCCTTTTCCATTCTTGAAATCCCAAGAGTCTATGAGTTGTTTGGAATAGAGTAGATGCTTAATAGAAGCTCACTGACTTGCTGACTTAAAGCCATTGGAAAGCGAGCTCCTTGGTGGGGGTCAGAGGGGGGGGGCTACTCACTTTCCTTTGTACCCCCAGTACTTAGCAGCGTGCCTGGCACACAATCAATGGGTATTGAATTACCATGAGTGAGTCCCCCAATCATGGGCACTGGAGCCATTGTCTTACTTTTTGCATTCCAAGATCTGTCAATATCAATGTTATTTAAGGAAAGGGTCCCATTTTGAATCAAGGTTGGGATCTGCTGAGAATGAGGTGGCTCAAATGTGTAAATTCCATACATACATGATATTCGGATGGAATTCTATAATTTTCCTAAAGCACTTCATTAACTTTCTTTGGGCAACTTCTTTCTAAGGCTGGTAAGATTTGATGACCTTGCTCAAATGAAAACCGCAAGGTATCCAGCTGCCCAGATAAGAAGAAGTTAAAGGCTCCTTTGTCCATTTGGAATTATTTTTTTCAAATGAACAAATACCACAAAAGATTAGATTCATAATAATATAGATAACATGAACTTACTATGGATCCAATAAAATCTATTCAGTTGAAAGCACGTGTGAATTTTCTTACATAGGAAATCACTTTATCCATTTACTGATTTGATATTCTAGACTGATTGCATTCAGATACCAGGACAGAGTCATTTTGATCCAATGATGCTCTTAATGCTTCTCTTCATAATTTCTAAACATATTGCCATAAAGCCAAATTTTAAGAATATTTTCCACTAAGGTATAATCCACCTATAAAGGGTTAAACATCACAAGCATCCTAACAGAAGAACATGTGACATTAAAAGAGATCATATTATAATTTAGTTTAGGACAAATGCAATTCCATTTGTGAACAAGATGTCAAAATATAGGGCCCATGCTTTTGGGTGAGTCTCTCACCAAAGTTCTCTTGTGGCAGTCTTTCTACTCAGAAGGAGAAGGGTCTGAGTCCCAAAATAGCATGAAGTAGGGAGAAAGGAGGTGATGGACAGATGAGGGAAGAGGGGCTCTCAGGGGGAAGCACTCTTTTGTATTTTGGCCAAAGTGGAATTTGAGCCTTGGGGTCAAAGTTGGTGGACAAAGAGAAGGTCAAGGCTGAAGGGTCATTGCCATGGCCACAGCATTGCAGCTGATGGAGGCCAGGAATAGCAGCAGGGAGGAAAGTAGGGGCCTGAGTTTCTGGTCCTGAGAGTTAAATGGAAGAAGAGGGAGTGGCAGGCTCAGCAAGGTCTTGGTCCATTGAGGCCATAGGCCCTCCTCTGCTTTGCATATGGCCTATGTTTCTGGGCAAGCTCTGCCTTGGACTCCTCTTCCTTCCAGACATCCTGGTTAGAAGCAACCCTTTGAGTTGAGATAACCGTCTTCTAGAAATCCAGTTCTGGGCTTTCAGTTCATAGACAAATCTGAGTCAGGAGGTCAGAGAGGTCAGATGGCCTACCTGTACCCTAACTGACTGGCCTTCAAAGAACAAGAAATGGTCTTTGATGGCACCTTCATGCTAGGGTTCCTGCTTCAGTCAGCCCTCTGGTGCTTACCCAGAGGCCCTGCTCTCCTGACTGTGGAGACCTTTCCAACAGCCCAACCCTTATTTCCAGACTGCTGCTGTCAGGCCATCCAGATGCTACCCCTTTACCATCTCTTCCTTTACGCCTGGGAAGCAATCACACTTTTGCAATATTCCCCAACATTTACTACTGAAGCTTTCATATACCCTACTGAGAGTAATGGTTTGCCAAAGTGAATTTTTGAGAAAACATAACTGACTTCATTTGGTGCTGTACTAGCTGCTCTTACGTCAATGTGCTGAACGTGTCCTTCATTCAGTACCTCTCTTCCCCAACAGTCTTGGAGAAAACTCATAGACTCACAGTGCTGTTATTATGTCTAAGAAGGCACAAAGGGCTTAGAAAATACTGATTAACTGCCTGACTAATCAAGTAGCTACGGTTTTCTTCAGACTGGTATAAGAAGTTATGTTAAAGACCTTTCTAACAAACCTTCCTAATTCTAAATTGACTTTCTTTTCCTTTCCTAAAAATGTACCTTTTCCTCTCTGTGTCCTCTAAACTAATCTAATCCAAAACTTCTTTGTAAGCCTGCTTATAGGACCTCAGGGATTCTACCTAAAGGATGGGTCCTATGGCTCAGGAGGAGAGAGTCTCTGTGTCCTCTGTGGAACTCTGAGACATACACATCTATCACCCACTCCTGGAATATGTCATACTCTTGAGTGGTTAAACCACAAGTTACAGTCGATAAACCTGTGCTCCCTTATTCTTTACCTAGCAAGGACCCTCTTTTCACAAAAAACAAATTGTCAAATTATCTAGTATTTATATGGCTCCTGGCACATAGGAAGCACCATGTAACTGGCCTCTTAACCCTTTCCAGTCTTGTACCTTGGTTCTCTTCTCAGGTCACTGGCATCCTGACTGATATTGGACCAAAACCCTTCATCTCCTGACCCTATGCCTTCCCAAGGGCTGTCTCTCATGTTGGGAATGTCCTCCCCCTCACCTGGGTCTCCTGGCTTCCTTTATATCTCAGGTAGCATCTCACCTGAAAACAAGTTTTGCCTGGACCCTGACACTGCTAGAACCTTCCCTCTCAGGGTGCTTCCCATCCATAGTGTACAGAGCTTGTTTGGAGACAGATGCTGACATGTTCTCTCCCCAATGGACTGTGAGCTCCTTTAGGGCAGGGATAGTTATTGTTTCAACTTTCCTTTGCATCCCCAGTTGGTTAGCACAGTGCTTGGCACAGAGGAGTCACTTTCTAAAGGCTTATTAAGTTGACCTAAGAAATGGGAAATGTGAGGGATTCACAGGGACCTGGGGAGGCTTGTATGGGCTGAGGCAAGAGGACATGAGCAGAACCAGGAGGACAATTTCTTTTCTCCTGACAAGACTGCAAAGAACAACCTCAGTAGAATAGGATAAAGCTTCCTTGGCTCTCTTGGATTCCAGGTTTGCTGATGCTGGTCAGGTCTGTGGATGGACCACCTGGGATGAGGGTCTCTAAGTGCCTCTAGTTCTAGGCTCTCTCCTAGGAAAAGGCTTTAGTCTCTGCAATCTGACCTGGGGAGGGAGAAGAATCTCCCAGTGGGAGAGAAATTGTCTAGAACTTTTGGTATATGAGAGGGAACCTGGACAAGTAGCAGGGGCCTCCACCCCACACCAGGACTTGGAGGGAGGTCTACTTTTGGCAAGCCTACTTTGGCACTGACTAAGAAGTCAGTGGTGGAAGATGAGACCCAATGGAAAGGGCAGCCAGGAAAAGTGGGGTATAGGGAGGGGCCCTTGTTCAGACCTGCATGTGCAGAGCTGGCTCCCAAAAGGCAGAGAGATCTCAGCTTCAAGGGAAGAAGGCAGAGAGAGATCTCTGATCCTACAGTTTTGCTGGGTGGGCCCTCCCCATCCCAAGAGTCCTGCCTGGCCCTTCCCTGAGTCTGGCAGAATGCTCTTTTCCCCTCCTCTTCCCCCACCTCCCAGGCTTCCAAACCTCCCCCAGGGAGAGAATTCCATCAGCTCCTTCTCCCCTGTCCCCAAGCCCCCCCCTCCCTGCACACCTGTCTGGTCATCTGAGCTTATTTCCCCTGTGGCTCCACCAACTCCCTCCCGCCCTCAGGCTGCTCTGAGACCAACTCTCCTCAGCAGAAACTCCTGGTCTCCCAGCTTTCCCTACAATACACTCATCTTCCCCACAAGGATATGCCCAGCCTAAACCCCTCCTGGTTCTCACAGCCATTCCCCTCCCCTGATTCCCTCCCCTCTCACACCCCTCTTTTTTCTCTGCAGCCTGGGCCCAGACCTGCCCACCCTCCTGAACTCTCCTCCAAACTGGAGACTTTACCCCCTTGGCCCATTTCCATTCCATACCCCACCCCTAACACTGAAGAGATGTTTCATTCTTTCTAGATTTTATTTCCTTCTTATTTCCCAGTAGAAGACAGCAGGATCCTAATGAGGAGCTGAGAGCAGGACATCAGGACACCTGGACCTAGGGCATACAGTTCATGTTATAAACTTTCTCTACGCACTTAGATAAACCTGTACGTCTCCCAGTAAGTCTAGGAGTTTGGCTGCTACCTGATTAAGCAACTGAAATCCAAACCCTGGGAAGTCCCTCTGCTCCTCTCTTCATCCCTTGTATCACCAATGTGATATAAGCAACTGCTCTGAAGATATATATGTATTTTAAGAATCAAATTTCAAGGTAGCACTCTTCACTCAAAACTGAGCCAGTATAACATTTATTCTGTAAATACTAGACAAAACATCAGTATGGAAATAAGAAAAACAAAGCTGAAAAGGGCAACAAACATACTTGCACACATTACCAGCCCTGGGAAGACTACCATCTCAGTTTACAGCAAGGAGACTCCTTGATAACAGCTGCTTAGAAAAGGTCTTAAGCTAAGGATCCTTCTGATGGGCAAGTCCCTGTCCTAGTCATTCCTCCCCCTAGAGAGTTCTAATCCCCTAGAGAGTTCTGCATATGTAGTTTTCAAACAAAGACTCAGCACCTGATTGGCTCGGCATAGAAAGGCATAATAGCCCACATGCTTAGTGCCAGAAATGTGCAAGCCTGTGGGCCTAGCTGGCTCTATGTGACTTGTCATAGGGTATATCACAGCTGTGACCTGGATCAGAGTTCAAAGAGGCAAAATATCTGTGACTGGTGAGGTGAAATGCTTGTGTATCTGAACTTGGGAACACAGCCTCAGTTCCAAGGAGAAATAGGGAACACATATGGTCACATGGACCTATTAATGGATGGGGAAGATCTTTATATTCCATTAACCCTACAGCCCTCAAATTTCAGTCTGTCATGGGAAGGGGAGAGGTGGAGAATGAAGGAAGTATTGTCCTGGGGCACAAGGATGGCTGGAAATTAGGAAGGAAGCCTGAGAAAAACTCAAAGTGGTATTGCTTTGAGGGGTAGAGGAACTCAGTACTTCCAGTACAGAATCCTTAATGATCCTTCCGGTATTTTTTTTAACAAAAGAAAGACAGTCCTGTATCTTATGTAGCAAAGGTGAGTTGTGGACAGGGAGGGGTTCAATGATTGAAAATCACAGGAATTTATTGAATAGAAGTGATGTGGGGAGGACAGAACTTTAGACCTGTAGAGGTCCATCACCTTAAGCCTGGATTCTTTTTTTCAGATCCTATCAAGTTAGTTAAGTTAATCCAGTTAAGTTCCTGGATAGGTCCCATGAGTGGAGGTGGCTCAAAGGGGTAATTTTCTTTACTTGGCACCCCTAAAAAAACTTCTTTCTCCAGGCAGTATTCCAGTGTGATTTGGGAAAATAGTGGAGGGGAGAAGTACAAATAGAACTAGAAAGAAAAAAATGAAAGGGAAACTAGTAAAACTGTTATACTTATAGGTTAGAGTATGTCAGTTTCAGACTTATACAAATTAAAAGGATAAACAAGAAAGAAGTTAAGGACATGCAAATATTTGAGAAACATCAGCAGTAACAGACCTGTTGATTATGAACTGGAAAAGAAAGGAGTACACCTATCAGCTAACATGTTTACTGACTGTTGAATCCTCTCCCTGGAATCTGACTCTCCATGATCTAATTTGACAAGTTTTCTTGGCAAACATACTAGAGTGGGTTGCCACAGTGATCAAGTAAAATACTTTTCTGAAATGAGGTTTTCTGATTTCAAAAGTTTGGGCTTTTTTCTTTCCAAGCTGGAAGGATTATGTAGAGAGATGCACCAGGCATTCAAGTTCTTAAAACCAGGTAGGGCTTCAAAAATTTACCTTCAGCATCATGGAGAGAGAGCCTTGAAACCGAGCTCAGATCTGCTAGATTAAGATATAACTATGGTGTGAGTGTGGTTGAATATACTTGTATCGAAAACACTCAGGCACACTCCCAACACAACCAAGACGTACCCTTTGAAGTACCCACTTTAGTCATAAACTGAATGTCTAATCCTCCCTTCTCTATTGGTTTTGTGAAAAACGATTTTTCTTAATAATCCTTATCTTGGAGACTCACAGCCCCTCCCCCTTCGCAAAGTCCTGACTTAAAAGTTCAATTCTTCTTCAGGACGTTACTGATAATGAGATTGCACTGATGCTCTTTCTCTTAGTCAAACCCCAACGGAAGCCTGAATTGATTTAATTGATTTAATCAAAGCCCTACTGTGTTCTGCTCAGGCTTCAGTGGAGACAGGTAGCTAGCCCAAGGCTGGGAGTAGTCTGGTATGGCTGGGGTCAACTGGTTGTTGTTCTTAGTACTCTAAGAAGACCAAAATGACATTGGTAAGGTAGACAAGGTTCAATATGTCTGATTATGGCTGATCAGACCAAGACAAGCTCAGAATGTTCTACCATAGGTTGGGCACAAATAATGCATGTGAACATTTGGGGTGGGTACTCTAAATCTGCACATACTGCATTTCCTTTGAACTGTTTCAATTCTGCTTTGCTCATAGAGCACAGCACCTTCTCTGATGAGTGGTCCTGTGCCAAGTGTCTCCCATGTAACACAATCAATTCCAGAGTTCTTAAGAGAGACCTTGAGAGTGTCCTTGTATCACTTCTGACCACCAAATGAATGCTTTTCCTGTGTGAGTTCTGCATAAAATAGCATTTTTGGCAATCATATGTTTTGCATTCAAACAATGTGGGCAGCCCACCAGAATTGCGTTCCTTGAAGCAGAGTCTGAAGGCTTGACGGTTTAATTCGAGCAAGGACCTCAGTGTCTGTTACCTTATCCTGCCAGGTGATCTTTAGAATCTTTCTAAGACAAATTCAAACAGTAGTGATTCAATTTTCTGGCATGGCACTGGTAGACTATCCAGGTTTCATGGGTATACCACAATGAGGTCAGCACAATGGCTCCAGTTTGGTAGTCCGTCTAATATCTCTTATCTCTCTCAGTTTCCTTCAGAGCCTCCCAAACACTGAGCTAGCTCTGGCAATGCATGCGTCAACCTCATTATCAACGTATACATCCCTGGAAAGTACACTACCAAGGTAAATGAACTTATCCACAGCAATCAAAACTTCTCTATTTGCTGTAACAATGGTTCCATGTATGGATGGTGTGGTGGTAGTTGATGGAGCAACTGTGTTTTCTTGGTGTTAACTGTTAGGTCAAAATTAGCACAGGTTGCAGAGAATTGATCCATACTTTGTTGCATCTCAGCTTCTGAGGATGCATTGAGTGCACAATCATCTGCAAACTGAAAATCATGCACCAACACTCGCTCCACTTTGGTCTTGGCTTGTAGCCTTTTCAGGTTGAAGAATTTACCATCAGTGGGGTAACTGACTGATGCCATGTTCATCCTCACTGAAAGCATTTGACAACATGGCTGAAAACATCATGCTCAAAAGTATGGGAGCAAGCACACAGACCTGTTTCACTCCACTGGTGATTGGGAAAATGTGAGAGCATTGCCCACTATCTAGAACTGAGGTAGGCATGCTATCATGAAACTGATGCACAGTGCTGATAAACTTCTTCTGGCAACTAAATTTTGACATAATTTTCCATAAGCCCTCACAACTAACAGTGTCAAAGGCCTTGATCAGATCTACAAATATTGTGTACAGACCTCTGTGCTGCTCCTGGCATTTCTCCTGGAGTTGTTGGGCAACAAACACCACATCAACTGTTTCTAGGCCCTTCCTGAAGGCACACTGGCTCTCAGGTAAATGACCATCTTCCAGGTGAAGGATCAGCCTATTAAGGAGGACTCTGGCAAGAATCTTGCCAGTAATGACTAAGAGAGGCACCCCCTTGTGACTGTCATAAGACAATCTATTTCCTTTACCTTTATAGAGATGGACAATGGGGCGTCCTTGAAGTCCTGGGGGATAACCTCCTCTTGCCATGAAACCTGTAAATTTCAGTGGTTTGATAGGCTTTTCCTGTCTGGAGGTAAAACAACGATGTGGAGAAAGACTCACATTTGCTAGCTCCGAACCCACAGCCCATGGATTCCCTCTAAAAAGAACTCCTGACAAATTCTAGAACAGTGGAAGCTGCACAGAAACACAGTGAAGGAGATTTACGTTGCAGAGAGCCCTGAAAAACCCACTGCAAAGATACCCCGGACAGGAGCAGAGCCCTGCCCAGCGGAGTTCTCCCCTCCCCCGCCCCGGCCACGCAGCACCGAGAGGAGCCAGCAGACCCAAGCAGGTGTCAGGGACCTGAATCTCCAGCAGCTGCGAAGGTCCCTCCACCCACAGACGCACAGGTCAGTGAGAGAGAGGGGCTGAGAGAGGAGCGGGGGATCTCCGGGACTCGGACCCCCTGGGAAGTGGCCGCTGCGGCAGAG